>CM061136.1:96538648-97158129 GCA_030789695.1 Scilla litardierei
CAGTGCTCTGGATCCATTCGTCGGCATCCAGTGGTCCATTCCTCCTAGAAAAGGTCCTCGACTGCAGCTCATTGAACTGCTTCACTCCAGGAGCAGCTCGAGGTGCAGGCGGTGGCAGTGGTGGTGGTGCAGCCTTAGTAGCCTGAGCAGCACAGGCAGCCTGGTGTGTCTACTCAACCAACTAATGATAAACATCCATCATCCCTATCATGACACCCAGAAATTGGCGAAACTCGCCACCTTGCCCTTCCATGGCCCCGTCAGCTGAGGTCCCGGCTCGAGTATTGCGTCCTCCTGCCATCCTGTTGACAAGGAAAACCCAATTTAGACTTTGCACATGTTAACTGGATATCAAATGAATAAGAGTATTTTTATTACAACAAACTTTCGTACAGACCTGCATGGGCCACCACTAAAACATGTCATGCCCCACTTCCCAAAACGGGTGCGAGAACGAGACGAATGTCCGCATGGGCTGGAGCTGTGAAGCTTGGACCCAATAAGCATATGTAGAGATACCATTTAATTACATGTTCTTGCACATAAAAGTTCATAACAATAAGATAAGAGTACTCGAAAGGAAACAACATTCATTGATAAAAGAGATAATATCCAGCAATACATCAAGTCTAATAAAAGAAGCCCCAAGCATGGCTACAACTGCGGAAAGGGAAACTAATGGTGCGAAGAACCTAACCTAGACAAGAAGTAAAATGGTGCTACGCACCCAACTAGAAAGCAGTAAACCTCCGTAAGACAGCAACAGTAAGGGACCTCTAGGTTTGGTCCTCGTCTGGAATGTACTCTGGGTCAACGTCCTCCGGCTCCAAGTCCTCAAGTAAGGCCAGCTCGTCTATGTACTCCGTCTCAGTACCTGACATACAACACCCAAGAGAAAAGGAGCTGTACATCAGGTAAAGTCTACTAGGGAAAGGTGAGAAGACTCTACTGCAAGTGTAAAGGAATTTAAAGACAACGTTTTAAGGTTGATTACATGAGAGATGCAACAGCATGGCAGTTATACATATATGCAAGGAAATTAAAGACTGTGCAGAAAGTAAACATGGTAGGCAATAGATGTAGCATGTGCTACCGGCTACCAGACATGACAATTCTAGACAAGACTGTGTGACACCAAGAGGGTTCACGCCTGCGACTTAGAAAGTGGCCAAACTCTCTAACCTGGTGGCCGCTCAACCCAACCCCACCCCAAGTGCTCAAGACAAGACTGTACGAGGACCACTCACTCTGCTAGGTGAGTGCCTCTATCCCCACAGGTTACAGGGGCCACTCACTCTGCTAGTAAGTGCCGAGCTTCCAATAGGTTGTTCTGTACAAAGGATCACCCACTCTACTAGGTGGGTGTCTCATTCCTCGCAGGTTACCAAGGGTCACTCACTCTACTAGGTGAGTGACGGGTTTCCCGCAGGTTATTCAACACTATTTATGCATAAGATGACATGGCATGACATGGCGAGAGTGAAGTAAGTTCATTTCATTCTTATGGGGTCCACACGCACACACACACAGATTGTGATTTACATGGCAGTTGGTGTAGTTTGTGCCTAGACTTCGTCGTCAAGTCTAAGCTTTTAAGGGGGTGCCACTATCATTTCACGTCCGATTCTCTTGTTCATTCTTTTACAATTTAAAGAGAGATGGCCTAAAAGTGGCCGTAACTACGCAAGTGGGTACACTTGACTGAAGTGGTGAGGAGAACGTCTGTCGAAAGCGTCTCGTCACTGACAGTGTGTCGGTCAAGGTCCGCTGTCACAAGTCAACGGGCGGTGTCAGGACCAATTCAGCAAATCCTATTAAGTTTTCTCTAAGTTGACCGTGGCTATCATATCAGTTTTAAATCAAGTTTTGAATGTTCAACCTATTCGACGATTCTACCATATAAGCATAGTTAAAAAGTCCGATCGTCGATCTACAGTTTTACAACATTTTAAAGGAGCATAAAATAAATTTAGTGAGTTAAGTTATCGATTTTTAATTAGGTTTTGATGTCTTACGGTGTGGGGTTTTCTATGGTAAGGGGACCAACCTAGAAAGCCGCTCGAGTGAGATCGTCTGATCTGGAACGGTGGCGGTACTCGGTTTCCTCGACTGCGAGTAGCTCAGTAAGGATCGTCGGAAACGCCTCGGCTGCGGGTAGCGTAGCGAGACGGAGAGCGGCAACGGCACGTGCTCGACGGGGCACGCCAGGAGCATTGTGGCATGTCGCGGGAA
Source organism: Scilla litardierei (assembly GCA_030789695.1). Lineage (NCBI taxonomy): Eukaryota > Viridiplantae > Streptophyta > Magnoliopsida > Asparagales > Asparagaceae > Scilla > Scilla litardierei. Next base: position 96,540,881 of record CM061136.1, read on the forward strand.
GGCGTAGAGACGTCTATATTTGGAAGACAACGATAATAGCAACGAGTCGTCGCGGCAGCGAGGAGACGTGGGAGAGGCACGGGACGGTGGCGCGACACATGGCGCAGTGGTGGTTTCGGCCTGGGAGAGGTGAAGGGCAGCCGGAGGTATCGGCTTGGGAGAGGTGGAGTGGTCTTATGTGAGAGCCGGCTGTCGGGGTGGCCGGCAGGCTGACGCGTGCGTGGGGTGGCCGACAAGGCTGATGAGGGGAGAGGGAAGAGGTGGCCGACGGTAGGGCTGCTGCGCGAATGGGTGGCCGATAGTCGAGGGAAGGGGTCGGAGAAAGGAGAGGCTGGCTGGGGGGTTTCCATAGACGGGAGGTGGGCCGGCGGCAGGGTGCTTGGCTGGAGTTGCAAGGAGGAGGCGGCTTGGTTTTGGAGAAAACCCTAGGTGTAAGGACCATGTCTATGGGGAAAACACTAGAAGGGGGGTTGAATAATGTTTATGCAAATTTAAAAGGAATTTACGCCAAATAAAATTCCATCCAACAAATAGTGCGGAATAGAAAAACAACTCAAAATGAAACACACGCAAGCACAGAGATGTTTCAAGGGTTCAGATTACACAAGTCAACTCCCGACTTGTTCCCGGTAATCCTATGTCCCTTCCACCTGGATACCTCCGGATACTCAAGTTAGAACCCTAACATGAGGTTTCCTTAAAACCCACTTGTAGCAACCCTACAAGTGAAATCGAATACAATCGATGTCCTTGAATCCCACAACTTGGGAGCAAGCAAAACCACTCTCACAACCGAGAGCAAATCTCAAATAACAAAAGTTATGAAATAATGAAAACAACACTTACAATCACTTATGCCTTGAAGTAGAACTTGAAGGAGGAGTGTGATGTGTGTTGAAGAACTCTCTTGGAAGAGAGGAGAAAGCCCTTTCTCTTGACTGCACCAATTGCCTAGAGGATCACCCTTGGGTTCTAGGTTGGAGAGCAAGAGATCAAAGATTTGGAATTCTTAGGGCTTTGGATTTGAGAGCTTTAAACTTTAGAATCAAAGCTTGAGATGAAAACTTGGAAGAATTAGTAACCTCTCAATGGAACAATAGAAGCCCCATTTATAGGTTTCTTAAATCCACAAAACAGTTTAGGCAAAAACTCTTTTGGAATCCATGAGAAAAATCTCTACGGATAGAATCTGAACTCGCAACAGTCGATTGTTGAAGAAACTACAGTCGACTGTTGCACAGTCAGCACGGGTATGTAAGAATTCATAACGGTAACTTACCACGTGGACAGTCGACTGATGAAGCAAAGACAGTCGACTATAAAACCAACAGGCGACTGTAATTTCTTCTACAGGCGACTGGCCGAGAGATGGTAAGCAGAATGAAATCTGGAAATCCTGTAAGATAATAGGACAAACGACTGATGCAGATAATACATGCGACTGTTAATCAGAACAGGCGAAAGTAAATCCTTATACAGACGACTGTCAAATACCCTGAGAATTTCTAGAGAGCAGAGTCAATATGATGGCTCACAGACAGACGACTGTAGCAGCATACATAGTGGACTGATCCAAGGGACAGTCGACTGTATATTCAACAGTAGTCGACTGGCCGTAAAAGTCAGATCAAATAAAGTATGGGCAAAGGATAGACATGCGACTAATTTACAAAACACAATCGACTGTCACTTGGACAGACGCCTATGAATCGTTCATCAGTAGCCTGTGCAAAATAATCAGAGAAGGCCCAAAACTATATTGTAAAAGTCTGTGCATAACAGGCGATTGTAGAACAAAACACAGACGACTGTTTATGTGACAGACGACTGTAAAGTGTTAAGCAGCCGACTGTTATAAACAATCCTTGCACAATCAATAAACAAATGAATTGGGGTCAAAGGACAATTGATCTAATGATGTCCTACGATCGAAATGATGATGTGTGTGAGTGCTCCATTAATGTTCTACTTCTAAGTTACATACTAGAAGAGATAAAAGAAAATTACATTTGACGAATAATCTCTTCTTTCCATCGTATGAGCTTGAAGTCTTCACGGAGCTTCAATCAACATCTACGATTATCCAATCCATGTAATTTGCCTTCAATTAACTTTGAGTGTCATCCATTGCAAGTAGATCCTCATAATTAGCTTAGGTAATGGATTAACTGTAAAATAGGGGATTAGTCACAAGTATTTATGTTTGCTCATCATTAGCACCAAGTAGGGAGAAGTCCAATACTCATCATTCTCCCCCCTTTTGATGATGACAAACAAACATAAACAAAAAGATAAATAATTGTGCTTACGAAAAACTTACTCCCCCTACATAGATGCCAATCAAGTTAGTCAACAAATAATAGGGCATCTACTTATCAATTGAAGCAAATTAGTAAGATACGTATGATTTTAAATCAAGAAATCTAGGAATTAAAATCCATATTCAATGTAATATTGCTCCCCCTGAATCTAAGGCAACTTCAATCTTAGATTCAAAGTGTTAGAACATACTTAGCACATTCATTATGAATCTTGTATGTTTATTTCTCTCCCCCTATGGCATTATCCAAAAAGGTGGGAGTAAATAACAATAACAATAATAGTGCTAAATACTAACTAACAACAATCAAGGAGTAAAAAGATATGTGGAATCAAAAAAAATCTCATAAAAGCACATCATATACTTATGTGAATAGAGGAATTGAAGTCCAATATCAACATTTTAGATATATGAAACAAAAAAATAGTTTCAAAAATGCATCACAACAGAGATAGCATGAATAAACCAATATCAAATCCATATTGTCTCACAAGCACATCATAAGAGAATAAAACATTAAAGGAGACAATGAGGCAATCATCACACAGATAAGATAATCAATTTTACAAAGTGTGACACAAGATTAATCAGCAACATCATATATATATCAAAACTGATGTGAGTACATTGCAAACGGACATCAACATGTCCAACCAAAAAAATACATGCATCATGATCACACAAAAATACATCATGAATCCAAAAGTACATATCACACCAAGTATCTATCATAACATCAGCATACATCAAAAATCCATCATACATCAAAGTACAACCATTACCAAGCTAACACCACACAAACACCTATCTAAGAGTGAGCGTCTCCAGGGTCTGCAGAAGAAGAAGCAAGCTCTGTGACAGCAGGTGTATTCTCTGGAGGAGGGTCAGAAGGAGCAACAACAGTAGCATCAGCAGCACCCTGAGTAGAAGCTACACCATTATGCTCAATAACATCAGTGGGCTGAGGAGGCACATGAGGATGGGGAACAAACTGTCTCAGATCCTCAGGGAAGGGTATTCCCTGATGGAGGAAAGAAAGAGACATCAATCTGTAAAGTCCAGAGACCATCTCCAAAAGAATATCACGAGATGGTGGAGCTGAGGTGGAAGGCAGGTCAGCTGGAGGAACAGTGGAGGAGGACGGAGCTGATGTGGATTTCCTCTTCTTTGAGGCAGACTGCAGAGCCGAAGAAGATTTCGACTTTGCAGATGCGTCGAGGAGAGGACCAAAAGGCATGGGCTCGTAACGAGACAAATCAATACCAAAATGTCGGAAGACACGAGTCAAAAGACCACCGTAAGGAATGTGAGCGGAGGAAGAAGTAAACTCGACCTTGTCCATCCTGTCAAGGAGGACACCGGCCCAATTCACGGACACCCCAGAGAAAATCACATACATACACTTCAGAATATCCTGGGACGGCTGGTCAGATGATCCATACCTCGGCAGGATGTTGGACTTCACCACTAGGTGAACTGCCCAACCTATAGCAGAAAACATAAATGACCTGACACCCGAATCCAGGGCTAAAGGAATCTCACGAAACATATCCCTAAGGACAGAGGGTTCAAGCTCGTCAATATCAGAAATGGATATATCAGAAGGAAGAGAACCGGTAGAGGGAATCCTAAGAATGGTCCCTAAGAGTGTGGGAGTAATCTGAATGTGGGTTCCTTGAACAACGGTGTCAAGAACACTGGTGGAAGAATACTCACCGCGAACACGGTTAGCATAGAAGAGATTCACCGGAAATGGATAGGCTCGAGGGGACTCGCTCTGAGAGAAGCGAAAAAGATCGGCCAAGTGGGTAGCCGAAAGAATGTCAGATAGTCTCTCAGCAGTAAAGGCAGGAAAAGCAATGTACCGCTCCCTAAGAAGATTGATCCCTAGGAGAGAGTGAAACTTTGCCAAACAAAGATCATCTCGGTAAAGAGGAACTAGGGGATCAGTACGGGTACGACAGGAGGCTCTTCTCCAGAGCTCGAATCAGAAGTAGACTGGTGGGAAGCAGCAGCAGTAGGCTCATTGATGATAACACCAATGGGCTTCTGCTGATGCATGAACAGTGGCTAAGCGTCAGAAAAAGATGCAGAAGGAGAATATCCATGCGAAGAAGAATGCACAGGAGACTCGGCATGTTTGGTTCGGGCTTTGTAGGGTTTCTTCTTCTTGGCAATAGGTTTCTGGGCGCCCTAGGTCTCTTAGAAGCAAAAATTTTCTCCTTTCCTTGGTTTTGGGTGCCATGGAAATGAGAGAGAGAAACATTGGGCGAAGAAATCGAAAGACAAAAATCGAACGGAATACTTGAGAGAGAAACAAACCCAGTCGAGGAGATGCGAGGAACCAACGACGAAACGATCGACTTGCGAGGAGAAGGAGATCGATGACAACGGCTACGAAAACGAGCGGGAAGACGAAGCGGTTCAATCGAAGGAGAGAGAAACATAAGAGTCAAAATGAATATTCTTGTAGTATATAAAGGTTGGGGAATTAAACTGGGCCGTTGGATCAAAGAATCGACGGCTCGGATCAAAGCACGGAACCGTCACGAACAGTAGACAGTCGACTGATGAACAAAAGTCAGTCGACTGGATGAAGTGATAAGAATTAGTCTCAGGAAGATAGACAGTCGACTGTTGAGTAACATACAATCGTCTGTCTGATGGACAGTCAACTGTAAGGTACGCAGCAGTCGACTGGCTGAGAATCAGTACAGTTCATCAAAAAAGACAGAGAGCTCTGTAAAATTTCGACAGAGAGAACAGTCGCCTGATGACTAAAGTTCAGTCGCCTGTTAAAATAACAGTCAACTGGAAAATAGTCATTAGTCGGCTGTGAGAAAGATACAAATTCTCAGACAGAGGTGAAAGAGAAGGGTAGTCGACTGTCGAAGGAAAGACAGTCGTCTGTCTTAGTCCAAAAATGCACAGTGAGATACAAATCCAGAGAATAAGAACACTCACCCTAGGACCTATACTCTAATCACAAACTTATCATAAAAACAATGTAATACGATAAATAGATTGAAACACAAATCTCTAAGAACAATCTCAAGGAAATCATGAAATCACATAAATCGCAATTGCCTTTCTTAAACACATATGAAATAAATCAAATCAAGAAAGACAATATGATGACATGGTCTCAAAAAGTGTTATAACATGTATATTGAGATTCTAGATTTCAGATTCACCCATAATTCCTAATTCTCCACGCAACCTCACAAATGAATCTTCTTTAAGAGGTTTTGTGAAGATGTTGGTAATTTGTTTTTGGGTTTCAATGTACTCTAAGATGATGTCCTTCTTAGCTACATTATCATTTATAAAATGGTGTCTCACGTCTATGTGTTTGGTATGGGAGTGGTGTACCAGATTCTTGGAAAGACATATGGCACTTTGGTTATCAACCATGATCGAGCAAGTATTACAGTTGACACCATAGTCCATAAGAGTGTGTCTCATCCAAAGAACTTGTGCACATGCAAGACCCGCGGCAATATATTCCGCTTCAGTCATGGACAATGATACCGAATTCTATTTCTTAGAAAACCAAGAAACTAAGGAATTTCCTAGAAAATGGCAAGTGCCACTAGTACTTTTCCTGTCGGACTTGCATCTGGCAAAGTCGGCATCACTATATGAGATTAACTCATATGTGCTAGATTTAGGGTAAAGTAACCCATAATCTAGATTGAGATAACGAAATATTCGTTTAACCGTAATCAAGTGTGACTCCGTAGGTCTAGCTTGATATCTAGCACATAGGCAAACAGAAAACATGATATCGGGCCTACTAGCGGTTAAGTAAAGTAAGCTACCGATCATACCTCGATATAGACGAAAGTCTACATCTTTTTCGCTCACATCCTTGTGTAGATGAGTAGTAGTACTCATGGGAGTCCTTTTGCTTGAAGATGATTCCATCCCGAATCGCTTGATAAGCTCCACTGTGTACTTTGTCTGATGTATGAAGGTGCCATTCTCCATTTGTCAAATTTGCAATCCAAGGAAGTAAGTGAGCTCTTCTATGTGGCTCATCTCAAACTCATCCTTCATAGACTTGGAAAATTCTTGACAAAGATTAAAGTTAGTAGAACCGAAAATAATATCATCTACATAAACTTGAATCAAAAGAATGTCATTTTCATAATCTTTAATGAAGAGTGTAGAATCGACTTCTCCCATTTTAAAACCTAAATCCAAAAGAAAGGTCTTAAGTCGATCATACTAAGCTCTAGGAGCGTGTCTCAACCCATACAATGCTTTCTTAAGTTTGAAAACATGGTTTGGAAATTTTTCATGAATAAAACTGGAGGTTATGAAACATAAACTTCTTCATTGACAAACCCATTTAAAAATGCACTTTTAACATCCATTTGAAATAGTTTAAAATTCTTATGGGATGCAAAAGATAAAAGCAACCTAATAGCTTCTAATCTAGCTACGTGGGCAAAAGATTCTTCGAAATCAATACCTTCCTCTTTCCTGTAGCAGCTACTAACCTTGCTTTGTTCCTTGTGATTACCTCTTTTTCATCCGTCTTGTTCTTGAAGATCCATTTAGTCCCAATGACTTGTTGACCACTTGGAAGAGGTACGAGTTCCCAAACTTCGTTTCTCTCGAATTGCATTAGTTCTTCTTCCATTGCCACTATCTAGGAGCTATCCTCACAAGCTTCTTCGATGTTCTTTGGCTCAATGGTAGAGACAAATGCGCAATGAGAGAATTCTTCAATCCTCGACCTCGTTCGAACACCCACACCAATATCTCCAATTATTTGGTTATGGGGATGATTGCGAACGGTCGGGTAAGCTTTGGGTATACCTGTATCACTAGGAATAACTTCAACAATTTCGTTATAAGTATTAGTCTCAACAATAGAATCATTAATCTTAACATTATTAAGAGAATCACAAAGAGTATCTACACTATCATCATCAACATGAGGAACATCAAAATCTTCATAAAAAGATACGTGAAGAGATTCCTCAATCGTTGAAGAAGTTTTGTTGTATATCCGGTAGGATTTGCTACGTGTGGAATATCCAACAAAAATTCCTTCATCGGATCTTGGCTCAAATTTTTCTAAATTACCAAATGTGTTCTTTATAAAAAATTTTGAACCAAAAACACGAAAATACTTTACTTGAGGCTTTTTGTCATAAAACAACTCAAAACAAGTTTTGTTCGTTCGGGGTCTCACTAGGATCCTATTGAGCACATAACATGCAGTGTGCACCGACTCTACCCAAAATTGTAGTCCAAGATGACTATCATGGAGCATAGTGCGTGCACACTTAATCAGAGTCCTATTCTTTCTCTCTACAACACCATTTTGTAGTGGTGCCTGAGGGAAGGAAAAATTATGAGTTATCCCGGTGTCATCACAAAACTTAGTAAAAGATTCATTCTCAAATTCTCCTCCATGATCACTATGGATAGTGATAATGGTGGATCCTAAGAAATTCTGAATCTTCTTTACAAATTTGGTAAACTCGTCATAAGCTTCATTCTTATTAGTTAAGAATGAAACCCAAGTAAATCTAGAAAATTCGTCAACGACAACTAATCCATAATGAGCATTACCTAAAGAAGCGGTTCTAGTTGGTCCAAACAAATCTAGATGAAGAAGTTCTAGGGGCCTCTTAGAAGTAATCCCTTCTTTAAGCTTAAATGACGGTTTACTAAGTTTACCTCTTTGACATGAATCGCAAAAGTTTTTCTTACTAAAAGCAATTTTAGGAAAACCTTTGACTAAATCAGGCTTAGCTAACTTATATAAGTGCTTGAAGTGAACATGACCAAAACGGCGATGCCATAATAGTTGTTCACTTGTGTTAGCAACTAGGCAATGTTCTACGGTTTTAGGCAAGCTCAAATAATAAATATTTTATGCCTAATACCGGAAAATAAAACATTTGAATCATAATCAACAATAATACACAATCCTTCTCCAAAGTTAACCTTGTAACCTTTGTCACAAAGTTGACTAATGGAAATGAGATTGTGACACAAACCACTAACAAGATAAATGTTAGTAATTAAGGGTTTGGAAAGATTACCAACGATACCTACTTCTATGATGGTTCCCTTTTGATTACCTCCAAAAGTGACCGTTGCACCATCCTTGATGCTAATCACTTCGGAGAGCAATGAGGGATACCCCATCATATGTTTAGAGCAACCACTATCGAGAATCCATCCTTTCCCTTTAGAGCAAGTTTGACCTTTATTGCTCTTCTTATTTCTCTTGGGTACCTATATAATATACCATAAGCTCATGGTACCCAATGTTTGCTGGGTCCAAGGGGATTAGCCCTTTGGAAGGCCAAGTCCAAGTGGACTTCCGCTTCCCAACATAATTACTATTTCTAATCACATCATGAAAATAGGAATCAACATAAGCATTCCTATCATTTAGACTAGTGTTCTTAGGACCCCAAATAGTGTAAATCTTGGGAGTCCTTTTCCTATTTGCATGCATTTGTGTTTGATTTCTATGTGGTGCATGCTTCTTAGGAACATGATTTCTAGTATAGAGATGTGGTGGAGGATATGCATTGTACATTCTAGGATGATATGTATGCTTGGGAACATGCATGTTGTATGAAGCATATGGGTTATGCATGACATTCGGAGGAGGTGCATACATGTAGGAATGATGCGTATGTGCATACGGGTGTATAGGAGCACGTACATGAGTATTTCTCATGTGTGGTTGTGTACGTGTCCGTGGGTGTGGAGCATAAAATGTGTCATAATTATCCACTTGTGAAGTCGGAGGTTTCCTACGTGGATGAGTGTTAGTGTACATGTAAGCATGGCCTTGCTTTTGGTTTCCACCCTTAGTGGGTTTCTTGCCAAAAAGAAGAGAAGGTGAAGTGGTGACTTTCTTGGTAGGTTTGCTACCTATAGTGTCTTTGACACCACTTGTGGATGCACCGGAGGAAGGCCTCACAAAGTCTATAGTGACACCACTATAGGAGGTGCGATCATTGGATGCATTTGCTTTCACAAACCTAAGACCAACACGATGTGTGGTCGAAAATTGGTTTGCTAACAAATCATCCAATTGTCCTTTTTCCTTATTGAATCTCACAATACGGGAGGACATGAGCTCATATTTCTCCTTTTGAGAAGAAATGTTGGTATCCAAGGTGGACACCCGTGCGTTGAGCTCGTGCACTTGGGTTTTAAGAGAATCATTCTCTAAACCCAATTGTGTGTGATGTGTGACTAGATCACTATTATCTGTTGGATGTGTTTGATTTAGTTGAGATTTGAGGTTTTTCATCTCATCTCTAAAGGTGACATTTTGAGAAGCTAAGTTTGCTTTCTCAAGAGTTAAAGTATCAACAATGGTATCATTGTTGATAATGCATGGAATGGATGACTTGCTAACATTTGATTTCTTTAAGCTAGTGTATCTAAGCATTAAATACTGATATTTAGAAAATAATTCTTCGTTAGCAATACGAAGTTCATCCATTGTTACCTCGGTTTCATCCGTATCGAAATCACTATCATCGGAGAGTGGATCCTCTCGGGCCATGAAACACATGTGGGCGCTCTCACCCTTCTCATCATCGGAATCGCTTGATGAGTCCTCACTTGAGTCATCGAAGGTACCTACAAGTCCTTTCTTCTTGTCTCTTTTGTTCTTGTAGGACTTTTGGTACTTAGGTGCCTTCCACTTCTCTTTGTTCTTTAACATCGGGCAATCCCTCTTGATGTGCCATGGTTTATTACACTTAAAACAAAGAGAGGAAGTAGCATTAGTAGACTCAAAACGTTTGTTGGAGGGAAATTTACTTTACGAAAGAAGCATTGGAACTTCTTCGCCATTTGGACCATTTCACCCAAATCCATTTCATCTTCCGAATCTTCGCTATCGGAGGATGATGAATTGGCGTTGAATGCCAAAGCCTTCTTCTTGGCCTCCGAAGGATTTATCATAGCCCGAATCTTTAATCGGTTCTCTCGTCTTACCTCATAAGACATGAGAGTCCCGATAAGATGTAGTGCCCTGTGAAGCTACTGCACATGTACTAGAGGGGGGGGTGAATAGTACTTTAAAATAATCAAGAGGGTTATTCCTAATTATTGTTTAAACATACAAACAACAATGCGGAATAGACAACAATCGACAAGAATTAACAAACGCAAACAAAGCATGTAACGGGTTCGGATCCACCCAAGTCTCCCCGACTTGTTCCCGGTGATCCTACGTCCCAACCACCCGGATCCCCTCTGGATACTTGAGTTAGAAACCACTAACCCAAGATTTAGTACTATGAAATTCTTGTGAAAAACCTTCACAAGACCAAATCATACACAATATAAATGTGACTCCCACAACCCGGGATTACACACTCTCTAACAACCGAGAGACAATCACTTGAAATATCAATTGAAATGAAATATGAAATACTTACCACAAAATCCTATGCCTTGAGTATAACTTACCAAATTAGGGCAAGAAGGATTTTGAGGAGAGAATGTCACCAAACCGAAACTCCACTAATAAGCTCAGCGATCGAAGGCTAGGATGGAGGATGGTGACTTTGAATCAAGCTCTTGGCTTGGAAGGCTCACAATAGAGAGGATCTCTCTTGAGGAATATGGCTCAAAGAGTTGAGGGAAAGATTCTTGTGAGGAAGATAAAGCTTTTAGAATGGAGTTGAATAGCTTCCCTTTGATTTCTCTAAACCTCTAAAATGGCAGCCTTGGATATTAGGATAGAACCCATCCAAGTATATATAGGAAAAAGGAAAGAGAGAGAGAAAAACGTTTCAATTAAAGCTCCAACGGCTCTATTCTGAACCAGACTAGTCGGTCAAAGAAGGATCACTGACCGACTAGTTCATCAACTAGTCGGTCGGTGATACAACGTAGACCGACTAACGGTTGAACAGCCACAAGTCGAAGTACAGGAGATAGACAACTAGTCGGTCTAAGAAGACTTGTCGACCGACTAGTTTCACAACTAGTCGGTCGGTGAATGTTCTTTGACCGACTAACAGTCGAAATAGAATAGGCTGACTTCAAGTTGATTTAGTCGGTTTAAGAACAAATGCTGACCGACTAGTTTCTCAACTAGTCGGTCGACAAACGTTCTTTGACCGACTAACGATAAACAATAACTATGGCTGTACAGGGAAAGCTCAACTAGTCGGTCTAAGAAGGATTCCTAACCGACTAGATCATCATCTAGTCGGTCGGTGACTCTTCTTTGACCGACTAATTGATCAATCAAAGCTAGGCTGAAATGAGCAAGGCATTCTAGTCGGTTCAAGAGGAATTGCCGACCGACTAGAACGTCATCTAGTCGGTTGGTTGTTCTACTTGAACCAACTAACATGCACTAGAAGCTGAGGGAAGAAGCGATAGGCTTCGGGAAAGTTTCTATTGGCTTCTATGATAATCCTAGCTCTAAGATATGAGCGACATGACGATAATAATGTAAGTCCTACTCAAGGCTTAACATTCTAAACTATGAAGCTAGAAGACAATAAATAATACATGACGAACCGTCTTCGAAAGCTTCAATCTTCATTCTTGACTTCAATAAAACTCCTTGGGCTTCAACGAAGCTTTAGGCACACGATCACGCATATTGAGAAGTCTTGAGACGTCGCTTTTGATGTATGTATTCTTTTGGTGATGATCTCCATAACTGCGCTCACAAATAGTTAGTATACGATATTTATGTTTGCTCATCATCCAAAACCAAATCCGGGGAATCAATACTCAACATTCTCCCCCTTTTGGTGATGACAACCAACATAAATAATAATCAATAATAATGATTCAATTGAAATTTACTTACTCCCTGTGCATTGATGACACGTTAGTCTCGTATTCAATAATATTCATACGCATCAAGCAGACGAGGGAAATATAAAATATGAATCCTATTATTGCAATTTAGGATCTAAATCCATTTTATATCTTAACTCCCCCTGAATCTAACATATCAACTTAGATTCATGGTAAATTGCTTTGAATTATCATTAGCACATCGTCATTATTAATTCTCTCCCCCTTTGGCATTAGCAAAAAGAGCGGGAGGAGATCAATGACAAGATTACAATGGCTAAGAAATTAAAGCATGGGAGTCTAAGAATACGACCATGGTCCAAATGACACCAAATTAAAATACCACATGTAAAATACCGAATAAAATCAAAGCGTGACGACATGACCATAGTCGAAAATCGAAAACCGAAATAACCAAGCCATAGGCGAAAATCGAAAAATGAAATTATCAAACCATAGGCGAAATTCGAAAAACGAAATCATCAAACCATAGGCGAAAATCGAAAAATGAAATCATCAAACCATAGGTGAAAATCAAAATCCGAAATCATCAAAACTCAAGTCAATTTCACTTATTGAGTTTTGGAACATACTCTCCAATATCAACATTCTTAGTTAAATAGTGCATGGAAAACAATTCTATGTTTTCATAAAAGCAAATCTATTTAATTCATAAAATCGTCGAACAACGAAAGTCAATATCAGAGACAAATAAATCCAATGAGAAAACCAAATGTAGCATGCAAAAATGTTATGCCAAAGAAAATAGATAGAACATCATAAAACTTATGGCATACACTAATCTAGCACACTAGGATTCAAATTGAAAAAAAATGATACCAATCGTAATATAATCTAACAATGCATGCAATCAACACACATGGATACCAATGTAAATCAAAAGTAAGAATATACTTACAACATTAAGCTTCCCCTACTTTGGTGCATCGCTTTAAGCACCATCAACTCCATTTGAGTGAAAATCCTTGCAAATCACGGAGTTGGTAGGGTTGGTATCCCACGGTGGATTGAACCTAGAAAAACTTAATATGAAGCTAAAATTTGATTTGATGCTCCTTCTCTTATCCTTGAGTACCTAAAGATAAAATATCATTTCATGGTACCCAAGGACATTGGGTCCTAAGAGATTAGACTTTTGGAAGCCAAGTCCAATTGGACTTAGACTTCCCTACATAATTGTAACGACTGCTTTTCATGTATCTGGTTATATTATAATATAATATATGTTTTGGTGGATTTTCTCCTCATGTGTGGTTTTCGTCTCCGTAGCTTTCATTTTCGATCGATTCGTCGTATTTTCTCGTTTCTTCCTTAGGATTGTCGATTTCGAAGTAAGTCATTCGTGACGGACTTCACAACGGTCGTATCTTACTATTAGATCAAGCCTAGGAGTCTTAGGAATCGATCCCGGGGCCCCGCGCTCCGTATCGGAACTTTTTGTGCTCATTAGCCGGTATAAGAAGGGGCACCGATCGACTAGATGACGATCCAGTCGGTCGGCAATCCTTCTTGGACCGACTAGTTGGCTTTCTAAATTTCTCAGGAGTTACTGTTTATCGTTAGTCAGTCTAAGAACGTTGGTTGACCGACTAGGTTGCAAACTAGTCGGTCGGCAATGCTTCTTTAACTGACTAACACATCATCTAATTTTAGTATCAGTTACTGTTTACTCTTAGTCGGTCTAAGAACGTTCATCGACCGACTAGATGCTAAACTAGTCGGTCAGTATTTGTTCATGGACCGACTAACTCTAAATCCTATTTTCGTTCAGAAGTTACTGTTTGCACTTAGTCGGTCTGCGTTGGTCGACCGACCGACTAGTTGCCAAACTAGTCGGTCAGTGGTTGCTCTTTGACCGACTAACCTGCGTTAAAACCCTAATTTCTGGGCAGCCGCCAGCCCAGCCTATTTATACCCCTCCCAAACGTTTCTTCTTCCTCCCTCACGACCCAAAACCCTAAAATCTCCCCCATTGAGCCCACATCTTCCTCCAAGCTTCATTTCTTCATCCCAAGCCCTAGATTCATCATCTAAACCCTCCATCCACTCATTCCACCTCTCATCTTCCCCAAAATCACCATCAAATCCCCAAATCCCCCAAAAACCCTAATTCTCCAATCTTCTCCAATCTTTTCCAGATCTGATCCTAGGGTTCTCCGGAGTGTTTCTTCCGCCTCCTCTCGGTAAGAAATCGATTCCTTGTTGTTTTTATAACCTAGTTGTATTTTTATGAAACCCTAATAAATTTCATGTTGTTTGATGTTTGTTTCCCCCATAACAGCGTTTTCCCCGTAGATTAGCATCCGTGAGACGAAGTGGTCGTCATCCCCGGTGCTAGGCAAGTGAAACTTGCCACTTAGGGTTTAGGCCATGTTTTAGGCCATTTTGCTTGTTGTAGGCGTAAAAGAGGCTAGGTGACGAAATGATACTCGCCTAGGCGCAAATTGGGGAAATAGCTTGACAACGAAGCTAGTTCCGACATTTAGCATGTTGCACAATTACCATGTCATGTTTACTTTCCATTAACGGTACGCGAATTAAATGTCATGTCATTGCATTCTTTTGGTGATCCCGTGATTGCGTAGCATCACTACAATACTTGTGTTCCTGGCTCGTGACCAGAAGCGAGCATAATGAGTTGCTAACCCCAACGCTCGATATATTGAATTGTGAACTAAGAAACAAGCTCCCGTGCGGGGCAACCCTGGCTCACTTGCTGGGCTCATGTTCAGGGACCCTGGCTTGTTTACGTGTGGGATGGGATAAGGGTTAAGCGGTCATTCAACTGGGGGTCTGCCTGATCAGCAACTGCAGTTGTAAGGCGTAAACTCTGGGGTGGGGTAGTGTTTAGTGCCGATCGGTGTGAATGATGTACCATTCAGCTGAAGGGCGTAAACATCTACAAACAACCGTGAAACGTGAATTGGGTTTAGTGCCGATCGGTGTGAATGATGTACCATTCAGCTGAAGGGCGTAAACACCTACAAAACAATGTTAATATATTGAGAATGTTAGTAGCTTGGCTACTCTTGTCTTGTCCCGATAAATTGTTCCCTTGTACAAAATTGTCTTGCCATGTCTTAAATTGTGCACTCATGTTATAACTGCCATGTCATGCATACTATAACTGCTAGGTTGCTAGTTTCCATACTTTCAGTTTCCTTGCCCAAGTCTTTTAGACTTGCTGACATGTGCCCCTTTACTCTTTTGGGTGACACATGTTAGATCCTGAGCCTGAGTACCTTGTTGAGGACGAGGTGTTTGCTGACGCCGAGCCCGAGCTTATGTTTGACGGGGAGTACGTGGACACTGGGGACCAGTCCTAGTGTCTTCATTGTGTTTTACTTTTGTTAGACAGTTGTTTTGTTATCGGTGCGTAGCACCTATACCTTGTTATGTCGTTGCTTTTGTTGGCCTTGTTCTGGGCCTTTAGACTCTTTCTTTTAGCCTGGTGCCTTTTCTGGATGTTGGACTTATTTTCATGTTGGACAATTTATGAGATGTGAGATTTTATTTCAGTCTCTCCTTGTGTTATTATTGTTGTTCCGTTGTGGTTACAGGGACCTGCTTACATTTTATTGACGCTTATCGGGTTTGGGGCTTCGCAGCTCCACTCTCGTGTGGACCTTTTCACGTCTCGCCTCCATTTTAGGGAAGCGGGTCGTGACAGGTTTTGTTGGTGGCACATGCAGGTCCTTCTGTAACTGCGATTTTTGGAATAGCGATAATAATATTAGAATGTCCAATAAACTAAGTTCGACGTCCGAGTCATAAGCTATGAGTCTAGTCTGATTCGTTTTCTGTGTCACTAGATGGCAGGAAGACGATTCACCCGTGGTGGGGGTAGTGGTGCGATCCCTCATGATGAGGAGCCTGAGCGGGAACCCACCAACGGGGAGATGATGCGGATGATGCTGCAGATGATGCAAGTGCAGCAGGGCGTGCTTCTGCAAGTCCAGAATGCTCCACTTGCTTGAGCTGCCCGGGCTCTTCTGGATGTTCCTCGCTCTGAGCCGGGAGCGAAGCAATTTCGGGAGCTGGGTCCCACATATTTTGATGGTTCTGAGGGTCCTCTGGCTGCCGATGAGTGGATTCGGAACATCGAGGACAATCTGAAGATGGCCAAGATCACCCCGGTTGGATGGGTTGATTTGGCGAAGAGGCAACTCAAGGATAATGCTCGGAATTGGTGGGATGCGGAAGAGAAGTTGTTGGTGGAGCCGATAGCTTGGGCTACCTTCAAGGCCAGATTTGAGGGTGAGTTCTTCCCGAAAGCTGCCAGGGAAGAGATGCTGCAGCGTTTTATCGATTTGAAGCAAGGGAGCTCGTCGGTGGACCAGTATCACCAATATTTCATGAGGCTGAGTCGGTTTGCACCAAAGATGGTGCAGGACGCTGAGGATAGGGCTCAGAGGTTCCTGCAGGGACTTGCTTCGGAGCTCCAGAGTTTTGTAACCTCCTCTGACCGGGAATCTTATCAGAAGGTTCTAGTAGCAGCCAAGAGGCAGGAGCTGCTCGTGAACCAGAGGAGGGGGTCTGTTGTTGGTGCTGGGAAGAGGCCTGTGGAACAGGCGAGAGCTGTGGTTAGACCTGGATTCAGGCCTAATCAGTCTGCTCAGTTTAAGAGGCCAGGAGGGCCTATTCTGAAGTCTTGCCATTTCTGCGGCAAGCCTGGCCACATCAAGGATCAGTGTCGGAAGTTTCTGGGCCAGTGTCTGGTTTGTGGTGATGCTTCCCATGCCGCGAAGGATTGTCGGCATGCGGGTCCGCTGCGGAGGGCACCTGTTGCAGCTCAGCCGTTGCAGCAGCGAGCGTCTGTTCCTGCTGGTCGTGGAGCAGCCTTGTTCCGCAGAGGCAGGCTTTTCAGCAGGCTGTTCCGCCGAGGAGGCAAGCTTTTCTGATGACCGCTGCGGAGAGCGAGGCTGTGGATGAGGTTATCGCAGGTAATCCTCGATCTAGCTGTTACTTTCCTAGCTGGTTTTGATTGTTAGACTATGTTGTTTGCTTGAACATGGTTGTTTGCTAGACTAGGGTTTGATTGTTAATTGTTTGTTAGGTGTGGTTTTGGTTTGCACATTTCCTGCACGGGTCCTCTTTGACTCTGGTGCATCGATGTGCATTATTTCTCGGAGCTTCGTGGAGAGGCATTCCTTGTCGACGTCCCCTCTTCCCAAGAGTTGGAATATCGTTACAGGGAATGGCGTGGTCTCGGTGCATCGTGGTTGCAATTCTTGCTCTTTGGTGGTCTGTGGACATGAGCTTTTCGCTGATTTCATTATCCACGACATCATCAACTATGATGCGGTTCTTGGGATGGACTGGCTTGCGAGCTTCTATGCTACGATCGACTGTCGGAGAAAGAAGGTGGTGTTCGAGATTCCCGGACATCCAGTATTTGAGTTCAGTCGTGGTAGCAGTTCGCTTGGTCCTGTCAGATTTCAGGCCAGGCCGGTGGAGGTTGTGGCAATGCAGATGGAGCTGGAGTGGCCAGCTGTGGTGCGTGATTTTGGCGAAGTCTTCCCCGAGGAGATGTCTGGTTTGCCGCCTGATCGGGCTTTGGAATTTTCTATCGATCTCGTTCCAGGTGCGCAGCCGATTCGAAGGCGCCGTATCGTATGGCCCCTGTAGAATTGGAAGAGTTGCAGAAGCAGTTGGATGAGCTTTTGTAGAAGGGTTATATTAATCCTAGCGTGTCTCCGTGGGGAGCACCGGTGTTGCTGGTGAAGGAGAAGGATGGTTCACGTCGCATGTGCGTGGACTATCGGGAGTTGAATGCGGTGACCATTAAGAATAAACACCCGTTGCCTCGCATCGATGATATTTTTGATCAGCTTGGAGGTTCGAGGGTGTTTTCTAAATTGGATTTGAGGAGTGGTTACCATCAGTTGAAGGTAAGGAAGGATGATGTTCCGAAGACAGCGTTCAGGACGAAGTATGGACACTATGAGTTTATGGTTATGCCTTTCGGTGTAACTAACGCGCCCGCAGTTTTCATGAATCTGATGAACCTGATTTTCTACGACTTCTTGGATAAGTTTGTCGTTATCTTTATTGACGACATTCTGATCTACTCGAAGTCGGAGGAAGAGCATGCCTCGCACTTAAGGACGGTGTGGGAGATTTTGAGGAAGCATCGGTTGTATGCTAAGTTTTCGAAGTGCGAGTTCTGGCTGGATAGAGTTGCTTTTCTCGGGCATGTGGTGACTGGAGATGGTATTTCAGTGGATCCCGAGAAGATTAGGGCCATCAGGGAGTGGTCTGTTCCGTCGTCTGCGTCTGAGATTCGGAGTTTCCTTGGACTTGCTGGTTACTATCGGCGATTCATTAAGGACTTTTCTCGTATTGCTGAGACAATGACCAGGTTGACGCGGAAGGATGTTGCTTTTGTTTGGTCGGGTGATTGTGAGGGTGCTTTTGGTGTTCTGAAGGAGAGGTTGACGACTGCCCCTATTCTTGTCGTGCCTGATCGCAGCGGTGGATTTGAGATCTTTTGCGATGCTTCTGGCAAGGGTCTCGGTTGTGTGTTGCATCAGCATGGGCACGTTGTGGCGTATGCGTCTCGTCAGCTTAAGGTTCATGAGAAGAATTATCCGACGCATGATTTGGAGTTGGCTGTCGTTGTGTTTGCTCTTAAGATTTGGAGGCACTTCCTGCTGAGTGAGAAAGTGAAGATTTTCACCGATCACAAAAGCATGAAGTACATTTTCACTCAGAAGGAGCTCAACATGCGACAGCATCGATGGTTGGAGCTTATGGCGGATTATGATATTGATTTGCAGTTTCACCCTGTCAAGGTGAATGTGGTTCCGGATGCTTTGAGTAGGCTTCCAGCGGTGATGATTTTGACCTCGCAGTGGAGATTGCAGTAGGATTTTTGCGAGTCTGGTGTGGAGATTGTTCTTCCTGGGGAGGCTTCTTCGTTGATGTACATGCAGGTACAGTCGACGATCGTGGATCGGATTAAGGCTGGCCAGGCCGAGGATCCGAAGCTGGTGAAGATTCGGGAGCAGGTGGAAGCCGGTCTGCGGACTGACTTTTTGATTCATGAGGATGGCTCGCTGAGGTTCAGAGCCAGGTTGTGTGTGCCGGCTGGGGATATCAGAGAGGAATTGATGGTGGAGCCACACAGTTCACCGTATTCTGTGCATCCTGGTGGCACCAAGATGTACCAGGATCTTCGTCTGAATTATTGGTGGCATGGCATGAAGAGGAGTGTGGCTCGGATTGTAGCCAAGTGCTTGGTTTGCCAGCAAGTGAAGGCGGAGCATCAGCATACGGCCGGGTTGCTACAACCGCTTCCGATTCCGGAGTGGAAATGGCAACACATCACTATGGATTTCGTGACTGGACTACCTCGGAGTCCGAAGCAGAATGACGCGATTTGGGTGATCGTAGATCGATTGACCAAATCCACGCACTTTATTCCGTTCCGAGTGGGACAGTCCACTGAGGCGTTAGCGAGGAGATATATGGAGGTAAAATTCTTTTACTCTCCGTTTTATTTCCTTTTCCTAGTTCGGATAGTGATGTAACGTGAATCGTGCAGGAGGTTGTGCGACTTCATGGAGTCCCCGTGAGTATCGTGTCGGACAGAGACACGAGGTTCACATCTCAGTTCTGGCAGAGTTTGCAGAAGAGTTTGGGTACGCGTCTGAGTTTCAGCACGGCGTACCATCCGCAGACGGATGGCCAGTCCGAGAGGACGATTCAGATTTTGGAAGACATGCTGAGGGTGTGCATGTTGGATTTCAAGGGTTCGTGGGAGGACCATCTACACTTGGTGGAGTTCTCTTACAACAACAGCTTCCAGGCGAGTATTGGCATGGCGCCATTCACCGCTCTTTATGGGAGGAAATGTCGATCGCCATTGAGTTGGGATGACGTTGGTGATCGGGAGCTGTTGAGACCTGAGATGATCGTGAAGGCCGTGGATATCGTCAGGAATATTCGGGAGAGGTTGAGGATTGCTCAGGACCGTTTTAAGCATTGGGCGGATGCTAAACGTCGTCCTTTGGAATTTCAGCCGGGCGACCATGTGTTCTTGAAGATTTCCCCGAATCGTGGTGTGATTCGTTTTGGGAAGCGAGGGAAGTTGAGCCCGCGATACATTGGACCGTTTGACATTTTGGAGAGGGTTGGCGAGGTAGCGTATCGCTTGGCCTTGCCGCCATCTTTGGAAGGAGTTCACAATGTTTTCCATGTGTCTCAGCTTCGTCGATACATTAGCGATCCATATCATGCTGTGGATTTTTCGGAGATTACCGTTCGCCCCGATATGACGTATGACCAGCATCCAGTGCAGATTCTGGACAGGCGTCAGAAATCGCTTCGGAACAAGATTGTCAATCTTGGGAGGGTGATGTGGCGACACGGCTCACCTGGAGAGTCTACTTGGGAGAATTAGGATGAGATGCGAGAGCGTTTCCCACTTTTGTTTCCGGACTCGTGAGTATTCGGAAATTCCGAGGACGGAATTTTTCTTAAGTTGGGGAGGATGTAACGACTGCTTTTCATGTATCTGGTTATATTATAATATAATATATGTTTTGGTGGATTTTCTCCTCATGTGTGGTTTTCGTCTCCGTAGCTTTCATTTTCGATCGATTCGCCGTATTTTCTCGTTTCTTCCTTAGGATTGTCGATTTCGAAGTAAGTCATTCGTGACGGACTTCACAACGGTCGTATCTTACTATTAGATCAAGCCTAGGAGTCTTAGGAATCGATCCCGGGGCCCCGCGCTCCGTATCGGAACTTTTTGTGCTCATTAGCCGGTATAAGAAGGGGCACCGACCGACTAGATGACGATCCAGTCGGTCGGCAATCCTTCTTGGACCGACTAGTTGGCTTTCTACATTTCTCAGGAGTTACTGTTTATCGTTAGTCGGTCTAAGAACGTTGGTTGACCGACTAGGTTGCCAACTAGTCGGTCGGCAATGCTTCTTTAACCGACTAACACATCATCTAATTTTAGTATCAGTTACTGTTTACTCTTAGTCGGTCTAAGAACGTTCATCGACCGACTAGATGCTAAACTAGTCGGTCAGTATTTGTTCATGGACCGACTAACTCTAAATCCTATTTTCGTTCAGAAGTTACTGTTTGCACTTAGTCGGTCTGCGTTGGTCGACCGACCGACTAGTTGCCAAACTAGTCGGTCAGTGGTTGCTCTTTGACCGACTAACCTGTGTTAAAACCCTAATTTCTGGGCAGCCGCCAGCCCAGCCTATTTATACCCCTCCCAAACGTTTCTTCTTCCTCCATCACGACCCAAAACCCTAAAATCTCCCCCATTGAGCCCCCATCTTCCTCCAAGCTTCATTTCTTCATCCCAAGCCCTAGATTCATCATCTAAACCCTCCATCCACTCATTCCGCCTCTCATCTTTCCCAAAATCACCATCAAATCCCCAAATCCCCCAAAAACCCTAATTCTCCAAACTTCTCCAATCTTTTCCAGATCTGATCCTAGGGTTCTCCGGAGTGTTTCTTCCGCCTCCTCTCGGTAAGAAATCGATTCCTTGGTGTTTTTATAACCTAGTTGTATTTTTATGAAACCCTAATAAATTTCATGTTGTTTGATGTTTGTTTCCCCCATAACAGCGTTTTCCCCGTAGATTAGCATCCGTGAGACGAAGTGGTCGTCATCCCCGGTGCTAGGCAAGTGAAACTTGCCACTTAGGGTTTAGGCCATGTTTTAGGCCATTTTGCTTGTTGTAGGCGTAAAAGAGGCTAGGCGACGAAATGATACTCGCCTAGGCGCAAATTGGGGAAATAGCTTGACAGCGAAGCTAGTTCCGACATTTAGCATGTTGCACAATTACCATGTCATGTTTACTTTCCATTAACGGTACGCGAATTAAATGTCATGTCATTGCATTCTTTTGGCGATCCCGTGATTGCGTAGCATCGCTACAATACTTGTGTTCCTGGCTCGTGACCAGAAGCGAGCATAATGAGTTGCTAACCCCAACGCTCGATATATTGAATTGTGAACTAAGAAACAAGCTCCCGTGCGGGGCAACCCTGGCTCACTTGCTGGGCTCATGTTCAGGGACCCTGGCTTGTTTACGTGTGGGATGGGGTAAGGGTTAAGCGGTCATTCAACTGGGGGTCTGCCTGATCAGCAACTGCAGTTGTAAGGCGTAAACTCTGGGGTGGGGTAGTGTTTAGTGCCGATCGGTGTGAATGATGTACCATTCAGCTGAAGGGCGTAAACATCTACAAACAACCGTGAAACATGAATTGGGTTTAGTGCCGATCGGTGTGAATGATGTACCATTCAGCTGAAGGGTGTAAACACCTACAAAACAATGTTAATTGATTGAGAATGTTAGTAGCTTGGCTACTCTTGTCTTGTCCCGATAAATTGTTCCCTTGTACAAAATTGTCTTGCCATGTCTTAAATTGTGCACTCATGTTATAACTGCCATGTCATGCATACTATAACTGCTAGGTTGCTAGTTGCCTTACTTTCAGTTTCCTTGCCCAAGTCTTTTAGACTTGCTGACATGTGCCCCTTTACTCTTTTGGGTGACACATGTTAGATCCTGAGCCTGAGTACCTTGTTGAGGACGAGGTGTTTGCTGACGCCGAGCCCGAGCTTGTGTTTGACGGGGAGTACGTGGACACTGGGGACCAGTCCTAGTGTCTTCGTTGTGTTTTACTTTTGTTAGACAGTTGTTTTGTTATCGATGCGTAGCACCTATACCTTGTTATGTCGTTGCTTTTGTTGGCCTTGTTCTGGGCCTTTAGACTCTTTCTTTTAGCCTGGTGGCTTTTCTGGATGTTGGACTTATTTTCATGTTGGACAATTTATGAGATGTGAGATTTTATTTCAGTCTCTCCTTGTGTTATTATTGTTGTTCCGTTGTGGTTACAGGGACCTGCTTACGTTTTATTGACGCTTATTGGGTTTGGGGCTTCGCAGCTCCACTCTCGTGCGGACCTTTTCACGTCTCGCCTCCATTTTAGGGAAGCGGGTCGTGACAATAATCATCATTGTTCACGACATGCATAAAGTAAGAATTCATGTACGCTTGTTTCTCATGCATATTTGTGTCCTTCGAGCTCCAAATAGTGAAGATTTTGGGAGCCCTATTCCTATTGGGAACATGCATACGTTGTTGATTTCTATGTGATGCATGTCGTGGATAGGCATATGGCATATGATGCAATGATGCATGAAGATAATTATCCATATGAGAATGAGAATGAACATATGCATGTGGTGGAACACGTGCATGAGTGTGTCTCACATGGTGTGCACGTGCATAAAAATCATCATACGTGCTAACATGTGGAGTAGGATGTGTGTTCCTACGTGGCATGGTATACATGAAAGTATGACCCATCTTTGGAGGTCCACCCAAAGTGGGTTTCTTTCCAAATGGGGGTGTGTACCTAACGGAAGCACCATTGGTAGAAGAACTACCCATGACGTGTTTGCTTCCACTAGTAGAAGCTTCGGAAGATGGCCTAACAAAGGTGGCGGACGATTTGGATGAATCTCCCATCTTATACCCCAAGCCAATGTGATGATTGGCCGAAAGTAATTCATTTAGGATATTATCCAAATGGCCCTTACCTTTATTGAATTCATGAATTCGGCCTAATGTGCACTCATACTTCTCGGTGAGAGAATGCAAAGAAGCATCCAATGTGGACACTTGCGATACGAGTGCACAAACACGTGACTTGAGATTTTTATTCTCAATACTCAAAGTTGAGTTTTGAGACGTCAAATCCGCTATCATATGTTCATCCGAATCCTCGACATGAACATGCTCAAGTTGAGATTTGATATTTACAATCTCATTTCTCAACCCTTCAACAACGGTGTCGTTGTTGACGATGATAGGCTTAGGCGAGTTTTTAAGACTATCAAATTCATTTTTAGCCTTAATAAATTTAGTAGCCAAGTTAGAAAACTTATTCCAAAGTTGTTCATTGGCTATTCTAAGTTCGTCCATTGTTACCTCACCGCCTTCATCCTCGCTTTCATCCCCGCTTTCATCGGAGGATGTCTCTTGATCACGTTCATCTTTTCCCATGAAGCACGTGTGTGCTTTCTCCACTCTTTCATCATCCGACTCTCCACTTGAGGAGTCAGAGTCGGTGAAAGTGCCGACAAGTCCTTTCTTATGCTTTCTCGACTTGTCGTACTTGGATGCCTTCCACTTCTCCTTGTGTTTGTTGAGAGGACAATCCGGCTTGATATGTCTTGGCTTATTGCATTTATAACACACGGGAGAGGAGACATTAGTCGAAATAAATTTAGATTTACTCTTCAACTTACCTTGTCGGAAGAATCGGTTGAACTTCTTAGCCAAATCGGCCAAAGCTTCCATGTCCAACTCTTCTTCCGATTCTTCTTCCGATTCTTCATCATCGGTAGATGGAGCGGCCTTGTATGCAATCGCCTTTTTCTTTGGCTCGTCTTGCTTCAAGTACGCCTTCATCTTATCCTTCATCTTTATCTTACTCTTCTTGCGTACCTCGTAAGACAACAAGGTACCCATTAGTTGTACAACAGTGTACTTATTCATATCGTTACCTTCCTCGATGGCGAAGGTACGCTTTTCCCAACAAGAAGGAAGTCCGTCGATTATCTTCGCGACTTTCTCCTTTTGGGTGTAGATCTTCCCAAGCCCTTGCAATTCGTTGGATATGTCCACGAAGCGAGCATAGTAGTCCTTCATAGTTTCACCCTGTTCCATGTGAAACAACTCAAATTCTTTGTTAGCGACAACGAGTTTAGAATCTTTTACTGTACTCGTTCCTTCGTGCAAGATGAGGAGTTGGTTCCATACTTGATATGCACTCTTACATGTGCATATCTTGTTGAAGTCTTCGGGCTCCAACGCACATTGCAAGGCATTCATCGCCTTGGCATTGCTTACCTCCGCGGTGACCTCCGCGGTAGACCACTTCGCGAAATCTTCTTCGATGGGCTCGACATACTCCGTCATCGTGGCTCTCTAAAGTGAAGCGCTCTGGAGGAAGGTTTCCATCCGGCATTTCCAGTACCTATAGTTGGTACCATTGAAGTGAGGAGGCCTAACTGAGGATAGCCCTTCCAAAACAGAAGAAGCTCCTTGACGATCCTTGAAGACGTTATAGTCGTTGTTTGTCATAGCTTTGAACTCTGGCTCTGATACCAATTGTAGTGCCCTATGAAGCTACTGCACATGTACTAGAGAGGGGGGGGGGGGTGAATAGTACTTTAAAATAATCAAGAGGGTTATTCCTAATTATTGTGCAAACATACAAACAACAATGTGGAATAGACAACAATCGACAAGAATTAACAAACGTGTAACGACTGGTTTTCATGTATCTGGATTATTATATTATATATATATGTTTTGGTGGATTTTCTCCTCATGTGTGGTTTTCGTCTCCGTAGCTTTCACTTTCGATCGTTTCGTCGTGTTTTCTAGCTTCTTCCTTAGAATCGTCGATTTCGGAGTAAGTCATTCATGACGGGCTTCATATCGGTCATATCTTATTATTAGATCAAGCCAAGGAGTCTTAGGAATCGATCCCGGAGCTTCGTGCTCCATTTCGGAACTTTCTGTGCACGTTAGCCGGTGTAAGAAGGGGAACCGACCGACTAGATGACGATTTAGTCGGTCGGCAAACCTTCATGGACCGACTAGTGGGCTTTGTATATTACTCAGGAGTTACTGTTTATCGTTAGTCGGTCTAAGAACATTGGTCGACTGACTAGGTTGCAAACTAGTCAGTCAGCAATCGTTCTTTAACCGACTAGCTTTATGATCATTTTGATACCAAGTACTATTCATTCTTAGTCGGTCTAAAAACGTTCATCGACCGACTAGATGAGAAACTAGTCGGTCAGTAGTTGTTCTTTGACCGACTAAATCTAAATCCTATTTTTGTACATGAGTTACTGTTTGGACTTAGTCGGTCTGCGTTCGTCAACCGACCGACTAGTTCCCAAACTAGTCGGTCAGTGGTTGCTCTTTGACCGACTAATCAGTGTCTAAACCCTAATTTCTGGGCAGCCGCCATCACTTCCTATTTAAACCCCCAAACGTTTTTCTTTTCTTCTTTTCTCTTCTACTGAGCCTCCTTCTTCCCCAAATCATCATCCATCTAACCCTAGCCTTCCTCTTTCATCAAGAGCCTCTCCCCCTCTCCATTTTAACCGGCCACCACCTCTAGGTCACCGGAAAACCCCCAAAAATCCCTAAAACCCCATTTCTCCAGATTTTCCCCATCCATTCCAGATCTGAACCCTAGGTTCCCCGGATCGTTTCTTCCGTTGCCGTGCTTGCTCGGCATCGTTCTTCCGCTTCCGATACGGTAATAAATCGATCTCTTGATGTTCTCTTAACCCATTTGTGTTTTTGTGAAACCCTAATAAAACTAGGTTGGATGTTGTTCTAATGTTTTTTTGCCATGGCAGCGATCTCATCGTCGTAGTTAGCATTTGTGTGACGAACCTTCGTGATCGTCATCCTCGGTGCTAGGCAAGTGAAACTTGCCACTTAGGGTTTTGGGCCATGTCTTAGGCCATTTGCTTGTTGTAGGCGTAAAAGAGACTAGGAGACGAAATGATACTCGCCTAGGCGCAAATTTAGGAACTAGCTTGACAACGAAGCTAGATCCGGCATTTATCATGTTGCACAACTACCATGTCATGTTTAATTTCCATTAACGGTACGCAAATTAATTGTCATGTCATTGCATTCTTTAAGTGTTCTCGTGATTGCGTAGCTCCGCTACACCTTGCGAAATGATTGAGGCTAGGTGCACCCCTATGCCAAACGAAATACGCTCCTGGTTTGTGATCCAGGAAACGAGCTCTTGTGCGGGGCAACCCTGGCTCATTTACTGAGCTCGTGTTCAGGGACCTTGGCTCGTTTACACATGGGTATTGGGGTAAGAGTTAAGCGGCCATTCAACTGGTAGTCTGCCCGATCAGCAACTAGCAGTTGTAAGGCGTAAACTCTGGGTTCTGGGGTAGTGTTAAGCGGCCAATCAGTGTGAATGTCAAACAGTTCAGCTGTAAGGCGTAAACATCTACAAACAACTTGAAACGTGACTAGCGAAAAGATTGAGATTGTAAGTAGCTTGGCTACTCTTGACATGCCCTGATAAATTGTTCTCTTGTACTTATTGTTTCACCATGTCTTACTTGTGCACTCATACCATAACTGCCATGTCATGCATACTATAACTGCTAGGTTGTTAGTTTGCCTTCCTTTCAGTTTCCTTGCCCAAGTCTTTTAGACTTGCTGACATGTGCCCCTTTACTCTTTTGGGTGACACATGTTAGATCCTGAGCCTGAGTACATTGTTGAGGACGAGGTGTTTGCTGACGCCGAGCCCGAGCCTGTGTTTGGCGAGGAGTACGTGGACACTGGGGACCAGTCCTAGTGTCTTCGTTGAGCTTTCCTTTTTTGTTTTAGACTGCTGTAGTTGCCGGTGCGTGGCACCTATACTTTGTTATGTTGTCCTTGTTGGCCTTGTTCTGGGCCTTTACACTCTTTCTTTTAGCCTGGTGGCTTTTCTGGATGTTGAACTTAATTTTCATGTTGGACAAATTATGAGATATGAGATTTTATTTCTGTCTCTCCTTGTGTTATTTTTGTTGTTCTGTTTGTGGTTACAGGGACCTGCTTATGTTTTATTGACGCTTATCGGGTTTGGGGCTTCACAGCTCCACTCTCGTGCGGACCTTTTCACGTCTCGCCTCCATTTTAGGGAAGCGGGGCGTGACAGGTTTTGTTGGTGGCCCATGCAGGTCCCTTCTGTAACTGAGATTATCGAAATGACGATAATGATATTAGAATGTCCAATAAACTAAGTTCGACATCCGAGTCATAAGCTATGAGTCTAATCTGCTTCATTTTCTGTGTCATTAGATGGCAGGAAGGTGATTCACCCGTGGTGGAGGTAGTGGTGCGCCCCCTCATGACGAGGAGCCTGAGCGGGAGCCCACCAATGGAGAGATGATGCAGATGATGCTTCAGATGATGCAGGTGCAGCAGGGCGTGCTCCTACAAGTCCAGAATGCTCCAGTTGTTCGAGCTGGTCGGGCAATCCAGGATGCCGCTCGCTCCGAGCCGGGAGCGAAGCAATTTCAGGAGCTGGGTCCTGCATATTTTGATGGGTCTGAGGGTCCTCTGGTTGCCGATGAGTGGATTCGGAACATTGAGGATAACTTGAAGATGGCCAAGATCACCCCGGCTGGATGGGTTGATTTGGCGAAGAGGCAACTCAAGGATAATGCTCGGAATTGGTGGGACGCGGAAGAGAAGATGCTGGTGGAGCCGATAGCTTGGACTACCTTTAAGTCCAGGTTTGATGAGGAGTTCTTTCCGAAGGCTGCTAGGAAGGAGATGCTGCAGCGCTTTATTGATCTGAAGCAAGGGAGCTTGACGGTGGACCTGTACCACCAAGAGTTCACTAGGCTGAGTCGGTTCGCACCGAAGATGGTACAGGATGCTGATGAGAGGGCTCAGAGGTTCCTGCAGGGACTTGCTTTGGAGCTTCAGAGTTTTGTGTCTTCCTCTGATCTGGACTCTTATCAGAAGGTTTTGGTCGCTGCGAGGAGGCAGGAGCTGAACCTGAGTCAGAGGAGAGGACATGTTTCTGGTGCTGGGAAGAGGCCTATGGAGCAGGCCAGGGCGGTGGTTAGGCCTGGTTTCAAGCCTAATCATCCGGTGCAGTTCAAAAGGCTAGGAGGGCCTATTCAGAAGACTTGGCATTTCTGCAGCAAGCCTGGCCACATCAAGGATCAGTGTAGGAAGTTTTTGGGCCAGTGTTTGGTTTGTGGTGATGCTTCTCATGTCGCGAAGGATTGTCGGCATGCGAATCAGCTGTGGAGGGCACCTGTTACAGCACAGCCGTTGCAGCAGAGAGCGTCTGTTCCTGCTGGACGTGGAGCAGCTCTTGTTCCACAGAGGCAGGCTTTTCAGCAGGCTATTCTGCCGAGGAGGCAGGCTTTTCTAATGACCGCTGTGGAGAGCGAGGCTGTGGATGAGGTTATCGCAGGTAATCCTCAATCTAGCTGTCACTTTCCTAGCTGATTTTGATTGTTAGATTATGTTGTTTGCTTGAACATGATTGTTTCTAGACTAGGGTTTGATTGTTAATTGCTTGTTAGGTGTGGTTTTGGTGTGCACATTTCCTGCACGAGTTCTCTTTGACTCAGGTGCATCGATGTGCATTATTTCTCGGAGCTTCGTGGAGAAGCATTCCTTGTCGACGTCCCCTCTTTCCAAGAGTTGGAATATCGTTACAGGGAATGGCGTGGTCTCGGTGCATCTTGGTTGCAATTCTTGCCCGTTGGTGGTATGTGGACATGAGCTTTACGCTGATTTCATTGTCCACGACATCATCAACTATGATGCGGTCCTTGGGATGGAATGGCTTGCGAGCTTCTATGCTACGATCGACTATCGGAGGAAGAAGGTGGTGTTCGAGATACCCGGACACCCAGTATTTGAGTTCAGCCGAGGTAGCAGTTTGCTTGGTCCTGTCAGATTTCGGGCCAGGCCGGTGGAAATTGTGACTATGCAGATGGAGCTGGGGAGGCCAGCGGTTGTGCTGGACTTTGATGACGTCTTCCCCGAGGAGATGTCTGGATTGCCACCTGATCGAGCTTTAGAATTTTCTATTGATCTTATTCCAGGAGCGCAGCCGATTTCGAAGGCGCCTTATCGTATGGCACCCGCTGAGCTGGAGGAATTGCGGAAGCAGCTGGATGAGCTTTTGCAGAAGGGTTATATCAATCCTAGTGTGTCTCCGTGGGGAGCACCGGTCTTGCTGGTGAAGAAGAAGGATGGTTCGCGTCGCATGTGCGTGGACTATCGGGAGTTGAATGCAGTGACCATCAAGAAAAAATACCCGTTGCCTCGCATCGATGATATTTTTGATCAGCTTGGAGGTTCGAGGGCGTTTTCGAAGTTGGATCTGAGGAGTGGTTATCATCAGCTGAAGGTGAAGAAGGATGATATTCCGAAGACAGCGTTCAGGACGAAGTATGGACACTACGAGTTTGTGGTTATGCCTTTCGGTGTAACCAATGCACCCGCAGTTTTCATGAATCTGATGAACCTGATTTTCTACGACTTTTTAGATAAGTTTGTCGTTATCTTTATTGACGACATTCTAATCTATTCAAAGTCGGAAGAGGAGCATGTGTCGCACTTGAGGATTGTGTTGGAGATTTTGAGGAAGCATCGGCTGTATGCTAAGTTTTCGAAGTGCGAGTTTTGGCTGGATAGAGTTGCTTTTCTCAGGCATGTGGTGACTGGAGATGGTATTTCAGTGGATCCCGAGAAGATCAGGGCCATCAGAGAGTGGCCTGTTCCGCAGTCAGCGTCCGAGATTCGGAGTTTCCTTGGACTTGCTGGTTACTATCGGCGCTTCATTAAGGAATTTTCCCGTATTGCTGAGCCGATTGTTGGATCCTATCAAAACAACGTATGGACTTTTGGCCGGCATTGGCCGGCCTCAGCCAGTACCGAGCCCCGGTTGACCCTGTTTTTTTGGGGGAGGGGGACTTGCATGAATGTGACATGCATTGCTAGCCCATACGGGGCCGACTGCAGTCGTCTGCGGCAAAATTCTCCTATAGGGGGGAAGCGCTGGGATCCATACGGGAGCCGGCGACGATGGCTTGCAGAAAAATCCCCAAACAGGGGATCCGGCCTTAGCACGACTACGGCTCATCCCGGCAATGGTCAGGGATTACCGTATATTTCGCTAGTATCATAAGGGTACTAAGTTGAAATATCGCTTTTGCATTTGAAAAATACATTTTCAAAGTACTGCAAAATACGTTTGCAATTTTTTTTTTGAAAAATACGTTTTCAAAAACGCTTTTCCGCTGCAAAGTACTATAAGAGTACTATTATTTGATAAAGTGATGGGGAAATATTGAAAGTTACTCTAGATGGTGATTGGAAACGTAGTGACCTTTCCGATTCTAGAGTAACATCTTCAATATTTTTCGAAAGTAACTTATCAAATTATAAATATCATTCCAAGTGGGAGTTGAAATTAGAACTATCCAAATGGGATATTCTATTATCATTTCAAGTGGAAATTATATTTTAAGAATTTTTAATGCAATGTTTTTTGATCAAACCTTCGGTTTTGTGTCTTTTGCAGCATTTTAAAAGTAAAATGTCTTCCGCTTCAAAGAATATCGTCGCTGAGTTAAACAGAGGTGAAAAACTCAACGGCGATAATTACAAACTATGGTCCATCAAGATACAATACGTTCTAGAGGAGCAAGAAGTGCTCGAAACTCTAAAGAACGTAATGATTGAACCCGAGTTGGGCACTACGGCCCAACACAGACGAGACAAGGAAGCTTTTGATGCTTGGTCTCGGAAGAATAAGATAGCCCGCATTACGTTATTAAGCAGTCTGGCCGATGACATAATGCGCATCTTCCGAGAGCATGACCTAACTATGTACATATGGTCCAAGCTAGAGGAGAAGTTTGGTGGCACATCGGTGTCCAAACTTCGCGCCTTAAATATAAGATTTGATTCATACAAGAAATGTCCAGATCATTCCATGGGGAAACATCTGCGACATATGGCAAATCAAATCTCAGAGTTAAAGGACGCAGGTCATGTGCTCACTGATGAGCAACAAATCCAAGCAGTCATACGTTCCCTACCAAATGGGTGGGACCAAATGAAGATGCATCTCACTCACAATGAGAGCATCAAGACCTTCAGCGATGTTTCCAAGCACCTCGAATTAGAGGAAGAGCGGCTTGCGGCTGCCAAGCCTAGTGCAGAAGTGCACATGGTTGCTAGTTCCTCACACGGGGGAAAGAAACGGAAAGATCGTTCGAAGTCTACTAATGAATGTAATAAGCAACCTGAGTCTACCAAGGAACCCAAACATAAGGGTGGGCACAAGAAATGGCACGAGAAGAAAGACTTGAAAAGGATCAAGTGCTTCAAGTGCAACAAGCTCGGTCACTATGCTCGTTCGTGTACGAGTGGAAGTGACGAGGTAACTTGTAATACTAGTTACATATGTGTTTCTAGTTCAATATTTCTTGTGGAATCTAATCCACTTTGGGATAATTGATTCAGGTGTCACCGACCACATAACAAGGACAGACAGTCCTTCGTGGAGTATCACCGGATACCCCAAGGAACGAAGTGGATCTATGTAGGAAACAACACACGTGTTGAAGTGAAAGGCGTTGGGACTTGCAAGCTAGTCTTGGACAACGGCCGCACTCTCCTACTTCGTGATGTCCTCTTCGCTCCAGATATTCGAAGGAATATTATATCTGTGGTCGTGTTAATGGGTATTGGTTATAACTGGTTCTTTCAAAATTGTAAAGTGGACTTGTTTTTGTAATAATTCCTTAATTGGCACTGGGTATGTATTTAATGGATTTATTGTATTAAATACAATGTATGATTCCTTTGATTGTAATGAAAATTTCCTTGATGCAAATTCTTCGACTTATGAGTCTGATATAATTTGTTGGCACGCAAGGCTTGGTCATATTGGACCAACGCGTATGGATAGACTTGCCAAACATGGCTTTCTATCCAATGTTTCAAAGGTTGAAATGTCGACCTGCGAACATTGCCTAGTGGGGAAATCTTGTCGCAAGCCGTTTGGAACCGGCACAAGGGCCAAGGTTCCATTACAGCTTATCCATTCGGACATATGTGGTCCGATGAATGTCAAGAAAAGACGTGGGAAGTCCTATTTCATCACTTTTATTGATGATTTCACCCGATTCGGACATATCTATTTGATATCCCACAAAAGTGAAGCATTGGCTTGCTTTAAAAACTATATGAGTTTAGTGGAGAATCAATTAGATCACAAGATTAAGGTCTTGCGAACCGATAGGGGCGGTGAATATCAATCAACAAGTTTTAAGGAACTTTATGATGAAAAGGGCATAGTACATCAGGTAACTATGCCTTATACTCCTCAACAAAATGGTGTTGCTGAAAGGAGGAATAGGACTTTAATGGAAATGGTCCGTTCAATGATGGTGCAAGCTAACTTGCCAATTACCTTTTGGGGTGATGCATTATTAACGACCACTTTCATTTTGAACCACGTACCCTCGAAATCAGTTAGCTCCACTCCTTATGAGTTGTGGAACCAAAGGTCTCCTGACTTAAACATTTTAAAACCTTGGGGATGTGCATCCTACGCACATATTTCCTCCCATAAGTATGGCAAACTTGGGCCACGGGGAAGGAAATGTATCTTTATACGATACGCAGAGAACTCCAAAGGTTATGTTTTCATTAGTCAGGAAGACAATGGTGGTCTAATTGAATTTGAGTCGAGGGATGTCACTTTCTTGGAAAACGAGTTTCCAAGACAGGACGGGATAAGTCAGGACTTATCTCTATTTGAGATTAATGATCAAGAAGGATTACCTCATTCGAGTGGGAGAATTCTTGGTGAAGAAGAAAATACGTTTCAAACTTCACCAATGGATGATACGAATGATACTAATCCTATTCCATACGGGAAAAATGATCCAAGTGGGAGCATTTCTAACGACATTCCAAATGGGAGTGATATTAGAATTGATCTAAATTCGAGTCAACAAGGACTTGAAAATCTCAAATACGACGTAGTAGTCGTACAAGGTTGGCTCCTCTAAGATTTGAGGAGGAATTTCTGCAAACCTTTATGACTTTACTACAAGATGATGACGAGCCTGCTACTTTCAAACAGGCCGTATCATGCACTGCAAAAGAAAAATGGATGGAAGCGATGAAGGAGGAATTGGAATCCATGAAAGTTAACCAAGTCTGGGACTTAGTTAACTTACCCAGAGGACGTAGAGCAATTGGGAACAAATGGGTTCTCAAGATCAAGCATAAGGCTGATGGCTCTATAGACAGATATAAAGCTCGCCTTGTCGCGAAAGGTTTTTACGCAACAGGAAGGGATAGACTACGAAGAGACCTTCTCACCTGTTGTGCGTTTTACCTCGATTCACCTGATTCTGGTAATGGTAGCTTGCTTAGACCTCGAATTACATCAGATGGATGTAAAGAATGCCTTTTCTCAATGGAGAATTGGATGAGGAGATCTATATGGAACAACCAACAGTGTTTGTAAAAGAAGGAAATAAACATAAGGTTTGTAAACTTCGTAAGTCCATATATGTTTTTAAACAATCCTCGAGGAAATGGTATATACGATTTCAAGAAGTTGTCTTATCAAATGGATTTTCCATGCTTGATGAAGATAACCGTATATATATCAAGAGGATTAAGAGCAAGTACGTTATTATGTCTCTATGACATTTTAATAGCCGGAAATGACAAGGGCTTTGTGATGGATATCAAGGCTTGGCTTTCATCAGTTTTGAGATGAAAGACATGTGAGAAGCCGCATATATCCTTGGAATTAAGATTTCAAGGAATCGTTCGAAGAAACTTCTTTCTCTTTCACAAGTGACTTAAATAAAGAAGGTTCTAGAGCGGTTTAATATGTAGGACTGCAAGTCCATTGATACTCCTATAAGCAGATGCGATAATTTATGTCTGAAATCATGTCCAAAGAACCAAAAGGAAAAGGAAATTATGGAAAAAGTTCCATATTCCAGTGCAGTTGGTAGTCTTATGTACGCTATGATGTGTACAAGACAGGACATCTGTTTTACCGTTGGAATGGTAATTCGTTACCAATCCAACCCAGGGCAAGAACACTGGAAAGCGGTTAAGAGGATAATGTAGTATCTTAAAGGAACTGCAGACTTGCAAAAGACTATGATAAAACCAAGAAGGTAGACATAAGGTACATATCTACGCATGAGATGATAACGGATCCGCTTACGAAGGCGATCTCCAGAGATGTGTTTTACAAACACTTATCATCTCAAGAATTGCGTAAGAGCTGAGTTGTACCAATGTAAATTCCCATGTCTGAAAAGAATAAGTTCTTTTCAACATTGCATATGAATTTCTTAAGAAATGTTTGTGTACATTTTTTGAAATCTCAGCTGAATTCTAGTATGTCGGACAGATTAAGGTTGGCTCTCTCACATGAGCAACCGCCTTTATTTTATCAGACGGGTAAAATAAAGATGAGACCTGTTTAAAGTCAAAATCGTCAGACGGACGATTTAGAGTCATGACTTAAACAAAATGGTCGTATGAAAGATCTGCATCATATGGATGCTTTCAAAAGATCTAAGAGGATTTTGAAATCCTATCTGTCTTATGCGGGATGTGAGTCCAGAAGATTATTTGAGTAGTAAAAGGGACTCAAAGTCAGACATTGTGGTGTCTGGTTATCATCCTTACAACATCATTAAGACATACGCTCACTGGGAAAGGAGTGATGTTGTAATACGTATTCATACTACGTATGCATTTTGACCATTGGGTTAGAATAGTAATTGTGTTTACTATTATGTGAGACCCAAAGACCACATGGGTCTTAACTCGTTACCCTTATGGACTCTAATTGGTTTCTTAAGATTTGACTGGGTGATTGCTATCTTAGCATGTTGCTTATGGACTATGGTTAATTCGGTCTGGCGGGGCATGTTAGAAAAGCGAGTCAATTCAAGATCAAAAGGATCGCAAGAAGAGGAAGATTAGTTTCATATTCACATTTGGACTTTAAAGATTCAAAGCTGGCCAGCTAATTGTAATCCAGATGGGATTCAATTATTGAATGTAAAGTATAAGAAATGTGAAGAAATAATCTAGGGTAAAGCATGCGTTGATCTACTCAACTTTGCACCTCGAGGGGTGTTGTGTATCTCTAACAAGTGCACAACAGCGGACTCTATGCGCATGACGGTCACACGGCCTATTTCTCGGTATGATAAACAGAAGAGTTAAAGGAAAGATGTTTCCTTACAATCCCCTCAAGTGTGAGTGGGAGATGTTGGATATGGACGACATAAATACACCCATGAGGGGATGTATGAGGGTATACGGACCTCAGATGTCGCGTGCACGAAGGCGTGCGCGAAGGGAACCTTTTCTTGTGTGAAAAGGACCACTCGATAAGTGGAAAAAGCCATTCGATAAGTGGAAAAAGCCACTTTATAAGTGCAAAATGGCACTTGATAAGTGGATAAAGAAGAAGATAAATGAATGTGCTAATATAGGCTAATAAGCTTATATTTAGTTATTTCCTACAATAACTACCCCTAAAGCCTATAAATAGGACCCAAGGGTAAGGCATTCATTCACACTTTCCATGCCATAAGTTTGCATAAGGCATCCTTATGTTCTTCTTCTCCCTTCCATTAAAATCCTCTTCTAGTTAGAGATTTAGGCGGTGAAACTCTGCTTCGATCCTCCGTGACGAAGTATCGACCGTTGTGGCGAATCCGAGGGCGAAGTTCCGAGATTACGGTGCCGCGTAAGCAAGCGTAAGTCTCGACTTCATTTATCGATCCTAACGTTGTTTTGACAGGATCCAACACCGATGACCAGATTGACGCGGAAGGATGTATCTTTTGTTTGGTCGGGTGATTGTGAGAATGCTTTCGGTGTTCTGAGGGAGAGATTGATGACTGCCCCTATTCTTGTTGTGCCTGATCGCAGCGGTGGATTTGAGATCTTTTGCGATGCTTCTTGCAAGGGTCTCGGTTGTGTGTTGCATCAGCATGGGCATGTTGTGGCTTATGCTTCGCGTCAGCTCAAGGTTCATGAGAATAATTACCCGACGCATGATTTGGAGTTGGCTACCATTGTGTTTGCTCTTAAGATTTGGAGGCACTTCCTGCTGAGTGAGAAAGTGAAGATCTTCACCGATCACAAAAGCTTGAAGTATATTT
The DNA here is from genome assembly GCA_030789695.1 of Scilla litardierei. Classification (NCBI taxonomy): domain Eukaryota; kingdom Viridiplantae; phylum Streptophyta; class Magnoliopsida; order Asparagales; family Asparagaceae; genus Scilla; species Scilla litardierei. Next base: position 96,577,842 of record CM061136.1, read on the forward strand.
TTTACTCAGAAGGAGCTCAACATGCGACAGCGTCGATGGTTGGAGCTCATGGCGGATTATGAGATTGATTTGCGGTATCACCATGGCAAGGTGAATGTGGTTCCTGATGCGCTGAGTAGGCTTCCAGCGGTGATGATTTTGACTTCGCAGTGGAGATTGCAGCAGGATTTTTGCGAGTATGGTGTGGAGATTGTTCTTCCTGGAGAGGCTTCTTCGTTGATGTGTAAGCAGATACAGTCGACGATTGTGGATCGGGTCAAGGCTGGCCAGGCCGAGGATCCGAAGCTGGTGAAGATTCGGGAGCAAGTGGAAGCCGGTCTGCGGATTGACTTTTTGATTCATGAGGATGGCTCGCTGAGGTTTGGAGCCAGGTTGTGTGTGCCAGCTGGAGATATTAGAGAGGAGTTGATGGTGGAGGCACACAGTTCGCCGTATTCTGTGCATCCTGGTGGCACCAAGATGTACCAGGATCTTCGTCTGAACTATTGGTGGCATGGCATGAAGAGGAGCGTGGCTCGGAGTGTGGCCAAGTGCTTGGTTTACCAGCAGGTAAAGGCGGAGCATCAGCGTACGGCAGGGTTGCTACAACCGCTTCCGATTCCGGAGTGGAAGTGGCAACACATCACTATGGATTTCGTGACTGGACTACCTCGGAGTCCGAAGCAGAATGTCGTGATTTGGGTGATCGTAGATCGAATGACCAAATCCGCGCACTTTATTCCATTCCGAGTGGGACAGTCCACTGAGGTGCTAGCGAGGAGATATATGGAGGTAAATTCTTTTGCTCTCCGTTTTATTTCCTTTTCCTAGTTTAGATAGTGATGTAACATGAATCGTGCAGGAGGTCGTGCGACTTCACGGAGTCCCCGTGAGTATCGTGTCGGACAGAGACACGAGGTTCACATCTCAGTTCTGGCAGAGTTTGCAGAAGAGTTTGGGTACGCGTCTGAGTTTCAGCACGACGTACCATCCGCAGACGGATGGCCAGTCCGAGAGGACGATTCAGATCTTGGAGGACATGCTGAGGGCGTGCATGTTGGATTTCAAGGGTTCGTGGGAGGACCATCTACATCTGGTAGAGTTTTCTTACAACAACAGCTTCCAGGCGAGTATTGGCATGGCGCCTTTCGCCGCTCTTTATGGGAGGAAATGTCGATCACCATTGAGTTGGGATGACGTTGGTGACCGGGAGCTGTTGGGACCTGAGATGATTGTGGAGGCCGTGGATGTTGTCAGGAACATTCGAGAGAGGTTGAGGATTGCTCAGGACCGTTTTAAGCATTGGGCGGATGCTAAACGTCGTCCTTTGGAGTTTCAGCCGGGCGACCATGTGTTCTTGAAGATTTCCCCGAATCGTGGTGTGATTCGCTTTGAGAAGCGTGAGAAGTTGAGCCCGCGATACATTGGACCATTTGACATTCTAGAGAGAGTTGGTGAGGTAGCCTACCGCTTAGCCTTACCGCCATCTTTGGAAGGAGTTCACAATGTTTTCCATGTGTCGCAGCTTCGTCGATACATTAGCGATCCATCTCATGCTGCGGATTTCTCGGAGATTACCGTTTGTCCTGATATGACGTATGACCAGCAGCCAGTGCGGATTCTGGATAGGCGTCAGAAGTCACTTCGAAACAAGGTTGTCAATCTTGTGAGGGTGATGTGGCGACACGGCTCACCAGGAGAGTCTACTTGGGAGAACAAGGATGAGATGCGAGAGCGTTACCCACTTTTGCTCCCGGACACGTGAGTGTTGGGAAATTCCGAGGACGGAATTTTTCTTAAGTTGGGGAGGATGTAACAACTGGTTTTCATGTATTTGGATTATTATATTATATATATATGTTTTGGTGGATTTTCTCCTCATGTGTGGTTTTCGTCTCCGTAGCTTTCACTTTTGATCGTTTCGTCGTGTTTTCTAGCTTCTTCCTTAGAATCGTCGATTTCGGAGTAAGTCATTCGTGACGGGCTTCATATCGGTCATATCTTATTGTTAGATCAAGCCTAGGAGTCTTAGGAATCGATCCCGGAGCTTCGCGCTCCATTTCGGAACTTTCTGTGCACGTTAGCCGGTGTAAGAAGGGGAACCGACCGACTAGATGACGATTTAGTCGGTAGGCAAACCTTCATGGACCGACTAGTGGGATTTGTATATTACTCAGGAGTTACTGTTTATCGTTAGTCGGTCTAAGAACATTGGTCGACCGACTAGGTTACAAACTAGTCGGTCAACAATCGTTCTTTAACCGACTAGCTCTATGATCATTTTGATACCAAGTACTATTCATTCTTAGTCGGTCTAAGAACGTTCATCGACCGACTAGATGAGAAACTAGTCGGTCAGTAGTTGTTCTTTGACCGACTAAATCTAAATCCTATTTTTGTACAAGAGTTACTGTTTGGACTTAGTCGGTCTGCGTTGGTCAACCGACCGACTAGTTCCCAAACTAGTCGGTCAGTGGTTGCTCTTTGACCGACTAATCAGTGTCTAAACCCTAATTTCTGGGCAGCCACCATCACTTCCTATTTAAACCCCCAAACGTTTTTCTTTTCTTCTTTTCTCTTCTCCTGAGCCTCCTTCTTCCCCAAATCATCATCCATCTAACCCTAGCCTTCCTCTTTCATCAAGAGCCTCTCCCCCTCTCCATTTTAGCCGACCACCACCTCTAGGTCACCGGAAAACCCCCAAAAATCCCCAAAACCCCATTTCTCCAGATTTTCCCCATCCATTCCAGATCTGAACCCTAGGTTCCTCGGATCGTTTCTTCCGTTGTCGTGCTTGCTCGGCATCGTTCTTTCGCTTCCGATACGGTAATAAATCGATCTCTTGATGTTCTCTTAACCCATTTGTGTTTTTGTGAAACCCTAATAAAACTAGGTTGGATGTTGTTCTAATGTTGTTTTGCCATGGCAGCGATCTCATCGCCGTAGTTAGCATTTGTGTGACGAACCTTCGTGATCGTCATCCTCGGTGCTAGGCAAGTGAAACTTGCCACTTAGGGTTTTGGGCCATGTCTTAGGCCATTTGCTTGTTGTAGGCGTAAAAGAGACTAGGAGACGAAATGATACTCGCCTAGGCGCAAATTTAGGAACTAGCTTGACAACGAAGCTAGATCCGACATTTATCATGTTGCACAACTACCATGTCATGTTTAATTTCCATTAACGGTACGCAAATTAATTGTCATGTCATTGCATTATTTAAGTGTTCCCGTGATTGCGTAGCTCCGCTACACCTTGCGAAATGATTGAGGCTAGGTGCACCCCTATGCCAAACGAATACGCTCCTGGTTTGTGATCCAGGAAACGAGCTCTTGTGCGGGGCAACCCTGGCTCATTTACTGAGCTCGTGTTCAGGGACCTTGGCTCGTTTACACGTGGGTATTGGGGTAAGAGTTAAGCTGCCATTCAACTAGGAGTCTGCCCAATCAGCAACTGCAGTTGTAAGGCGTAAACTCTGGGTTCTGGGGTAGTGTTAAGCGGCCAATCAGTGTGAATGTCAAACCGTTCAGCTGTAAGGCGTAAACATCTACAAACAACTTGAAATGTGACTAGCGAAAAGATTGAGATTGTTAGTAGCTTGGTTACTCTTGACATGCCCTGATAAATTGTTCTCTTGTACTTATTGTTTCACCATGTCTTACTTGTGCACTCATACCATAACTGCCATGTCATGCATACTATAACTGCTAGGTTGTTAGTTTACCTTCCTTTCAGTTTCCTTGCCCAAGTCTTTTAGACTTGCTGACATGTGCCCCTTTACTCTTTTGGGTGACACATGTTAGATCCTGAGCCTGAGTACATTGTTGAGGACGAGGTGTTTACTGACGCCGAGCCCGAGTCTGTGTTTGGCGAGGAGTACGTGGACACTGGGGACCAGTCCTAGTGTCTTCGTTGAGCTTTCCTCTTTTGTTTTAGACTGCTGTAGTTGCCGGTGCGTGGCGCCTATACTTTGTTATGTTGTCCTTGTTGGCCTTGTTCTGGGCCTTTACACTCTTTCTTTTAGCCTGGTGGCTTTTCTAGATGTTGAACTTAATTTTCATGTTGGACAAATTATGAGATATGAGATTTTTTTTCTGTCTCTCCTTGTGTTATTATTGTTGTTCCGTTTATGCTTACAGGGACCTGCTTATGTTTTATTGACGCTTATCGGGTTTGGGGCTTCACAGCTCCACTCTCGTGCGGACCTTTTCACGTCTCGCCTCCATTTTAGGGAAGCGGGGCGTGACAAAACACAAACAAAGCATGTAACGGGTTTGGATCCACCCAAGTCTCCCCAACTTGTTCCCGGTGATCCTACGTCCCAACCACCCGAATCCCCTCCGGATACTTGAGTTAGAAACCACTAACCCAAGATTTACCACTATGAAATTCTTGTGAAAAACCTTCACAAGACCAAATCATACACAATATAAATGTGACTCCCACAACCCGGGATCACACACTCTCTCACAACCGAGAGACAATCACTTGCAATATCAATTGAAATGAAATATGAAATACTTACTAAAAATCCTATGCCTTGAGTATAAATTACCAAATTAGGGCAAGAAGGATTTTGAGGTGAGAATGTCACCAACCCGAATCTCCACCAATAAGATCAGCGATCGAAGGCTAGGATGGAGGATGGTGACTTTGAATCAAGCTCTTGGCTTGGAAGGCTCACAATGGAGAGGATCTCTCTTGAGGAATATGGCTCAAAGAGTTGAGGGAGAGATTCTTGTGAGGAAGAGAAAGCTTTTAGAATGGAGTTGAATAGCTTCTCTTTGATTTCTCTAAACCTCTAAAATGGCAGCCTTGAATACTAGGAAAGAACCCCTCCAAGTATATATAGGAAAGAGAAAAGAGAGAGAGAAAAACATTTCAATTAAAGCTCCAACGGCTCTATTCTGAACCAGACTAGTCGGTCAAAGAAGGATCACTGACCGACTAGTTCATAAACTAGTCGGTTGGTGATACAACGTAGACCGACTAACGGTTGAACAGCCACAAATCGAAGTACAGGAGATAGACAACTAGTCGGTCTAAGAAGACTTGCCGACCGACTAGTTTCACAACTAGTCGGTCGGTGAATGTTCTTTGACCGACTAACAGTCGAAATAGAATAGGCCGACTTCAAGTTGATTTAGTCAGTTTAAGAACAAATGCTGACCGACTAGTTTCTCAACTAGTCGGTCGACAAACGTTCTTCGACCGACTAACGATAAACAGTAACTATGACTGTACAGTGAAAGCTCAACTAGTCGGTCTAAGAAGGATTCCTAACCGACTAGATCATCATCTAGTCGGTCGGTGACTCTTCTTTGACTGACTAATTGATCAATCAAAGCTAGGCTGAAATGAGCAAGGCATTCTAGTCGGTTCAAGAGGAATTGCCGACCGACTAGATCGTCATCTAGTCGGTTGGTTCTTTTACTTGAACCAACTAACATGCACTAGAAGCCGAGGGAAGAAGCGATAGGCTTCGGAAAAGTTTCTATTGGCTTCTATGATAATCCTAGCTCTAAGATATGAGCGACATGAAGATAATAATGTAAGTCCTACTCAAGGCTTAACATTCTAAACTATGAAGCTAGAAGACAATAAATAATACATGACGAACCGTCTTCGAAAGCTTCAATCTTCATTCTTGACTTCAATAAAACTCCTTGGGCTTCAACGAAGCTTTAGGCACACGATCACGCGTATTGAGAAGTCTTGAGACGTCTTTTTTGATGTACGTATTCTTTTGGCGACGATCTCCATAACTGCGCTAACAAATAGTTAGTATACGATATTTATGTTTGCTCATCATCCAAAACCAAATCCGGGGAATCAATACTCAACATAAGATTCACGACTGTGTAATTCTTTAGATCACTGACCTCCTCGATGGCGATCGCTCTCCTTTCCCATTTGGATGTCATTCCCATGATGATCTTCCTTACCTTTTCAGCTTCGATGTATGTTTGGCCAAGGGCTTCCAATTCATTTGTGTTGTCGGTAAAGCGTCCGCACATCGATGCAATGCTTTCATTCTCCTGCATATGAAACAAATCGAAGTTTTGCACGGCAACATATAATTTTGAAAGTTTTACCTTATTCGTTCCCTCATGGGTAAAGATGAGATGGTTCCAAATTTGATATGCACTCTTACATGTGCATATCTTGTTGAACTCATTCGGGTCCAACACACAATGTAGAGCGTTCATTGCTTTAGCGTTGTTGACTTCGGTGGAATTCTCAGAAGTTGTCCATTTCTCGAAGTCCTCTTCGGTGGGCTCGACATACTCCTTGTGGAGAGTTCTCCAAAGTGAAGCACTCCTAAGGAACGTCTCCATCCTACACTTCCAATATCCAAAATTAGTACCATTGAAACGTGGAGGACATACCGTAGATTGACCTTCGAAAAGTGTGGACGCTCCATCACGATCGTGATTGTTGTACGAAGGCGGCAGAGGAACTTTGTTGTTGTTGGATACCACAGATATAACCTTGGGCTTTGATACCAATTGTACAGACACTGTCTATGGGGAAAACACTAGAAGGAGGGTTGAATAGTGTTTATGAAAATTTAAAAGGAATTTATGCCAAATACAATGCAATCCAACAAATAGTGCGGAATAGAAAAACTACCCAAAATGAAACACACGCAAACGCAGAGATGTTTCAAGGGTTCGGATTACCCAAGTCAACTCCCGACTTGTTCCCGGTAATCCTACGTCCCTTCCACCCGGATACCTCCGGATACTTAAGTTAGAACCCTAACTTGAGGTTTCCTTAAAACCCACTTGTAGCAACCCTACAAGTGAAATCGAAAACAATCGTTGTCCTTGACTCCCACAACTTGGGAGCAAGCAAAACCACTCTCACAACCGACAGCAAATCTCAAATAACGAAAGTTATGAAATAATGAAAACAACACTTACAATCACCTATGCCTTGAAGTAGAACTTGAAGGAGGAGTGTGATGTGTGTTGAAGAACTCCCTTGGAAGAGAGGAGAAAGCCCTTTCTCTTGACAGCACAATTGCCTAGAGGATCACTCTTTAGTTCTAGGTTGGAGAGCAAGAGATCAAAGATTTAGAATTCTTAGGGTTTTGGATTTGAGAGCTTTAAACTTTAGAATCAAAGCTTGAGATGAAAACTTGGAAGAATTAGTAACCTCTCAATGGAACAGTAGAAGCCCCATTTATAGGTTTCTCAAATCTATAAAACAGTTTAGGCAAAAACTCTTTTTGAATCCGTGAGAAAAATCTCAACGGATAGAATCTGAACTCGCGACAATCGACTGTTAAAGAAAACACAGTCGACTATTGCACAGTCAGCATGGGTAGGTACGAATTCATAACGGTAACTTACCACGTGGACAATCGACTGATGAAGCAAAGACAGTCGACTGTAAAACCAACAGGCGACTTTAATTTCTTCTACAGGTGACTGGCCGAGAAATGGTAAGCAGAATGAAATCTGGAAATCCTGTAAGATAACAGGACAGACGACTGATGCAGATAATACAGTCAACTGTTAATCAGAACATGCGAATGTAAATCCTTATACAGACGACTGTCAAATACCCTGAGAATTTCTAGAGAGCAGAGTCAATAAGATGGCTCACAGATAGACGACTATAGCAGCATACACAATCGAGTGATCCAAGGGACAGTCGACTGTATATTCAACAGTAGTCGACTGGCCGTAAAAGTCAGATCAAACAAAGTTTGGGCAAAGGATAGACATGCGATTGATTTACAAAACACAGTCGACTGTCACTTGGACAGGCGCCTGTGAATCGTTCATCAGTAGCATGTGCGAAATAATAAGAGAAGGCCCAAAACTATATTGTAAAAGTCTGTGCATAACAGGCGACTATAGAACAAAACACAGTCGACTGTTTTTGAGACAGACGACTGTAAAGTGTTAAGCAGTCGACTGTTATAAACAATCTTTGCACAATCAGTAAACAAATGAATTGGGGTCAAAGGACAATTGATCTAATGATGTCTTACGATCGAAATGATGATGTGTGTGGTGCTCCATCAATGTTCTACTTCTAAGCTACATACTAGAAGAGATAAAAGAAAATTACATTTGACGAATAATCTCTTCTTTCCATCGTATGAGCTTGAAGTCTTCACGGAGCTTCAATCAACATCTACGATCATCCAATCCATGTAATTTGCCTTCAATCAACTTTGAGTGTCATCCATTACAAGTAGATCCTCATAATTAGCTTAGGCAATGGATTAACTGCAAAATAGGGGATTAGTCACAAGTATTTATGTTTGCTCATCATTAACACCAAGTAGGGAGAAGTCCAATACTCAACACTCGGGGCTGATGCATTTAAAACAAGAGAGGGTTTACTAAAGGGGGAAGAAAAAGAGTGGATTTAAGGATAGGTGGGAAAGAGAGTGAGAGGGGGAGGGAATGATTAGTGTTGCAAATAGCCTAGGATTTATAGAGTAGGATACGTAGGATCCATTGGGATTTGATTTTGATTTGAAATTAACTTTAGGGAAAGATTATATATTAAAATAATAGGGATGTCGGATCAGTCTAACGGTGTCCGAAAAATACAAGAAAAATATTGGGACGATCGTGGCAACGAGCAGATCGAGAATTCGGTGTTCGGTCATGTGCTAGGTTTACGGAAAATGATAATAAAAATAATTATCAAATCGTTGAAGTATCTAGGTTAAGACACCCCTTCATTCAAACCTGATTTGTGGAAGAATGACCTGTGAAATGATGTTCATAAAAATTTCCATAAAAATCTACTCTCCTTTAGGGACACAACGATATATAACTTTGCGGGTTTAGGATTTAAAATGTGGTAACGATAAATACACGTATGACAAAGAAAAATACGCGCTGAAATACACTCGGTCGAAAAGCGACCGTTACAATCCGAACTAGCAGTTAAGGACGCATCCTTCTCACAGGTAAGTGATGATGGGGGTACAACACCCCCTCAGGTTGAACTGAAACCTCTTCCTGCTAATTTAAAATACGCATTCTTATGGGAGAATTCAACTTACCCCGTCATCGTTAACGCCTCCATTACCGAGCCATAATTAAAAAGCCTCCTTAAAATCCTTAGAGCTCATAGGAAGGTAATTGGGTATAGAATTCCCGACCTGAAAGGCATTAGCGACACATATGCACCCATAGAATCCATCTTGAGGATAAGGAAGCTACCTCCATAGAGCCTCAAAGGCGACTGAATCCTAATATGAAGGAGGTAGTGAAAAAGGAGGTGTTAAAACTGTTAGAGGCCGATATTATCTATCCCATTTCCGACAGTAAATGGGTTAGCCATGTTCAGGTTGTCCCCAAGAAAGTGGGCATGGCCGTTATAAGGAACGATAAAAATGAATTAATATCCACTAGGACTGTCACTGGTTGGCGCATGTGTATTGATTATAGAAAACTCAATAAAGCCACCAGAAAAGACCACTTTTCGCTCCCCTTCATTGATCAAATGCTTGAGCGACTTGCCAAGCACCAATACTTTTGCTACCTTGATGGGTGTTCCAGATTCTTCCAAATCCCATTGAATCCTGAGGACCAAGAAAAGACGACGTTTACATGTCTACATGGCACATTCGCATACCAAAGAATGCCATTTGGATTATGTAATGCACCCGCGACATTCCAACGGTGCATGACATCTATTTTCTCGGACTTCATTATAAACATAATGGAAGTTTTCATGGATGCCATTTCCGTTTATGGCATCAACTATGATGCTTCTTTAGCCAATTTATCCAAAATTTTAGAACGTTGTCTGACAATAACTTGACTTTAAATTGGAAAAAGTTCCACTTCATGGTGACGGAAGGAGTAGTGCTTGGTCATGTCATCATCTCTAAGGAAATTGAGTTTGAGGTCATCAAAGACCGACTGCCTCTCACCAATCTTAAGGGTATATGTGGTTTTCTAGGCCATGCAGGTTTTTACCGTTGCTTTAAAAAAGATTTTTCTAGCATTGCTCGCCCTCTTACAGAGCTCCTTATAAAGGATGCTCCTTTTGTGTTTTTTGACGCTAGGTAGCTTTTAATAGGTTGAATGAAGCCCTCATCTCAGCACCTATTATACAACCGTCGGATTGGAACTTACCTTTCGAGTTGATGTGTGATGCTAGTGATCAGGCAGTGGGAGTTGTTTTAGGCCAAAGGAAAGATGGAAAGCTTCATGCAATATATTATGCTAGCAAGACTTTGGATGACGCTCAAAAGAACTACACCACTACAGAGAAGGAATTACTAGCCTGGTGTACTCTATTGAAAAGTTCAGATCTTACCTCTTGGGATCCAAAGTAATAATCCACACGGACCATGCGGTGCCAAAATACTTGTTAAGCAAAAAAGGATGCAAAGTGATGCTTGATACGCTGGATTCTCCTCCTTCAAGAGTTTGATATAGAAATCAAGGACAAGAAAGGAGCTGAGAATGTAGTGGTGGACCATCTTTCGCGGCTGATTCAAAGACATGGAGATGACATCTTACCGATCGATGACTCTTTCACTGGCGAGCAATTATTTACGGCATCCTCCTCTGAAGCACCTTGGTATGCCAACATAGTCAATTATTAGGTGAGTGGCATAATCCCGCATGGGATGGCAACCTATCAGAGGAGGAAGTTCTTACATGATGCCAAGCACTACTTTTGGGATGACCCATACTTGTTTAAAACATGCACCGATGGGATCATCAGACGGTGTATTCTGAAAGAAGAACCACTTCCGTTATGTCACATTGTCATGATCAACCTTGCGGTTGACATGCTGCAGTCACTACAACCATGGCAAAAATTCTCCAAAGTGGCTTTTATTGGCCCACCATCTTTAGAGACGCCAATGAATACATCAGAGCATGCGATAGGTGCCAAAGAACTGGAAACATCACGAAAAGAACAAGATGCCCTTACAAGGCATTTTAGATATAGAATTGTTCGACTGTTTGGGCGTTGATTTCATGGGACCCTTCCCGTCAAGTGACGGCAACATGTACATTTTGGTTGCAGTTGATTATGTCTCAAAGTGGATGGAAGCCTTAGCCACTCCAACAAATGACGCGAGGGTAGTGGCCAAGTTCTTCAAGCATACAATATTTCCCCATTTTGGAGTCCCAAAAATGGTTATAAGTGATGGGGGAAGCCACTTTATTGAAAGGAAGTTTGAGGCAATGCTTAAGAAGTACATAGTTCATGACAAGATCGGCCTTGCATATCACCCCCAAACGAGTGGCCAAGTGGAAGTGTCTAATAGAGAGATCAAAAGCATCCTAGAGAAGACAGTGAGCATGTCAAGGAAGGATTGGTTGCAAAAGCTGAGTGGCGCTCTTTGGGCATACCGCACTGCCTACAAAACCCATATCGGGACGACTCCTTACAGGTTGGTATATGGAAAAGCATGCCACCTGCCAGTGGAATTAGATCATAGAGCATATTGGGCGATAAATAAAATGAACTTTGATTACCAGAGCGCTGCCACGAGATGATTCTTGACCACCAACGAGCTTGACGAAATCTGGCGTCACGCCTATGAGAATGCAAAGATGTATAAATAGAGGACCAAGGTCTATCATGACAAGAACATCACGGTGAGGCGCTACGATGTCGGCGACCAAGTTCTCCTCTACAATTCAAGACTTTGACCCTTCCCCGGGAAGCTAAAATCGAGGTGTTCCGGCCCCTACAAGATAGTAAGCATATCTCCGGGGGTGCCATAGAACTTGAAGAGAAGAACGGCAAGTTCAAGGTGAACGGCCAAAGAGTTAAGCGTATGTAGCATGAGAGCCAATTAGACAAGAGGATACATACTTCCTCAAGGGATGCTCCACCACTCGTTGAAAATAATGAGAGAGTCGAGCTTATGACTTAAAACAAGCGCTTATCGGGAGGCAATCCGACTTTCTATCCATTAGTTTTTGCCTTCTTTTTGTTTTTCATTCATCAAAAACCAAATAAATATGTATTTGCTTCTATAAAAATTTTTAACATAAAAAGTTGACGAGTTCTTCCTTTTTCAGGTTGAACGACGAGGAGAGTGCGTTACATGATGAATTAAAGGCAAAGGAACTAAGGAGAGAGCGTTATTGAGAAAGACAAGCTTGGGGGGAGAAAAGCTACAGGCGACTCGACCGAGTAGACCCCTACTCGGTCAAACTACAGGAAGATGGAGAAAAGGCCCCAAACATCGTTTTGGAGGTTACAGGCGACTTGACCGAGTATCACCTAACTCGGCCGAGCTGCAAGAAATTGGAGAAAACATGCAAAAATCAGCTTCTGGAAATTTATTGCGACTCGATCGAGTAGTATCCTACTCGGTCGAACTACAGTACGAGCTGCATGAAGCTGAAGATGAAGGCAAAAAGTGGCTCTGGAAATTAGTTGCGACTCGACCGAGTAGCCATCTACTCGGTCGAGCTGCAGGGCGAGCCCAAAATGGTCGAAAAATGGCGTTCTGGAAAGTTTAATGGACTCAACCGAGTAGCTACCCTACTAGGCCGAGCTGTAGAGAGAGCAAAAGGGGGCTGAAAACATCGCTCTGTTTTAATTTAGCTCGACCGAGCTGAGTAATCAGCTCGACCGAGTACTAGGGCATAATTTTTGAACTTAATTTCAACATTATTTTCATCTTTTCCTACTCGATCGAGTAGTTATAGCTGCTCGGCCTGAGCTACAACTTGAAATTGGGGGCCACATTCCAAACCGGGTCAGCTCGATTTATATTCTCTTTGCCATTTCACGAGCTCTAATCCCCGAGCCCTAATCCTATTCGAGCCATAAACCCCGAGCTCCACTATTCCTCCCCGAGTTCCCCTCCCCAGCCCTACTCGACCCGGGTCTGGCCACGTCGTCGCCCTCTCCGCCACCTGTCGCCACCTGTCGGTCTGCCTCCTTTCCCTCTCTTCAACCCAGATCTCTCCTCATCTCTTCCCCCAACCCAAAGAATCGCCGTCGGTACCCCCCCACCAATGCTTCTGGTGGTGATAACCCCCTCCACTCTCTCCTACCCACCCTCTCTACAACCCTCCCCACATACCCGCCCCCATTAAGCCGCGCTACCTCCACCACCGCCCGAGCACTACCTATACTCGGGCGACGACCGAAAGGCTTACCCACCACTTCCCCCCCTCCACCTATCCCGACCCCCTTCCCAATCTAACCATGCCCCCTATTCATTTATCTTCACTATCTTTGAGCTTAATTTCGATCAGTTTTCGCACGCCTGATGATATTTTTCTCCCTTTCAATTGCAGGAACATTGCGCTCTCCGAGGGAAATTTGGATTGGACAGCTTAGGGGATCACATTGGTTTCGTGGCTTGACTCATGCACGATTTTTCTGCACTCGTATCGACACTCGTGTCGGTACACTCTTTCCACTATTTACTTTACCTTTCGATGCACGTCGTTTGATTGCTTGCATGATGCCCCTATGCCAGGTTAGGCCTAGGAACACCGACATCGCTGCACCCTCCTCTAGGCCGACACGATGCCCCCGTCGTACACGCTCACCCACACACGAGAAAAATTTTGACGAATCATTGAATCGGGCCCTTCAGACCATCCTCACTCCCACCCTCCCGACCGTCTGTATCTCAACGATGCAGCATATGACGTTCCCTTCAGGGACGAGGAGCAGGGTGACTAGTTCCTTGCCATGCTTCTCCTCATAGGTCGGGGGGCAGAAGCTCTCATCAATTAGTTGAGCAGGACCTTCCCACCTTTATAGATCTCATTCGACGTCAGTGTCTCCCACGACCCACCCCTTCTGGTGTCACCCCTACCATTGGTCCCCAGCAGTGGGACCCATCAACACCTCTAGAGGGTGGTGCCGCTGTGTGACGCACTTTTCACGTTTTTGCTGCAGTCCCCCCATTTTATTTAGTGCACATCTGTCTTTTCGGGGCCCTAGTCCTACACAGCTTGGGGGAGGACCCATTTTGCATTTTTCACTTCTCCATTATTTTGCATCCGTCCATATATCATTTGCATCTTATCATATTTTACATTTTTCTTCATCGCTTCATGCATATGCATCAGCACTTTTTCTTTTATCTGCACAGTTTTATTTTCCATTCACTTTTTCTATTTTCTTACCCGCCGCCCCCACCCTTGCCTCATTTCCCCGGCATACCAGCGTGTTCTCGGCAGTGAGGACACTGCTGTGTTTAGCTTGGGAGATGAGCGCTATCGCTTTGTATTTTCATTTTTAAATATATTTCCTTTTATTTTACGCCTTTTTACTTTTATTTTCCACCCATTTTGTCCATCTTTTTCTTTTTCTCATTCAGCATCACGTTTTTCATATTTTACCATGCTTGCATGCTTGTTTTTATTTTTTTCACTTTCTTCGACTTTCTTTCCCCCTTTTGCTAGATTTGTTCCACATGATGATATCTCTTATAGCCTTTAGTATGCTATTACGATGCTTATTACTCTTGCCATGCTAGTTAGTGTATTTCGGTCTTTTGCTACCTGTATGCTTGCATATATATTCTTTTGCCGAGTTCTCTATATGAATGCATGAAATAATTTGAAACTGAATGTATGCAGTAGTATCTAGTATATGCTTGTTGGAAATGCACCAAGCTTCATGAATCATTAGAACATCTAAAGTATCTTCCTGTTGTCTTATTTCACTTCTTATTGCATGCCTGCTATGATTGTGTGCTTTACCGCATGTCTTCATTATTTATCGAGATGAATGAAAATATCCATGCCTGCTTATGAATTTAGTTAGAGTATTATCTTATTGAACCATTGTGCATGTCTTATGAGTGAACTGAGTGTTATATCATGTCCTTCTCCACATATCTTTATAAATCTCTACATGTCATTTGGTTTCACCCCTACAGCTACTTATACCGCATCGACTTTCCAAAAATCCCAAAAGAAAAGTTAACCTCCAAAAAGCCAATAAAGGAGCCAAAATCAATATGTATATTCTATTGCTTCAAAAAAATATCATTTCTTATATCCTAGTTACATGGAGCTACACATATACTTGGAAAAAAGCCAAAAATTCCATAGTTCTATTCCTTAGATGCGACACCTCGAGCTAAGCTTGGGGGTAAACCATTTGACCATATGAGTGAGTATGACATTAGAGTGGAGTTGTGCACAATTGGAGATGTTTGATAATGCTTAAACTTTATGAAAAACTGCTAGCTATTAAAATTTTTCAGGAGTTGAGATGAATATATGAATGTCACGATCCTTTCTATTCTCTTTTGCATGCCTGATATGAACCTTATATGCTTCGATTATATATAATGATTGAAAAGTGTATCGCCAACATTTTTTGTACTAGACTCTATGAATTGCAGGATGTTGATATGAATTGACTGCATGAATACTTAGAAATCCATTTCTTTGATCTTAAATGCTAGCAAGTATTATTCAGCGAATGATATGAAATTCATATTAGCATGTGATTTATTTCGAAGCATCGCGATATGTGGCTAAGGCTTGAGATCTGATCGAATAATCTAGCACTCCCCTCCATCTTCTATTTCCTTTTCATATTTCTTATTTTTATCGCCTGTTGAGCCTAGTATTCGTCTTCCTCGAGGACGAGTAAGAGGTAAGCTTGGGTGAATTGATGTGTCCATATTTTCATGTTTTTACCGCATCATTTCATCTCATTTTATACCATATTCGCCTCTGAAATCCATATTTTTTAGATATTAATGCGCTTCTAATGCCATATTCTAGTTTTTGCATAGATTTGTGGATTTTCAGGCATTTTGGAGCGGATCGAAGCTGATTCGGGACATGGACACATCCAGTGCATCCATGGCGTCATTGGCGAGACCCTATGAGAGTTCACCACAGTTTGGAAGACGATCGGAGGAGAGAAGGAGAAGAGAGTGAGAGAAATCCAGAAAAAGCCCTCAGCCATTCAGTTTCCCAGGTGACTCGGGCCGAGTAGCTTACAGCTACTCGGCCGAGCTGACATACAGATGCAGCAGGAAACAGATACGGGCTGACTCGATCGAACAGCTAGGCGACTCGACCCAAGTTGACACCCCCTGCTACTCGAACGAGTAGCCTGCATAAAAAACAAGCGAGCAGCAGCGCAACCAGTGAAGTGACTCGACCGAGCAGTCACCTACTCGATCGAGTAGCTGACGCGCCCAAGTGACATATGGGTCCAACTTTCCAAATTTCTGAGAATTATCAGTGGGGTCCTTACCTCTTGTATAAAAACACTTTTCATTTAATATTTCAGACATCAAGTGTTGTAGGGATAATTTTTATTAAGGGTTTTAAGTGTAAGCTTGAGATTTGTATCTAAGTTTTCATATTGAGCAAAGGTTTAATTTTTATTACGTTTTCTGGCTTGGAATCATTTGGATCTTATTTCTCTGTGGCTTGCTACCGATCTACATCGTCTTTGGTACATATTCCTAACTTTTATTTGCTTTTGATTACGAAGATGAATTCCAACCTAAAAATCGAATCTTTCCTTGTTTCCCCCATCTGAGTAGTTCTATCTAGGGCTAATGATTAGCCCTAGGAATTTAGGAAGTAGATGTAAAGCTAGGATTTTTAGGTTCCATTGGATAATATAAGGGTAGTATTTTTGGTTGACCTAGCAAAATCCCTAGGAGAATTCGTACTGAGATCATGCCCATGGTCTGTGGAATCGATTGCTTAAGGAGTATTTTATAGATTTAATTAGGGAGTTAGTGGATTCAACGGAGGCTCGTGACCATGTCCGGCTCGTGCCTTGATGGGATCCACCAACAAACTATACCACTAATTGACGGCTACTGCCATTGCGTCAATAAGAGCCACCAAAATACCTCAAAGCTCCGACCCACGAGAGTGGTACGAGTCAAGAGTATTCGAACCACGAGAGTGGTGAGATTATTGTAGATCCTTAATGCACATACCATATACATCTATCGCGTGAGCGGGGTGAATACGGTATGTTAGATTCATGATGTCTTGACGCATGAATTCACTTCCCAGATGCTACATGCAACGTAAAAGTCTTAACCTAGCATCAACATTTGATGGTCCTAGCGGTGAGTCCTAATGCCCTCGTCTTATTATATTTATCAAGCAACAACAACCAAACAATCATCCAAACCAACTGCTACCTCCTTCTAAGATTTAGAAATAACCTAAGATTGATACACCGCTACTTTTCCTGTGGGATCGATATCTTTTATACTATAACTTGACACCGTCCGCTTGCGTTCGTGAGCCTATAACCAATACTTGGGAACCATTCAGCGCCTGGCATCAGTGACACTAACAGGTGGCTTTTAAGTGTTAATTTCGGGTGCATCAAGGCCGTAGAACGGCGGTGTACCTTTATCACATTACCTATGTGCACAACCATGCATACCTTGAAGTGGATGCGAGGGTTGATTTATTTGGGATGAACCAATTGCTAATCAACCCATAAACCTAACGACATCCCATTCCACACACTTCTCCTTGCTTGACTAGCTCCCACTTTGGTCTCCACCCTACCTACCTTGGGATTGGCTCGACCGTGTTACCCTACACTCCCTCACACTACACTTGTTAGTTTAATTGGTTGTACCAACACTTTTAGTATTCCTTATCCAATTGAGATTGCAATTGTGAAACAAATTGTCTCTGTGGATTCAACCCCATACTCATGGTTTTATATTGCATTTGACACTCCTTCTCTTGGGAGGAGGGCATGTGCATCCTACTTGGATCGTGCACGCCCTCAAGTGCAATTAGTAATCATGTCTACTTAAGGCGTTTAGATATGATTTGGATAATCCATTAAGCTATTAGATTAGGAGAATTAATTTGATTAATATATATAAAGATGATAATTTTGGGATGTTTTGATATTTCGGATTTCGATTTGATGAGTGAAATTCATTTAGTTAGGATTAAGATTTAATTTAGAGAGGTAATTTTGTTAAGATATCTAAATTAAGATTTATCAATATCATATCTAGGAGGATCAATTCGGTTATGATATTAAGCTTATTAAGATTTATTAGGATAAGGTTTTGATTCATCTAGTTATGATTTATTAAGATTTAATTTAGAGAGGTAATTTTGTTAAGATATCTAAATTAAGATTTATCAATATGAGGATCAATTCGGTTATGATATTAAGCTTATTAAGATTTATTAGGATGTAGTTAAGATTTGATTTGGAGAATCATCTGGTTAGGATAATTGAATTATTATGATCTCGCTCTTGCAATTAACGTCAAAAAAAAGTCATAAAGAAGATGCTAATGCGATCGTGAAGTCACGAGGATCACGAATAAGGAATACGATCACGAGTTCGAGCTATGGAAGATAACAAATAAAATTATATAGTAATTACTCAAATAAATCACTACACTAATAAAATACGTACGAAATACGTAGGTGTAGAAACAAGCCGTTACATCCTAAGAGTTTTCATTGACAAATGAGTTTATTATAACCATTGAAAACTCTCGTTGGGTCGTTAAGTGAACTGATTATCTAATGAGCACCCGTGTCTTGTCTCCGACTTTGACAAGTCGAACGACCATGAGATCATCGTCACCACTCCAAGGTGAAGACAAAGACACAATGGTCTATCCTATGTGTCGATATGCTTTTCTTGAAACATCTACGACCACGAACGATTTTAGACTAAAGCTACAAATGGTCAAACAATTCTCCATGATCGAGATCTCTATCTCGATATATGTTTGACATTGCATTAAGTCTCAGGAATTTACCTTAGTTCTAATAAAGACTACATTATTATTTACTTAGATAAATTTATACAACCAGCTAATTGTTATTTCGAACAAGATGTTTGTATATATACACAGAGATAAATTGCATCGAGTGCATACACATCTCCCAACATCTGCTACTTGCACTCACACCCATTTATCCTGGTATCTCATACTGAATTTACACATAAGTCTCTCTAGACTTTATATAGTAGAGCCTTTGTTAGTGAATCTGCTAAACCGTCTTTAGTATAAACTTAAGGAGTTTTTATGTTCATGCTAGACCATGCATCAAATCTCATCCAAATTATTTCCTTGGTATTTTGGAATACATAACATTTGTTTTGCATTGATCTTATCCAGCTCATCGTTCTCATTTGAGACTTAAAATAATATCTTTAACGTACCTTACGAGAATGATGCCAAATAGTCACTGGTCATCTGCACGGTTCATTATCATTTCTGATAAAGTTTCAAACTATTTGACCACTTAGTCAAAACAGATGTTCCGACTCCTTGATGACTCACATGCCTTTTTGTTCGCTTCTGCTGACCATGAAAACTTTTTGGCTGATTCATGTAAATTCGTTCTTCCAAATCATATTTAGAAAACAGACTTTACATGTGTTTCTGCTATTTTTCGCAGAACACATTAATAGTATGGATGGTGCGTGGTCAACGCGGTCAAAGAGGGGACGCGCGGGACCCCCGAGTTGTCGTGGCTGTCGCTCGAGACGGAGATGACCGGTGGGGTCGACCGACAGCGCGTTCGCTCGAGCGGAAAGGCGCGGCTCCGTTCTTTGGCGGGCCGAGGGGTAGCCTCGGCGAGATGACAGCCTCGGCGAGATGACAGCCTCCGGGATCGGTTGAAGGCAGAGTCGCTCGCAGCGGGGCGCGCGGATCCTCGCGTCGGCTCGGCGAGGGGTAGCCTCGGCAGAGCGACGTCCTCGTGACGGAGGAGACGAACGAGGTCGGGGACGAGGGTGCTCGGCTCCGGCTGGAAGGACGCCGGGGGGTAGCATCGGCGTCGCTGGAACTCCTGGACCTGAACAGATGAGAGAGCTCGTCAGGGGGGTCGGACCTTGGTTCCGACCGAAGCCCCTCCGATGCCAAAGTCAGATCTGGCCTGATAAGTGCTCAGTGGGATCGAGTATGGCTCGCGGAGAGACCGATACTCGAGTCCTCGGGCCGAGCCTTGGAGGAGAAATATTCAAGGTGGAAGAAGGAGTAAGATGGGAGTATGAGGTACCTCCGTTGTAGGTGGTCAAGATCTGGGCCCTTCTAAATGACGCCCGCCCCCTCCTTATATAGATGAACCATGCTCATCATGTGCCATGATGTGACATCATGGTCGCCATTCATGGGGTCGTGCAAATGGGGAAGGATTGACCCCCTCTAATTGCGCCACCTGATGACGCCATGAAGGTGGAGTCATGGCCATGAGTGATTGCCATAATTGGCGGGCCATGAAGGCTGGAGTAATGGGCATGGCGGTTGCCATAATTGTCAAGCCATGAAGGTGGCTGCCATAATTGGCGGATCATGATGGCACGGGGCGGCTGTCATAAATGGCGAAGGCTTCCTTGATTTGGGCCCCGATTTCCTCCGCTACAGAAGCGGGCAATCTCTTGGGCCTTCGTCGTGGGTGGAGAAACGCGACCCGCCTGTAAGATCCTTGGGCCGGAGCCCGAGGCCGTAGTTTGGCTGGTTGACTGGTCGTGGTTGACTTGGCTCCTCCGGACCCGGTCAAAATAGTCGTAACAATTGCCCCCATCTTCTGAGCTCTACCATTGTTGAGGTGGAGGTCGGGAGATGTAGTATAATAGGGAAGAAGTTGCTCTTTCTGTAGAATTTGGTCCGCCCTTCGGAGTTGGCTAGTGACGATAGATCGTCGGTCCGAGATTCGTTTGGTTGCGAGGGGAGTTGCCCCTCGGCTTACGGCCGACGAAGGAGATCCGTTCGGTGGCGAGGGGAGTTGCCCCTCGGCTTACGGCAGACGAAGGAGATCCGTTCGGTGGCGAGGGGAGTTGCCCCTCGGCTTACGGCCGACGAAGGAGATCCGTTCGGTGGCGAGGGGAGTTGCCCCTCGGCTTACGGCCGACGAAGGAGATCCGCCCGGTGGCGAGGGGAGTTGCCCCTCGGCTTACGGCCGGCGAAGGAGATCCGCCCAGTGGCGAGGGGAGTTGCCCCTCGGCTTACGGCCGGCGAAGGAGATCCGCCCGGTGGCGAGGGGAGTTGCCCCTCGGCTTACGGCCGGTGAAGGAGATCCGCCCGCTGGTGAGGGAAGTTGCCCCTCGGCTTACGGCCGGCGAAGGAGATCCGCCCGGTGGCGAGGGGAGTTGCCCCTCGGCTTACGGCCGGCGAAAAAGGGTGAGGACCTTGTGAAGCCTTTTGAAGATTCCATGGTGGCGCTCTGCCACTACTTCGTCCCACTCGGGTTGATGCAGGAGCCGTTCGGCAAGCGGGAACCAGGCAGCACAGTCGGTGGTGCTTCGGCCAGATTGGCTCGGCCACGATCGGGGGAGCGGTCTGGATGCTCGAACTCGGACGGTGGTGCTTCGGCCAGATCGGCTCGGCCACGGTCGGAGGAGCTGCTTGGTTGACTCAGACTCGGAAATTTTCCTCGCATCTTGAGGTGATGAGTATCTCTCAGGTTTGATCTTGGAAGATGGGGGTCGGCGAGCATCTCCCCGGTCAGGCGACTCTTGAAGCTGAGATGCTCAAGAACCTTGAGATGCCTCTTGAAGTGTTGATGACGTGGGTGTCGTTTGGGAGAGCTTGTACTGGTCCGCTTGGAAGGCGGAGGTTTTGCATTATCGCCTCGGTTTCTGCTCCGTTGCTGTTGAGTGAGCTTGGAAGGCGGAGGTAGGTTTGCTAGCTCGGCTGGTTCAACAGCTCCGTCGCAGTGGGGATAACTTTGTAAGCTCGGCAAGGTGGCTTGGCATTGAGACTCAGATACTTGGCAAGGCGGTTGGACTCGTCTGGTCGGCCCCCTCCTAGGTCGGTTGAGCTGGTGTGGTCGGCCTCCTCTTGGATGGGGCGGCCTCGTCTAGGCACAGTTCCAGTTCCATTTCCAGCTTCTGTCTGGATCGTATTTCCCGCTCCAGCTCCAGCTCCAGCTCCAGCTTTAGCTCCAGCTTTTGTCTGGATCCTAGCTCCCGCTCCAGTGCCGTTGGTCGCAGTGCGGTTTTGGTTGTTGAGCTCTCCTTTGATGGGGCCAGGGTGTGCAGATTGATCGTTGGCGAATGTCTGAGGGGTGCTCCGAGAGACTGGAGCTTTGATTGTCTTTTGGAGAACTTTCATGAGGTCAGACAGCTCACCACCTCTGTGAGCTTCGAGCAATTGATGGGTCAACTCGGCTCAGCTTCGCAGGGGGGCTTGGATGCTCGACAATGATGCTCGGCAATGATGCTCGGCAAGGCAGGTTGGACTTGTCTGGTCGGCCTCCTCCTGAGTCGGTTGAACTGGTGTGGTCGGCCTCCTCTTAGATGGGTCGGCCTCGTCTAGACACAGCTCTAGTTCTCTTTCCAAATTCAGCTCCAGCTCCAGCTATAGCTTTTGTCTGGACCGCATCTCCCGCTCCGGCTCCAGCTTTGTCTGGATCCTAGCTTCTGCTCCAGCTCCGGCTTCAGCTTTTGTCTGGATCCTAGCTTCTGCTCCAGTTCCAGCTCCGGCTCCGGCTCCATCTTTTGTCTGGATCCTTGCTCCTGCTCCAGCTCCTGCTCTCGCTCCGGCTCCCGCTTTTGTCTGTTTGCGGTACGACCAAGGTAGCTCGGCAAGGGCGGCACAGTGATGGGAGCTCAGCCCATATGCTTGGCGATGGCAGCACGGTGTTGGTATGGCGGACGTCAAGAAAATGGCTAGAGATGGTGGTAGGGCCATCGATGAAGGCCGAGTCGGGGCTAAGCCCGACGCCTGCGAGGGTCGTCGGTGCTGTCTCTTGTCTGAACTCGATCGAGATCTCATTCTCCTTGGCGACCTTGCCAGGCCACTCGTAGCCCCGCATCTTCCTGGCCCGTCCCCGGATCTAGACGCACTCCTTGCGCCTCTCCCTCAAGTTGGCCGAGGCCGCAAGGCCGGTCGCCGTGTGCTCCGGCGTTGTCGCGACCATGGCAGCCTTATCTACAAGCTTTTTGTGAGACATTTGTTGAAACCGGAGGATGTGGCTTTTTATCACCATCTCGCAAGAAGTTTAAGAGAGGAGAATTGTTAGGGAAGCTCTTGTAGTTGTCTGAAAGCACACAATTAATTAGCAAGGGGGAAGAGGACAGTTTGACCTTTTTGCTGGGTCGGCTTCGACCTCTTCTGGGGTCGGCCTCGGCCTCGGCTGATCGGCCTCCTCTGGGGTCGGCCTCGGCCTCGGCCTGAACTGGTCAGCTTCGGCCTCGGCCTGAACTGGTCGGCCTCGTCTGGGGTCGGCCTCGACCTGGACTGGTTGGCCTCGGCCTCGTCCTGGACTGGTCGGCCTCGGCCTCAGCCTGCATTGGTCAGCCTCGGCCTCGGCCTGGACTGGTCGGCCTCCTCTTGGCGATGAGACGGTCACGAACATTAGGATGCATGTTGAGGTGCAGATGTCGGAGCGACGTTCGGCTTCTTTGAGGAGAGGCGGTCTCAGATTCGGCTCTCCCCTTTCATGGAGATGGAGGAAAAACGGACGAAGGGATCAAGGTCGGAAGAGGAGCAATGTTCGACGTATCGCTCGGGATCAGACCCGGTGGCGATGACGAGAATCAACTCGAGCTGCTCACTTTTGAGAGGAAAAGGGAAACGATCTGGTGCGAATTCTCCAGCCCAACGCTAGTCTTCTGCTCCGCCCACAGCATCAATCTTGGATCGCGGGAGGGGGAATCCCATCTAGTCTTTACGGGGAGACGGGTTTTAGATCATGGAATGAGTCGCTACCGATGCGGTTGACGTCGTAGGTGTCGACTCGGTTCCCACAGACGGCGCCAAATGTTTCTGCTATTTTTCGCAGAACACATTAATAGTATGGATGGTGCGTGGTCAACGCGGTCAAAGAGGGGACGCGCGGGACCCCCGAGTTGTCGTGGCTGTCGCTCGAGACGGAGATGACCGGTGGGGTCGACCGACGGCGCGTTCGCTCGAGCGGAAAGGCGCGGCTCCGTTCTTTGGCGGGCCGAGGGGTAGCCTCGGTGAGATGACAGCCTCCGGGATCGGTTGAAGGCAGAGTCACTCGCAGCGGGGCGCACGGATCCTCGTGTCGGCTCGGCGAGGGGTAGCCTCGGCAGAGCGACGTCCTCGTGACGGAGGAGACGAACGAGGTCGGGGACGAGGGTGCTCGGCTCTGGCTGGAAGGACGCCGGGGGGTAGCATCGGCGTCGCTGGAACTCCTGGACCTGAACAGATGAGAGAGCTCGTCAGGGGGGTCGGACCTTGGTTCCGACCGAAGCCCCTCCGATGCCAAAGTCAGATCTGGCCTGATAAGTGCTCGGTGGGATCGAGTATGGCTCGCGGAGAGACCGATACTCGAGTCCTCGGGCCGAGCCTTGGAGGAGAAATATTCAAGGTGGAAGAAGGAGTAAGATGGGAGTATGAGGTACCTCCGTTGTAGGTGGTCAAGATCTGGGCCCTTCTAAATGATGCCCGCCCCCTCCTTATATAGATGAACCATGCTCATCATGTGCCATGATGTGACATCATGGTCGCCATTCATGGGGTCGTGCAAATGGGGAAGGATTGACCCCCTCTAATTGCGCCCACTTGATGACGCCATGAAGGTGGAGTCATGGCCATGAGTGATTGCCATAATTGGCGGGCCATGAAGGCTGGAGTAATGGGCATGGCGGTTGCCATAATTGGCGAGCCATGAAGGTGGCTGCCATAATTGGCGGATCATGATGGCACGGGGTGGCTGCCATAAATGGCGAAGGCTTCCTTGATTTGGGCCCTGATTTCCTCCGCTACAGAAGCGGGCAATCTCTTGGGCCTTCGTCGTGGGTGGAGAAATGCGACCCGCCTGTAAGATCCTTGGGCCGGAGCCCGAGGCCGTAGTTTGGCTGGTTGACTGGTCGTGGTTGACTTGGCTCCTCCGGACCCGGTCAAAATAGTCGTAACAACATGCATATGCCAAATTTAATGGTCATCATGAGCATTGACAGTGAGTCTAATCCGAATAGATTAGTACACGGTTGTTGGCATGAAATTTTCATCATAATCCGTTTATAGGAGTTATTATGATAATCTTTTGCAACTAGATTAACTTGCACTTCTCTATTTTCCGTCAACACTAATCTTCTGTCTTGAAGATTTATTTGCAGCCAATGGAAACACTTCCCTTGGACATGCTTTCGAAGATCCATACCTTATTCACGTGGAAGGACCTTCACAGATTGCATCAAGCAATTTCCCAGAGTCTCCACTCCGAATGACGTCTTGGAAGTTAGATAGGCCATCATCAACTGTGATGTTTTACTCGACTCCTTTGTCTCATTTGGCTCGAGTAATCTTGTGACGTCCTAACGATTGATTTGAGAAATATCATATTTACTGGTTCTAACAGATGTGTCTTCTAGTTAGTCAGGATTAAGCAACTTGACTTACGTAGGAAAACCACACATCTCGGATGGGTTTCTCACTGCTCCATATCATATAAGGAATCAATAGCACGCCTATTGTTAGAACCTTATCAAGAACCTAAGCATTATTATCTGGGGCTTAACCTAGATGGAGTACTATAACTCAAAGTCACTTGCCAAGTATCGCACCATGTCTAACAAAGTGTGATTCATGCTCTCCAACACACATATGTGTTAAGAGACTTACCCCGAGAGAAAATATCATTCTCTTTAATTACACAAGAATTACATAGCTAAGTATTTGCATCTTCGATCTGATCGAAGTCGTTCAAATACTTCTACCATTGTCTTCTCTATTTCATTAGACTTGTGTTTCAACAAGAACACGTGTCGCAATAAGAATATCATATCCTGACTAATTTAGACTTAGGTTAGGATACATCTGTATGTACGAGACCACAAGTTCTCCAACACATTTTTCCACTATCTTACAGAAGGAGTTTTGGCCATCATACCTTTAAGACATGACTCAAAAGTGTCTTCGACTTATAATATGATAGGTCAAGAGACCCCTCTTTATGTGACTTGTCAAGTCTGTTCTCTTCGGTACGACCTAGTCTATTTTTCCATAAATAAGTTTGATGCAACTTGCACATTCATGTATTAACACCTAATACAATATTGTTATACAAAATACTCTCACCGAAATATTGCTTCAGAAGCAACGTGATGACATTCGCCAAAATGTATAAGATGTCCCATATGGTCCAAGAAATAACACTTCCTCCTTTTCCAACACATATGACAATCTTTTCCTTCTGTATAACAATTATTCTGAAAGTATGGCATCAAATATGACCCATTTTCAGTTCATCCAACTATGCCTTTTTCATAATAGACGAAACAATCTTTCTCAACCGACTTTCCCTAATGCATTCTCCTTTTTCTAAATAACATTTAGACACTGCAAGTCCCAACACGAATATTAGTTGTGCAAGAATCTCATGCATCCAAACACTTGAGCTTTACAACCTGGAGGAGACTCAACAAGTTGTTCGTCTTAAGATTTGATTTGAATACATGGTCTTGCATCACTCTTACACTTATCTTCGAGCCAAACAGTTTGATCGAAGTTCCGAACATTGCAAATCGAAACTGTTTTCCATACAACTTTGAGGAGACTCAACAATCTGTACGGAGAAACATGCTTTGAACATCAGTATGTTCAAGCTACCCTGTCACGCCCCTCTTCCCATTCCACCGAGAGCGAGGACGTGAACGGGCATGCGATGTTCTAAAAACAAGGAGGGGTACTTTTTTCTTCTTCTTTTCTTCCTCCTTGGCTTAAACAAAGTAACGCGTCTGTGAAATAAAGTTGCAGGATCTTGCATGCTAAAAATAAATAGTACAGATGACATTATTACAATACCAAAGCGTCTTAAAGTAAAGTACAACATAGGCCTAGTACGACTGAATCAACAAAGTACACGAATTACATTATTTCAAAAATTTAAAGGTATAGTCACAAATGTAATCTTCTAGTCTTCAACGGGTAGGTACTCCACGTATTCTTTGAGTGCTGGCTCGACTTCTGCAGTAATGTCTTTAGATAACTCACTATCGATACCTGACGGACATTTCGTAAAACAACAAAGTGAAATGTCCGTCAGCGAGGTTTACTCGGCACGATAATCTCCAAAACCAAAATGGTAAGAATTTTAATTAAACCAAACTGAACTAAAGGCAAGCATTAAGATTAATTTAAGAGAGTTATAGCAGTTAAGCATTCATAGCAATTTGTAACCTGCAACAATTTAATCATTTGATAGCAATTTGTAATACTATTAGCAACATGTAATAATTTAACATTCGATAACAAAACTGTAACGTTGTCAGCAACCTGTAGAAAAAGAGATTAGAGCAATATTTAATAACTATTCTATGCTAGTGCTAAGTCCATGACCAAGAGTACGAGAAATCACCAACATGCTCCCCGCGACGGGGCAAATCTGATGCGCTACTCACCGACCATATATGGAGACGATCAAGAACGAACCTCTATAAGTGGTGGAGGTATTTGTCAGGTGCATCCAACCATTCCGAAACATTTGTGATCATAAGCTACCCCAATCCCACTGGTCAAGTCAAGTGCTGGGTCAAAAGTACGTGTACTATCTATTTATATTGAAGTTCCATCTTCCATTCATTTATATTGAATTTCTATCTTCCATTCAGTCTATTCAGTTTATTTGCATTATATTAGATGCTTATGGTTTCTCATCAGTCCATTCAATAATCTCAACCAATTTCACAGTTTTGTGAATTA
The DNA here is from genome assembly GCA_030789695.1 of Scilla litardierei. Lineage (NCBI taxonomy): Eukaryota > Viridiplantae > Streptophyta > Magnoliopsida > Asparagales > Asparagaceae > Scilla > Scilla litardierei. The sequence continues at coordinate 96,605,410 of CM061136.1, forward strand.
GTTACGCAATTATACGACTATAGAAATACACAATAATTTAAAGAAACGATCATAGAAAACGGTTCTGACTAAGCAAATGAGGATAAATAAGTTTAAAATATTTTTCTAAGGATAGTAAATGTCTTTCAAGATATTAAAATATTAACGGGGATTTTTCTTAATATATACGACTCAAAAACTAATTAAAAATAAGAAAATGATTTTTCATTATATTTTTCAAAGATTTCTCTAGAGCAAACCATACGTCGGAATTCTTCCAACAAGAGGTCAAAACGACTGTATTAACTAGTACTACAACATATATTTTTCTCGTACGTCAATGTACGTGAAAATCTCAAGATATGAATTTTAAAGCGAATTTAGCTTTATTGAGTTTTGCCTTTGAAAAATCATTATAGGAGATATACTTACCTTTTGGCAATGAAACTAGCGTCAATGAGTCCATTTCGTCGTTTCTGATTTTCTGGGCCTTGTCTTGTATTTCTCTGAGGCATGTACAATTTACTATTAATTTATTTCAATCAATCTATATGTGTACGTATTTCTATACGTTTTTAAATACGTATTTTCGTATTAAATATAAAAACGTTTCGTTTCTCACCTTCTCTACGTCACGATGGGGGTGTCGACGGCGAACGAAGGTGGTCGGGGGCTAGTTCGGAGGGAAGCGGCGCGACGGCGTGTACGATAACAGCGGGAGGCCGCAGTGGCGGCGGTAAACAGGATGAAGCCCGCGGGGAGTGCAACGACATCTACTCGGGGTGGCGGTGTTGACACTAGAGACGACGACGGGCTGTTTACCGGCAAGAGGGTGGTGGCAGCCAGGGAGCGAAGGCGACTGCGGGGTACAGCGGGCGGAGGCGACGTCGGGGAAGTGGCAAACGAGCGTGGGGGAGCGGCACTTGTTGCTGTGCATGGGGAGGTCGACGGTGGGTGCTCGGGCTTGGGAGGTTTAAGAGAGGGGGAGGTCGAGGGGTGGTGGCGGAGCTCGGCGGAGCGGCACCGATGGCAGGAGCGTGGCGAGCGACAACAGTAGCCTACAGGGCTGTTGGGCTTGCGGCTGCATTGGGCTTCGTCGACAGGGCGGGGATGGTGAAGGAGCAGTGGAGGCATGGCGGATCGGTTTTCGGGGTGGTGGCGGAGCTGTAGGCGAAGGGTCGGAGAGGGAGAGGGAGAGGGAGCTCGCCGTGGAGGGCATGAGCTCGTTTGCGTGAGAGGAGGGTACGCGAGTTTGGCGTCCGGGTGTGAATCTGTGAGTTTTGAGAGGGGAGGGATAGGTTTATATAGGGATTAAGATATATTATAATAATATAAGGGGTAATTAATAAGGTGGTTAGGAGTTATTAGAGGGGATGAATTCGTAAATGGAAAAATTAAAACGTGATCACACGTTTAAGAAATGGGGCTGCCGACGGGTGAGGGTTAAAGGGTAAGTTTATTAAGTAATACTTAATAGTAATAAGTAATGGTAATTATTAAATATCATATCATTATTATAATATTAAAATACCTATTTATTACATATGACTCCAAAAAATTACGAAAACATAGCCACGTGTTCGTATCATCGTGAGGATCATGAATACGATGTCCATTTCGAATTTTGAGCTATGGAGATACGAGATTCGGGCCAAAATGTTTAGGTCGCGGGTTTGCGGGTTCTAAATCGAGTTGACTCCACAAAATTACGAAATTATTATGGAGAGTACTAAATGACCATAGAATCATATGGTGGAAGTTTGAAATCATTTTGTTAATGTTTATCTGGAAAAATAATTGATGCGGCTATATCGGTAATAATTAAATATAAATTATTATATAAATTATTTAGAGGTATTGGATGGCACTCGAACTCACTAAAATAGGCTGTAACAATATTGATTCTACAAAATATTTTTAATAGATGATTTTGAAACCAATTTTGATATTAAACTCCTAACCAACCATTTTAAAATACTTTTAATATATGAAAATACATAGAATACGAATATACGTGTACTGATGGATACGGGTTGTCACATCCTACCCACCTTATAAAAAATTCCGTCCTCGGAATTTCTCATACTATAATACAGAGAACTAAGATACAATGAAAGTAAGATACAATGAACAAATATGAACAAATCTCGTTCCCAGTGGATTCACCAGGTGAGTCATGTCACCACATCACTCTTACGAGGTCGACTACGCTATTCCTGAGAGTCTTCTGACGTCAATCCAGAATCTGCACTGGTTGTTGCTCATATGAAAGATCTGGTCCTACTGTGATCTCTGAGTGGTCAACCAGATGAGTAGGATAACTGATGGTCAACCACATGAGTAAGATAACTGATAAAACGACACAGTTGGGAGACGTGAAATATATCATGTATTCCTTCTAGTGAAGGTGGTAGAGCTAGGTGATAGGCTAATTCTCCAACTCGCTCTAATATATCGAATGGTCCAATGAATCTCGGACTGAGCTTTCCTCTTCTTCTAAATCTTATCATTCCCTGGTTAGGAGATATATTCAGGAATACATGATCTGTAGGTTGAAACTCTAGATGACGATGCTTCGCATCGGCCCAGTGCTTGTATCGGTCTTATGCAATGCGAAGTTTGTCTCTGATAGTACGCACCGTGTCAACAGCTTCTATAATCATCTCCGGACCCAAAAGTTCTCGATCGCCAATGTCATCCCAACTCAAAGGAGAACGACATTTTCTTCCATAAAGTGTTGCAAATAGGGCCATTCCGATACTTTCTTGGTATCTGTTGATGTATGTAAACTCCAGTAAGTACAAGTGGTCTTTCGACGAGCCTTTGAAGTCAAGCATACAAGCTCTCAACATCTCTTCGAGTATCTGAATGGTGCGTTCTGATTGTCCATCCGTCTGCAGGTGATACACAGTGCTGAAGCTTAGCATGGTACCAAGATTTGATTGCAGACTCTTCCAAAAGTGAGAAGTGAATCTCGTGACTCGATCAGAGACAATGCTCACTGGGACTCCATGCAATCTCACGATTTTCCTGCATGGTTATCGTTCATATTACGATATATACTAGGAAGAAGTTATAATGTATAGGAATAATTATTACCTCCATGTACTTCTTCGCAAGTAATTCAATCATTTGTCCTACTCGGAATGGTATGAAGTGTGACGACTTGGTTAATCGATCTACGATCACCCAGATGACATCATTCTGCTTTGTACTCCGAGGTAGTCCAGTGACGAAATCCATGTTGATGTACTACCACTTCCACTCATGAAAAGGCAGTGGTTGAAGCAACCCTGCGATGCGATGATGTTCAGCCTTCACTTGCTGACATACCAGGCATTTGGCATGCTTCGAGCAATGCTTCTGTTTAGTCCATGCCACCAAAAATTTGGACGAAGATCCTTGTACATTTTGGTGTCACCAGGATGAATGAAGTATGGAGAACTATGTGCTTCATTCATCAGCTCTTCTCAGATATCTCCTAAAGGCATGCATATTCTGCTGCCATATCTCAAAGATTCATCTTCAAGGATAAGAAAATCTGTTCGAAGACCTGCTTCCACTTGAGCCTTGATCTTCTGCAACTTTGCATCTCCAGCTTGAGCAGCTTTGATACGATCGATGATGGTAGACTTAATTTGAAGATTCATCAACGAAGCTTCAATCCCAGGTAGGATGATTTCAATCTCCATCTCTCGCAGCTCTAGTTGTAGTCTCTTCTGTATCATAACAATTAGTAGCCGACTTAATGTGTCAGGTACGACATTAACCTTCCAAGGATGATATTGAAGGTCGATGTCATAATCAGCCATGAGTTCCAACCATCTGTGTTGTATCATGTTCAGTTCCTTTTGCGTGAAGATATATTTCAAACTTTTTTGATCGGTGAAGATCTTCACTTGCTCGTATAGTAGAAAATGTCTCCAAATCTTCAGAGCAAAAATGACTACGGCTAACTCCAAATCATGAATCAGATAATTCTTCTCATGAGTCTTCAGTTTTCGGGAAGCATATGCCACAACATGACCATGTTGATGTAGTACGCACCTGAGACCCTTGCCAGATGCGTCACATTATACTTCAAATCCCCCAGATCTGTTTGGTACGGTCAGAACTGGTGCAGTTGTCAGCTTCTTCTTCAATCCTTTGATAGCTTGCTCACAAGCTTCTGACCAAATATACTTGACGTCCTTCCTCGTCAGGCGAGTCATGGGCTCATCAATTTTGGAGAAGTCCTGGATGAATCGGCTGTAGTAATCAGCAAATCCAAGAAAACTTCGGATGTCCGAAACTGACCGAGGGGTTAGCCAATTTCTAACAGATGCGACCTTCTCTTGATCGACAGAAATACCATCTCCAGATACCACATGCCAAGGAAAGGCAACGCGGTCAAGCCAAAATTCACATTTACTGAACTTGGCATATAGTCGATGATGGTGCAGAGTTTGCAATACGATCTGCAGGTGTTCAGCATGATCCTCCTAGCATTTCGAATAGACCAGAATGACATCAATAGAGATCACTGCGAATTTATCCAAGAACTCATAGAAGATGAGGTTCATGAGGTTTATGAATACTGCTGGTGCATTGGTCACGCCAATGGGCATAACCGCGAATTCGTAGTGTCCACACTTGGTTCGAAAATCGGTCTTGGATATGTCGTCCTTCTTGACATTCACTTAATGATATCCACTTCGGAGATCAGGCTTGGAGAAGACTCGAGATCCACCAAGTTGGTCGAAGATGTCGTCAATGCGCAGCAATGGATATTAGTTCTTCACGATGACTTTTTTCAGCTCTAGATAGTCCACGCACATCCTTCTCGATCCATCCTTCTTCTTAACTAATAGAACTGGTGCACCCCAGGGAGATACGTTGGGATGTATCCATCCTTTCTGCAACAGGTTGTCTAATTGATCACGAAGTTCCTCTAATTCTGCTGGTGCCATGCAATAAGGAGCTTTGGAGATAGTTGAGTGTTAGACATCAAACCAATGGTGAATTCGAAAGCTCGATCGGGTGGTAATCCTGAAATTTCTTCAGGTAATACGTCATCGAATTCTCGAACTACTCTGGGCTTCCCGGGTTCAGCTAGCATATATGCCATAATAATCTCCATAGGATTGGCGCACAATCAAATAGGTCCAAACGAACGGCTTTCGCTCGTAAATTTGAACACTGAATGGTTAGGAATTTCAAACACTGCCTTCTTTTTTCGACAATTGATGGTAGCGTAAAAAGTCCTTAACCAATCCATTCTGAATACAGCATCAAAGATTATCATGTCGATTATCATGAAGTCAGCGAAGAGCTCGCGTCCATATGTCACCAGAGGGCATGATCAACAGCCACCGAAAGTCTTCACTACGCCATTCTCGATGTTGATGTTCCATCGATTAAAAAGGGGTCGACAGGAATGGAATGTGTTGTAGCGAATTGTTGTGATAAGAAGCAATGAGATGCTCCAGAATAAAAGATGGATAAGGATGGTGTATATGCTACTAAGACGATACCTAGAGTATGATAAGGTATACTTAGCAGTCTATAGTAAAGCGATGAGCATCTAGTAAGGGAGGAATGTCTTAGATGTTACCTGTGATTACTAGTTCAGTCGCCTCAGCTTCCTCAGCTGTCATTGTAAAAGCTTAGTGCTTTGGCTGGGCCTATTGAAATGCCCTCTTCTGTGGAGGTTAGGGTGGTCCACACATTGTTGATCCAGGAGCTCCCGCAGTTAGAGTCACTTGTTTGTTGATGCGCTTAGGGCAGTCTTTGATAGAGTGTTCCGATGATCCACAGTCCAAGCATTGGTTCAGCAGCCGGCGACAGTCCTTCTTAACATGCCCTGGTCGGTTGCAATGGTAGCACATCACTGGGGTTCGATTGTTGTTTGGAGGAGCAGTGATCCAGTTGTTGGCTGGAGCTACAGGCCTGTAGTTATTGGGAGTAGTAGGCCTCTTTAAAGTAGTAATCTGCATCGGTCGGAGGTTGTTCCTCGGTGGTTCCATCCGACGCTTTCCTTGGGCTGCTTTAAGCTGTTTATCAACTGCCTCATGGTTACGGGTAGCCTACAGTATCTTCTCATAGCTGGTCAAATTGACAGAGGTTATTGAAGCTTGGATATTAAAATTCAGACCCTGGCAGAGCTGGAAGGCATGATCTTCTGGATTCTCGACCAGGTGAGGGACAAATCGACTTAGCATGGAGAACTCAGCATCGTATTCATCAACAGTCATTGATTCTTGCTTCAAGTTGACGAAACGTTGTTGAAGTTCCCTTTTACCTATCTTGGGAAAATACTTCGTGTCAAACCGTTCGCGAAATGTGGCCCATGCGATAGGCCGCATTATACGCGTTTCCTCGGTGTCCCACCAGTTTCGGGCTTTGTCAGTTAGTTGGAGCCTAGCTACCTCTACCCATCCTGCCTAGGGGATGCAGGCAGTGCTCAAATTAACTTCAGTGCTTTGCACCCATTCTTCAGCTTCCAGTGGACCTTCCTTCCCAGAGAACCTCTTAGGATGCATCTCACAGAATTGTTTAACTCCTGCATCTCCTCGGGGAGCATGTTAAGGTTCATGCTCAAGGATGTGATATTGGATTTACAACATCTCTCTGATGATTCCCATAATGTCGTTCTCAGTGATGCCGTTGGCATTTCTGGTGTTGGGTCAACTTGACATGCTGCAAAACAAACCACAAATTAAGTTCGGTAAGAAATTTATTCTAGTTAGACACTTTGATATCAATGTCATCAAAACTATTTCTTAAAGTATTTGCATAGCAAGACCTGCATGGGCCACCACAGAAACCTATCAAGCCACGCTTCCCATTCTACCGGGAGCAAGAACGTGAATGGGCCCACGATGTGCTTAAAACAAGGAGGTGTGCTTTTTTTTCTTTTCTTCCTCCTTGGCTTAAACACAATAACGCGTCAATGAACTAAAGTGGCAGGATCTTGCATGCTTCTAAGAAATAGTATAGATGACATGATTACAATACCAAAGCGTCTGAAATTAAATCACAACATAGGCCTAGTATGGCCGAATTAACAAAGTACACACATTTCATTATTTTAAATATTTAAAGGTGAAATCGCAAAGGTAATCGTCTAGTCTTTAGTGGGTAGGTACTCCACGTATTCTTCAAGCACTGGCTCGACTTCTGCATCAATGTCTTCAGAGAACACACTATCGATACCTGACGAACATTTCGTTTGTAAAACAACAAAGTGAAATGTCCATCAGTGAGGTTTACTCGGCAAGATAATCTATAAAACCAAAACGTTAAGCATTTTAATTAAACCAAGCTGAACTAAATGCAAACATTTAGATTAATTTAAGAGAGTTATAGCAGTTAAGCATTCATAACAATTTGCAACCGGCAGCAATTTAATCATTTGATAGCAACTTGCAATACTATTAGCAACCCGTAACAATTTAACATTCGATAACAAAACTGTAACGTTGTCAGCAACTTGTAGAAGAAGAGTTTAGAGCAATATTTAATAACCATTCTATGATACTGCTAAGTCCATGCTCAAGAGTACGAGAAATGACCAACATGCTCCCTGCGATAGACGCCAATCCGAGGCGCTACTCACTGACCCTATATGGCGACGGTCAAAAAATAACCCCCATAAGGGGTGGAGGTATTTGTCCGGTGCATCCAATCATTTCATAATACTTGTGATTGATTGAAGCGAAAAATGCGCAAAGGCACGCCTTCCACTCCCAAGCGTAAGAGCGTCAATGCAATAAAATATAACTGGTGAGTACCTGGTCGGATCACAGGGACAAATCGTTCTACATTTGCAAATTTGTTCGGTAAAGAAAAATAAAGCATGTTACAACCACGCTAACGGTGGGTGAGTAGGAAAATGTATGGTGAATCTACAATCCTATCATAAGTGGGTAGGGTTAGAGAACCAAATGGGGATTTCGGATAGCTAGGCGAGGAGCATGGGTTGTAGGTTCATTAAGATTGGTGTTAATCAAGCTCAATTTATCCACATATAACTTAATTGATCATCCGGCTAAGGAAATTCAATCGAAAAATTTAGCATAAAAAACACAATAATTAGCAATAGGGATGGATGTATCATCGTAGCACTAATCAAATTTGAACATGGTCTCTTCTCAAAGTGTGCCCTCTCGGGACTTAACCAATGAAATTGTGCCCTAACAATTCATCCAACATTAACATGATAATAGGCAAGAGGTAATTAGAACTAAAAGTAACAACCAACCATCATGAATCACAACCCAAGCATTCAACACTACTCAATCATCATGAGAAAGATGGAAATTATATGCAAAAATTATCCCCAAATTCAATACAAAAGAGAGATGCAAAATTACAAAAGAGGAGGAAGGATTTCACTCAAGAACTCTCCCAAATGAACCCTTGCTTCCACCCATTTGCTTCTCCTCCAAGCTTTCCCATTCACACATGGCCTCCATGCCCTAAAAAATCAATGAGAGAAGAAGAAGTGGGGAAAAACACCCCCAATTTCGGTTAAAACCCCATTCACAGCTTAACAGATCTGAAATTAAGTCATACGGGTCGGATTCTGGCCCAAACCCGCAAGCAATGCCCAAAGCAGCAGAAAATTTTAGCACCATCACCCTGTCTTGCGAAAATTATAGAAAAATCATCCGACCTCAGAATGACTTGATACATGCAGCGATGGAAACGTAAAAAAGTGTACTACGACAGAAAAATATCATTAGGTATAGCAGAATTCTGCACAAGAAGGGAATAGCAGACCAGATTTCAGCACCGTCACCTTGTCTTGCAAAAATTCAAGAAAAATCATCCGACCTCGGAATGAATCGTTCCAAGCGGCGATGAAACTGTAAAAAAGTTTACTACGACTAAAAAATATCATTAAGTCGGAATATGCACTGGAATGATAGTAGAATTCTACACAAGAGGGGAATAGCAGACCAGAATTTCAGCACCGTCACCCTGTCTTCCAAAAAAAGAAGTAAATTGCTCCGACCTCCAAAAATTCTTGAAAACTATGTGTTGGAATCGGGACTTCACGAACTTCAACTAAAAAATAATAGGAGACTAAGATGAAGATGCTAATAAGCTGTAAAAATTGTGTTTTGTGCATATGTAAACGATAAGCTCCAAATTTAAGATATATCGAAAATATGTTTGAAATGAAGCCAAGATATGATTAATACATGCACAAAAAAGCACCGAAATGGGGGGATAAATATACAATTTTTACCCTGATTCACACCCTCCAACTAGCTTTTTGTTAGTCCCTAGCAAAATATGCGATAAATTCGTATTAAATGGAAAACATGCACCAACTTTAAGATATCATCATGGCATACCAAATATATTATTTCCAAGTGATTTCAAAGCCAATATACCCAATATATGAAAGTAAACAACAAATGAAATTCTACTCAATCCAATTCAAAGAAAATTGAAGTAATAAGCACCGTATCGCATTTATCGGGATATATCACAAATGGCAAAGTTTCTAATTTTCATAGAAATGGCCAAACAAAATAAATTTCCTCTAAGTTGTGGGAGATGAGATTGCATCACTCATGTTGCTTATTCTTTCATTTATTCATTCATTTTTTTCTTTTCTTTTTCTCTCTTTTTTGTATGTTTTTAGTATGTTTTTGTTTTTGTTTTGCATTCACGCAATCATGCTATGAAATGCAAACACCGCCAAATTTGCATACACGCGATAACGCTATATAGGCAAAGGGATGGAATGGTATCCTAAATCTCATTTTTGGCGTCCTCCCCAATGTTTCGTGGGGTACCTGCTACTCAATTTGATTAGGAAAACCATTCACTTATATAACTCTCTTTCTCATTCTAAACATGAATTATCAGCTCATCCACCCACTCCTTAAGAGGAAAATAAAACATGCACCATATGGCCACACCTAATCCAATTAAAAACTAAGCCATTCATCCCAAATCATGCAATCACTTACACCAAACTATTCCCAAATTATTTCAAAGAGATATCACGACGTATAAAATAGCTTCATACATAGGCATATTAACATTTGACTCCAAGATGGAAAAGAAATTAAAATGTACCAATCAAACATCGAAGAAGTTGATACCAAAATAATAATCTGAAAAAATTGCATGGCATTAAGCATGTAGGGTGACATGTGTGTATATTTTATATATTCACGCACGTCTTCTTTGTGTTTTTCCGTTATTTTCCGCCGTCCCGTATCCTTTTTCTCGTGTTTTCTAGTTTTCTTTCACTTCTCCGTGTTTTTGTGTGTTTGCAGGAGATTGCCAGCGTAGGGGACATATAACAAAGATATCATGAGTCTCCAAAGCAACGGGAGGAGTCACACGCGATCCAGGGGGCCAAACGACGAAGATTGCCATTTTTAGCCCCCACCCGATCGGTTGGACACAGCCAACCGATCGGGTGATGCACGCGTATCCGACCCAGACGCAAGCTGAAGCGAAGTGCAGCCCAACCGACCGGTTCGACGACTGGTTGAACATAACAGAGTTCTCGGGAATTTGGAGCTGAATTCCAACCGATCGGGTGATACCTCACCCGATCGGTTCATCTGTAGCTGATTCTCCCAAACGACGACCCGGGGAGCTCAACCGACGGTTCGCTGACGTGTGAAGTCGATAGAAGTCTCTGTTCTTTCGTGCGATAATTCCAACCGATATTACTCAACAGATCGGTTCACCTGATGACCGTATCTCCTCAAACGATGACCCGCTTGCTTCACTCGATCGTTCCAAGCGTCCGGTTGAAGTTTCTGAAGGCCGAAGAATCAAGTAGCTCACCCGATCGGTTGATAGTTCAACCGATCGGGTGAAGTCGTTTTCTATATATAGTTGCCTAGGTTTTCTGAAAAGGAGAGCTTTTGGTTTTTCTGTCTTTTTCTCTATTTGTGACGGCTGGAATTTTATTGTTATCTGTAAGTTCTCTGATCCTTGTCAAACTTTAATATAGTCTTAATAGCATTGCTACTACCGTGCTTCAATTGCCTGATCATGATTTTTACTGTTGATTTTCATTTAGATTGCTTTTTAGCTATAATGTGTGAGTGGTTCCCAAATCTGGGATTTTGGTGGAAACCCCTTCGTGGGTTCTCCCTGATGCGTCCATATGACTAGGATTTCGATAGGGATTTGGAATTTAGAGGTTACGCGGGGTGTTTCATTGTCATCGGTGAAAAAAAGACCGCCTTTGACCGTAGGGCCAAGGGGGAATAAACTTGGCGGTTGACTCCCTAGCCATAGCTCACGCCCTTACCATAGACATTGAATCCTAGCGCTTGGAAACGGCAGGATGAGATGTTGGGAGTTATCGTTGTGAGCTTAGTACTCCTGGAGTCGGCCAATGTTAATGGACATGGGAATGCCCACTGACCGAACCCGGGTAGTCCGGCGTATCATCTTGGGCACCGATCGGAATATCGGGCCCATGGGACGCTGGTATCACTCTTAGAGGCAACGTCTCACCACTAAACCCTAATTCCGATCGTATTCCTATCCGTAGGTCGTAATAGCGAGAATACATGATAGGGTGGAAACTGAAGTCCTAGGTTTCCTTTTATATTGTTTATCCCTCGTATCTACAATTTGTGACAACCCATCGATCGATTCGGGCTAGCTCACCCATAGGGTGAATTGGTTCCTCTTAGAAACAAGCACAACCATGCCTCCCTGTGTTCGACCCCCCAAGCCACACTACAACACCGTGTGCTTGCGGTACAAATATTTTAAATCTGGTATCCCCTATCTAACTGCACTCTTATGAGTTAAAAACCGGGGGACGTCAAGTTTTATGGCGCCGTTGCCGGGGAGGCGTTCAGTTTGATAATATCTTAGCTTGGGTTCGTTAGACTACGCAAAAAAACAAATACAATAACCGAGAAATTTTTTCCCCCACCATTATATTATCTTTTTATTTTTCTCTTGTACTATTGATGCTCCTCTCTAGTTCTCTTATTTTTGTTGTCCAGGTATCTTTGGTATAACCATGTGGAGATCAAATTTCGATGCTCAGATGGGAGGATGCGATCCTTATTCAGTTGTGGTTTGTGAGACTTGTGGGGTGGTAGGGCACATGTATTACGATTGCCCAATTATGCTTCAGAGCCTCCCCCTAAACCAAGGCCAAACATTTTCCCACAACCTTAGCCCAAACACCTCCCATCTATTTCCTCAACCGTATATCCCTCCATCAACAGAAGAAGAATCAAGCCTCGTGTCTCTCCTTGAAAGTGCCATGTTTAAACAAGGCCAACTATTACAAAACTTGATTGTACCAATCACCGAGCCTACACCAAGGAAAGGGGATGAAGGAGAGGATATACCCACTTTCATGGTTGAGACCACCATCTCATCGGCCACCATAGACACATCTCATGCCGATACCCCATTTTTCCAACACTACCACTTGGATGACGAAGTATTTTTTGATGATGATAGTAAGGATGGGGTGACTTCTCTAGGATCTTTGGGAGAGACTTCTCATCTAGGTTTGGATACCCCACATGAGTCTTACGAGAGCACCGAGGAGACTACAAAGCTTATGCATACGGGCGAGGAGGATGTGCGTGAGGACGAGTACACCACGACCACATACGAGGGGTCCGCTCCACATCCACCTCCACAGCCATCTCTGTCGCAGCTTCTTCCTTGGTCTGTGGTCAACCACGAGGATGTCATTCAGGACATCAGGCAGATGGTGGAGTATGAGCATATCGTCGAGGAGGATGTGCTTGAGGGTTTGGATACGATGGTCCACTTCATAGAGCCCAGTCACATCTACCTTTACCGTCGCTCTCCACTTCTTCTGCGGCTGAGCATCTACTTGAGCATATTGCCCCTATTCAGGGAGATTTTTATACTCACTCTCACTCCACTTTTGAGTCTAGATTTTCACTTCCTATTTCTTTAGACTCATATATATTTGACACACCATCTCTCGTAAGACACATGATCTACTTCTCTTGAGGTATGATGCGGTGTGTCACCACCGGGAGAGCCACTTCTCATGGAGAGCAAGGATTTGGTCGTCACTAGTACAGAGGATAGAGACCCATTCTCAGGGAGTATTCGTCACCCGTTTATTATTTTCCCACCTTATGTTGACGATTATCTCTGGGATACATTTTGGGAAATAATTTCTTGCCATAGACTAATGCATCTCGTCCTTTACAGGTCACAGGTGGACACCTACTAAGGATGCTTAGAGGTGCATTGCTTGGGTCCATTGGCACACGTGACACAACGCTTCTGGCAGAGCCACAGAAGGAGCAGTTAAAGCAGCTACCTGCCCCACTCCAGATCTTGGATCCGCATATGCTCAGGTGTATCCTAATCCAGTAGTGTAAAATTTTACCGCTTTCTAGCTTAGATTTGAATAATCTCGTCTCCTCTCATTAGCGAGGGGAGCGTATCTAGGATTCACTTTTGCATCATAATAACCCATCATGCCGTGCCCTTCTATCACTTCTCCCGCACACACCCCACATCCTCTACCGAGGAGGACGAGGACACTTCCTCTTCAGCATTCTGACTTCTTTCTTTTCCGATTTTCCCACTAGCATATTTCTGCATCACATTTATCATATCATTTCGCTAGCATTGCCATGTCTAGCTTGGGGGAAATCGACTTTTGTGTGTTTTGTCGTGTGATGTCATCGTGTGTCAGTTTATATGTGTCGTTTGGATGTGCTTTTGTTTCTTATATTCATGTGTTTCTTTTTATTCTTCTTTATTTTTCAGTTTCGCTCGTGTGTGTTTTTCATGTTTTTCATTTTTGTGTCGTTGCATACCCCCCCATTTTTCGTTGCCCTCCCGTATTTACTTCTATTGCATTGAGGGCAATGCAAGTTTCATCTTGGGGGAGTCGCACTTCGTGCGTCATTTGTGTCTTTTTCTTCGTTTTTTGAGTCGTTTTCATAGTGTTTTTCTTTTTTCTTCTCATCTTTTCTCCTCTCTCTCCTAGAGATGACCCCAAATGATGAATTGCCAAAGAATCACACACACACACCTAGCATGGCTTTGATAATCACATTTACTAACCCTAGGAAGCTGAGTCCTCTTGCATTTCATGCATCGCGGGTCCATTTTGCTTTTATGTGAGTCGTGAGTCGTGTCTAGCTTACAGTGTGATTCTACTTTGTGATTTTGATTTATATACATGTCCTGGAATGACCCCTAGATTATCATGCTTCGATTTGAATATGCGGTATTGGCTTCTCCTGTCTGCTTCTATATGCATGCTATATTTATATCGTATACTTCATTTCGCATGTGTCGGGATTCCACAGTTAAGACTAGGATAACCCATTTAGCATATGCTCTGATTAGCGAAGAAAATCTCCCTTAACTAAGTGTTTAGAATCCGAATTCTTTTTTAATTTTACTTGGTGCAAATCCCCTCGTTGTGTACCGTTCTCCCACTTGGGAGAGTAGACACATGTATATACCCAAAAATCCAAAAATCCAAAAATGGGAGAAAAGAAAACCCCAAAAAGAAAGGAAAAGAGAAAAGAAAAATATATGTATATCCAAAAATAAAAAAATACATATATCCAAAACCCAAAAAAAATCCAGTGTGAATATTTTCCCACCTACCGAGAATAAAGGGAAGGCGAGAGTTTGCACCGAGTGTTCTTCTCTACATCATCTCAACCCCCATTGTTTTCGAAAACACTTGGAATAGGGACTTTCTAGCTATTATCTAGGCGATAATGTGGTGATTTCCTAGTCCCTAGCTGTGGAGTCCCTGACACATGATACGCTTCGATTCTTACTTTCTTCTCATGCATGCTTGAGCTACTATCCACCGCTTATTTCAAATCGAATCGATATTTGGGTCTTTTCTTGGATTTGCGTATATGGAGCTTATTGCACATTGTAGATAGTGACACCGTCTGCTAGCACACGACCACACTCACTCACGCTTTATCGCGTGGGCCCACGACACTTGTTTGGACTCGTTTTCATTGGTTTAAAAGTCGGGACCAATCTAGAGATCCGATCCCAATGACGATCCATACTATCGGTGTGACTGAATGCCAACGGGCACCATTTGTCGCTTGCTTGCTAGGTGTGGCGTGTTTGCTTTTGTTGGCCCTGACGGGCGATTTAGGATTTTGACTTCTCTTTCTCTCCCTCTCTCTATTTTCTCCCTCCGAGCTCCTACTCTCACTCGTCCTCCTCGAGGAAGAGGAAGGGTTTAGCTTGGGGGATTTTGACGTGTGTGTATATTTTATATATTCACGCACGTCTTCTGTGTGTTTTTCCGTTATTTTCCGCCGTCCCGTATCCATTTTCTCGTGTTTTCTAGTTTTCTTTCACTTCTCCGTGTTTTTGTGTGTTTGCAGGAGATTGCCAGCGTAGGGGACATATGACAAAGATATCATGAGTCCCTGGAGAAACGGGAGGAGTCACACGCGATCCAGGGGGCCAAACGACGAAGATTGCCATTTTTTAGTCCCTACCCGATCGGTTGGACACAGCCAACCGATCGGGTGATGCACGCATATCCGACCCGGACGTAAGCTGAAGCGAAGTGCAGCCCAACTGACCGGTTCGACGACCGGTTGAACACAACAGAGTTCTCGGAAATTTGGAGCTGAATTCCAACCGATCGGGTGATACCTCACCCGATCGGTTCATCTGTAGCTGATTCTCCCAAACGACGACCCGGAGAGCTCAACCGGCGGTTCGCTGACCGTGTGAAGTCGATAGAAGTCTCTGTTCTTTCGTGCGATAATTCCAACCGATCTGTTGATTACTCAACAGATCGGGTCACTGATGACCGCATCTCCTCAAACGACGACCCGCTTGCTTCACCCGATCGTTCCAAGCGTCCGTTTGAAGTTTCTGAAGACCGCAGCCGAAGAATCAAGCAGCTCACCCGATCGGTTGATAGTTCAACCGATCGGGTGAAGTCGGTTTCTATATATAGTTGCCTAGGTTTTCTGAAAACGAGAGCTTTTGGGGTTTTCTGTCTTTTTCTCTATTTGTGACGGCTGGAATTTTATTGTTATCTGTAAGTTCTCTGATCCTTGTCAAACTTTAATATAGTCTTAATAGCATTGCTACTACCGTGTTTCAATTGCCTGATCATGATTTTTACGGTTGATTTTCATTTAGATTGCTTTTTATCTATAATGTGTGAGTAGTTCCCAAATCTGGGATTTTGGTGGAAACCTCTTCGTGGGTTCACCCTGATGCGTCCATAGGACTAGGATTTCGATAGGGATTAGGAATTTAGAGGTTACGTGGGGTGTTTCATTGTCATCGGTGGGAAAAAGACCGCCTTTGACCGTATGTCCAAGGGGGAATAAACTTGGCGGTTGACTCACTAGCCATAGCTCACGCCCTTAGTACAGACATCGAATCCTAGCGCATGGGAACGGCAGGATTAGATGTTAGGAGTTATCGTTACGAGCTTAGTGCTCCCGGAGTCGGTCAGTGTTAATGGACATGTGAATGCCCACTGACCGAACCCGGGTAGTCTGGCGTATCATCCTGGGCACCGACCGGAATATCGGGCCCATGGGACGCTAGTATCACTCTTAGAGGCAACGTCTCACCACTAAACCCTAATTCCGATCGTATTCCTATTTGCAGTTCGTAATAGAGAGAACACATGATAGGGTGGAAACCGAAGTCCTAGGTTTCCTTTTATATTGTTTATACCTTGTATCTACAATTTGTGACAAATTATCGATCGATTCGGGCTAGCTCACACATAGGGTGAATTGGTTCCCCTTAGAAACAAGCACAACCACACCTCCATGTGTTCGACCCCCAAACCACACTACAACACCATGCGCTTACTGTACAAATATTTTAAATCTAGGATCCCCTATCCAACTGCACTCTTATGATTTAAAAACCGGGGGACGTCATAGGGACTACGCATAAAGCTAGCGGCGTAGGGACGAGGAGGAAAAATATGATATGCAATAAAGAGCAATGGGCGATGGCAAAATGGAAGCATCTCAAAAAAAAATTTTAAGCTAACATCAAAATCCTAACAATCCTAAAGATTCTAACACGCTCCCCCAACTTACAATAAAAATTGACCTCAATGTTGGGAGAGTATTAAGTCTCGGCAAAAGATCCTAGAAAAGAAAAGAAAGCATACGAAAGCACTAAAATAAAACATTTATTTATTTACACTATTGTAAAGAACATACCGTGGTAAAAGGCGGATCTCGAATGTATGACGGTGGAGGAAGTTGATCTATCAGCTCCGTTTGCTCCTCTGCCAGCTGCTTTGAAGCTAGGCATCCACCGGCCTCCTTGGATTCCAGCAATGCAACTCCCAGCATGCCCTTTGGATAGTTGGTATTATGTGGGAGACGAGCTGCATCAATCTAAGCCATGTCTTCATGCCCGGCAATAAAAGCATTCCAAAATGGGTCGTCAGAAAAATAATTTAAATGTAAACGGCGACAATCTGAATTAAAAATATGCGGAAATGCAAATTGGGATTCAGAAATGCAAGGCATGATATGGTGGAAACTTCCCTGAATATTGGCGCTAGGTGTGGCATGATACTCTGCCTCAGGAGGAGGGGGAAGTAGAAGAGAATCTGGAGGAGACGACGGCTCAGGCTCAATGTAGACCATCTCGCAATCGTCCTCGCTATCAGAAAGTGTAGGCTCCACAGACCTCCCCAGACTATGAAGTGTATCCTAAAAATCTCCATGAATGATAGCATGGTGCGTATCCTGAGGTGAAGGGTATATGACCTGTTGCACTGAAGTAGGAGGAAGGTCAGGCTCAGGCTCCGTCATGGTCTATAAACTCACTCCCTCGCCCAAATCATCCCCATCATTATCAAAGAAACCCATCTCAGCAGTCCATCCCATGCACTCGTACACCTCAAAATGGGCGGATGTAGTAGATGGGAAACAAAACTCAGGCTCTCCATTATTATCCATATCACTCGTGCCTTCACATGCATCCACCACAACATCACCACCAATATAAAAATGCATCGTGTCCTCAACATGGTTGACACACACTCCATCATCCATCTCCTCTAGCTCATCCAAATGTATATGCTCAAATTCCTCTACTTGGCCCAAATGCACCCTCTTCACAGGTATCTCTTAGTATTCTATAGGGTCGCATTAGAATGAGCCCTCAACTGGCTCCTCAGGCTAGACCTGAACCTGTTGGACAATGTCCTCATACTCTGCAAGGTCCCTCAGGTAACACCATGAATCCTCGGTCGAATAATCAAAGAATTCTCCACCGCAGCTCATCTGTACGAAATCTCACCCAGATGGCGATAATCCTGTATAAAATATCTGTAGGAGATGATCCTCATGGAAACAATGGTGTGGGCACACAAGCATCAAATCACTGAACCTCTGCCAAGCCTGATGGTAGGCCTCTCCATCAGCTAGGGTAAAGCTCGCTATATGCTGCTCCATGGATTGCTGCCCCTGTAGCTGTTCCAAGAAAGTAGGCAAAAACACTCGGAGAAATTCAGCCTGAAATGACAACCAAGTAAAATGTGAGTCGAGAGAGAATGAATCAAATCACAATCTAGCATTATCTTGCAACGAAAAGGGGAAGAATCTAAAATATATGCAATCATCATAGATATTCCCACCAAGACATGAATACATCCATTCTTCAAATTTTTTCATATGTAAATGAGGGTTCTCCCACTCTGAACCATGAAAGTATGGTGGTAGTGGAATATCCTCCAAATCAGAGTCGGAAAAATTTGAAGATGATGCCATTTTGTTAAAAAAATTCACGAAAATGAAAATAAACAAACAAAAGACTAAATATGTGGAAAATAAATAAAATAGAAAGACACAATACTAAGAGGTAGAAGTATCACACTAAAACTTTCAAAATCAATCAAAAATTACAAATAGTAGAAACTGTTATCCCCAGCAACGGCACCAATTGATTGAACCAGAAAACGCGCAAAGGCACGCCTTCCACTCTAAAGCGTAGGAGTGTCAATGCAATAAAATATAACCGGTGAGTACCGGGTCGGATCACAGGGACAAGTCGTTCTACATTCGTAAATTTGATCGGTAAAGAAAAATAAAGCGTGTTACAACTACCTTGCTAACGGTGGGTGAGTAGGAAAATGTATGGTGAATCTACAATCCTATCCTAAGTGGGTAGGGTTAGAGAACCAAATGGGAATTTAGAATAGTTAGGCGAGGAGCATGGGTTGTAGGTTCATTAAGATTGGTGTTAATCAAGCTCAAATTACCCACATATAACTCATTTGATCATCCGGCTAAGGAAAATCAATCGGAAAATTTAGTAATCAAAAACACAATAATTAGCAATAGGGATGGATGTATCATCATAACACTAATCAAATTTGAACATGGACTCTTCTCAAAGTGTGCCCTTTCGGGACTTAACCAATGAAATTGTTCCCTAACAATTCATCCAACATTAACATGATAATAGGCAAGAGGTAATTAGAACTAAAATTAACAACCAACCATCATAAATCACAACCCAAGCATTCAACACTACTCAATCATCATGAAAAAGATGGAAATTTTATACAAAAATTATCCCCAAATTCAATACAAAAGAGAGATGCAAAATTACACAAGAGGGAGGAAGGATTTCACCCAAGAACTCTCCCAAATGAACCCTTGGTTCCACCCATTTGCTTCTCCTCTAAGCTTTCATATTCACCCATGGCCTCCATGCCCTAAAAAATCAAAGAGAGAAGAAGAAGTGAGGGAAAAACAGCCTCCAATTTCAGCTAAAACCCCATTCACAGCTTAATGGGTATGGAATTAAGTCAAACGGGTCGGATTCTGGCCCAAACCCGCTAGGAAAGCCCAAAGCAGCAGAAAATTTCTGCACCGTCACCCTGTCTTGCGAAAATTATAGAAACATCATCCGACCTCGGAATGACTCGTTCCAGGTGGCGATGGAAACGTAACAAAGTGTAGTACGACAAAAAAACATCATTAGCCCGGAATATACACCAGAATGATATCAGAATTTTACACAAGAAGGGAAAAGCAGACCAGAATTTCAGCACCGTCACCCTGTCTTGCAAAAATTCAAGAATAATCATCCGACCTCGGAATGACTCGTTCCAGGCTGTGATGGAACCATAACAAAGTTTACTAAGACTGAAAAAATATCATTAAATCGAAATATGCACTAGAGTGATACCAGAATTCTTCACAAGAGGGGAATCGCAGACTAGAATTTCAGCACCGTCATCCTGTCTTCCAAAAAAGAAGTAAATTGCTCCGACCTCCAAAAATTCTGGAAAAATATGCGTTAGAATCGGAACTTCAGGAAATTCAACTAAAAAATAATAGGAGACTAAGATGAAGATGCTAATAAGCTGTAAAAATTGTGTTTTGTGCATATGTAAACGATAAGCTCCAAATTTAAGAGATATCGAAAATATGTATGAAATGAAGCTCAGATATGATTAATACATGCACAAAAAGAACCGAAATGGGGGGATAAATATACAATTTTTACCTCGAATCAGTGATCATAGGCTACCCCAATCTCACGGGTCAAGTCAAGTGCTGGGCCAAAAGTACGTGTACTATCTATTTATATTGAAGTTCCATCTTCTATTCATAAATATTGAAGTTCCATCTTTCATTCAGTCTATTCAATTTATTTGTATTATATGAGATGCGTATGATGTCTCATCAGTCCATTCAATAATCTCAACCAATTTTACAGTTTTGTGATTTAGTTATGTAATTATACGAAGTATAGAAATGCACAATAATTTAAAAAAACGAGCATAGAAAACGGTTTTGACTAAGCAAATGAGGATAAATATGGTTAAAATATTTTTCTAAGGCTATTAAACATCTTTCAAGATCTTAAAATAATTAATGGGAATTTTCTTAATTTATACGACCCAAAAACTAATTAAAACGAGAAAACGATTTTTCATTATATTTTTCAAAGACTTCTCTAGGGCAAACCATACGTCAGAATTCTTCTAACAATGGATCAAAATGACCGTATTAACTAGTACTACAACATATATTTTTCTAGTACGTCAGTGTATGTGAAAAATCTCATGATATGAATTTTAAAGCGAATTTAGCTTTATCGAGTTTTGCCTTTGAAAGATCATTGTGGGAGATATACTTGTCTTTTGGCAATGAAACCAGTGCCAATGAATAAGTTTCATTGTTTTTGATTTTTTGGGCATTGTCTCGTATTTTTCTGAGGTATGTACAATTTACTATGAATTTATTTCAATCAATCTATATGTGTACATATATCTATACGTATTTAAATACATATTTTAATACGTATGTTTGTATTAAATATAAAAACATTTCGTTTCTCACATTTCCTACATCGTGATGGGGGTGCGACGGCGAACGAAGGCGGTCCGGGGCTAGTCGAAGGGAAGCAACGCAGCGGCGTGTACGATGACGGTGGGAGGCAGTAGTGGCAGCGGCGGCAAACGGGGTGAAGCCCGCCGGGAGTGCAACAACAACTACTGGGGATGGCGGTGCTGATGCTGGAGACGATATTGGGCGGTTTGCCAGCGAGAGGGCGGTGGCAGGCAGGGAGCGAAGGCGACTTTGGGGTGCAGCGGGCGGCGGCGACATCGGGGAAGCGACGAAAGAGTGTGGGGGAGCTGTGCTTGATGCTGTATGTGGGGAGGTCGACGGTGGGCGCTCGGGTTTGGGAGGTGTCGGAGGGAGGTTGGAGTCGTAGCAGGGGAGGTCAAGGGGTGGTGGCGGAGCTCGACGAAGCGACGTCGACGGCGGGAGCGTGGTAGGCGGCGACGACAGCCCACAGGGCTGTGGGGCTTGCTGCTGTCTTAGGATTCGTCAGCGGGGTGGGCATGATGGAGGAGAGGTGGAGGCACGTCGGATGGGTTGTTGGGGCGGTGGCGGAGCTGTATGCGGAGGTTCGGAGAGGGAGAGGGAGCTCGCCATGGAGGGGAGGGGCTCGTTTGCGTGAGAGGAGGTGCGTAAGTTTGGCGTCGGGGTGTGGGTCTATGGGTTTTGAGAGTGGAGGGATAAGTTTATATAGGGATTAAGATATATTATAATAATATAAGGGGTAATTAATAAGGTGGTGAGGAGTTATTAGAGGGGATAAATTCGTAAATGGAAAAATTAAAACGTGATCCCACATTTAAGAAATGGGGCTATCGATGGGTGAGGGTTAAAGGGTAAGTTTATTAAGTAAAACTTAATAGTAATAAGTAATGGTAATTATTAAATATCATATCATTATTATAATATTAAAATACCCGTTTATCACATATGACTCCAAAAAATAACGAAAACTTAGCCACAGGTTCGTATCATCGTGAGTATCGTGAATACAAGGTCCATTTCAAATTTTGAGCTACGGAGATGCGAGTTTCGGGCCAAAACGTTTAGGCCACGGGTTTGCGGGTTCTATATCGATTTGACTACAGAAAATTACGAAAGTAATATGGGGAGCACTAAATGACCATAGAATCACATTGTAGAAGTTTGACATCATTTTGATAATTTTTATAGGGGAAAATAATTGACACGGTTATATCGGTAATAATTAAATATAAATTATTCTATAAATTATTTAGAGGATTGGATGGCACTCGAACTCACTCAAAATGGGCTATAACTATATTGATACTACAAAATATTTTTTATATATGATTTTGAAACAAATTTTGATATTAAACTCATGACCAACCATTTTAAAATACTTTTAATATATAAAACTACTTAGAATATGAATATACGCATACTGATGGATACATGCCATTACATGACCCTAGGCATATAGCTCATAGAGGCGAGTGTCAAGTAGCGTGCTTTTATTGTGAAGACCTTAGAGCTCAAGGAAATCATTGTCCTTAAGTCAGTGCTAAGAATGACACTTTGAGGGAGGGGTTAGTGAGAACTCAGTTTAGTCTAACAAATTGGTTTTGATTTGATATTCATTAATCAATATTTTTGACCAGTTAGCCCATTCATTTAGGATATTCGATTTGGATTCCATTCGTTAAAACCTAGAACTATCCTAGTTTAGCATACATTCAAATTAATATATATATAATGATTTTTATCTAACTATATCCTTCCACTATTTCAGTGATATCTTAAGTCATAATAATGAACTAATTCATTAATTAAATTTAGCAGGAGAGGAATCCAACTACCCTGAGTTTCACAACCTTGAGGAGACTCAACAAGTTGATCGGCTCTGCAGTTGGTAGACGAGCTCTTCATCGATCACATCACATGTGACCCCCTATAGGTTTTTACCCCAAGTAACTTATGATCTTAAGGAGACTCAACTAACCATAACGACTAGTCTAGTTGAACCCTTACTTTCATGTCTAATATTAACTTACACCGACATTCGAGGAGACTCGACGTGGCGGTTTGGGTTAAGACCAGACTACATCATATGTATGATGGAGTCCTTTTCTAAAAGAGATCATGTCACAGCTTAAGGAGACTCAACAACCATGACAGGCGTCTTTTTGTTTCCTAATCCAAAACAAGGAGTTCTACGGCTAATCCTGAAAAGGATTTTTTAATGTAATTAACTAGATGTAATCGATGGTGTCACATAAAAATAATTTGCATCCTTGTGGTCAAAGGAACATGGCCAAGGGATTAGGCAAGGCCATGAGCACTATCCCCAATCAAGCTGAGGTGATCCACAACACTAGTTACAAACTTTCTAGACACATGTTCATGATCCTTTAAAGATGCTAATTATTTAAATGTGTAACTTCGATTTAATATGGCTTCATTAAACTAGTAAATCCTATCAAATAGTTGAATCCTAAAATTCAAAATTATTAGGATTGGTTTAATAACTTTTATTAAGGTCATTATCAATTATAAGGAATTTTTAGGGTGATATCCTAATAATGTATTAGGTATTTAAATATTTAAGTTGCAACAAATTAAATCATAGCCCTTTTCAAAATTATTAATATAACAATTAAGGTTCATAATAATAATTATTTGAGAGGGCTACCCTAATCAAGTATTAAGAATTTAATGGTTGGAACAATTTTAAATTATAGCACATTCATCTGAAAAATTATCTCATAAGTTTTTAGAAAGCTTTTAATGGCTAACCTAAAGGTTTTTCTTGTATTATCACATAATGAGCAAGAAATGAAATAACCATTAAAATTATCAACTAAAAGTTTATCTTATAAAATTTTAGCATTATAATAGGCAACTTAAAAATTATCTTATAAATTTTAAGTTACTTCAACATTTTAATAATCATCACATAATTATTAAAAATCTAAATAATCAAATTATTAACATGTTTCTCAAACTTCAAATTTCATAAGAAATTCTTAACAGCTAGTGTCAAACCTAGAGAACATGTATTTAATAATTGCAAAAAATTATAGATCAAGGTAGACTAGCTCTGATAGCACTGAAGGGTTTCCTGGGATCCTAAGAGTTCAAAATCGACGGCCGGCCTAAGTCGGGCAGACGACGAAAACATAAAAACAGCGAAAATATAACTACTTAAAACAATTTTTCCGATTATACTACACCAAATTCAATTAGACATACCAATCCAACTAGATTACAACATGAAACATTCATAATACACTACATAAAATTTATGTCATGAACTTTCATTATTCTTTTTCTAGCAAGAATATTAAGCTAAACATTTTTCCAATTATACTACACCAAATTCAAAACTTGAAAGCTAGCTATAGTGATTTGAACTCCTACTATCACAAATCCTAAAACTAAATCCTAACTAAGGAAGCTAAAAATCCTACCTTAATTGGTCATTCTTCCCCATCTTTGGCCCTTCTTCTCCTTGAAGGCCTTTAAGCTTCTTCTCTCTTCAAGTTTCTTCTTCTTCAATGCATTAGGCTATGGTGAACTTCATTTGGCCTTACTAATGAGGAATTTTGTAGTATGTGTGTAGTATTGACGTCCCCGCGTTGTGCGTGTTTGATGTGTGCAATATATGGTTGGGGTGTGAGATTTAAATATTTATAACCGCAAGCGCATGGTGTTGCAGTGTGGCTTGGGGGTCGAACTCAGGGAGGCGTGATTGTGCTTGTGTCCGAAAGGACTGAATTCACCCTATGGGCGAGCTAGCCCGAATCTGTGGATGGGTTGTCACAGAAATAGAATGCGAGGGATAAACAATATAAAGGGAAACCCGGGACTTTGATTTCCACCATATCATGTGATTCTCGCCAATACGGCCGATGGATGGGATAACGATCGGAATTAGGGTCTAAAGGTGAGACGTTGCCTCTAAGAGTGATACCGGCGTCCCATGGGCCCGATATTCCGGTCGGTGCCCAGGATGATACGCCGGACTTCCCGGGTTCGGTCAGTGGGCATTCCCATGTCTATTAACACTGACCGACTCCGGGAGCACTAAGCTCGCAACGATAACTCCCGACATCTCGTCCTGACGTTCCCACGTGCTAGGATTCGATGTCTACGCTAAGGGCGTGAGCTATGGCTAGGGAGTCAACTGCCAAGTTAATTCTCCCTTGGCCCAACGGTCAAAGGCGGTCTTTTTCCCGCCGATGACAATGAAACACCCCGCGTAACCGATATTTTCATAATCCCTATCGATTTCCTAGTCTTATGGACGCATCAGGGAGAACCCACGAAGGGGTTTCCACCAAAATCCCAGATTTGGGAACTACTCACACATATTTTCTAAAAAGCGATCTAAATGAAAATCGACCGTTAAAAACATAATCAGACGATTGGAATGAAGTAAGAGAAATGCAATTAAGATAATACCAAAGTTTGTTTAAGATCAGAACACTTACAAATAGCAAAGAAATTACAGCTGTCACAAGAGAGAAAAACAGTAAAAAATAACCACTGCTCGTTTCTGGAAACCTAGGGCTTCTATATATAGAAAACGACATTACCTGATCGGGTGACCTGCTGCTTACTTCGGCAACGATCTTCAGGACTTCACCCGGTCAGGCGACACAGTCGGTTGGCGGAAGCTTCTAGCCGTTTGGATCTTGGCGTCGTCGGTTGAACCGATCGGTTGATAAATCAACCGATCGATTGGAATTGTTGCCCAAAAAGACAGAAACTTCGGACGTTTTGGCACGGTCTGCTGGCGGTCGGGCGAGCTCTCCGGGTCATCTCTTTGGGGAAATTGGCTACATGTGAACCGATCGGGTGATGGTCACCCGATCGGTTGGAGTTCTGCTTCAAATTCCCGAGAGATCAGTCGGGCTGAACCAGTCTCCGATCCGGTCGGTTGACAGTTGCGTTGCTTCAGCAGCTGTCTGGGTCGTGCACGCGTGCATCACCCGATCGGTTGACTGTGTCCAACCGATCGGGTGGGGGCTGAAAGATGGCAATCTTCATCGTTTGACCCCCTGGATTACGCGTGACTCCTCCCGTTGCTCTGGGGACTTACGATATCTTCGATATATGTCCCCTACGCCAGCAAACCCCTGTAAACACACAAAAACACGGAAAAGTGAAAGAAAACGAGAAAACATGAGAAAATGGATACGAGACAGCGAAAAATAACGGAAAAACACAAAGAAGACGTGCGTGAATATATAAAATATACACACACGTCAAAATCCCCCAAGCTGAACCCTTCCTCGTCCTCGAGGAAGACGAGTGAGAGTAGGAGCTCGGAGGGAGAAAATAGAGAGAAAGAGAGAAAAAGAGAACTCTAAATCCTAAATCGCCCGTCAGGGCCAACAAAATAAAAAACGACACACCAATCAAGCAAACGCCAAATCACATCACTAAACCAAGGAATACGAGTCCAGACAAGTGCCGTGGGCCCACGCGGTGAAGCACGAGTGAGCGTGGTCGTGTGCTAGCAGACGGTGTCGCTATCTACATTGTGCCATAAGCTCCATATACACAAATCCAAGAAATGACCCAAATATCGATTCGATTTGAAATAAGCGGTGAATATATAGCTCAAGCATGCATGAGAAGAGTAAGAATCGAAACGTATCATGCATCGGGGACTCCACAGCTAGGAACTAGGGAATCACCTCACTCTTGCCTAGAAAATAGTTAGAAGTCCCGATTTCAAGTGTTTTCGAAAATGATTGGGGGTTGAGATGATGTGGAGAAGAACACTCGGTGCAAACTCTCGCCTTCCATTTATTTTCGGTAGGTAGTGA
This sequence comes from Scilla litardierei, assembly GCA_030789695.1. NCBI lineage: Eukaryota > Viridiplantae > Streptophyta > Magnoliopsida > Asparagales > Asparagaceae > Scilla > Scilla litardierei. The sequence goes on from CM061136.1 coordinate 96,632,531, forward strand.
AATATTCACACGCATTTTTTGGGTTTTTGGATAAATGTATTTTTTTGGGTTTTGGCTATACATATATATATATTTTTTCTTTTCTCTTTTTTTTTGGATTTTTTGGATTTTGGGGTATATACAAGTGTGTACTCTCCCAAGTGGGAGAACGGTACATGACGAGGGGATTTGCACCAAGTAAAATAAAAAAATCAGATTCTAAACACTTGGACAAAGGAGATATTTTCTCTAATCAGAGCATAGGCTAAATGGGTTATCCTAGTCCTAATTATGGAATCCCGACACACGCAGGATGAAGCATACGATATATAAATATTCTTGCATATAGAAGCAGCCAGGAGAAGCAAATACCGCATATTCAAATCGAAGCATGATAATCTAGGGGTCATTCCTAGGACATGTATATATATCTAAATAACAAAGTAGAAGCACACCAAACAGCTAAGCACGACACACGACTCACATAAAAGCAAGTGGACCCATTATGCATGAAATGCAAGAGGACTCGGCTTCCAAGGTTAGTGAAAGTGTAAATCGAAGCCACGCTAGGTGTGTGTGTGTGATTTTAGTGGCAATTCATCATAGGGGTCATCTCTAGGAAAAAGAGATCAAAAGAAGAAAAAGAAAAAAAGAAAAACACCATGAAAACGACTAAAAAATCGAAGAAAAAGACGCAAATGACGCACGAAGTGCGACTCCGCCAAGCTGAAACTTGCATTGCCCTCAATGCAATAGAAGTAAATACAGGAGGGCAATGAAAATGGGGGGGAATACGCACTGACTCAAATAGAAATGAAAAACAAGAAAAACACACATACGAAACTGAAAAATAAAGAAAATCACACCACACGACATATAAACAGAAAATAAAAGATAGAAAATCACACCACACGACATATATAAACAAGCACACATAAAGACATCACACGATCGCACACAGAAAAAATGACTTCCCCCAAGCTAGACATGACAATGCTAGCGATATGATATAATCAATGTGATGCAAAAAATGCTAGGGGGAAAATCAGAAAAGAAAAATAAAATTAAGGTGCAGGAGCAGGAGGCTGCACAATCCCCACGGAAGAGAGTGGCAGGGCACGGCATGGAGGCGAATTTTATTCAAAGAAAAGAGATTGATCCTAATACGCTCCTCTCGCTGTCGAGAGGAGACGAGTTTATTCAAGTGTAGACTAGAGAGCAGTAAAAATTTTTACACTACTAGATTTAGATACACCTGAGCAAACAGTGGATCTACGATCTAAAACAGAGCAGGAAGCTGCTATTCCTGTTCTTTCCGTGGCTCCGCCAATGTTCTGGTGCCACGAACACCAACAAACTCCAGCAATGCACCCACAAGCTTCTCTCGATGATGTCCACCTAAATCATTCAAAAGAAAAGGAGCATCAGTTTGTGGTGAAAAATCCTTCCCCGCAATAAATGCATCCCAAAAAGTATCGTCGAAGTGCAGTGTAAAGTCTGGAAAAAGCCGACGATGACTCCCTGAGAATGTGGTGCTATGCCCTGGTGGTGACGTGATGATCTCCTGTCCACGTTCAACGACGAGCTCGTCAGGTGCTGACATGCCCTGACATATCTCCGTATAATTTGAATCTGGATCCTTTGGAGGGTATGTCATGTTAGTAGTATTTGAATCTAAAAATATGTGGAACGTAATATGAGGTTCAAAAATAGGGTCTAAAAGATCTCCCTAAGTGGGAGCAGTAAGCTCTGGTGGATGCGATGCTTCCGGTGGAGTGAGGGTGAGCTGTGGAGGTAGTGGTAGAGGCAAGGGAGCATGAGGCTCAATAGAATGAGTCGTGACATTCACGGCTCCACGCTCTCCCTCCTCGTCGATATGGACATCTTCTATGGCCTCCTCGATGACGTATGTCTCAAAAATTGTACATGCATGGGGAAGTGGACTCAAATCAAAATTTTCAAATTGTAAATCATAAGAGTTACCTTCAGTGGTGTAAGTTCTAGATGATGTATGAGACACAACTGCTTCACCCCCAAAAGTAGAATTGGTAGGTGGAGATGGAATTGGTGAATCCACCTGGCCCTGGGTTACCGTGGAATCTTCCATCAATAACTCAAGGATAGATTTTCGAGATCGAGATAAGGGTGATGGTGTTGTCGGGCCTTGATTTATAAAGGAATTCGCCACTAACAACTCAAGATCAGGCGTAGGTGGTTGAAGTGGAAGTGGAAGTGATGGAGTCATCTGGCCTTGGTTATAAATATTGTCTTCTAATAATAATTCAAGGTCAGACATCGGTGGGGGGAGTGGTGATGGAAGTGGAGGTGATATCCAGTGCATTTGAGTTGCAATGGAGTTTTCCAGGAATAATTCAAGGCTCGATCTTGGTGGAGGGTGGGGTGTGGAAATTTGGGGGTAAGGATGGGAGGGTTCTTGATGTAGGTCATGGGTATATGAGTGTGGGGTGTAGGGTTGGGCACTGAATTGGAAATGGATCGCCGTATGTCCCAGCATCCCACAAGCTTCGCAAACTGCGACGACCTGTGGATAATTCTCATATCCTCCCATCTGAGCACTGTATGGCATGTAAGCATCAAAATTTCCGATGTATGATCCATCGGGCATCCACATAATTCACCTGACAAACAAAAATTTTGGCTACGACAAGCGCGTCAGTGGAACAAAGAATAGCACAAATTTATAATGGCGGTATGGAAAGAATCAGTTTATTGAAATTTTTATAGTTTTTGGATAAAACACAGTCTAGCGACCGCGTTTATGAGCTAGTCTCAGGGATTACTGGGTCCTAAATGAAAACAAACATGCTGCCTCCCCGGCAACGGCGCCATAAAGCTTGACGTCCCCGCATTGTGCGTGTTTGATGTGTGCAATATATGGTTGGGGCGTGAGATTTAAATATTTATAACCGCAAGTGCACGGTGTTGTAGTGTGGCTTGGGGGTCGAACTCAGGGAGGCGTGGTTATGCTTGTGTCAGAAAGGACCGAATTCACCCTATGGGCGAGCTAGCCTGAATCGGTGGATGGGTTGTCACAGAAATAGAATGCGTGGGATAAACAATATAAAGGGAAACCCTGGACTTCGATTTCCACCCTTTCATATGATTCTCGCCAATACGACTGACGGATGGGATAACGATCGGAATTAGGGTCTAAAGGTGAGACGTTGCCTCTAAGAGTGATACCGGCGTCCCATGGGCCCGATATTCCGGTCGGTGCCCAGGATGATATGCCGGACTTCTCGGGTTCGGTCAGTGGGCATTCCCATGTCCATTAACACTGACCGACTCTGGGAGCACTAAGCTCGCAACGATAACTCCCGACATCTCGTCCTGCCGTTCCCACGCGCTAGGATTCGATATCTACGCTAAGGGCGTAAGCTATGGCTAGGGAGTCAACCGCCAAGTTTATTCCCCCTTGGCCCAACGGTCAAAGGCAGTATTTTTCCCGCCGATGACAATGAAACACCCCGCGTAACCGATAGATTCCTAATCCCTATCGATTTCCTAGTCCTATGGACGCATCAGGGAGAACCCACGAAGGGGTTTCCACCAAAATCCCAGATTTGGAAACTACTCACACATATTTGCTAAAAAGCGATCTAAATGAAAATCGACCGTTAAAAACATAATCAGACGATTGGAATGAAGTAAGAGCAATGCAATTAAGATAATATCAAAGTTTGGTTAAGATCAGAACACTTACAAATAGCAAAGAAATTACAGCCGTCACAAGAGAGAAAACCAGTAAAAAGTAACCATTGTTCGTTTCTGGAAACCTAGGGCTTATATATATAGAAAACGACATCACCCGATCGGATGACCTGCTGCTTACTTCGGCAGCGATCTTTAGGACTTCACCCGGTCAGGCGACACGGTCGGTTGGCGGAAGCTTCTAGCCGTTTGGATCTTGGCGTCGTCGGTTGAACCGATCGGTTGATAAATCAACCGATCGGTTGGAATTATCGCCCAAAAAGACAGAAACTTCGGATGTTTTGGCACGGTCTGCTGGCGGTCGGGCGAACTCTCCGGGTCATCTCTTTGGGGAAATTGGCTACAGGTAAACCGATCGGGTGATGGTCACCCGATCGGTTGGAGTTCAGCTTCAAATTCCCAAGAGATCAGTCGGGCTGAACCGGTCTCCGACCCGGTCGGTTGACACTTGCGTTGCTTCAGCAGATGTCCGGGTCGTGCACGCGTGCATCACCCGATCGATTGACTGTGTCCAACCGATCGGGTGGGGGCTGAAAGATGGCGATCTTTGTCGTTTGACCCCCTGGATCACGCGTGACTCCTCTCGTTGCTCCGGGGACTTACGATATCTTCGATATATGTCCCCTACGCCGGCAAACTCTTGCAAACACACAAAAACATGGAAAAGTGAAAGAAAATGAGAAAACACGAGAAAATGGATACGAGACGGCGGAAAATAACGGAAAAACACAAAGAAGACGTGCGTGAATATATAAAATATACACACATGTCAAGTATGGAGAATTTTTTTGATGGAAGTTATTTTGTTGGTGGAAGAGGATGAGGAGGTGGTTGTGTGGGTGGTGGGAGAAGAGGAGCTATGGGAGGAGAGAGGAAGAGGGGTACGGCCAAGGGGAGAGAGAGAGCACTTGCAAAAAAAAATCCTCTTTCATTTTCTTTTATCCTTTTGTATTATCCCCCTTTAATCCTCACCACTCATTTAGTCAAGGAAAATGACAAATGTAATTAGGAATGGCATGCATAATGACACCTACCATGGTTATGTGTCATCCTAAAGATTTTTTTTTAAAAATAATTTTGTTCAAAATAGAAATACATAATTAATACTCCATTCCATTCCAAATACATGGTATTTCATTCAAATACTTCCCTTTTTATAATTTAAGATGATGTTTAAAATTATTTAAAAATAATTTGGTCATTTGAAAATTATGGAAAATTCATATAAATATCCAAAAATTTCATACGTACAAATACGTCCAGAAATACGTACATTATACTTGTATATTAAAGTTAGGGGTCTTACATGTTGACATGCGTCTCTTGGTCTCTTCTAGTTTATATTCACAACCATCGCCTGTCGAACACCTGGTCTTAGAGCTGAAGTGTTTCCTGAGACCCTAAGGTGTCACGCCCCTGCCTCACATTATACTTGGGAGTGAGAACGCGAGCGGGTCCGCTCATGCTTAAAACAAGGAGGAGGTACTTTTATTTTCTTTCCTCCTTAGTTTAAACACAATAAGCATCTGTGAGAAACCATCGCAAATTCTTGCATGCATACTCAAAGCAACACAGATAATCATTTATTTACAATCTCAATCTCTCAGAATGATTTACAACAATGAAGGAAATGGAAAGAGGATCGTAAGGCCCATACAACACAAATATATAAAAATAATACACCGATGCAGCGAATGCACATTGTTCCTCAGTAGGGGGACCTCAGCGTCAAGGCACTCCTAGTCGATCTGCTCAGTCTCCAAGTAGACTCCTCAGCGAACTCTATCTCAAAACCTAACATATGTTTCACGAGATAGACAATGAAATATACGTCAGCGAGGGTCGCTCGGCAAGATTCAAAATGTTAGGAAAAGGGACCATCTGCAAGATAATATAATAATATAAGTATAGTTTTGCAAAGCTTTGAAGATGAGTAACACAATATGATCGCAATAAAGTAAAGCATTGGCAGCATAAGAGAACATGTGAGCATAAAAACGTGTAGTGTACAAAGTAGTGAGCATGATAAATGTAGTGTGCAAAGTAGTGAGCATGGCAAAGTGTGATGTATAGAGTAACGTGCAGTAAGCAGGGCAAGTACATATGAGCATGGTAAGAGGAGTTAGCAGGTTACAGAATTTATGATAGCAGCAACAGAAGTAAAATAGTGTGTCATTCAATTTCTTAATCTAGTGACAAGCGCAATGTCCGAGGGCGGAAGAAACTACAATTACACCCAAACCAACAGGAGCTACCTGTGGTTCTGTACTTACCGACCCCATCCGGACGACGGTCAAATTTACATGTGGGGTTAAATCCCGCATTCCGACCTCTACTACACTGGACTACCCCACCCAATGTGTCATTATGTATCTGTACGGTTTAATGTTTGCGACATGGCCCAACATTCTGTAAATGCCCCGAGGTCCCAATAGTCTTTACATGCCCTGCGGGCCCATTATCACAATTTATTAGGGATGGACGAAGCAGAGATAAGGTAACACCAATAACGGAGCATGCAATATGAGCAAAATGACAAAACCATTTGATAATTTCCATTACACTATGAATATCATGATTAACAATATTAATGGTGAAAGCAAATCAAAACGTTTAATTAAAACATATCACAAGGTCCATTGAATCGCTTCGAACATTATTTATCAGCATGATTAAGATTATAAGAAGTTGTTATCAACAACGTTTAGTAATTTCAGTCACTAAAATCTGAGCAATGTATCTTAAAACTTGTAGATGATAAATACTTGCCTGATAGATGCGATTTTGGGTGTCTGGTAATCGCAACGAGAAGCGTGGTTTATTTGTGTCATGGATTTTAATATCAAGCCAAGGAATTATAGCTAAATAAAATAATATTAAAATCTAACATTTAGATATACATATTACATTTGAGGAATTTTTGAATTTTTGTCATATGTGGCAGTTTTGTTCCAGTCATATTTTGGGTTGCTGACTGGGACGTCGGTGGGGGCCCGGTGGCAGTTGGGTGGGGTTTTGGGCTTCGGTTTATGTCAATTTTTTTGCCATTTAGTCCCTGCTTTTCCTATTTTTTCCCTCCCCGACCATCCACACACACACCCATGTTTTTTTCACTTTGGCAACCGCTTCTCTTCGTATTTGCACCTAGGCGACGACTGCCTCCGTGACCTCCGGACACATGTAATTTCTAGTACTGTATTTTAAACTAACATATATAATAAACATAACTGTGTTTTGTAAGAAGTATGCTTAACATATATAAACTAACATTTAGTATAAACTGACTAGGGGTGTGCAAAAAAACCGATTCCGCTTCCGAACCCGGTTCCGGACCCGATTCCGATTCCGATTATTCGGACTAATCGGATCCGGAACCGGATTCGGATCAAAAAAGTGAAAACCGATTACATTCGGATCGGATTCGGAATTGACAAGTAAAAGTACAGGTCCGACCCGATTCCGACTGGGTGTTCCGTGTTGTATTAAAAAAGCATCAATTGTCAGATGGCAGAAGGGGTACGCTGCACCAGCTAATTAATTATTTTGTTAAATGTTTCCCATAAGAACTCATTTAAACACACTCACTGTCGCAACCCGCACGATGTGGGACTAAAAGCCATTTCTCTTTCAATTAATTCTCCAGCACGGGCACTAACAGGGAGGTATTTAGTCCCACATCGGTCCAATTATTGACCAAGAGGTTGTTTATAATAACTTTGTGGTCATTGTTTTCCAAAATTCTTGACAGCGTAGATGGATGTTGGAATCGGAATCGCTCCCGCTAGCTTTCGGCTAAGCGGAATCGGGCTTCTGAGATCATGTTATATTCCGATTTTGTAATCGGAATTAATGATTAGGGATCCGATCTTTCGGAATCGGTAATCGGATTCTGTTTTCCCATCCGGTTTAATTCGGATTCGGTTTCGGTTCTATCAAAAAAAATCGGATTAACCCGATGCACACCCCTAAAACTGACATATATAACCTCGCGCACACACACACATGCTATTTATATAATTATGTAACATACAATGCATATAACATATAATATATAAACTTTACTATAATATATCTAATATATATATGATGATAATAATGTAATATATTGTTCACCTGTTATAACTTACTATAATTATAAACTCACACTTTGCTTGTTGCAACCTCTTCGGTGACGTGCGTTGGATTGCTAGCGATGTGACGAGCAGCGGACGATACGACGGCTGCAGCTGCGGTGATCGAAGGTCCAGCAGAACAAGGTGGCAGCAGTGAACGGTAGGAACCTATTGGCAGCGTGGGGCTCAAGCTTGTCGTGGTGCAAGCGGGGCTGTTACTTGCAGCGGAGCGCGTCTGAGGAAGGTGGCGTAGGGCTGTGCAGTGGTCGGAGGTGGCACAGGTTTGAGAGGGCTGAGGGTTGGCAGAGGTGTTTGGTGAACGGTAAAGGAAGAGATGTGGGTTCATCGTGAAGGGGTGGTCGGAGGAAGGGAGAGAGAGCGTGGGGTGATGAAGAATCCAGAGTTTATGGAGAGCCCAGTGGGGTGGTGACCGGAGATTGACAGGGAGTTCAGGAGAAGATGCGGAGATGGTGGGGTTTGCCTTGGGTCTGCAGGGGTTGAGGGGAGTATGGAGGGGTTGATGGAAGCATTGTTTGCTTGGGGTTATCGCCGGAGTTGGAAGGTGGTCGGGTTGTGGAGTGTGGATTGTGGTGGCTGTACGGTGGCGTTGGGGGGCTGAGGTGCGGTGGAGGAGATGGCCGAGAGGGGAGGTGAGAGCCGCAGGTTTATGGGTTTGAGAGGAGGCTGGCAGACGGTGGCTTAGGGCATGCAGGCGGGGAGCTTGGGTTGTCGGAGTTGTTTGACGGAGAAGATGGGGTGGTAGTCGGTTGGAGGGTGGTGCGAGAGTTGGTCGGTAGCGAGGCTTGGTCGGAAGAGCTTGGGTTCAAGGCGAGGAGGTTGCGGCGTCGTGTTGCACGGTGGGGGGGGCTATGAAGTGGGGAGGAAAGTGTGTGGTTTCGATGGGAGGAGATGGCAGCAGCTTGGTTGTGTTGGCTGAGGAAGGGAGGAGATGGTGGCAATGTAAGGAGGAGACAGTTGCCGCACTGTGGTTCTCGGGCTTGGAGGGAGTTTAGACTGATCGTTGGTGTGAGGGTCGAAGGGAAGGGCTCGAGTTACAGGGAGGTGGAGGACGACGGACGACGGGCCTATCTGAGGTTGAGGGCTGCCGAAGTTGAGGGCTACCAGTGGAGGGATGTATGGAGGGGAGGCAGGTTGTGTGTGTTGGGTTGAAGGGAGGAGGAGATCGGTGGATTTTGGGTTGAAGCTGTGAAGGAGGTTGTAGGGTTTGATGTTGATAGGGTGTTGCTGTGAGTTGAAGCAAGAGGAAGGGATCTTTGAAGGGGGAGAGAGAGAACGTTCGTGCCATATGCATGGGTTTGTTACGATTTGGGAATCTGATAGCGTGCGTGAGCTGCATGGAAATGTGGGTGGTAGTTAAGATCCGATTTTTGCAGTTAGTATGTGTTAAATCATGGTGATAGTTAAGATGTTTAGAGATTATTAGGTTGGGATCTGACTAGTATAGATATTTAGCTAAGATTTGATTTAGGAAATCAATTGGGTAAATAAATTTAGATTTATAAGATCTAATAATATTTCTTCAGCTAAGATTTGAGTTAGGTAATCATGTCTACTTAAGGTGTTTAGATATGATTTGGATAATCCATTAAGCTATTAGATTAGGAGAATCAATTTGATTAATATATATCAAGATGATAATTTTGGTTGGACTATTTTGATATTTACGATTTCGATTTGATCAGGGAAATTCATTTGGTTAGGATTAAGATTCGATTTAGAGAGGTAATTTAGTTAAGATATCTAAATTAAGATTTATCAATATCAGATCTAGGAGGATCAATTCGGTTACGATATTAAGCTTATTAAGATTTATTATAATAAGGTTTTGATTCATTGAGATTCATTATGATAGGATCTGATTCAATAATATCAATCTAGTTAAGATTTGATTCGAAGAATCATCTGGTTATTATAATCGAATTATTACGATCTCGTCCCTGCAATCAACGTCAAAAAAAAGTCATAAAGAAGATACTAATGTGTTCGTGAAGTCGCGAGGATCGCGAACAAGGAATATGATCACGAGTTCGAGCTATGGAAGATAACAAATAATATTATATAGTAATTACTCAAGTAAATCACAACACTAATAAAATACGGACGAAATACGTATGTGTAGAAACAGGCCGTTACATCCTACGTACCTTATTAAAATTTCGCCCTCGGAATTTAATAAAACTATGAGAAAGTATAATAACAGCATGAATCAAATGAGTTGCAGAATAGGTAGGTAACGGTGGAGATGATTCCAATGGCTAATGAGGACCAAAAAATATGATGACTTAGATGTCATGATAGGAATCAAGTGAATCAATAATAAAGAATCGGATATGATGATGTAGACATGCCCAGGGAAAGATATTATGTGTCCACTACGAGGTATTTCTATGGTAGTCAACATAGTAATATAAGGTCGAAGATGGCTTCAAGGTCAAGGGTGAACTCATTTGGTCAACTAATGTTTAGAAACCCTAAGACTATGATTTTCTAATGAACAAGGCTGGGATAGAGAATTCAAGGAAAGGTGTTCTTGAGAATTAAGATTGTAATCTTATCTATGTTATTTTAGAGTATTTTGCACGAGAATGACCTGCATGAGCCACCACTAAAACCTGTCACGTCCCACTTCCCATTATACTTGGGAGCGAGAATGCAAGCAGGTCCGCATATGCTTAAAACAAGGAGGAGTACTTTTATTTTCTTTCCTCCTTGGTTTAAACACAATAAGCATCTGTGAGAAACCATTGCAGATTCTTGCATGCATACTCAAAGTAACACAGATAATCATTTATTTACAATCTCAATGACTGAGAATGATTACAACAATGAAGGAAATGGAAAGAGGGCCTTAAGGCCCATACACCACAAATAGATAAAAATAATACAGCGATGTAACGAATGCACATTGTTCCTCGGCAGGGGAATCTCAGCGTCAAGGCACTCCTGGTCGATCTCAGTCTCCAAGTAGATTCCTCAGCGAACTCTATCTCAAAACCTAACGTATATTTCATGAGATAGATAAGGAAGTATACATCAGCAAGGTCGCTCGGCAAGATTCAAAATGTTAGGAAAAGGGACACTCGACAAGATAATATAATAATATAAGTATAGTTCTGCAAAGCTTTGAAGATGAGTAACACAATATGATCGCAATAAAGTAAAGCATGGGCAGCATACTTGAACTTGTGAGCATAGCAACGTGTAGTGTATAAAGTAGCAAGCATGGCAAGTGTAGTGTGCAAAGTAGTGAGCATGACAAAGTGTGGTGTATAGAGTAACGTGCAGTAAGCAGGGCAAGTACATATGAGCATGGTAAGAGGAGTTAGTATGTTACAGAATTTATTATAGCAGCAACAGAAGTAAAATAGTGCGTCATTCAATTTCTTAATCTAGTGACAAGACTAATGCCCAAGGGCGGAATAAACTACAATTACACCCAAACCAACGGGAGCTAACCTAGTTTTTGTACTTACCGACCCCATCCAGGCGATGGTCAAATTTATTTGTGGGGTGAAATCCAGCATTCCAACCTCCATTACAATGGACTAGGCCACCCAACGTGTCATTGTGTATCTGTACGGTTCAATGTTTGCCACATGGTCCAATCTTCCGTAAATACCCCGAGGGCCCAATAGTCTGCACATGCCCCACGGGCCTAATATCACAATTTATTAAGGATGGACAACCCAGAGATAAGGTAACACCAATAACGGTACAGCATGCAACATGAGTAAAATGACAGAACCATTGATAATTTCAATTACACTGTGAATATCATGATCAACAACATTAATGGTGAAAGAAAATCAAAACGTTTACTTAAAACATATCACAAGGTCCATTGAATTGCTTCGAACATTATTTATCAGCATGATTAAGATTATAAGAAGTTGTTATCAACAACATTTAGTAATTTTAGTCACTAAAATCTTAACAGTGTATCTTAAAACTTGTAAGTGATAAATACTTGCATGATCGATGCAATTTTGGGTGTCCGACGATTGCAACGAGAAGCGTGGTTTATCTATGTCATGGATTTTAATATCAAGCCAAGGAATTATAGCTAAATAAAATAATATTAAAATTTAATATTTATATATACTGTATTATAGACTAACATATATAATAACATAACTATGTTTTGTAAGAAGTACGATTAACATATATAAATTAACATTTAGTATAAACTGACATATATAACTGACGTGTGTGTATATTTTATATATTCACACACATCTTCTTTGTGATTTTCCATTATTTACCGCCGTCCCGTATCCATTTTCTCGTGTTTTCTAGTTTTCTTTCACTTCTCCGTGTTTTTGTGTGTTTGCAGGAGATTGCCAGCGTAGGGGACATATAACAAAGATATCACGAGTCCCCAGAGCAACAGGAGGAGTCACACGCGATCCAGGGGGTCAAATGATGAAGATTGACATTTTTTAGCCCCCACCCGATCGGTTGGACACAGCCAACCGATCGGGTGATGCACGCGTATCCGACCAGGACGCAAGCTGAAGCGAAGTGCAGCCCAACCTACCGGTTCAACGACCGGGTGAACACAACAGAGTTCTCGAGAATTTGGAGCTGAATTCCAACCGATCGGGTGATACCTCACCCGATCGGTTCATCTGTAGCTTATTCTCCCAAACGACGACCCGGAGAGCTCACCCGATGGCTCGCTGACCGTGCCAAATCGTCTGTAGTCTCTGTCTTTTGAGGCGTTTTTCCAATCGATCGGTTGAATTCTCAACCGATCTGTTCACCTGATGACCGCATCTCTTCAAATGACGACCCGCTTGCGCCAACCGATCGGGTCAAGCTAGCGGGTGAAGTTTCTGAAGCCCGCAGCCGAATCATCAATCAGGTCACCCGATCGGTTGATACTTCAACCAATCGGGTGACGTCGTTTTCCTATATATAGTTGCCCTAGGTTTTCAGAAAAGAGAGCTGTTATTTTTCTGTCTTTTTCTTGTACGTTGACGGCTAGAATTTTACTGTTTTGTAAGTCTTCTGATCTTTATGAAACTTTAATATAGACTTAATAGCATTGCTACTACTTCATTGCAATCGTCTGATCATGATTTTTACAGTTAATTTTTGTTTAGATCGCTTTTTAGCCATGATTTGTGAGTAGTTCCTAATCTGGGATTTTGGTGAAAACCCCTTCGTGGGTTCTCCATAATGCGTCCATAGGACTAAGAAATCGATATGGATTAGGAATTTAGAGGTTACACGGGGTGTTTCATTGTCATCGGAGGGAAAAAGACCGCCTTTGACCGTAGGGCCAAGGGGGAGTAAACTTGGCGGTTGACTCCCTAGCCACAGCTCACGTCCTTAGCGTAGACATCGAATCCTAGCACGCAGGAGCGACAGGACGAGATGTTGGGAGTTATCGTTGCGAGCTTAATGCTCCCGAAGTTGATCGGTGTTAATGGACATGAGAATGACCACCAACCGAACCCAGGTAGTCCGGCGTATAATCCTGGGCATCGACCGGAATATCGGGCCCATGGGATGCTAGTACCACTCTTAGAGGCAACGTCTCACCACTAAACCCTGATTCCGATTGTTTTCCTATCCGCAGGGCGTAAAAGAAAGAACACATGATAGGGTGGAAACCGAAGTCCTAGGTTTCCCTTTATATTGTTTATCCTCTGTATTTACATTCTGTGACAAACCATCGATCGATCGGGCTAGCTCACCCATAGGGTGAATTGGTTCCTCTTAGAAACAAGCACAACCACACCTCCCTGTGTTCGACCCCCAAGCCACACAACAACAACATGCGCTTGCGGTACAAATATTTTAAATATGGTATCCCCCAATCCAACTGCCCTCTTATGTGTTAAAAACTAGGGGACGTCAATCTTTATGACGTCGTTGTCGGGGAGGCAACGTGCTTGTTATTTTAGGACCTATTGAACCCTTGAGTCTAGTTAATATCCATATCTTGCGATAATTTTCGCATTCTACTTTTTCATTTTTATTTTTTAATTTTTAATTTTCTATTTTTATCTGTTTATATCCCATACTTGCTTCACGGGGTGTTGTGATTTTTCATGCGCAGGAATACAAGGTATCTCGACGACTTGATTCCTGTTGACCCAGAGATCAACGCCACCCTGAGGCGTCTGAACACAAAGAAGAGAAGAAGAGAAGAGTCTGAAGCCATGGGGGAGAATACCCCACTGCATAAGTCCCTGCTAGAGTACTCGATGCCATCCATCGGGTGCACCTCCTCCATCCGACCTCCGGCTATTACGGCACAGAGTTTCGAGCTCAAGCCATCGTTAGTGACGTGGATCCAGCAGGATCAATTCTCAGGGGCACCCATGGAGAGCCCTATTGAACATCTGGACTCCTTCCTCGAGAAGTGTGACACATTCAGGATTAATGGTGTCACCACTGAAGCAATCCGTCTGAAGCTATTCCCCTTCTCTCTGCGGGATAAAGCCAAGCAATGGCTTAGGAAAAAGGACCCGAACACCTTCAACACTTGGGAGAAGCTCTCAAATGCTTTCTTAACTAAGTTCTTTCCCCCAGAAAAGACGATGAAGCTGAGGAGTGAGATCTCCTCCTTCTCCCAGGCCAGCCACGAGTCCCTGCACGAAGCTTGGACGAGATACAAAGAGATGCAGCGGAGATGCCCTCATCATGAACTTCCAAAGAGGCAGATTATAAACCTGTTCTATAATGGATTGAGAGATGACCTAAAATCTTCGATGGACTCCACGGATGGGGGTTCCATCATGTCTAGAAGCGAAGCAAATGCCGGTAACATCTTAGGAAACATGGCATCAAACAATGAGCGGTGGTGCGATGAGCGTGACACGCCCAGATCTGGAGGCATTCATAGAGTCAAGGACGTCGACAAGTTGTCTAGCAAATTCGATTTGCTATCGACCCAGATCTCAGCGCTCATGGTAGGAGCTGGTGGTGCCGGCACCCAACAAGTATCGGTGGTGGAAGCGGAAGTCCTGGGAGACTTCGAGGGTGGTGATATTTCACCACTGGTGGATCAAGCAAGCGCACTTTTCTTCAACCCGACGAGTAATGTGCCGTAGCCACCACGGACTAGCTCCAATCCGGTTTATTCTCCCAATAACCGGAACCACCCAAATCTGAGTTACCGGGCACCCTATCAGCAGCCCATGCAGCAACCACAACAACAGTTATATCAGCCGCCTAGGCAACAGCAGCAGCAGTATCAGCAACATCAGCAGCCCCCACAAATATATCAGCAGTATCCCCCAAGAACCAGTAGCCCATGCACCAACAGCAGCAGCCATATGGCCATCAGCGTGTCATCTCCCTGGTCGAGTCCCTCTTGACTCGGTACATTACGAACCAGGAGAAGATCAACTTGAAGCTGAAGATGGGGCAGATGGCTCTCACCGACCAAGTAACCCAGCTGGGGTTGCAGGTGGAGAACCTTCAAAGGTCGCAAAATCAATTGCCGGGTCAACCGGAAGTAAATCCAAGGGGGGAAATCAGACTTTGGCACTAACGCATGATCATGTGAATGTGTCTGCTATCGTCTTCAGAAGCGGGCCACAAATTCCTACAAGAGTTCCCGCTAAAGAAACTGAAGCACCTTGGTCGTAGAGCGACCAATTGAAAAAGCTAATGATAACGGCACTTCGTCACCAAAGACTACGACTCCGGAGGGAGTCTCTGAAGAAGAGAAAAATATGGACGAGGAGGGGAGTCTGAGAGTATTCAAGCCTGTTGTGCCTTTTCCACAACGACTTGCCCAAGCTAAGATTGATGAAAAATACGGCAAGTTCTTCGCTATGGTCAAGGATTTGAGCTTGTAGATCCTGTTCCTCGAAGCCATAGAGACAATTCCCTCATATGCGAAATTTTTAAAGGACTTGGTGACGAGGGGTTTGAGAAAGGAAAAGGTTGTTCTCACGACGGAATGCAGCGCTCTCATTCCGAGAGTGAATCCGCCCAAGCTAAAAGACCTGGGAAGCTACTCTATTCCTTGTTCAATTGGGGAAGTGAAGATCCATCGTGCGCTCGTGTACTTGGGAGCGAACGTCAGTCTAATGCCCCTGTCACTATACAGGAGGATAGGGATGGGAGACCAGGAGCCCACGGTATAACCCTTCAACTAGCTGATAGATCGGTCAAATATCCGGTAGGAATTGTAGACGAACTGCATGTTAAAGTCAGTGGAGTGCAAGTGCCGGTAGACTTCGTGGTGATGGATATGCCTAAAGACACTCATACACCCATCATCCTTGGATGGCCCTTCATGGCCACCGCTGGCGTGCTAATAGACGTGAAGAAAGGGAAGCTTTCCCTTAACAATGGCGACCAGAAGGTCGAGTTTGACTTGGGGTTGTCTTTGAAGCACCCTCTGGATGAACCTGGATGCAATATGCTGGATGTTGAGGATGAAAGAGCTGTGGAAGCTGGGGCCTGGAAAATTCGTTCAAGGAATCCCCCCGACAGCTTGGGGGACCTTGAAGAGCATGTCAGCTTGAAGAAGGAAGAAGTTGCTCGGGAAGCGGGTGTCCCACATAAGATCCCTCCTGGATTCCAAAAATTTGCTCCAACAAGGAGAAAGGGGAAACATCCCATGGAGCTTACCGATGTTGTGATCTGGATATTAAGAAAAGTGGCGGTCGACGCCAATGTGAGGGAGAAGCCCCCTGAAACCATCAACGGAGGGAGGATCATCGAGCAAGTCCACTTGTCACCGCTGACAACACCAAAGGCCACCACTTCAGAATCTACAGGAATGCCAAACTTTGGGCATCACTCCCGTCCTCCTTGAAAATCATCAACCGGGTGTCGAGCAAACGACGTTAAACAAAAGCGCTTCATGGGAGGCAACCCATGTTCTAAAACCTCATCTTTTTTTAAGGATTATTTTTAGGTTTATTTTTCCTATTTTATTGAATAAATTTGGCAACGGGAACTTCCGTCGAGAGACTTAGGCCATTTTTGGACTTTTGCAGGAAACAAGCCCCCAACCGATCGGTTGATCACTCAACCGATCGGGTGGGATGTATCAGAAAGTGGCCTATATCTGTTTTTCAGCGAACCGGTCAGGTGGAGCAAATGAGACCGGGTGGCAGATCGTGTGAGAACGGCAGAAGTCTCGGGAAATTTGAGGACTTTATCAACCGATCGGTTGATAGAAGCAGTGGTCGTGTGACTGACCGGGTGAGCTGCACAGAACTCTCAGGAAAATCGTGAAGCGGTCAACCAATCGGTTGAAATCTCAACCGATCGGTTCAACTGTAGCCACTTTTCAACAAATTTTTCGAGATAATAACCAACCGATCGGGTGAAAACTCACCCGATCGGTTCGACTTAAACCTTATAAATACCCCCGATTCGCCCGACTCATTTTATTCACCCGACTTTGACTGTCCCTTCGCCGTTTCAACTTCTTCTCTCCCAACTTGCCACGTTCCCCCCTCAACCGACCCCCACAGCCCCTCAATCGATTTCTCCACTCTCTCCTTCCTTCTCTCCATCGATTTCTCTCTCTCCCCCCTTTCATCCAAACCTAATTTTCGCCCAACTCCCTCCAATTTCAAAAATATTGTTGAAGAGATGTGCCATGGCTTGACACTCCCACTCATTGCGCTGCGTTGGGTGATCAACGAGCAAGGATTCATTACGACACTGGGTAACTTCGCTCCTTAGCTCCATTTTCAATATTGCCCTATTACTATATTCTTGCTCAATTGCCATTGATTGTGTGCATTAATCATATCTTGCATACACTCGCATCATACACTATTAAGGCCCAGGATAAAGATAAGGGTAAGGGTATCATGCAGGAGGAGGAGCCGTCTCGCAAGAGACGAAAGACCACACGTCCACCACACTCACGTCCTCCTCCTACACAGCCTACACAGCCACAACCTCAACCAATTATCACCCATGAGGACCCAATGATGGGCCCGCATGGTTACCGTTTTTTGAGTTTTGAGCAGAAAGATTTTTATCATAGACTCGATGCACGGGGACACCTCTCCACCAAGTTTGCACACACACAAACGCTTATCGATCTCGGAGTTTTCTCCGAGGTCGAGACACTCTTTACTAACTTAGGATGGTTAGCTTTCTTGAACGCCCACGCGACGTCCTACCCCACTCTCACTCTAGAATTTCTATCATCTCTCCGATTTGAGTCGGGATCGATCGTCGTTTTTCGCGTCCGTAACAGAACCGTCCGCACCGACCTAGATACTATCAATCACATTTTCAGATTCCCCAATCTTGAGGGCAACACTATCCATCCCTACGGATATCACCCGGACTTCGACGTCGATCAATTTTGGTTTCGCATCACCCTACACGATCATTATCCTCGAGGTAAGGCCAAGGCCTCCTCCATCATTCACCCCATATTTCGTTTGGCCCACTGAATCATATCTTGCACATTCTTCCCCAGGGATGAGTCCGGGACCGTGACTATCCCTGATCTTTTTATTTTGTGGTCTATGACATTCGATTTCATTCGTGGTGACGACGGGATAGCCTTCGAGGCCCCTCGCATTCCTATTCATGCTGGTACATCGCTTATTCACAAGCTTCTTGAGATTAGCCGCATCGGCAAGGGCAAATACTGCTGCGGGGGCCTCATTACTATCATAGCTTCATATTCCCAGTATAATATCGTCATCCCTAGAGATATGCCTTCTGCCCCATGACCCACACATATAGATCTTGATGTCTAGCGACATATGCACATGATCAAGCCCCGCCCCACGGTCGTTCCACTTTTTATTACAGACACCCCTGCTCCTTATACCATTCTACCCAACCCCGCTCATATGACTATCGTTCTAGTGGCAGATTGGACATTTCCTCCCGATCCAGAGTTTCTAGGGGGGTTACGTCTTCCATTCCTTCCCCCGGGAGCACGCAGATCACCTCCCCCTACCGCCCACTTAGGCGAGCAGGATATCCCTACGTCCCGAGGAGAATCCAGGGCTGGCCCCAGTCATACCACCCCAGCTTCTAGCCCTATCAGTTCTGAGGCTCTAACTGAGGCCTTCTTAGGCCTAGCCTCTGGTGCTGGCATGACCACTGCCGCAGGCACCACTTCCACTTCCCGTCCTGCCTCTACTTCGTCCGTTCGTCGCACCGCCTCTGCTCGCCTCGCTCTCAAGGCTGAGCTAGCTTCACTTCGTGCTCGTGTTTCGTCTTCTGCCCCCTCGGACCCTTCCTCTTCGATTTTCTCTCACCCACGTTTCCTCGCACTAGAGAGGAACGTGTCCACCATTCTCCGCTACCTCACTCACATTTTTGGCCCTCCTCCACCCTTTTCACCTTTGGAACCTCCCAATTTGCACCCGTGTGTCGGTTCACTGACGTTCGTTTATATTTAATATATTTACGCACGTTTTCTTCCGTGTTTTTCTGCTATTTTCTACCGTCTTGTATTCGTTTTCTCGTGTTTTCTTGTTTTCTTTCACTTTTCCGTGTTTTTGTATATTTGCAGGAGTTTACCGACGTAGGGGACATAAAACGACGATATCAAGAGTCCCCGGAGCAACGGGAGGAGTCACACATGATCCAGGGGGTCAAACGACGAAGATCGCCTCTTTCAGCCCCTCACCTGACCGATTGGTCACTTCCAACCGATCGGGTGATGCACGCGTGCACCACCCGGACACAAGTTGGAGCAGCCAAGAAGTCACCTGGTCGGTTCAGAGACCGGTTCAAACGCCCCAACTCTCTGGAATTTGATGCTGAGTGCTAACCGATCGGAATTTGATGCCATGACACGGAGAGCTCAACCGACCGGTTCACCCGACGGCACGAAGATCCAACCGATCAGCTTCAACCCTGAACCGACCGTGCCATATGACCGGGCGAAGTCCCGTGTTGAACTACCGAAGAAACAAAGCAGGTCACCCGATCGGTTGACTTCTTAACCGATCGGGTGATATCGTATTCTATATATAGGACCCCTAGGTTTTCCAGAAACGAGAGTTGTTATTTTTTGCTGTTTTTTGTCTCTCTTGACGGCTGTAATTTTTCAGATATTTGTAAGTTTTCCGATCTTTGTCAAACTTTAATATAGTGTTATTAGCATTGCTCTTACTGCTTTTCAATCGCCTGATCATGATTTTTACGGTCGATTTCGATTTAGATCGCTTTTTAGTAAATATGTGTGAGTAGTTCCCAAATCTGGGATTTTGGTGGAAACCCCTTCATGGGTTCTCCCCGATGCGTCCATAGGACTAGGAAATCGATAGGGATTAGGAATCTATCGGTTACGCGGGGTGTTTTATTGTCATCGGCGGGAAAAAGACCGCCTTTGACCGTTGGGCCAAGGGGGAATAAACTTGGCGGTTGACTCCCTAGCCATAGCTCACGCCCTTAGCGTAGACGTCGAATCCTAGCACGCGGGAGCGGCAGGATGAGACGTTGGGAGTTATCGTTGCGAGCTTAGTGCTCCCGAAGTCGGTTAGTGTTAATGGACATGGGAATGCCCACTGACCGAACCCGGGAAGTCCGGCGTATCATCCGGGGCACCGACCAGAATATCGGGCCCATGGGACGCTGGTATCACTTTTAGAGGCAACGTCTCACCATTAGACCCTAATTCCGATCGATATCCTACCCGTAGGCCGTATCAGCGAGAATCACACGATAGGGTGGAAACCGAAGTCCCGGGTTTTCGCTTTATATTGTTTATCCCTCGCATTCTATTTTTCATGACAACCTATCATCCGATTCAGGCTAGCTCGCCCATGGGGTGAATCCGATCCTTCTTGACACAAGCACAACCACGCCTCCCTGAGTTCGACCCCTAAGCCACACTACAACACTGTTCGCTAGCGGTTATAAATTTTTAAATCTCACGCCCCCAATTATATATTGCACACATCCAGACGAGCAAAACCCGGGGGACGTCATTCACCCGGTGCCATCATTATCCACCACGATCCACCAATAAATTTCGGTCCTCCGGTGGCCCAGCCTGTTGCCCCTCCTTCTCCTATCAGTACACCCTCTCCTTCGTCCTCTGAGGATTCCTTCCTCCATTATTCACCATCCTCCTCGCCATCTCCTTACCATTCTACTGAAAGCAACTCCGATTGACTTCTCCCTTGCATATTTCTGCATCTTCATGATCATATCTTATTGCTAGCACTATCATGTCCAGCTTGGGGGAAGTCGAAATTTTGTGTGTTTTGTAGTGTTTTTTGTTGTGGTGTGTTTGTCTATATATGTCGTGTGGTGTGACTTTCTATCTTTTATCTTCCATATTTCTTTTTTCTTCTTTTTCTTTATTTTTCAGTTTCGTATGTGTGTTTTTTTTCGTTTTTTATTCTCTTCTTGTCGGTGCGTATTCCCCCCATTTTCACTGCCCTCCCGTATTTACTTTTATTGCATTGAGGGCAATGCAAGTTTCAGCTTGGGGGAGTCGCACTTCGTGTGTCATTTGTGTCTTTTTCTTCATTTTTGAGTCGTTTTCACCGTGTTTTTCTTTTTTCTTCTCATCTTTTGTCCTCTCTCTCCTAGAGATGACCCCATATGATGAATTGCCACAGAGTCACACACAAACCTAGCATGGCTTCGATAATCACATTCACTAACCCTTGGAAGCCGAGTTCTCTTGCATTTCATGCATCGTGGGTCCATTTTGCTTTTATGTGAGTCGTGTGTCGTGTCTAGCTTACAGTGTGCTTCTACTTTATGATTTTGATTTATATACCTGTCCTGGAATGACCCCTAGATTATCATGCTTCGATTTGAATATGCGGTATTTGCCTCTCCTGTCTACTTCTATATGCATGCTATATTTATATCGTATACTTCATTTCGCATGTGTCGGGATTCCACAGTTAGGACTAGGATAACCCATTTAGCCTATGCTCTGATTAGCGAAGAAAATCTCCCTTGCCCAAGTGTCTAGAATACGAATTCTTTTTTAATTTTAATTGGTGCAAATCCCCTCGTCATGTACCGTTCTCCCACTTGGGAGAGTACACACATGTATATACCCAAAAATCCAAAAATCCAAAAAAAAAGAGAGAAAAGAAAAACTCAAAAAGAAAAGAAAAGAGAAAAGAAAAAAATATATATAT
Organism: Scilla litardierei; assembly: GCA_030789695.1. Classification (NCBI taxonomy): domain Eukaryota; kingdom Viridiplantae; phylum Streptophyta; class Magnoliopsida; order Asparagales; family Asparagaceae; genus Scilla; species Scilla litardierei. The sequence goes on from CM061136.1 coordinate 96,654,447, forward strand.
GTATAGCCAAAAATCCAAAAAGATACATATATCCAAAACCCAAAAAAATTCATGTGTGAATATTTTGCTACCTACCGAGAATAAACGGAAGGTGAGAATTTGCACCGAGTGTTCTACTCCACATCTTCTCAACCTCCATTGTTTTCGAAAACACATGGAATAGGAACTTCATAGCTATTATCAAGGCGATAGTGTGGTGATTTCCTAGTCCCTAGTTGTGGAGTCCCTGACGCATTATACGATTCGATTCTTACTCTATTCTCATGCATGCTTGAGCTATATATTCACTGCTTACTTCAAATCGAATCGATATTTGGGTCTTTTCTTGGATATATGTATATGGAGCCCGATTGCACATTGTAGATAGTAACACCGTCTGCTAGCACGCGACCACACTCACTCGCGCTTCACCGCGTGGGGGCCACGACACTTGGTTGGACTCATATTTCTTCGGTTTAGTGATTAGTTTTGTCATAAGCTTGTTTAGCGTGGGTGTTTGATTTTGTTGGTCCTGACAGGCGATTTAGGATTTTGACTTCTCTTTCTCTCCCTCTCTCTATTTTCTACCTCCAAGCTCCTACTATCACTCGTCTTCCTCGAGGACGAGGAGAGGTTCAGCTTGGGGGATTTTGACGTGTGTGTATATTTTATACATTCACGCATGTCTTCTTTGTGTTTTTCCGTTATTTTCCGCCGTCCCGTATCCATTTTCTCGTGTTTTCTAGTTTTCTTACACTTCTCCATGTTTTTGTGTGTTTGCAGGAGATTGCCAGCGTATAGGACATATAACAAAGATATCATAAGTCCCTGGAGCAAAAGGAGGAGTCACGCGTGATCCAGGGGGACAAACGACGAAGATTGCCGTTTTTAGCCCCCACCCGATCGGTTGGACACATCCAACCGATCAGGTGATGCACGCGTATCTGACCTGGATGCAAGCTAAATCGAAGTGCAGCCCAACCGACCGGTTCTACGACCGGTTGAACACAACAGAGTTCTCGGGAATTTGGAGCTGAATTCCAACCGATCGGGTGATACCTCACCCGATCGGTTCATCTGTAGATGATTCTCTCAAAGGACGACCCGGAGAGCTCACCCAACGGCTCGTTGACCGTGCCAAATCGTCTGAAGTCTCTGTCTTTTGTGGCATTTTACCAACCGATCGGTTGAATTCTCAACCGATCGGTTCACCTGATGACTGCATCTCGTCAAACGACGACCCGCTTGCGCCAACCGATCGGGTCAAGCGAGCGGGTGAAGTTTCTGAAGCCTTCAGCCGAAGCATCAAGCAGGTCACCCGAAAGGTTGATACTTCAATCGATCATGTGACGTCGTTTTCTATATATAGTTGCCCTAGGTTTTCAGAAAAGAGAGCTTTTATTTTTCTGTCTTTTTTCTTGTACGGTGACGGCTGGAATTTTACTATTTTTGTAAGTCTTCTGATCCTTGTGAAACTTTAATAGAGTCTTAATAGCAGTGCTACTACTTCATTGCAATCGTCTGATCATGATTTTTACAGTTGATTTTTGTTTAGATCGCTTTTTAGCCATGATTTGTGAGTAGTTCCTTAATCTGGGATTTTGGTGGAAACCCCTTTTTGGGTTCTCCCTAATGCGTCCATAGGACTAGGAAATTGATATGGATTAGGAATTTAGAGGTTGCGCTAGGTGTTTCATTGTCATCGGCGGAAAAAGACCACCTTTGACCGTAGGGCCAAGGGGGAATATACTTGGCGGTTGACTCCCTAGCCACAGCTCATGCCTTTAGCGTAGACATCGAATCCTAGCGTGCGGGAGCGGCAGGACGAGATGTTGGGAGTTATTATTGCGAGATTAGTGCTCCCGGAGTCGATCGGTGTTAATGGACATGAGAATGCCCACCAACCGAAGCCGGGTAGTCCGGCGTATCATTCTGGGCATCGACCGGAATATCGGGCCCATGGGATGCTGGTTCCACTCTTAGATGCAACGTCTCACCACTAAACCCTGATTCCGATTGTTTTCCTATCCGCAGGGCGTAATAGCGAGAACACATGATAGGGTGCAAACCGAAGTCCTAGGTTTCCCTTTATATTGTTTATCCTCCGTATTTACATTCCGTGACAAACCATCGCTCGATCGGGATAACTCACTCGTAGGGTGAATTGGTTCCTCTTAGAAACAAGCACAACCACACCTCTTTGTGTTCGACCCCCCAAGCCACACTACAACACCGTGCGCTTGCAGTACAAATATTTTAAATCTGGTATCCCGCAATCCAACTGCACTCTTATGAGTTAAAAACCGGGGGACGTCAATAACCTAAGATATTTATATACTATTTATATAATTATATAACATTCAATGCATATTACATATAATATATAAAATTTACTATTATCTATATTATAAAAGAGGGATGTTATCAAGAGAAATTGGATAAGAGATATTGGACATGAGAAATTGGATAAGAGATATCTATATTATAAAAGAGTGATGTTATCAAGAGAAATTGGATAAGAGATATTGGACATGAGAAATTGGATAAGAGATATCTATATTATAAAAGAGGGATGTTATCAAGAGAAATTGGATAAGAGATATTGGACATGAGAAATTGGATAAGAGATAACTATATTATAAAAGAGGGATGTTATCAAGAGAAATTGGATAAGAGATATTGGAAAAGAGAAATTGGATAAGAGATATCTATATTATAAAAGAGGGATGTTATCAAGAGAAATTGGATAAGAGATATTGGAAAAGAGAAATTGGATAAGAGATATCTATAATATAAAAGAGGGATGTTATCAAGAGAAATTGGATAAGAGATATTGGACATGAGAAATTGGATAAGATATATCTATATTATAAAAGAGGGATTTTATCAAGAGAAATTGGATAAGAGATATTGGAAAAGAGATATTGGATAAGAGATATCTATATTATAAAAGAGGGATGTTATCAAGAGAAATTGGATAAGAGATATTGGAAAAGAGAAATTGGATAAGAGATATCTATATTATAAAAGAGGGATGTTATCAAGTGAAATTGGATAAGAGATATTGGAAAAGAGAAATTGGATAAGAGATATCTATATTATAAAAGAGGGATGTTATCAAGAGAAATTGGATAAGAGATATTGGACAAGAGAAATTGGATAAGAGATATCTATATTATAAAGGAGGGTTGTTATCAAGAGAAATTGGATAATAGATATTGGACAAGAGAAATTGGATAAGAGATATCTATATTATAAGAGAGGGATGTTATCAAGAGAAATTGGATAAGATATATTGGACAAGAGAAATTGGATAAGAGATATCTATATTATAAGAGAGGGATGTTATCAAGAGAAATTGGATAAGAGATATCTATGTTATAAAAGAGGGATGTTATCAAGAGAAATTGGATAAGAGATATTGGAAAAGAGAAATTGGATAAGAGATATCTATATTATAAAAGAGGTATGTTATCAAGAGAAATTGGATAAGAGATATTGGACATGAGAAATTGGATAAGAGATATCTATATTATAAAAGAGGGATGTTATCAAGAGAAATTGGATTAGAGATATTGGACAAGATAAATTGGATAAGAGATATCTACATTATAAAAGAGGGATGTTATCAAGAGAAATTGAATAAGAGATATTGGACAATAGAAATTGGATAAGAGTGATGTTATCAAGAGAAATTGGATAAGAGATATCTATATTACAAACGAGAGATGTTATCAAGAGAAATTGGATAAGAGATATTGGACAAGAGAAATTGGATAAGAGATATCTATTATATAAAAGACGGATGTTATCAAGAGAAATTGATAAGAGAATTTGGACATGAGAAATTGGATAAGAGAATTTGGATATCTATTATATAAAACAGGGAAATTGAATAAGAGAAAATATAAGAGATGAGATTTTGAGGGATAAAAGAGGAGGTGGGGAATTTTGCACATACAACCCCGGTTTTTGTATTTTTGCCTATGGACCCTCCCCACACACACCCACACTTTTTATTCTCACCCCTTCCAGCCATTTTATTTCCAGTTCTAAGAAGATTTTGAATCTTATCCTACTAGGACAAAGCTTTGTCCTACGTGGCAAGTTTGTCCTAGGTGGTAATGACAATTTTGGGGGGACTTAAATTTTGGGGGAAAACTTAAATTTGGGGGGAAACTTGAAATTTTGTGGGAAAACTTGAAATTTGGGGGAACTTGAAATTTGTGGGGGAGAAAAACTCAGCCATTAAATAAACTGTGCCCTATGGGCACGGGTAATGACTAGTATATATATATAATGGAACTATGTGCCATTCGGAAGGGCAACTGGGGAGCCCCGTGGCCAGGCGGCGCCAATAATGCACAACACGAATGATAAGGAAATGGACTCTCTCGCACATCGGGAAAACTGCTAGGAGAAGGATTGGGGATGGTCAGGGGATTCAACAGGAGGACGGGGGTGATTGGATCTACGTGCAAAGGAAGAAGCAAAGAACCTTTAATCAGTATCAGAACAGGAGGGGGTTTCTAAGAGGGGCCCCCAAGGAAGGAGGCAACGGTCGTTCAATGGCAATGATGCGAAGGTGAGCTCAACCTCTCACAACAATACTACTGCGGGTAAAGTAGATGCGGGTAAGGTGTTTGGTAAATTGCCTGAGAGACCAAAAGTATCTATTACATTTGATACCTCTACATCAAAAATTTCTTGGTCAGATGTATGTGCTAACAGGCAAACATATGAGGACTCCATGAGCATGACATTAGTCCTGCCCATAATACGGGAGGATGGAAAGATTGTTGGTAGAGTCCCCAACACATTGCTAGAGAAGGGATGAGAGTAATGGGTAAACACATTGGTATGATACATGTTAGGGGATATTTCGTTCTACGGACAGATCCTTGCTTGAGTGGAGCGTTTGTGGAAGCCAAAGAAAAGGGTGCAGATTTACAGTCGAGAAAACGGATTCTTCTACTTTAGATTTGAATCTAAGGAAGAGTGCGAGTGGATACTCCATGGAGGGCTATGGCTATTTGATGGACGACTGGTGATGCTGAAAAGATGGTGTCCAACTATAAGGCATGAGCGGGATATTCTGACATCTGTGCCAGTATGGGTCCAGCTACATGGGGTCCCGTTAAACATATGGAACTTGGAGGTGCTAAATATTATTGTTTCACTGGTTGGAACACCCCTATGTTTAGATCGGGCTACAACTAAACTTGAACGAATCTCCTATGCTAGGTGTTTGGTGGAGGTAGATGCGTAGAAGGCACTTCCAAAATTGGTAGAATTGGAGTTGGATGATGGGTCATTAGTCACCATAGAAGAAAAATTTGAAGGGGAGCCACCTCGGTGCAGTAGATGCGTTTGCTTTGGGCACTCGGACGCACAATGTCCCGCTCAACAGGAGCAACCTTCAATCCAAAATACTGGCAAAGGGGATGAGCTGGGATCAAAGAAGGAAGTATACAAATTCGTTGGGCAGACTGAAGGGAATTCGGCAGGGGTGTTTGGAAGAGAAAACACTGGCAGCCTATCAACAATAACATCCAGCAATGCAACTGGGGAGTTTGGAAGTTTGGGAGCCGGCCTTGACCCTGTGGGAGAGGGGTCGGGGGGGAGATGATGAAGTTGTTGGGACCAATACTCAGGCAAGTGTTTGGGGGAGCGAGGATTATCCGGTTAAAGCCTCAGGATTTGATGGTAGGTTGAGCGTCCCTAAGCCTGGGATCCTGACTAAGTCTCTCCTTGAAGAGGAGACTGATATGACAGGTAAAGAGTCTCAAGAGAGCTTGAGGCACATTTCTTCTGCATCCCCAAAAACTGCAGACACTCAAGCATATATTTCCTGCACGACATTGCTAAAGGATAAGGGGGGAATGAGGTTGATACTCTTCCAGAGGACATACCTATGATAACCCGGAGTGGGACATAGAGCATCTTGAAATTCAACAAGAGGTTGAGTTGGCCAAGCTAAGTAAGCAAGCTGTTAGTACCCAGAAACAGGAGGTCAAGGCACAGAATGGGGGAGTAACTCGTAAGAGTTCTAGGCTAGGAAGCCAGATGGCACATCTACCACCTAAATCCACTCAATGACAGTCTTCTTCTGGAATACAAGGGGTCTAAATAATACGGTGAGGCGTAGGGATCTCAGGGATATGCTTAATACTTTAAAGCCGTCTTTAGTTGTCTTGTTGGAGACTAAATTAAAAACTGCTACAGTAAGCAATAAAACATGTATTCCTAAAAGCTAGAATACAATTGATAATTTTGAGACCTATAGAGGAGGTCGCATCCTGTTAGGCTTTGATCCTTTGGTATGGCAAGTTTTCCTAATTTATAGCTCTGCCCAACACATTTCTGTCCGGTGTGTTAACTCTGGGGGATTCTCCTTTTTCCTCACTGGAGTCTATGCACGAAACACAAGTGCGGATAGGAGGGAGTTGTGGGAGTTATTACGATCTGACGCTGCTGGATTCTCCAATGAGCCATGGTTGGTAGGGGGATTTTAACTGTGTGCTTTACACCAAAGATAAGGTTGGGGGAAGAAGACTGGAGGAAAGTATGATAAGTGATTTCAGCAACTGTATCAAGGACTGTTTACTGCAAGAGCTCAAAAGCATTGGTACCAGACTGAGTTAGTGCAACAAGAGGCACGGTAAGGGCCGCATTGCAGCACAGCTAGATCGGGTTTTGTGCACTGTTAATTGGATTGACAAGCTCCCAGAATCGTACGTTGAATATATGGATCCGCACACCAGTGACCACTCCCCTATGGTGGTCAACCTCCATCCCCAGGTATAAACTGACCCAAAACCCTTCAAATTCTTTAATCGCTGGGTTAAATTGCCAGGATTTAAAGACATTATGGAATCAAGCCGGCAACAAAAAGTTTATGGTACACGTATGTTCCGCTTGGTTGGAAAGCTTAGCAACCTAAAAGGAGACTTACACAATTGGGTGAGAGGTATCAATTCTGAGAACCCTATTCAGTATACACGCACCCAACTTGAAGGTGTGCGTCAAATGCGTGAGATTCACACTTCCATGGACTTACAAGGTAGGGAACACAAGCTTGCAAATGATCTCGCAAATCTACTGGACCTTGAGGAAGAGATGTACAGACAAAAAAGCAGGCAAGACTGGCTAGATTTGGGGGATAGTAATACAAGATTTTTCTATACTGCTATGCGAGCTAGATAGAGCCATAATAATTTGGGAGATCTTGTTGACGCAAATGGTGTGCTTAATAAATCTTATGAGGATATTAAGCTGGAAGCCACGAATTATTATAGATCTTTATATAATCAAACTGATTATTGGAGAGTCTTCCCTAAGCTAGTTCCGAGGAGGAAGCTGACTACTGAGGCAGCTAACTGGTTAGAGCGGGGGATCTCTAAAGAGGAAATTAAAGAAGCGGTCTTTCAGATTGGACCAAGTAAAGCGCCAGGCACAGATGGCTACAACGGCTTCTTCTATCAGCACAATTGGAAGCTTATTGGAGATGATGTGGTTGGTGCAGTTCTATCTTTTTTCCATATTGGTTCTATGCTGCGACAGGCAAACCACACCTTCTTGAACCTGGTACCTAAAAACTCCAATGCCTCCAACCTGGGTGAGTACAGGCCCATAGCCTGTTGCAACTGTAATGCCCTGCTAAGCTACTGCACAAGTACTAGAGGGGGGTGAATAGTACTTTAAAATAATTAAGAGGCTAATTCCTAATTACTTGCAAACTCTACCAAACAATGCGGAAAATTAAATGTTAGACAACAAAGAAACAATCGCAAACAACGATATAACTGGGTTCGGATCCACCCAAGTCTCCCCGACTTGTTCCCGGTGATTAGGGGAGAGCACGGTCTCAAACCGGCGGTTTGGGACCTAAACCGAACCAGACCGTATAAGTTGCGGTTTCTCACAAGCCAGACCAAACCAGACCGCCAGACCGACGGTTTCCGAGCCGACGAAAACCGATTAGAGCGGTTTGGTTCGATTTGGAACCGCGGTTTAGACATATAATGACGGAAGATCCCCTCGTATACCCAATTTTGCTAAATATAGACTTTGTCATTAAAATAATTTCATGACATGGCTTCATTTCTGTGCACCTTATCAAACCAGGGAAAATTAGGCACTTCATCACTTGCAGGAGTTCTAACTGTGACTGCGACATGTGCGGTTATTATTGTTCTATGTATTTTCATTTTTCTATAGCAGTTAGGGTGCATTCATCACTAGAAGTTGTATCAAAATGGTATTTGATGCTGAATTGAAGGTCAATTGCGTCGTTGGAGTGGAAGTAATGACGTCTTTTTGAGAACTATGGGTCAAAATATAAGGGTTAATAGCAACTAAATGAAAATGGAATGATATGCGTTGCTGCCTGCTCGTAATGCAGAAGAAATTAAGAGGACAATCAGATTCAAGAAAGAGAGAGAATTACAGATAACACGATAAGAAAATATTGAGCTCACAATCAACCGTACTTGAGCGTAGTAGCGCTAACCAAGATATGTTAGGAGTCGGGTCGGTTCGGTTTAAGCGGTTTCGACAGGGTGAAACCAAACTAGGCCATATAAGTGGCGGTTTCCAACGATTGAGACCAAACCAGACCGATGGAGAGCGGTTCGGTTCGGTTTTTAGCTCGGTCTGGTTCGGTCCGGTTCGGTTCGGGCGGTTTGAGCAAACCGTGCTCACCCCTACCGGTGATCCTACGTCCCAAACACCCGGATCCCCTCCGGATACTTGAGTTAAAAACCCTAACTCAAGATTTCCACTATGAAATACTTGTGAAAAACCTTCACAAGTCAAATCATACACAAAGAAATTTGTGACTGCCACAACCCAGGATCACAACCACTCTCACAACCGAGAGTGAACCAATTACAATATTAAAGTAAATGAAACAAAACTTCTTACCGACAAAATACCTATGCCTTGAGTAATACTTACGAATTAGGGCAAAGATGATTTTAAGGAAGAAGAAGTGACACCAAACCCTAGCTCCAAGATGTAGATCAGCGATGGAGAGCTATGGTGATGTTGGTGACCTAGAATCAAGCACTTGGCTTGGAATGCTTCACACTCAATGAATCTCTCTTTGGAAGTAAGAGTGGGGAGAGATTATTGAATGGAATGAATGAGCTTTGAATGAGCTTGGAATGACTTCTCTTGATCTCTAAACTTGCAATAATATCAGCCTTGAGTGCAATGAATGCAGCTCAACAAGTATTTATAGGATAGAGGAGATAGAGAAAGAAATTCGAGTCATTAAATGCTCCAACGTCTCTTTTCTGAACCCAACTAGTCGATCAAAGAACAACCACTGACCGACTAGTTCATCAACTAGTCGGTCGTTCATTTAACGTAGACCGACTAATGGAAGAACAGCCAAAAGGTCGAAGCACAGACAAAAGGAACTAGTCGGTCCAAGAAGAGTAGCTGACCGACTAGTTTCACAACTAGTCGGTCGGTTACTTAACTGAGACCGACTAAGAGATAAAACTGAAGTCTGAGCACAAATTGATTTAGTCGGTCCAAGAACAAATGTTGACCGACTAATTCACCAACTAGTCGGTCGCCAAATGTGCATAGACCGACTAACGATAAACAGTAAGATAGGTGAAAATTGGCATGTACAGTAAAGCTAAACTAGTCGGTCCAAGAAGGAAAGTTGACCGACTAGTTTATCAACTAGTCGGTCGATCAAAGAACACAGACCGACTAATTATAAACAGTAGCTCAGGCTCAAATTTGCATGTACAGGAAAAGCTCAACTAGTCGGTCACAGAAGCATCACTGACCGACTAGTTCACAAACTAGTCGGTCGGTGAGTCAACTTAGACCGACTAACTGTAAACAGTAAAGAGCTTGGAAATGACTGACTGAAACTAGTCGGTCCAAGAAGCTTGGCCGACCGACTAGATCACCATCTAGTCGGTCAGTTCTTCTTCTTGAACCAACTAACATGCACAAGAAGTCACGAATCGAAGCGCGAAGCTTCGGGAAAGTTTGTATGGACTTCTACTAAGATCCTAGAGCTAAGATATGAGCGTTATGAAGATTTAAACCGTAAGACCTACTCAAGGCTTAACATTCTACGATAGAAGCTTAAAGACTATAAATAAAACTTGACGATACCGTCTTCAATAGCTTCAATCGAATCTTCATGACTTCTAAAAAGGTCCATAAGCTTCAACGAAGCTTTAGGCATACGATCACGTGCTTTGAGAAGTCTCAAGACGTCGTAATTGATATTCATATGAATTTGGCGACGATCTCCATAACTGCGCTCACAAGTTGTTAGTTCACGATATATTTATGTTTGTTCATCATCCAAAACCAAATCCGGGGAGTGCAATATCCAACATTCTCCCCCTTTTTGGTGATGACAAACCAACATAAATAATAATCAAAAATAATAATTCATATGAAATTTACTTACTCCCCCTGCATTGATGACACGTTAATTCCAAATTAAACAATAATAATACGCATCAAGCAGCCGAGTAAAGTATTTAAATGAGAATCGATTATAGAAATATCGAATACCAAATGTTGGTTATTGACATATCGGATTGGAAAATCCATTTATATATCTTAACTCCCCCTGAATCTAACATATCAAATTAGATTCTTGGAAAAATGCTTTAAATTATCATTTAACACATCGTTATTATTATATCTCTCCCCCTTTGGCATTAGCAAAAAGAGCGGGAGGAGATCAACGACAACAACAATGGCTTCAAATAAAAAGCACGGGAGTCGAAGAATACGACCACGGCTCAAGTGACACCAAAGAAAAAATATGAATAAAATCAAGGCGTGTCAATGAAACCATAGTTGAAAAACGATAAATAAAATCATCAAAACTCAAATCAATTTTACGGATTGAGTTATGGAATATACTCTCCAATATCAACATTCTTGGTTAATTTAGTGCATGGAAAACAATTCTATGTTTTCATAAAGTGAAATCTATTTAACCAAGTATCTGTTGGGAAATTCGCGGTTCCTTAGGGCACAAAAAACTCTAGTCCCGTCCTAAGTCGGACGGAACATAGACAGAAAAACAATAGCAGCGGAAGAAAAACTAGTTAATCTAAATTAACATGCAGTTAAAACAATTTTAACTTAGCCCTAAGGTCCAAGACCCTATGCCAAGATCTATGCCGACTTGGGACGGGTCTGACCATCCCAAGAAGGATCTAGCCTACTGCGATTAAACTAAACTAATGCTAATAAAATACTTTAACCACATACCCGGAATCTCAGCCCTGGAGCAGGCGAGATGTTCCGTGCCGTCTTCCGAGCTGCTCCTACGCCGAGCCGCTCCTTGAACCGCTCCCCGAACCGCTCCTCGAACCGCTCCGCATCCCGAGGCGATCAATCCCCGTGCCGCCGAGCTAACCACGCGCCAAAGAAAGTTTCACGCAAGTGAAACCTCCGCCAAGATTTCGGATCCAGAATTCGAACTCCTTTGTGTCTTTGCTAGAGCCCGCAGGAGTAAGGCAGAAATTTAGGGAGAAGAGAAATATTAATTTAAGCTTAGATCCGAGCGTGCTCTAACATTTACGAGAGCCGCTCAGATCTAGAGCTTGGGACGAGTTTTAAGTAAGGGGGGAGACCCCTATTTATATAGGCGGCGGACTCTCCCCTTTTCTCAAAATCCGATGTGGGACTAAACAATGAGTCAATTAAAATCAAGTTAGTTTGCACTTCACAAAGTGCAAACTTCCGTGAATTTTAACTCACTCACCGTTGAGCTTCAGGATTGATACAACCTATCAATACGACAAGCGTTCAACGGTGAACGCATAGGAAAAAACCGTTCGTCAATCGGAGTTCGTTTGACCCTCCAATTGATCGTCCAAAGATCAGCCCAAAGCCACCCAAAACACAAAACTGCAGCCGTCAAGGAATTCTGCCTAGGGTTCACAACCCTAGGCGTGTGGGGGCCCACCAATGGGCCCTACTGACTTGACCAGCGCGCGCAGACCGAGCCAGGTGCGTGCAGCGCACGCGCCCCGAGGCGCGTGCGTTGCACGCGCCTGTCTGGGCGCGGGCGCCCGCGTCAGCGGGCGGGCCCGCTGACGCGGGCGTCAGCCTGCGTCAGCGGGCCCCCTTCTTTTTCTTGGGCCTGGGTTTATTTAATCAGCCCCGTTGGGCTGATGGGCTTTGGGGTTTACACTGTTTTGGCCATAACTATTATGTTTGGCGTCCGATTTGGACGCCGTTCGAACCTGGGTCTAGACCGGGACATTCCCGTCTTACCCGTGAACTTTTCCTTGCGTTTATATTATTAAATATTGTATTAAACAATTTAATACACATTTAATCGCTTTTGCATCAAATGCAAAATAGTCCCTATCTAGGCTTAAATTATCATATTGCATCAAATGCAATTATTTCATCCCTTGCATCAAAAATGCAAACTATTCTCCCTAACTAATTTCTACCTATTACTAGACGAAGCGTTGCACTCTGTGTGAGACCCTACAGCCTGACCCTTACAACAGGTTGGGCTCGAAGCCCTATACGGCAGTGACCACGAGCAGTGGTTGCCGTCCCTGCTTCAGGAATCATCATTATGTGGTTAACTCATTGACATGAGTATTGTCGGGACCACCCTGACTGTTTCCGTGATGAATTCCGCAGTTATAGTCTCTTCGTCTTAAATATGTCATGTAGATCAAGTCTAGGGTACGGTCAAACTGTCAACCCCAATAACTTGACTCCGGTTAGTTTTTATCGATCTTTAGTCAATAAATGTTGGGCTTCTTCCAACATACTCTGCGCAGAGTTTTTACTAAAGACCGAACTAACTCTACGACACTAACTCCCATTGACCGGGAGAGACGAATCATTTCTTGGTCATTACTCGCCTCGTTCGTTTCAAGTGACACCCAATCAAAAAAACCTTTCGACAGGCCTTGCCTCGAAGCTAGGTCAGTTGATCTAAGTGGCACCGTTCACGCACAGGTCCGTTAAAATGACCTCAAGTCAAAAGACCAACTAGCCTATCATCACTCAGAGTTATCACTGACAGATTAGTCAATATAACCATATGACAACTCCTGTGGATCGTTCAGTGAACTCATTCTAATGAGCACCTGTGTCTCGTCTTCGACTTCGCCAAGTCAAGCGATCATGAGATCATCGCCACCGCTAAACGGTGAAGACTAAGACACAATGGTCTATCCGACGTTTCGATATCCTTGTCTCGGAACATCTACAACCATGAACCATTTTAGACTTATGCTACAGACGGTCAAACGTTTCTCCATGATCGAGATACTCATCTTGATACCCGTTTGACCTTGCATAAAGTCTCAGGACTTTACCTAAGTTGATATCTAATTACAATATAACTTGGATAAATCATTACCAAACAGCTTACTGTTATTTAGAACAAGATGTTTGTGCTATTCACACAGGAATAAATGGCCTCGAGGGCATAATATTCCTACATCTCCCACTTGCACTCAGGCCCATTTATCTCGGTATCTTATACCGTTTTTACACATAAGTTTTCCCGACTTCATGTGATAGAGCCTTCGTGAGTGGATCTGCTAAAACCGTCTACTCTATAGACTTAAGGGGTTTCTATGTTCATGTCAGACCAACCATTTGAATCTCATTCAAATAATTCATTTGGTCTGTCAGAATCCATAATATTTTATTTTACTTGGATCTTATCCAGTTCATCGTACCTTACGATAATAATTTTAAATTTGCTACTGGTCATTTCAAGTGGTTCATATCCATTTCTGATAAAGTATCAAACTCTTTGATTACTTAATCAAAATATATGTTCCATCCCTTTGATGCTTCGCATGTAATTTATACGCTCCCACTGACCTTGAAAAGTTTCTGGCCAATTCATATAAGTTGGTTAGTCTAAATCATATTTAGAAAAACGAACTTATAAGTGAATGCTCAAATTTTCATGGTCAACTTGAGCGTTTACATCGAGTTTGGTCCGAGTAGATCTGTACACATCTGTTGGCGAAACCGGTTTCATCATAATCCGTTTTAAAGAAATTAGGATGAAAACCGTTCCCGTCCAACATTATTGTACTTCACTATTTTCTTTTCTGCACCAATCTTTCAACTTAAAGATTTACTTGCAGAAAGTGAGGAAACATTTTCCTTGGGCACGTAAACCAAATTCTCAAATTTATTTACGCACACGGACCTGCATCAAGTTTTAAATCGGAGTTACTACTCCGAATTTCATCTTGGAAGTTTGACTAAGTCATCATCAGTTATGATGTCTAACTCGACAATCCGTCTCACGAGATTCGAGTAATAATACAACTTCCTTACGATTGATTTATTGAATATATCATTGATAATGTCTTTATAGAACATTATCAAAACCTAGGCATTACTATCTGGGACTTAACCCAGAGGGAGGAGTTAACTCAGAGTCACTTATTTATGTATCGCACCAAGTCTAACTAAGTGTGATTCATACCTTTTAACACACCGATGTGTTAACAGACTTGATCTGAGAGAAAATCACATTTTCTTTTAATTACACAAGATTTTATTTAGCTAAGTATTTGACCATTCGATCTAATCGAATCAGTTTAAATACTTTAGTCATTTCGTTCTTTATTTTATCAGACTTATGTTTCATCAAGAACACGTGTCTTAATAAAACATACGAATAACTTATTTTAGTTAATCTAGACTCGGGTACATCAGTATGTACTAGACTGAGTTCGACAACTCATTCTCCCACTGTCTCACAGATGGGTTTCGACCATTGTATCTAAGAGGTTAAGACTCACAAGTGTCCGTAGACTTCATAATACGAGAGGTCAGACCCCTCTTTATGTGACTTGTGAAGCTTAATCTCTTGATACGGCCTAGTCTAATTTTACCATATAAGTTTGCTACTATCTTGTGTATTTATATATTAACATTTAATATATATATAGTTATTTACAAATTACTTAACACAAAACATTACTTCAGAAGCAATGTGACGACATTCGTCAAAATGTATTAAACGTCTTTTGTATAACAATTTATTCTGAAATCGTGACATCAAAATATGTCACATTTTCATTTCCTCCTACTTATGCATTTACTAATGATAAATTAAACTATTTAACTCGATTGACTTTCCGGAGTGCCTTCTTCCTTTTCTAAATCACATTTAGATATCAACATAAATAAATAGCTATGCAAGCAACTTATGTATCCAAACGCTTGAGCTTTGCAATCCCGAGTGTAGCTCAAGAAGTTGCGTGTCTCAAGATCCGGTTGGAATACATAGTCTTGCATCGCTCATGCACTCGTATTCGACTCAAACGGTTTGATCGAATTCTCAAACTTTGCGGATCAAAATTGTTTGTCCATACAACCTTGAGGGTAGCTTGACAAGTTGTAGGGAGAAACATACTTTGAATGTCCTATATGTTCAAGCTGCCTCATATAGAGACGAGTGACATGTAGCTTTAAATTATTTGTTGGACCCAGAACTTAATGAAATCATATTTCTTAAGTTTGTTCTTTAGAAGGTCATTTAATGTCAACGAGAATATAGTTTTAATTCTATCAATTAGAATTTAACTCGATATTCAATTAATCAACTTATTGACCAGTTAACTAATTCCAATATTATCAATTGATTCTTTCGGTAAACATAGTCTTGCCCTAGTTTTAGCATATGTTCAATATTAAATATAGGTAGATTGGCTTTTATCTATCTATATCCTCCCACTATTTTTACGAATGTTTTAAAGCTTAATAACGAACGATTTAATCGAATTAAAAATTAATGGGTAAGAGTTCCAATCACCTTGAGTCTAAAACAACCTTGAGTGTAGCTCAACAAGTTGATTGACTCTGCGATCGGAAGATGACTCTTCATCGATCATATCGGATATGACTCTCTTAATCGGTTTTTGCCCCTAGCCATTCGTGATCATGAGTGTGCTCATCCAAATCACAATGTCTAGTCTAGTCGGACCCTTGTTTTCATGTCTAGCCTGACTTGCCCCTCAGCTCGGTGTATGCACGACACATCGGTTTGGGTCAGGTCTTAGACTACATCTTATGTATTTAAGAAGTTGGTTTCTACAAGGTTGCCATGTCACAGCTTGAGTGTATCTCAACAACTATAACACGGGTCCTATAGTTGCGAATCCTTAAAACAAGGAGGGCTACGGCTAATCTTGAAAAAGATCATTAACGTATTTGACTTAGATATAGTCCAGGGTGTCATACAATCATGATTCGCGACATTGCGGTCCAGCGGAACTCAGCCAGGGAATTGACTAAGCCAGGATCACTATCCCTTAAAGGGTGATCCAGAACTCTTAGCCAAGCACATTGACTGGATCATGGTCCATTGAATGAAGCTCGTCATTTTTGTATGTATGCCATAGACTAAACAGCTTTTATTAACAACTAATTAATCCTATCAACTAGTTGCATCCTTAAATTCAAAATTTTAGGATTTGTTTAATAACTTTTATTAAGTCCTTATCAACTATAAGGTTCACGTGCTACCCTAATCGTTATTAGGATTTTAATAAATTTTATTAACAACGCTAGAAGCGAAGTCCTTTAATGAAAATTAATTATAACAATTAGAATTGAAAATTCATTTAAAGGACTACCCTAATCAGGAATTAGGTCTTAATATTGTTGTTAATGATTTATTAAAACATAGCATGTCATTAAAATTCAAGTAATAAATTTTAATCATTTTTAATGGCTAACCTAAAGGGTTGTCTTGTGTTATCAAATAAGGGACAAGATTAACAAGCCATTAAAATAAAGCTACACTAATTTTATCAACATAAAATGAAAGTGTATATCTATTTAACAATTAAATAAACTAAGTTTATCGCATAAACTATTTTTAGACTTTTAAAATCAGTTTTAAAAAATATCTTATAAATTTAAAACATTACTTTAAAAAAATTTCCATGTTCAAAAATTTATCATATACAATTTTTAAACATCTAAAATATTTTAAACTTATCGCATAAATTTAAAGCCTTAAAATCAATTTAAAAATTTATCACATAAATTTAAAAACACCATTTTAAAATTTCCATGCTTAAAAAAAATTTATCATATAAAAATTTTTAGGCATCCAAAATAATTTTAAACTTTTAAATATTTAAAATTATCACATAAATTTTAAAACGTCATTTTAAAAATTTTCATGTTCAAAAATTTATCACATAGAATTTTGAACTTCAAAAACATTTTTAAAATTATCTAATAACTTTAAAAAATTTAAAAGTATTTAAAAAGGCATTAATAAGTTTATTGAAATCGCAGTACCTAGATCGACTACGCAAACCTAGGCTCTGATACCACTGTTGGGAAATTCGCGGTCCCTTAGGGCACAAAAAACTCTAGTCCCGTCCTAAGTCGGACGGAACATAGACAGAAAAACAATAGTAGCGGAAGAAAAACTAGTTAATCTAAATTAACATGCAGTTAAAACAATTTTAACTTAGCGCTAAGGTCCAAGACCCTATGCCAAGATCTATGCCGACTTGGTATGGGTCTGACCATCCCAAGAAGGATCTAGCCTACTGGGATTAAACTAAACTAATGCTAATAAAATACTTTAACCACATACCCAGAATCTCAGCCCTGGAGCAGGCGAGATGTTCCGCGCCGTCTTCCGAGCTGCTCCCACGCCGAGCCGCTCCTTGAACCACTCCCCGAACCGCTCCTCGAACCGCTCCGCATCCCGAGGCGATCAATCCCCGTGCCGCCGAGCTAACCACGCGCCGAAGAAAATTTCACGCGAGTGAAACCTCCGCCAAGATTTCGGATCCAGAATCCGAACTCCTTTGTGGCTTTGCTAGAGCCCGCAGGAGTAAGGCAGAAATTTAGGGAGAAGAGAAATATTAATTTAAGCTTAGATCCGAGCATGCTCCAACATTTACGAGAGCCGCTCAGATCTAGAGCTTGGGACGAGTTTTGAGGAAGGGGGGAGACCCCTATTTATATAGGCGGCGGACTCTCCCCTTTTCTCAAAATCCGATGTGGGACTAAACAATGAGTTAATTAAAATCAAGTTAGTTTGCACTTCACAAAGTGCAAACTTCCGTGAATTTTAACTCACTCACCGTTGAGCTTCAGGATTGATACAACCTATCAATACGACGAGCGTTCAACGGTGAACACATAGGAAAAAACCGTTCGTCAATCGGAGTTTGTTTGACCCTCCAATTGATCGTCCAAAGATCAGCCCAAAGCCACCCAAAACACAAAACTGTAGCCGTCAAGGAATTCTGCCTAGGGTTCGCAACCCTAGGCGTGTGGGGGCCCACCAGTGGGCCTCACTGACTTGACCTGCGCGCGCAGACCGAGCCAGGCGCGTGCAGTGCACGCGCCCCGAGGCGCGTGCGCTGCACGCGCCTGTCTGGGCGCGTGCGCCCGCGCCTGGCGGGCGCCCGCGTCAGCGGGTGGGCCCGCTGACGCGGGCGGGCCCGCTGACGCGGGCGTCAGCCGGCGTCAGCAGGCTGACGCACGCGTCAGCGGGCCCCCTTCTTTTTCTTGGGCCTGGGTTTATTTAATCAGACCCTTTGGGCTTATGGGCTTTGGGGTTTACACTGTTTTGGCCATAACTATTATGTTTGGCGTCCGATTTGGACGCCGTTCGAACCTGGGTCTAGACCGGGACATTCCCGTCTTACCCGTGAACTTTTTCTTGTGTTTATATTATTAAATATTGTATTAAACAATTTAATACACATTTAGTGAACTCTTTCTAATGAGCACCTGTGTCTCGTCTTCGACTTCGCCAAGTCAAGCGATCATGAGATCATCGCCACCGCTAAACGGTGAAGACTAAGACACAATGGTCTATCCGACGTTTCGATATCCTTGTCTCGGAACATCTACAACCATGAACCATTTTAGACTTATGCTACAGACGGTCAAACGTTTCTCCATGATCGAGATACTCATCTTGATACCCGTTTGACCTTGCATAAAGTCTCAGGACTTTACCTAAGTTGATATCTAATTACAATATAACTTGGATAAATCATTACCAAACAGCTTACTGTTATTTAGAACAAGATGTTTGTGCTATTCACACAGGAATAAATGGCCTCGAGGGCATAATATTCATACAGTATCGTCGAGCGACGAAAGCAAACATCAGAGACATAAAAAAAATTATATAATGTGCACAATAGAATGAAATGTCAACTGTGATGTATATATATATAAGTATGAACCAGAGTACATCAAAAATATACATCACTGATATCCAAAAAGCGATCCAACGATCGGCGATCAAAATACAACATCATATATCTCAGAATACAGCATATATGGAAGTATCACAAAAACATATCGACATCCATCCAACTTACATCAAAATACATCAAAAATCATCCAGAACCACACTCTATCCTACCCAAACTCTCTCACACTAGATGTATCATCCAAGGAGCATCGGAGAGTCCTCAGAGAAGCTCAAGAGGAAACGGCAGGATCTGCAACAGCAGCAGGCTCTGTAGGAGCGGAGGTGGTCACTGGGTATGCAGTAGTGTCCACGGGAGTGACAGAAGTGGCAATATCTGGAGCAGCAACATCAGTGGCCTCGGGAGCACCAGTCGGAGCATCCACCGCAGGAGTAGTGGCAACATGTGTGTTCTCGGGGGCACCAGCAGACGAAGCAATAGCAGCATCACCAGAAGTGCCCTCGGGGGCACGAGTAGAAGCATGAGCAAGCTCCTCAATGTCCTCCTCATCCAACTCATCCTCGTCAGAAAAAGACGGAGGGACCTCAATATCAAGGTGACGAGCTATACGGCAGAGAATCTCCTCAGAACGAGCCTGATGAGACTCCAAATGTCACAGAGAACGAACGAGCTCGGCAAGAGTGGAAGAGGGAGCATCTGAGGCTGAGGCAGAGGCTGACGCTGAAGGTGTCGTCCTCTGAACGTGACGGAGCGCCGTAAGAGACTTCTTGACAGCCGTCGTGTTCAGGGGAGGACCAAGTGGACGCTCATCGTCAGGAGGCAATGTGACACGGAAGTGACGAAATACCAGAGTCAACAAGCACGGGAAGGGGATATGAGCCGACTTCATGGACTTGCGAATACACTCGAAAGAATCCATCTTATTGAGTATAATGCGAGCCCAGTTAATCGAGCTCCCCATGAAAATAGCATATATCAACTTCAAGAAAGGCTGGGACGGTAGAGAGGAGGAGCCGTACTTGGGAAGCAAGCACGACTTCAGAATCAAATTTAGGACCCAGGCGTTAGGCTTGAAGGATTTGGAGGGAACGCCAATCATGGCGGGAGGAATCTGGTGGAAGATCTGAGAGAGAATGACCTGATCAAGGGAGGAGATATCATCAACAGATATATCGGAGGGAAGGAGGCCAGACGAGGAGATACCCAAAATCTCTCCTAAGATTTCTCCCGTGAGGACTATCGGAGTCCCCAAGACAGTCGTCTCAATCGAGTGGGTCGCATGGTATTGACCCTGGACGCGGTTGGCATAGAATAGTTTCACTAGGCGAGGGTAGGGGTGAGGGTTCGCCTTCGGGTCATATCGAAGGTAATCGAGAAGACCGGAGGACGAAAGAAGATCGGCGAGGCCTAGGAAGTCACTAAACTGGACGAAATGCTCCAGAAGAAGTGGGCAGTGTTCGATACGGTTGTAAGCCGTGAGACACAAATGGTCGTCGCGACACAACGAAATATCGACACCGCCAACCGGCATCGGAGCCTTTCCCTTAGGCTGACGGGTACGGGGATGTGAGCTAGACTCAGGCTGCCTAGGAGGAGGAGAGGGGTCCCTATGAGTCTCAGGCTCGGGAATATACTCGGTGTCGGAATCCGAAGCACCGGGTGGAGTGGGAGCACGAAAAATCACTGGCTTGGGCTTGGGCTGAGATCGGGCACGGGGTTTCGAAGTCGCCGTCCTCTTACGCTTAAGAGGAGGTGAAGACGAAGAGGGTAGGTTGGTTTTCGAACGGCATTTCGGAGGGGTTCGCGTAGGTTGTGGGGGGTCCGAAGGTGGTGAATCGACAGTCATAGGCGAAGGGCCAGAGGGAGTGATCGGAATCCGTGTTCTTGCCATAATCGAAGCAAGACACGACGCATATGAGATCAAATCTAAGAAATCCTAAACAAACCCTAGAAATCTTAGAAACCTAAACCCTAGCCGAGATGATGAGAAACCCTAACTCTAAACGCAGGAAATGAACCCTAGAACTAGGAGAGAGAGAGAGAGAGAGGGAGATCACCTAGGAGGAGGGGGCGACGGTCGACGACGGCGGGGATGGCCAGAAACAGGCCGGACACGACGGAGAGGGAGGAGGGAAGTCGAAGGGTCGGGGGGTTTTGGCTGGAGATCGATCGACTAAATGCGAAAGAAGTCGATCGGATGAGGATATAAGTCGATTAGAAGCCAAAAGACGATTCAGTCCCTGGCACAACTAGTCGGTCACAGTTCAAGCACTGACCGACTAGATCACGATCTAGTCGGTCGGTCAATAAGCATGAACAGACTAGTTGTAAACAGTAACTGAAAGCAAATTTCCTTACAAGATGTAGTCGGTCTAAGCTCATTCACTGACCGACTAGAACTGAATCTAGTCGGTCGGCCAATGAACTTGGACCGACTAAGAGAGTTCAAAAAATGAAAATTTTGAGATTTTGATTTCTCTCCTAATCACACTTGGATGAAACATCAAAATACTATCATTAATCATTATATTACCCCATTACGCACAAATCGAGCGAAAATTCCGAAAATTCAACAATAATCCAGAAAATTTCAATACTTCAAGCATGAGCAAATATAACGAATAGAATAGCATGCAAGAATATTGAATAAAAATGAATCCTATATCTCGGATTCACCCATAATCTCCAATTCTTGACGCAACCGCACAAAGGAATCCTCCTTTAGGGGTTTCGTGAAAATATCGGCGATTTGCTTCTGGGTTTCAACGTACACTAATATGATGTCCTTTTTAGCAACATGATCATCTAAGAAATGGTGTCGGACATCTATGTGTTTCGAACGGGAATGGTGTACCAGGTTCTTGGAAAGACATATTGCACTTTGGTTGTCCACCATGATATGGCAAGTATCACAGTTTATACCAAAGTCTTTAAGTCTGTGTCTAATCCAAAGAACTTGAGCACATGCGGCACCGGCAACAATGTATTCCTCCTCGGTGGTTGAAAGTGATACGGAATTTTGCTTCTTGGAAAACCAAGAGACAATGGAATTTCCTATAAAATGGCAAGTGCCACTAGTACTTTTCCTGTCGGATTTGCATCCCGCATAATCGGCATCACTATATGAGATTAACTCATACGTGCTAGATTTTGGATAAAGTAATCCAAAATCAAGTGTATAACTTAAATAACGGAAAATACGCTTTACCGCTACTAAGTGTGACTCCTTAGGTTGAGACTGATAACGAGCACATACGCATACGGCAAACATAATATCGGGCCTACTTGCGGTAAGATAAAGTAAACTACTAATCATACCTCGATATAGACGAATGTCTACATCTTTACCGCCCGTATCCTTATCAAGATGCGTAGTCGTGCCCATTGGAGTCTTTTTCCCGGAGGCATTCTCCATTCCAAATCGCTTTAGTAACTCCACCGTATACTTCGTTTGGTGGATGAAGATCGCATCGTTCATTTGGCGAATTTGGAGACCTAAGAAATATTTGAGCTCACCCATGTGGCTCATCTCAAATTGATCCTTCATCACATTAGAAAACTCTTCGCAAAGAGCAAAGTTAGTAGCACCGAAAATGATATCATCAACATAAATTTGAACTAAAATTATATCATTATTCGAATACTTAACAAATAATGTGGAATCAACTTCTCCCATTTTAAAACCCAAATCCAAAAGAAAATTCTTTAAACGGTCATACCAAGCTCGAGGAGCTTGTCTCAAACCGTAAAGTGCTTTCTTAAGTTTGAAAACATGATTTGGAAATTTTTCATTAATAAAACCCGGAGGTTGAGAAACGTAAACTTCCTCAACAACATCTCCATTTAAAAATGCACTTTTTACATCCATTTGAAATAATTTGAAATCCTTATGGCATGCAAAAGACAATAATAATCTAATTGATTCTAATCTAGCTACCGGAGCGAAGGATTCTTCGAAATCAATACCTTCCTCTTGCCGATAGCCTTGAGCTACTAACCGAGCTTTGTTCCGGACGACGACTTGGTTTTCGTCGGTTTTGTTCTTGAAGATCCACTTTGTCCCTATGACGGTGTGGTTCTTCGATGGCAATGGAACAAGCTCCCAAACCTCATTCCTCTCGAATTGAATTAGTTCCTCTTCCATGGCAAGGATCCAAGCACTATCTTCGCACGCCTCATTAACATTCTTTGGCTCTATCGAGGAGGCAAAGGCACAATGAGCGAAGTGGTTCACTTGCGATCTCGTCTTGACACTATCATGGATATTGCCAATGACTTGCTCATGAGGATGGTCACGAACGCTATGAAGCCGTTTGGGAATTCCTTGATTACTAGGAACATTCTCAAAAACTTCATTAGTTGGGTTAGTCTCAATAGAATCAATAGAAGTATTAGAATTAGAATTACCAATTGAATCACATAGGACATCCATAGAGTCATCATCATTAGTAATTCTAGTTGGAACAAATCCTTCATTAAATGAAACATGAAGTGATTCCTCGATCGTTGAGGTTCGTTTGTTGAATATCCGGTAGGCTTTGCTACGTGAGGAATACCCAACAAAAATCCCCTCATCGGATCTTGGATCGAATTTGTCCAAACTACCATACGTGTTCTTAATAAAACATTTTGAACCAAAAACACGAAAATGTTTAACTTGAGGCAACCTTCCAAACAACAATTCATAACAAGTTTGTTTAGTGCCGGGCCTCAAAAGTATTCTATTAAACACATAGCAAGCGGTGTGTACCGCTTCCGCCCAAAATTGATGGCCAAGTTGGCTATCATCAAGCATAGTGCGAGCACACTCCACTAGCGTCCTATTCTTTCTCTCGACAACACCATTTTGAGGAGGTGCGCGAGGGAATGAAAAGGTGTGTGTAATACCTACTTCATCACAAAATGTCTCAAAAGACTCATTCTCAAATTCACCTCCATGATCACTACGAATAGTGACGATGGTGGTTCCTAAGAGATTTTGTACTTTCTTAACAAAAATTGTGAAGTTTTCAAAAGCTTCATTTTTATTACACAATGAAAATACCCAAGTAAACCTAGAAAAGTCATCAACGATGACAAGTCCATATCTAGCATTACCTAATGAAGCAACTCTAGTTGGCCCAAATAAATCTAGATGTAATAGCTCTAGAGGCCGCTTAGAGGAAATGCTTTTCTTAGGTTTAAATGAAGATTTTGGAAGCTTGCCTCGTTGACACGAGTCACAAAAGCTTTTCTTTTGAAAGACTAGCTTAGGGAAGCCTCTAATAGAATTTAACTTGGAAAGCTTAAATAGTGTTCCAAAGTTCACATGACCAAAACGTCGATGCCATAAGTGTTGTTCACTTGTGTTGGCAATGAGACATTGTTCATGTGATCTTGGAAGATCTAGGATATATATATCCTTATGGTGTGTGCCGGAAAACAATAATTCATTATTATCTTTTCTTAAAATATGGCACATTCCTTTCGCAAAGCTAACTTTGTAACCTTTGTCACAAAGTTGACTTATTGAAATGAGATTGTGGTTTAATCCTTTAACAAGGTAAACATCACATATAAGGGGTTTAGAAGGATTACCCACTTTACCAACACCTATGATGGTTCCGCTCTCGTTGCCTCCAAAGACGACGCGGTTTCCATTAGCAATGGGAACCACTCCGGAGAGCAATTGAGCGTCACCCGTCATGTGTTTTGAACACCCGCTATCGAGTATCCAATTCCCCTTGGAGCTAAATTTAAATTTGTTGCTCCTTTTCTTTTTCTTTTCCTTGAGTACCTAAAGATAGAAAATTTCATATCATGGTACCCAAGGTCATTGGGTCCAAAAGATTAGACCTTTGGAAGCCAAGTCCAATTGGACTTAGACTTCCCCACATAATTCCTACTATGCACAACATCCGAAAAATAAGCATTCATGTAAACTTGTTTTTCATCCATGCTTGTGTCCTTTGGGCTCCAAATTGTGAATATTTTGGGAGCCCTCATCCTATTGGGTGCATGCATGCGTTGTTGGTTTCTACGTGATGCATGACGTGGATCTGCATAAGGAACATGATGGAATGGTGCATTATGAGAATTATTCATACGATGATGTGGGTGTACATATGCATGTGGAGGAACACATGCGTGAGGGTGTCTCACATGGTGTGCACGTGCCCGTGGATGTGTGGCATAGAAATCATCATATGTATGAGCCGGTGGAGTAGGACGCGTGTTCCTACGTGGCATAGTATTGGTGTACATATAAGCATGACCCTTCTTTGGAGGTCCACCCAAAGTGGGTTTCTTTCCGAAAGAGGGTGTGGACGAGGTGGAAGCACCATTGGTAGATGAACTACCAATAGAGTGTTTGCTACCACTCGTTGAGTCACCGGAAGTTGGCCTAACAAAAGTAGTAGCCGATTTGGATGAAGTTCCCATCGTATACCCCAAGCCAATGTGGTGTTTGGTTGGAAGTAAGACATTTAGGATATTATCCAAATGGCCCTTACCCTTATTGAATTCATTGATTCGGCCTAATGTGTTCTCATATTTCTCGGTGAGAGAACGCAAAGATCCATCCAAAGTGGATACTTGCGATGTGAGCACATAAACACGAGATTTGAGATTTTCATTCTCAATACTCAAAGTTGAGTTTTGAGAGGTCAAATCCGCAATCTTGTGTTCTTCCGGATCCTCAATGCTAACATGTTCAAGTTGAGTCTTGAGATTAACAATCTCATTCTTCAACCCTTCAACAACGGTGTCGTTGTTGGTGATGATAGTTTTAGGCGAGGTTTGAATGCTAGCTAAGTCATCTTTTACTTTAGTATACCTATTTACTAATTTAGTATACTTAGACCACAATTGAGAATTAGCATTCCTAAGGTCATCCATTGTTACCTCATCGCCTTCGTTGTCGCTATCATCGGAGGAGGCATCTTTATCTTGCTCCTCTCTAGCCATGAAGCACATGTGTGCTTGCTCCACTTGCTCATCATCCGACTCTCCGCTTGAGGAATCATCGGAGTCGGTGAAAGTCCCGACAAGCCCCTTTTTGTTCCCTTTCTTGTACTTCTTGGACTTGTCGTACTTCGACGCCTTCCACTTCTCCTTTTGCTTGTTTAGAGGACACTCCGCTTTCATGTGTCCTGGCTTGTTGCATTTAAAGCACAAAGAAGAGGAGGCGTTAGAAGAATTGAACTTTGACTTGTTTTTGAAGTTACCTTTCCGGAAGAACCGGTTGAACTTCTTGGCCATGAGTGCCATGGACTCCAAGTCCAACTCGTCTTCCGAGTTTTCATCATCGGTTGATGTGGATGTGGATGGAGCAGCCTTGAAAGCAATAGCCTTCTTCTTTGGCTCGTCTTGCTTTAGGTAGGACTTCATCTTTTCTTGCAACTTCAACTTGCTATCCTTGCGTACCTCGTATGACATTAAAGTACCCATTAGTTGAACAACGGTATACTTGTTCATATCATTACCTTCCTCGATGGCGAAGGTACGTTTTTCCCAACTCGAAGGAAGTCCTTCGATAAGCTTCGAACATTTCTCCTTTTGGGTGTAGGATTTGCCGAGAGCCTCTAACTCGTTTATGATGTCGACGAAGCGAGCATAATACTCCTTCATCTTCTCACCCTGTTGCATATGAAACATCTCGTAATCTTTATTAACAACAACGAGTTTAGAGTCTCTTACCCTACTCGTCCCTTCATGTAATATGAGGAGGGAGTTCCATATTTGATATGCACTCTTACATGTGCATATCTTGTTGAAATCCTCGGGCTCCAAAGCACATTGCAAGGCGTTCATTGCCTTGGCATTGCTTACCTCCGCGGCGACCTCCGCGGGAGTCCACTTCTCGAAATCTTCTTCGGCGGGCTCGACGTATTCCTTCATCGTGGTCCTCCATAGTGAAGCACTCCGGAGGAACGTTTCCATCCGGCATTTCCAGTACCCGTAGTTGGTACCGTTGAAGAATGGAGGCCTCGTTGAGGAATGTCCTTCCATTACCGAAGACGCTCCTTCACGGTTCTTGAAGGTGCTATAGTCGGAAGGTGGACGAACGGTCTTGTTGTCGTTGGCAGACATAGCTATAGACTTGGCTCTGATACCAAATGTAATGCCCTGCTAAGCTACTGCACAAGTACTAGAGGGGGGGGGGGGGGGGGGTGAATAGTACTTTAAAATAATTAAGAGGCTAATTCCTAATTACTTGCAAACTCTACCAAACAATGCGGAAAAGTAAATGTTAGACAACAAAGAAACAATCGCAAACAACGATATAACTGGGTTCGGATCCACCCAAGTCTCCCCGACTTGTTCCCGGTGATCCTACGTCCCAAACACCCGGATCCCCTCCGGATACTTGAGTTAGAAACCCTAACTCAAGATTTCCACTATGAAATACTTGTGAAAAACCTTCACAAGTCAAATCATACACAAAGAAATTTGTGACTCCCACAACCCGGGATCACAACCACTCTCACAACCGAGAGTGAACCAATTACAATATGAAAGTAAATGAAACAAAACTTCTTACCGACAAAATACCTATGCCTTGAGTAATACTTACGAATTAGGGCAAAGATGATTTTGAGGAAGAAGAAGTGGCACCAAACCCTAGCTCCAAGATGTAGATCAGCGATGGAGAGCTATGGGGATGTTGGTGACCTAGAATCAAGCACTTGGCTTGGAAGGCTTCACACTCAATGAATCTCTCTTTGGAAGTAAGAGTGGGGAGAGATTATTGAATGGAATGAATGAGCTTTGAATGAGCTTTGAATGATTTCTCTTGATCTCTAAACTTGCAATAATATCAGCCTTGAGTGCAATGAATGCAGCTCAACAAGTATTTATAGGATAGAGGAGAGAGAGAAAGAAATTCGAGTCATTAAATGCTCCAACGGCTCTTTTCTGAACCCAACTAGTCGGTCAAAGAACAACCACTGACCGACTAGTTCATCAACTAGTCGGTCGTTCATTTAACGTAGACCGACTAATGGAAGAACAGCCAAAAGGTCGAAGCACAGACAAAAGGAACTAGTCGGTCCAAGAAGAGTAGCTGACCGACTAGTTTCACAACTAGTCGGTCGGTTACTTAACTGAGACCGACTAAGAGATAAAACTGAAGTCTGAGCACAAATTGATTTAGTCGGTCCAAGAACAAATGTTGACCGACTAATTCACCAACTAGTCGGTCGCCAAATGTGCATAGACCGACTAACGATAAACAGTAAGATAGGTGAAAATTGGCATGTACAGTAAAGCTCAACTAGTCGGTCCAAGAAGGAAAGTTGACCGACTAGTTTATCAACTAGTCGGTCGATCAAAGAACACAGACTGACTAATTATAAACAGTAGCTCAGGCTCAAATTTGCATGTACAGGAAAAGCTCAACTAGTCGGTCACAGAAGCATCACTGACCGACTAGTTCACAAACTAGTCGGTCGGTGAGTCAACTTAGACCGACTAACTGTAAACAGTAAAGAGCTTGGAAATGACTGACTGAAACTAGTCGGTCCAAGAAGCTTGGCCGACCGACTAGATCACCATCTAGTCGGTCAGTTCTTCTTCTTGAACCAACTAACATGCACAAGAAGTCGCGAATCGAAGCGCGAAGCTTCGGGAAAGTTTGTATGGACTTCTACTAAGATCCTAGAGCTAAGATATGAGCGTTATGAAGATTTAAACCGTAAGACCTACTCAAGGCTTAACATTCTACGATAGAAGCTTAAAGACTATAAATAAAACTTGACGATACCGTCTTCAATAGCTTCAATCGAATCTTCATGACTTCTAAAAAGGTCCATAAGCTTCAACGAAGCTTTAGGCATACGATCACGTGCTTTGAGAAGTCTCGAGATGTCGTAATTGATATTCATATGAATTTGGCGACGATCTCCATAACTGCGCTCACAAGTTGTTAGTTCACGATATATTTATGTTTGTTCATCATCCAAAACCAAATCCGGGGAGTCCAATATCCAACAGCAACGTCCTTTATAAAATTATTAGCAAAATTGTTTGCAACAGATTGCAGTGGGTTATTCACAAGTTAATCTCTCCCCATCAAGCTGCCTTCCTTGAGGGGAGACTCATGGCTGATTGCTCCCTCCTAGCCTACGAACAAATTAGATATTTCAATAATCATATGGGATCTAGAATGTGTCTCAAGCTTGATTTCAGGAAGGCATTTGACAGCATAAATCGGGAGTTTGTTTACTTTATCATGCAACAGATGGGATTCGGGACTAAATTCATCAGCTGGATTAAAGAGTGCATTTCAACTCCAACCTTCTTGGTAATGGTGAATGGGTCTCCTGTGGGGTTCTTCGATGGAAATAGAGGTATTAGACAAGGTGACCCCCTTTCCCCATATTTATTTGTCACAATCATGGAAGCCTTTTTTCTCCTGGTCGCGAAATTTACCACCAGAGGAACCATTCAACCTATGCGGAGGCAGGGTTCAATTTCACACCTTTTATTTGCAGATGATTTGCTGGTATTCATTCGCACCAACAACAAATCCTTGCGAGGACTTAAAAATCTGCTATCTGATTTCAGCAATTTCACGGGGCTTCAAATAAATTGGGATAAGAGCGCGGCTATTTTCAGTAAAGGGGTAAAGAATCCTAGAGAACTTGCTGATTTCCTGGGAGTAAAAATGGCTAATACATTTACTACCTACCTTGGATTGCCGCTATCATCGAAATACCCAAAAACAGCGATGTATGGCAGACTGGTTGACAAATGCAAAAGGAGACTAAGTGGTTGGTCTTCTTCGACACTTTCCATTGCGGGACGTATCGAGCTTGTTAGAACAGTGATATATGGTATGATATCCTTTTGGTCTCAAGCTTTCCATATTCCCAAAGTTATTCTGCATACCATCACTTCCCTATGTAGGCAATTCATTTGGGGGGCTAATAACACATGGGCCTGGGGAGACTCTTGCAAACCCAAATCAGAAGGGGGTGTTGGACTGTGACTTCTTCCTGATCTTAACATTTCTTCCGGACTGAAGTTAACCTGGAGAATGTTGAAAGGGAAGGGTCTATGGGCCGAATATATGAGAAGTACGTATAAGGATATAGCATCCTTCTATGAGGCGAAGGCTAAGCCAACGGATTCAGGCACTTGGAAATTTCTGCTGCATTGTAGAGGAGTTTCGCAGAATCTTATTACTAGGAAGGTCAGGGATGGGAACGACACTCTCTTCTGGCACGATAACTGGCTGCCCTGTGGTCCACTGAAGATCTATCCGACATTCCAAATGGTGCTAGTAAGAGAAGAGTGCTGGATTATTGGAACGGGCTGGATTGGATTGATGACACCAATATTCGGCAATTGAGGCCATTGCTACAGCATATCTCTCTGGTTCCAGGCGTAGATTCGTGGGAATGGAAGCCAAGCACCTCCTTCAGCTTCAAGAGTATATGGGAGAGTGTTCGGCAAAAATGTACTCCTTTCCCCTACATCAAGT
This sequence comes from Scilla litardierei, assembly GCA_030789695.1. Classification (NCBI taxonomy): domain Eukaryota; kingdom Viridiplantae; phylum Streptophyta; class Magnoliopsida; order Asparagales; family Asparagaceae; genus Scilla; species Scilla litardierei. The sequence continues at coordinate 96,685,098 of CM061136.1, forward strand.
TGATTTGGTACCAAGGGAATATTCCGAAGATGAGCATCACCCTTCTCCGAGCTTTCAAGGGGCGGCTGCTGACTCGAGATATGCTCTTGAAGTGGGGGCTTCATACCGCAGGGGATTGCGTGCTATGTGAGAATGGTAGTATGGAGAGTACGGAGCATATGTTCTTCGCTTGTCAATATGTTTCGTATCTTCTTAGCCGTGCGGTACTAAAAATGGGCATTTCGGGAGCCAACCTGACTTCCCTTCCTGAAACTGGTTCTTTATTCCTATATAAGTTTGGGGGAAAGGGGGTTATAGGAACGCTGGCTAAGACCATTCTTGCGGCACTGGTGTGGCACGTCTGGAGAGAAAGAAATAGACGGGTTTTCGACAAAAATCAAAGATGCAAACTGAGTCTGTTTGAGGATATCGCGGCGGATGTGAGGATTGCCCTGCGAAATTGTGAACCCAATGATGCGGCAGCTGCTTCAGCTCTCTCAAATTGGGGTATTAGGGATAATGGATGAAATGGGGTGTCATTGTGAGTGGATGCTGGATTTGATATTTGGGGGTGACGACGGCTGTGTCCGCTCCCTCCTATATTGAATCTTGTATTCTGTTCAACAATGAATGTATTATTCTGTATATGTTTACTCAATAAAGTTTCTCATTTACCTTTCTATATATATATAGGAAAATTTTCAAATGAGAACATTTCGCACCGTGCGAAAATGTTTTTAGTTTTTTTTTTGAAATTTTTTTTTCAAAAATTCTTTTTTCCACCCTCATTATATGTTGTTATACCCCTCTCAAAAAATAATGGTTGAGAAATAATGTCATTTGGCCTTCGATCAAGGCATTTCAACAAATTCGCACGTTTTGATACCGTTAAATTTGTAACGGGTGGATGGGTGCTCTAATGCCCAACGGGTTCACCCATTTTTTTTCCATGGGGTATATATTTGTATGGATTAAACATCAAAAAAAGAATTTTTGGAAAAAAAATTTCAAAAAAATAAAAAAAATGTTTTCGCACGGCTTTCGCATGGGTTTTTTCGCAACGGAAGATCACTATATATATATATATCCCTAAAATATACCTAAGAACACGCGCAGGCAGAATTACCTGTGCACGCCTCCTCTGTTCGGTGTTTTTAATTATTTTTTTGATTTTTTTGCAGTAGCTAGATATACTTGTTATGTAGCTTCCCAAAAAATTTCAGGTCAATCCAACACCGTATGAGCCTCCGTTCATCGATTTCAAAAACGTTGCGCAAAACTGTCCAGAATTCTGGACAGTTTTGCGCAACGTTTTTGAAATCGATGAACGGAGGCTCAAACGGTGTTGGATTGACCTGAAAGTTTTTGATAAGATACATAACAAGTATATCTAGCTACTGCAAAAAAATTTCATAATTTGGAACCCACGAATAGAGGGGCTGTTCACAAGTATTTCTGCATGCGCACGTTCGTAGGCACATTTGCCTATATATATAGTATACATATATATATATGATAATGTAATATATTGTTCACGTGTGATAAATTACTATAATTATAAACTCACACTTTGCGTGTTGCTTCCTCTTAGATGACATGCGTTGGATTGCAGGCGGGGTGATGAGCACCGATGGTATGGTGGCTACAGCTGCGGTGATCGGAGGTCCAGCGGATCGAGGTGGCGATGGTTAACGGTGGGAACCTATCAGCAGCATGGGCCTCGAGCTTGTCGGGGTGCAAGCGGGGCTCTTACTTGCGGTGGAGCACGTCTGAGGAAGGCGGTGTACGGCTATGCGGTGGTCGGAAGGTGGCGCGGGTTTGAGAGGGCTGAGGTTTGGTGGAGGTGTTTGGTGAATGGCGAAGGAAGAGAGGTGGGTTCTCTGTGAAGGGGTGGTCGGAGGAAGGGAGAGAGATTGTGGGGAGATGAAGCTGCCAGAGTTTGTGGAGAGGCTGGTGGTGGTTCGACGGTGGTGACGCCAGCGGGGTGGTGGTCAGAGATTGAGAGGGAGGTCGGGAAGAGATGTGGAGACGGTGGGGGTAGCCTTGGGTTTGCGGGGGTTGAGGGGAGTATGAAGGGGTGATGGAAACGGTGTTTGCTTGGGGTTGTCGTCGGAGTTGGAAGGTGGTCGTGCGGTGGAGTGCAGGTTGTGGTGGCTGTACAGTGGCGTTGGGAGGCTGAGGTGCGGTGGAGGAGATGGCCGAGAGGGGAGGTGAGAGCCACATGTTTGTGGGGTTGAGAGGAGGCTGGCAGACGGTGGCTTATGGCATGCAGGCGGGGAGCTTGGGTTGTCGGAGTTGTTTGACAAAGAAGATGGGGTGGTAGTCGGGGTCAAAGGGTGGTGCAAGAGTTGGTCGGTGGCGAGGCTTGGTCGGAGGGGCTTGGTTTCAAGGCGAGGAGGTCGCGACGTCGTGTTGCGCGGCAGCGGGGCTGTGAAGAGGGGAGAAAAGTGTGGGGTTTCGATGGGAGGAGATGGTGGTGGCTTGGTTGTGTGGGCTGAGGAAGGGAGGAGATGGTGGCGGCGTAAGGAGGAGACGGCTGCCGCACAGTGGTTGTCGGGCTTGGAGGGAGGTTCGACTGATCGCCAGTGTGATGATCGAAGGGGAGGGCTCGAGTTGTGGGAAGGTGGAGGACAGCAAACGACGTGCATGTCGTAGGTTGAGGGCCACCGAAGTTGAGGGCTACCGGTGGAGGGATGTACGGAGGGGAGGGAGGCTGTGAGCGTTGGGTTGAAGGGAGGATGAGATCGGTGGGTTTTCGGTTGAAGCTATAAAGGAAGTTGTTGGGGTTTGATGTTGATAGGGTTTTACTATGAGTTGAAGCAAGAGGAAGGGATCTTTGAAGGGGGAGAGAGAGTGTGTGTGAGATAGAGAGAATGTTCATGCGATATGCATGGGTTTGTTAAGATTTCGGAATCTAATAGCGTGCATGAGCTACGCGGAAATGTGGGTGGTAGTTAAGATCCAATTTTTGCGGTTATTATGGGTTAAATCGTGGGGGTAGTTAAGATGTTTAGAGATTATTAGGTTGGGGTCTGAATATAGGGAGATCTTACTAGTTTAGATCTTTAGCTAAGATTTGATTTAGGAAATCAATTGGGGAAATAAATTTAGATTTATAAGATCTAATAATATTTATTCGGCTATGATTTGATTTGGGTAATTGATTCGTAGTGAAAAGTGTATATTTATACCCCCTAACTACCTCTATTTTGTGCTAAAGATTAGGCTTAATCTTGCTCTTTCGAGTATATACTCACTTTATGTTTCATATAAGGGCTTATTTGCATTCTTTGCACAAAACATCATTATATGGACTAATTTATCATTCTCCTATTTTTCAGGTACTCCTGGGGGTCTTGGGGATTTTCTAGAATTTCCTGAGATTTTTTTGGGATTTCTATTTATTTTTGGCAAATTATTAGAAGAGAAATGGCATTTTAAAAGGGTGAAAAGTACTTAAATGGGGCACCACGTGGCACGATCCCACGGCGCCACGTGGCACCGATCAAATAGCCGGGTCCCATCTTTGCGGGCTTAAAAGCCCAGCCGCAGTTCAAATGCGGGCAGTGTTCCGCAATTTCAAAAGCGGGCTTTGCCCTCTATTTTTGCGGGCTGAGAGACCGCCCGCTGAGCGGGCAGTAATTTAAGCGGGCCAAAGGCCCACCCGTTGATTGAGAGTGGGCAGGCAAGATCAAGCGGGTCGGGCGACGCTTGTCGACTCGACCCGGGCCGTTTCAGAGCGCAAGCACACGTCTCTTTGCGGGCGGGTCGGGCGCCCAGTTACCCGACCCGTAATGCGCCAATGAGGGTTTTAGAGCCCCTGTTCGATTTCCAGCAACTGGATTCGGCCAGTCTTCGTTTCACTGTTCCATTGGGGGGTTTTAGACCCCCTCTTCCCCAAAGGCTAGGGCTAGGCTTGGAGGCCATTGGAGCTTGGTGGAGCTTGGAGGAGGTGCAAAAGAGGGAAGAGCATGGGTTTCTAGGGCTTCCATTGGCGATCTCTCTCATCTCTTGTAACATTTGGTTTCTATTGCATTGTATGAATATTTGTGAATGATAGTTGAATGAAAGTGGGATTCATTGGATAGTTGTTTGCTTAATAGCTTGTAATGAAGATTTGTGTTCTCATTTTGAATGATTATCATCTTGTTTTCATTATGAAGGCCTACAGCCATTTGAGTGTGGAATTGGGAATAATTAGGGCTTGTGTGGTTGATTAGTAATTATTCATCTCTTGCATTTAATTGGACTAGCATATCTTTAAATGGATGCTAGTAGTGTCGATTGGTGGGTTGTGACCTATGTTTAATTGAATCGTGCACTACTCTTGGTGGTGATGGGGTTTGAGGGACCCTTAGGGCATATTTCTGTGCACGTCCTACGTCAGACGGACGACAGAGGCAAAAATAAAAGCAAGCATCGAAAAAACGATAAACTATTTAACTTGCAAATCCTAAGGATATCAAGACCCAAGCCCGGATGTTTACTATCTTGTGGGGGGGTCTGACCACCCCAAGATAGATCTAAGCTACTTCAATATTATAAATACTATGCTTAATTTAAACTACATACCCAAAACCTTGCTTGCACTGGCAAGGTGTACCGAACCACGTCCCGAGCCACTCCTCGACCCGAACCGAATCGCTTCCTGGACTGCACCACGTCGCGACCTGAAACGCTTCTCGAACCGCACCGTGTTCCGAGGCGAGCAACCCCCTTGTCACTGAGCCAACCATGCGCTGAAGAAAGTTTCACTTGAGTGGATCCTCCATCAAGACTTCGGATCCGATCCAAGCCCCTCCATGGCTTTACTAGAGCCCTTCAGGAGTAAGGCAGAAAATTAGGGAGAGGAGAAAAATATTTATTTTAAGCTTAGATCCGAGCATGCTCCAAACTTTTGGGAGCCGCTCATATCTAGAGCTTGGGACAAGTTTAGAGGAAGGGGGCATCCCCTTTTTATATAGGCGGCTGACCCCTCCCCTTTACTCCACTTCCGATGTGGACTACTGTTTTGGAGTTAATAATTCAAGTTAGTTTGCCTTTCATAAAGGCCAAATTTCCATGAATTTTAACTCCCTCACTGTTGTTCTTCACATTTGATACAACCTATCAAATCAAGAGCGTTGATCGATGAACACGTATGAAAAAACAGTGAGTCAATCCGAGTCCGTTTGACCCCTTAATTGATCGTCCAAAGATGAGTCCAACACTTAATTTTCGTTCAAAATCGGCTGCCATCCAAAATTCTACACCTAGTGTTCGAAAACCCAGGTGGTAGGCCCTACTGCACCAGCCTGGGCAGGCCCAGCTAGGTTGGACACCTGGCAGCCAGCCTGGGCGCTGACCAGGCCTGCGCCAGGCGTTCAGTCGCTAGGTGCCTGGGCCAGGCGCACTGGCCTGGCCAGGCGCCCTGGGTGCACCAGGCTAGGCATGGGCACCCCAGGCGCTGTGCCTGGGCCTGGGCACCTAGGGCCAGTTCAACCTGGGCTGACCCTTGCCTAGTTTGGGCATGGGCAAGGCCTATAGAGCTTTTTGACGATTTTAGGCTTATCTCGTGCATTTGGCATCTGTTTTGGACTCCGTTCGAACCTGTGTTTACACGGGGACATAGACGTAAACTATTTCTCGTTTTTATTTCATTAAATATGGTCTTAAACAATTTACGACACATTTAACTCTGTTTGCATCATATGTAAAATAGTTCATATCTTAGCTTAAAATCTCCCACTTGCACTCAGGATCATTTATCCTGAATGCAGAGGCTAACTGCAAACTCTTTGTAGTTTTCTATTTCTTGCATCAAATGCATATTCTATCTAATTTCTACGTATTACTAGACGAAGGACGCACTCTATGTGAGACCCTACAGCCTGACCCTACTACAGGTGGGGCTCGAAGCCCCAAACGGCAGTAACCATGAGCAGCAGGTGACGTCCCTATTTTAGTATCATACCTATGTGGTTAACTCATAGACATGAGTGTTGTCGGGACCACCCTGACTGTGTCCGTGATGAATAACACAGTTTTAGTCTTCTTCGTCAAAATGAAGCTGTTTAGTTCAAGACTAGGGTACGGTCAAACTGTCAACCCCGATAGCTCGAAACCGGTTAGTCTCCATCGATATTTAGTCAAATAATGTTGGACATCTTACAACGTACTCTGGCCATAGTTTTCACTAAAGTCTGAACTAACACTACGACCTTAACTCCCATTGACCAGGGAGAGACGAATCCTATCACGGTCATTACTCTCCTCGTACGTTTCAAATGTCACCCAACCAAAGACATTTCGACAGGCCTTACCTCGAATCTAAGTCAATGATCTAAGTGATACCGTTCACGTACAGATTCGTACAATGACCTCAAGTTAAAAAACCAACTCGCCTATCATCACTAAGAGTTATCATTGACGATTGGTCAATCATAACCGTATGATAACTTTTGTTGGGTCGTTCAGTGAACTCATTCTCCTATGAGCACATGTGTCTTGTCTCCGAAGTTGACAAGTCAAACGACCATGAGATCATCGTCACCGCTACACAGTGAAGACAAAGACGGTCTATCCGATGTTTCAATATCCTTTTCTCGAAATATCTACGACCACGAACGTTTCTAGACGTATGCTACAAACGGTCAAGCACTTCTACATGATCGAGATCCTCAAATCGATACATGTTTGACCTTGCATTAAGACTCAGTACTTTACCTAAGTTTCTAATGATAACTTCATTATGATTTAACTTAGATAAATTCTTACCATGCATCTTACTGTAATTTTGAACAAGATGTTCGTACAATTACACAGAGATAAATTGCCTCGAAGGCATACATCTCCCAACATCTCCCACTTGCACTTAGGCCCATTTATCCCAGTATCTCATACCGTATTTACATATAAGTCTTTCCAGACTTTATGTGGTAGAGCCTTCATGAGTGGATCTGCTAAAACGTCTACTGTATAGACTTAAGGAGTTTTCTATATTTAACTTAGACCACATATTTGAATCTCATCCAAATAATTCACTTGGTCTCTTGGAATCTATAATTTAATTTTCCTGGATTTCATCCAGCTCATCGTACCTTACGACAATAATTTTAAAATAAGTTACTGGTCATTGCCTCGCATGTATTTTATTCGCTCCCACTGACCATGAAAACTCTCTGGCCAATTCATATAAGTTCATTCTTTTAAGGGTAAATGACATTAAAATACCCCAATGTTTGGGCCATTGTCACGTATATACCTTATCGTTCAATTTGGTAAAATTTGATACCCAAAACTCAATTTGGCTAATCGGGGACTTTTCTCGAAACGTCTGACCGTTATGCCCCTGACTTCAAACAAAGGGTAAATGACATTAAAATACCCCAACGTTTGGGCCATTGTCACGTATATACCTTATCATATCCAAACGAAACCATTAACCCCACCCCCTCTCTCTCACTCAAATAAATCGCACGAAATCAAATACGACCCTAATCTATGTTTTTGATGTCTGAAATAACTATAAGACTTCATTAGCAATGCTAGTTTAGAAGTAATGCCTCAGCATAGTGTGCATGGCCAGTGGCCACCGCAATAACTTAAAACAAGAGAGAGAAAGAAACAACAACAACAAAACATGAGTATAGAATGGCATGCAAATTCATAACCTCAGAGATAAATCAACTCCATCAGCGACCTCATCTTTGCTAGTGCCACCAGGCCTCATGTAATTTCCACAAACTCAGGCGCCCCCTCCGGCCTCCTCTGGCTCTGAAACCTCCCCACACCGTACAAGTAGTTGTCTCTCGTCTTCTCTGTCCGAGGAGACACCGCTGGGCTCCGCCGCTGCCAGCTGTCGACAGAGCCGGCCTCACTGTCATGCGGTCAGGCAGCGGTGGCCAACTCTCGGCTTTGCTTTGCGAGCTGTAGAACATCTTTCGACAGCAGTTGCAAGAGAAGACACGCAGGGGCTCCGACAGGGACAAGGGCTGAAGGGCTAGGCTTAGGCTGAGCTCCTCTCCATCTGCAAGTTGAAGCTCCATTAATAATTTTTACGAAAATGAGAGGAAAGTGACGAGGGGGGTGGTTGAAGAATATGTGATATACACAGTGAACTATGTGGCTTTATGAATTGTGTAGGCTAAGAAAGGGGAGATTCGAACTGAAATCGTCAAGCATGCTATGTCTGATAGTCTACTCTCAGTTGGTGGGTGATTAGCTTACATGCAAGCCTGATAACTTCCAAAAGAGAAACTGACCTATCGATAGGCCAGATGACGGGCAGATGGTATTATTTGTGATCTTTTTATGGGGTTGGTTGCTGATTCAATATCAGTGGTGTTGGTGTATAAATAGTCGGTTGGCTTGACTTCGTATCAGGGAAAGCTTCTTGTGCTTCAAATAATCGATATTGGTTTCATCTCTGGTAGCATGTTAACTTTTGGTGCAGAAAACTCGCATCGGCTGTTGATGCAAGGATCCCGCACCAGCAGATGACCCATGCAGGGTTCCACCAAAAGCCCCCCTTCTCTGGGGGGGGGAGAGAGAGAGAGAGAGAGAGAGAGAGAGAGAGAGAGAGAGAGAGAGAGAGAGAGAGAGAGAGAGAGAGAGAGAAGGGCATCAGAGGATCGGGGATGGACCCCTGATTGTCCTCCGATGACTAAGTCATTGGAGATCATGACAGAGTTGTGGGGATTTTGAAACATATCATGTAAATTTCAAGTACTGCAATTGTGGGTTGTGGACGCCAAGGAGGATTTCATGGACAAGAGTAAACCCAGGAAGATGATTTTGGTCGTGTCCAAGTAGGGATAAGGAGAAGAGCTGCAAATTCTTAATGTGGAAAGATTAACCCCACTCTAATTGGTCAATGATGGTGATACTACACTTAATGGATGTGAATGAGAGTAGGATCAATGTGGACAATTCTTCACATGCATTGACGAATAGAAGGATGATAGATAAAGAGAACAAATTGGATAAGGCAATAGGAATGCGGGAGGAAAGCAATGTACAACTTCAGAGGTTCATAAATGAGTGCAGATCAATTAAATGTTTGGGTATCAAATTTTACCAAATTGAACGATAAGGTATATACGTGACAATGGCCCAAACGTTGGGGTATTTTAATGTCATTTACCCTTCTTTTAAATCATATTTAGAAAATGAACTATAAATGAATGCTCCAGTTTTCATGGCCATCATGGACATTTTAATCGAGTTCGGTCTGAGTAGATCTGTATAAATCTGTTGGCGAGACAGTTTCATCATACTCCGTTTATTGGAGTTAGGATGAAAACCGTTCTCCGCCAACACAAGTTGTACTTCACTACTCTCTTTCTGCACATATCTTCTAACTTGAAGATTTTCTTGCAGTCAATAAGAAACACTTTCTTTGGGCACATAAACTAAAGTCCATACTTTATTTTATGTGCACAGACCTTTTCAGATTATATCAAGTTACTAGTCAGAGTCCCTACTCCAAATTTCATCCTGGAAGTTGACTAAGTCATCATCAATTATGATGTCTAACTCGACTCTGTCTCACGAGACTCAAGTAATCCTTAAACTTTCTAATGATTGATTTAATGAATATCTTATTGATAAGGTCCTCATAGAATCTTATCAAAACATAGGCATTACTATCTGGGACTTAACCCAGAGGGAGGATTCTAACTCAGAGTCACTTGCCATCCACCGCACCATGTCTACCAAAGTGCGATTCATGTTCTCCAACACACCGATGTGTTAAGAGACTTAACCAGAGAGACAATAACATTTTCTTTTTAATTTACGCAAGATTTATATAGCTAAGTATTCGACTTTTCGATTTGATTGAAGAAGTTCAAATACTTCTGTCATTTTGTTCTCTATTTTATCAGACTTGTGTTTCAGCAAGAACACGTGTCATAATAAAATAAGTATAACTTGTCTAGGCTAATTTAGACTTAGGTCTGAATACATCCGTATGTACAAAAGCACGGGTTCTCCAACTCATTCTCACATTGTCTCACAGAAGGTGTTGTGCCATCATACATTAAGACAAGATTCACAAGTGTCTGTAGACATCATAATACTCCCTAGTCATAGCTCACGCCCCTAGCATAGACATTAAGTCCTCGCGCGTGGGAACGGCTTGGATGAAATGTTGGGAGTTATCATTGTGGCCTTAATGCTCTCGGTTGCGGAAGGTGTTAATGGACATGGGAATGCCCACCGTCCGAAACCGGGTAGGCCTAGCGTACTAGGCACCGACCGGAATATCGGGCCATGGACGCTAGGTACCACCTTTTGGGGCAATGTCTCACCCTGGGTCAAGTCAAATGCCAAGTGTCATGAGTGCTCTAGCCCGTGTTACCGGGGATTCATTTCGTGTCTTTTTATTTCTTCTCTTTATTTCTACACTTCCACCCATATTATCCGCGTAGCTAGCACACAACCTAGGCGAGGCTAGTAGCCATTCAAGCCATCCACCTCCCTGAGTTCGATAAACCGTCACCCTACACTAACTGTGCACTTGCGGTAAAACAACACCGTGCCCATACTGTAAACGGGGCGCCGGTCAGCTACCCGCAGCCGAGACGATCCTGAGACGACCCTTACTGTGCTACCTACAGACGAGGACGCGAGCACCGCCAACGTTTCCGGACCCGACGTCAGACTCGTGCGCGTTCGTCGCACCAGGTTAGTCCTCTCACTTGTAGCAATCCAAACATTAAGTCATCAAACCATAATTAAAAATCGTCAACTTAAACAACTAAGTTTATTTTACGCTCCTTTAAAATGATGTGAAACCGTAGATCGACGATCGGACTATATTGACTGTGCACATAGGATAGAATCGTCGTAGAGAACCGTAGAATAGATTTGATCATATGAACTAGAGTTTTGGAACTAATAGTATAGCCCCGTTCAACGTAGAGACAACTTAATTGGATTGCTAAACATGTCCTGACATCGCCGTTGACCCGTTTCAGCGAACCCTACCCGACACTCGGACCGCGCCGAGACGCTCCCGACGGACGGACCCTCGCCGACGTGCCGCTTCGATGAGACGCTCCCGACGGACGGACCCTCGCCGACGTGCCGCTTCGATGAGACGCCTCGGACGGACGACACACTTGCCACCGCAGGCAAGTGTACTCACTTGCGCTTTTGGTCGTGCCTTGGTCATAAACTGCTAGAACTATTAGACTGTGAACAAAGAGAACCGGACGTGAAATGATAGCGTCTGGGACGCCCTGATGACTTAGACTTGACGACGAAGTCTAAGCGTAACAACAACAACTTTTGACACCGTAGGGTTATCTTGTATGTACGTGCGTGTGGACCCCCTAGAAGAACTATCCCTGTCATGTCACGTCGTGTATTGTTTTGCACAGCCTACGGGCAATAGGGCACTCACCAGTGGGTGAGTGATCCCTTGTACGGATACACAGCCTGCGGGCAATAGGGCACTCTCTGAGTGATCCCTTGTTCGGATACACAGCCTGCGGGCAATAGGGCACTCACCAGTGGGTGAGTGATCCCTTGTATGGATACACAGCCTACGGGCAATAGGGCACTCTTTGAGTGATCCCTTGTACGGATACACAGCCTACGGGAAATAGGGCACTCTCTGAGTGATCCCTTGTACGGATACACAGCCTGCGGGCAATAGGGCACTCTCTGAGTAATCCCTTGTACGGACTTGTCTTGTTCACTTGGGTTGGGGTAGGGTTGAGCGTGCGCACGGGGAGAGGGTCCGATCCCCCTTGAACCGTTAGGCGTGAACCCTTCGAGTCACACGTGTCTTGTCTTGTCTTGTCCTGTCCTGTCTTGCTGGTCTTGTCACGTCTTGTCACGATCCGTTTAGGTTAGTCCCATAGTCGATAGCACATGCTACGATTACTGCTTGCTACGCTTTACTTTCCTGCTGCATTACTTCCTTTTGTTACACTGTTATAACCCCAGCATGCTAATCAACCAGTAAATTGATGTCTAATATTTCGGTACACTTGCAATAGAGTCTGACCTCTTTTGTAGACTTTATCTGACGTACAGTTCCTTTCTTTTGGGTGATGTATGTGTAACGACCACATTTCGTTGTACGTTGTTTGTGCACGTGCTTTTGTCCGTGCACGTGTTTGTTTTAGACTTTGTTTGTTTGTGAACACTTTCATGTGATATGCCGTTGTGAACGTCTCTGAGAGCATTAAATAGTGGCACTATTTTGGAACGACGTTTCTCGAGTCGTTTTCCCACAATTTAAACTTACTCGATGAGATGTGACGATTTTCACTTTTGACGGGAGACGTTTCCATTTTTGGTTTCGTCGTCTGACGTCGAAATTGAGATCCGTCTTCTTAGTTAGCTCACATTCGTCATCACGATCACCCCGATATTTATTTTATAATTTTTGGAGTTTATTTGACCACTTTTATATTTTTAACAAGTTTTATATTATTTTTAATAATTAATTTATAAATTATTTTCGGCCAAATAAAATTTATTTGAGTTTTAAACGTTTTAAAGAATTTTTGAGGAAATTTCCAGCTCATTTGGACCAAGTCAAATCCTTGGGTGGGTTGGAGAAGTTGAATTTCAAATTTTAAATTATTTTAAACTTCTAATCCTATTAGATTTAGCCCTAGACCAAGTCAACCCATCTACACTATATAAACAACCCCTAGGAAGACCTATTTTCGCAAGAAATTAGCCCTAGCCTCTTCCAAAACCCAAATTTGACGTTGCGACGAATCGTCGCAACGTTGCGACAAGCTGCTGCCGCACGACCGAAGAAACGAGGCCGTTTTCCCCGCTCAGACCGATGCTTCTGCCCGCACCAAGCCCCGCCCGCACCCGCTGCACAGCCGACCGCTCCGTTCGACCGTACCGACCGAGAGGGTCCCTCGGTCAGACCGAGAGACCCGCCCCACTTCTCCGCATCCCCGCTCCGCACCAAGCCCCCGCTCAGCGCCCGCTTCCGTTCACCCGCCCCGCTCCATGCCTGACCGATGCTCTCGCCCGCATCGCTGCATCTCCGCAACGTTGCAACCGTTGCAACGTTGCAGCGCTGCGCTCCCCGCATCCAACCCGCCCGACCGATGGCCTCCCCCGCTCCGACCGAGAGAACCAAGCGCTGCCCCGCACTGCTGCACACCCCAAGCGTCGCACAAGCCCGTTCCCCCGCAGCGACCGATGGAGCTCCCTGCACCGAGGCTGTACGACCGATGGCCATACGTCGCAACCCCGCACCCGTCGCATCGCTTGCCACCGTGGGCCCCCCAAGTTCTCCAGAGTTATTGTGGGTCCCCCAAAGGTCCCTAGGACTACTGTGGGCCCCACCTAGGTGCGTTCTCTTTGACGACTTACCGCGTACGACGTCGTCGCACGTCGTAGCCCGTCGTCGCACGTGCTAGCTTTGGAATCTGGAACCGTCGCCCCGGTTGAAGCTCTGAATTTTCCAGCGAGGAATATATATTGGAATCAGGACTTGGAGCGCGATCTTATTATTCCAACCCCCGGTGTCGCTACCCGACGCCAGTGTAGCTTTCGCGTCGTGTTGAGGTAACGCTTTGTACCCCTAGGACCCCCAACCCAATTGCATGCTAATCAAGACTAAAATCAGTATTTTCAAAGTATTTTAAATGTTTTAAATTCACTAATCAAGATTAATAATATGGACTTTAGGCCGGTGGACTTGTGCACGTAGGATAATTGTGATTATTGGACTCATTGGACGGTGTGCTCAGACGTCGTGCTTGCAGGCAAGTGAAACTTGCCAACTCTTGCTTAGGGCCATGTTTTTAGGCCACTACTTTGTTTTTAGCGTAAAAGAGACTAGTCAGTGAAATGATAGCTGGCTAGACGCCTACTTGATCTAGTTTGACAACGAAACTAGATCCGTCACCTAATTGATCTAGCTTGACAACGAAGCTAGATCCAACCTTTAAACTTGTTGTTCATGCATACTAAACTGTCACGTTTACTTTCCTTACCTGTACGCCTTACTACTTGTCATGTCATGTCATCCATGCATTGAATGTCGCATTGGTAGCACACGCTACAATACTTGTACTTGTACTCCCTTGACTGGCTAGGTGCACCCCTAGACCAGCAAGATAAAACACTTCCTGGCTCGTGTTCTAGAAGCGAGCATTCCCGTTCGGGGGTAAGGCCCTGGCTCGACACACGTGGAGGGGTAGGGATAAACGGTCAACTGAGCTTAGAAGAGGTCTGATCCGCCCTCTAGCCAGAAGACGGAATCTCTGTGCACGAGGTGCTTACTTTCCTTGTCTTGTACTTGTCTTGTGAATGATTCATGTAATACTTGTCATCCATGCCATGCCATGCTCGTACCTTACTTTACTTTACTTTACCTGCTGCACTCATACTTTAACTGCCATGTCATTGCATCATGCTAGAACTGCTAGGTTGCTCTTACTTGTACTTTCAGTTTCACTTGCACAAGTCTTCCAGACTTGCTGACATGTGCCCCTTTCTCTTTGGGTGTCACATGTTAGACCCTGAGCCAGAGATAGTTGTAGCGGACGAGGTAGTTGCTGACACTGAGCCTACGTTCGTCGAGGAGTACGTGGACACCGGAGACCAGTTTTAGAGACTGTTGGCGTTGCTTTTGCTTCAGGTTGCTGTTAGATGTCGGTGCTTGCACCATTACTTTGTTGTTGTACTTTGTACTTTTGTTGGCCATGCTCGGCCTCTTTTAGACTCTTTTCTTTTAGCCTGGTGGCTTTTCTGTGATGTTGAGATTTATTGCTATGGATATTCTGAGATGTTTCTTTTGTCTCTTTCGTTATTATTATCTTTGTTTCGTTTCGCGTTGCAAGGACCTGCAGTTTTAAATTTGATTGACGCTTATCGGACTTGCAGCTTTGCAGCTTCAAGTCTGAGCGGACCTTCTCACGCTTCGCCTCCATATTTTTGGGAAGCGGGGCGTGACAGTACGTCAGGTGTGGAGCCAGAGTACGTCGACGAGGCCGAGCTACCTGAGGACGTAGAGCCGGAGGACGTCGATCCTGAGTACGTGCCTGAGGAGGACCAGAGTTAGAGATCTTCGTGTTGCTGATTCAGAGGTTCAACTGTAGTTTTGTTGGGTGCGTAGCACCGTTTACTTTCTGTCTAGGTTGGGTGCTTGCACCAGTAATTTACTTTTTCTGTCCTTGTGGCCGACTCAGGCTTTTGTTAGACTCTCAGTACCTTGGATGAATATTTTGGAATAAAATGAATGATTTCTTTCAGTACTTTTGTTGTTCCGTACTAACATGCAGGGACTTGTTCCTTCGTCTTGGAGTACCACACAGACGCTTATTGGGTCCGGGCTTCTCAGCTTCGGCCTAAGCGGGCCTTAGTCACGCTTCGCCTCCGTCGTTTGGGAAGCGGGGCGTGACAGGTTTTAGTGGTGGCCCATGCAGGTCCTTTTCTGCAAAAAGTTCGGAACGATAGAAGTATTACCATTCTTCTTATTATTATCCAGAAAGGAGAGCGAGTCTAAGTTGTGTTTTTCCTGTCGTTAGGATGGTGGGAGGACGTGAAGCTCGAGTTGGACCTTCAGCTGACGGGATCTTGAACGGCCGAGGTGGCAAGTTTTGCCAATTGCTGGATGTTATGAGAGAGATGTTAGATGTGAGGCACATCAGCTTGCCCGTGCTGCACAGGCTCCTCCGACTGCACCACCACTGCCACTGCGAGGGAACCGACCAGCAGAGCAGTTCGGGCAGCAGCTAGACCTACAGTGAGACCAGTTCAGGCAGTGCCCTTCAAGAGGCCTGGAGAAACCGTGCAGAGTCAGAACAAGGGCCCATGTCACTTCTGCGGCAAGCCGGGGCATGTTCAGGCTAATTGCAGGAAGAAGCTGGGTCTGTGTCTGGCATGTGGAACTGCCAAACACGTCACTAGAGATTGTCCAAGGTATCACCATGTGGAGAACGGAGCGTCAGTTTCAGTGTAGAGTAGTGCGCCTGCCCCGTTTCAGAGAGGAGCTGCTATCTGTGGACCACCCTTGGTCCCACTGGAGCAGATGTTTCGGCAAGCAATGCAACTCCGGAAGCCGGCGTACACCATGACAGCCGGCGTGACTGAGGAGCTGGATGGAGTTATTGCAGATATTACTTCAGATCTAGTCTTTCATTTCATAATGTAGATCTTATTGTTAGCTTTGTTTGTTTGCCTTGTTTGTTAGAGTATCTTGGTTTGACCGTAGTTCTTTCATATCCTAGGCACCATTCTAGTGTCCTCTCACCCGGTCTTGGCCTTGTTTGACTCCGGTGCATCCATGTGCATCATGTCTCAGGAGTTGTAACATGACACTCTATTCACACCTATACACTTCCTAAGTGTTGGGATATCGCCATAGGGAACGGAGTGGTGACAGTGAATCTGGATTGTCGATCGACTCCCTTGGTGGTCTGTGGACATGAACTATTAGATTTCATTGTCCATGAACTACCGCTTTTTCGATATCGTTCTTGGCATCAAATTGCTGGGAGACTTCCACGCTCTATTTGAATGCCACAGTAAGAGGGTGGTATTCAGGATTCAGGACCATCTTAAGTTCGAGTTCTCGAGGAATGCAGAGCTGATGACGAAGCTGACGAGGAAGGACGTGGAGTTTCATTGGTCAGAAGCTTGTGAGGAGGACTTTAGCATCTTGAAGACGAGGTTGACCACAGCACTGGTTTTTGCAAGTACCGGATAAGAGCGGAGGCTTTGAGTTATATTGTGATGCATCGGGGAATGGCCTAGGATGCGTCTTGCATCAGCATGGCCACATGGTCGTGTACGCTTCTCGTCAGTTGAGGACTCATGAGAATAATTACCCGACGCACGATCTGGAGTTAGCTGCGGTGATATTTGCACTGAAGATCTGGAGGCACTTCTTACCGAGTGAGAGCGTGAAGATTTCACCGATCACAAAAGCTTGAAGTACATCTTTACGCAGAAGGAGCTTAACATGCGTCAGAGACGATGGTTAGAGCTCATGGCTGATTATGAGATAGACTTACATTATCACCCAGGGAAGGTGAACGTGGTACCTGATGCGTTGAGTAGACTTCCTACTACGATGATGCATACTGTCGATTGGAGGATACATCAAGAGCTGAGAGAGATGGATTTAGAGGTCGTCCTACCTGGTGTGGTTCTTTCGTTCATGAATTTGCAGATTCAGTCCACGATCGTGGATCGGATCAAGGCAGCACAGGTAGGAGATCCGAAGCTACAGAGGATCAGGAGGCAGGTTGAAGCTGGACTACGGACGGAGTTCGTGCTTCATGAGGATGGTTTGCTGCGGTACGACAGCAGACTCTGCGTACCTGCAGGTGATGTTCAGGAGGAGCTTTTGAGTGAGGCTCATAGCTCGCCATATTCTATACATCCTGGAGGCACCAAGACGTATAAGGACCTCCGTCTGAATTACTAGTGGATTGGCATGAAGAGGAGTGTGGCACGGAGCATTGCCAAGTGTTTAATATGCCAACAGGTGAAGGCTGAGCACCATCGTACGGCTGGTTTGCTACAACCACTTCCTATTCCGGAGTGGAAGTGGCAACATATCACGATGAATTTCGTGACTGGTTTACCTCAGACCCCGAAACAGAACGACGCAGTCTGGGTGATCGTTGATCGGTTGACTAATTCTACATATTTCATCCCCTTCCGAGTGGGCCAGTCTACGGAAGTCTTGGCGAGGAAATATCTAGAGGTAAAATTTCATTTTACTCCTCTTTTAAATTTTCCTCTTGGAAATAGTTGTGACGTAGACCGTGTACGTGCAGGAGATCGTATGCTTAGACGGAGTCCCCGTGAGAATCGTGTCTGACAGAGACTCGAGGTTCACATCTTAGTTCTGGAGAAGTCTGCATGAGAATTTGGTTACGAGTCTGAGTTTCAGCATGGCGTACCACCTGAAGACCGATGGCCAGTCCAAGAGGACTATTCAGATTCTAGAAGATATGCTGCGAGCTTGTACGCTCGATTTAAAGGGATCTTGGGAGGACCATCTTCACTTGGTGGAGTTTTCATATAACAACAGCTACTAGGCAAGCATTGGCATGGCGCCGTTTGCTGCCTTATACGGGAGGAAATTTCGATTGCCACTGAGCTGGGATGACATCGGAGATCGGGAGCTGTTGGGTCCGGAGATGATAGTCGAAGCTGTGGATGTCGTGAGAGACATCAGGGAGAAGCTCAAAGTTGCGCAGGATCGATTCAAGCATTGGGCAGATGCCAAGAGGAGACCGTTGGAGTTCCAGCCAGGAGATCACGTCTTCCTGAAGATTTCTCCGAACTGCGGAGTTATTCGTTTCGGGAAGAAGGGAAAGCTGAGTCCGAGGTATATTGGACCATTCGATGTGCTGGAGCGCGTGGGAGCAGTGGCCTACCGCCTTGCTCTGCCACCATCTTTGGAGGGAGTACACGACGTATTTCACGTATCTCAGTTGCGTCGGTACGTCAGTGATCCGTCGCACACTATTGATTTCTCTGAGATTACGGTCCGTCCGGACCTGACATATGACCAACAGCCTGTGCAGATTTTGGACCGTCGACATAAGCAATTGAGGAATAAGGCAGTCGACCTGGTGAGAGTGATGTGGCGTCACGGATCACCTGGAGAGTCCACTTGGTAGCGAGAAGATGAGATGCACGAGCGTTACCCGTCGTTGTTTGTTACCTCTAGATGATGTGAATTCCGAGGACGGAATTTCTCTTATGGTGGGTAGGATGTAACGGTCACTTTCCGACCGTGCGTGTTTTAGTGCGTGGTTGTGTTTTGTTACCATTTTTCGTAGCTCAAACACGTGACCGAACCCCGTATTCACGATCCTCTCGAAGGCGCGATCACCCCGGTATTTTCGTTGTAATTTTTGGACGTCGAGGGCTCAATCCGCTAAACTCATTACTAATTTAGATATTTAGATATTTATTTTTTTTAATCCTAAACATCAATACATTTTCTTTAATACAGGTTATAGAAAAAAAATTTATTGATTATTGTTATAACATTAACTTGCACTAATCCCTATTATATATTATTAGTAATTTATTAAGAATGGGTTTCAATTTCGAAACGCCAGTCACCTAAAATCTAAGTGTTGTTGCAAATCCTAACCAATCACCTAATATTACTACCATATCAATTCTCAGCACATTCTCCACGTCAACTCCTCAAATTTCTCCCCACGTGCTGCCAACTCTCTCTTCCTCTCTCTATTATAATAAACCTAGGGTTTGTTTCATTTCATCCAGCAGCCGCCTTCTATAATCTCGCACCCACTCATCCCCAGGCCGAAACAAAAAAAACTCTTTCTTTCTTCCCTCAGCCATGCACAGCCCCTCGCGACCCCTTCTCCGGCCCCTCTCCACCTTGATCAGCCCTCAGGCACCCTCTCAACTGCCGACAGGCCACCGGCATCCCCTAGGCTCGTACAGTTCAATCATGCGCACGGGGCAGTAGAACTCACGACGGACACTGCTGCCGGTGATTCCTACCTCCGACCACCCTCACCCCCGGCCAGCACACGGAAATGACGACCTTTTTCCCATCTTGCTCCGGCATTATCTACGCCACAGCGGGCCGCACAATACCCACAGGACCCCCAACGGCTGCCCCTCTTCTCCATATCCCTCTCGTCAACCTGACCCACCGTCGGCCTCCTCCATTTCCCGACGGCCGTGCCACCCTGCGTGCACTCCGACCAGCCCCAGCAGGCCGCTCCCCTCATCAACTGTCGGTAACCACAAAAATCCCTATTGACTAGCCCTTCCCCTCGTTTTCAGCCCTCCGACCTCGCTCGCGTACGAACCCATCTCGGCAGCCCCTCTCCCTTGCGAACTCACTGCCAGCCACCCTCTGTAGCAGACGTCAGCCCCCTTTCCGTCTCTAGGAGCCCACACACAACTCCTGCAAATCTCGCAACCGAGGCAATCCCGTCGCTGTCGCTACTGTACCATCTCGTTGCGCTACTCGCAATCGAGGCGATCCCGACGCCGTTAACATTGCCATACCATTTTTCTGTACTACTGACATGCGTTTATATTTCATATATTCACGCACATCTTCTTTGTTATTTTTCACTGTTTTCTGTCGTTCTGTACCTGTTTTCTTGTGATTTCTAGTTTTATTTCACTTCTTTGTCTTTTTGTGTGAATGCAGGAGATTTCCAGCATTTGGGACATATAATGAAGATATCATGAGTCCCCAGAGCAACGGGAGGAGTCACGCACGATCCAGGGGGTCAAACGACCAAGATTGCCATCTTTCAGCCCCCACCCGATCGGTTGGACATAGCCAACAGATCGGGTGATGCACGCGTGTCCAACCCAGACGGAAGCTGAAGCGAAGTGAAGTGAAGATCAACCGACCGGTTCGCCGACCGGATGAACACAGCTGAGTTCTCAGGAATTTGGAGCTGAATTCCAACCGATCGGGTGACATCTCACCCGCTCGGTTCATCTGTAGCCGCATCACCTCAAATATCGAACCGACGGCTCCACCCGCTCTCCTCAGTGATCGGTTGAAGCTCCCAAAGCCCGATGGCCAAAACAACAAGCAGCTCACCCGATCGGTTGATGTTTCAACCGATCGGGTGGCCTTTTCTTCCGCTTTCGCACGCTGCTGATGCACTCATTGAAGATCTACTATCGTTCCAGAGGGATTTTGGGTGATCTCTTATTTTTCTAGCATCGGCATCGTCGTTAGCTTTCCAACGATAGGTCGCATGCCCAAATCCGATTTTTCTACATTTTTCTGGAATTTTCTGAGCGCGGCTATGTGCTGAAATTGGGTGCTGTCTGGAATTGAACTTAACCCGATCGGGTGAACTTCCACCCGACCGGGTGAGATCATTTTCTGCCGTTTTGAGTCTATGTTTCATTCCACCCGATCGGGTGAACTTCCACCCGATCGGGTGGGCCGGTTTTGACAGTTCTGGACCAGAACCTTGGGGTTTTGTGAGGGGTTATTTATAAGGGTTTTGGGACACGACTTGGACATATTCTTCTTCAGTTTTTAGGGCTTTTTGCCCCCTTCTCTTGTGAGACTTAGGGTAGTGTTGATTAGGTCTTTTGATTAATAAATCTTGTATTGGATTGAAGATTCAAACTCAAGATAAGTATTTCTTCCTCCGATTTTCTATTGTTTTGTATTGTGTTTATTTTGCTTGATGGTGAACGTTTGTATGTCTTTTGTTTTGATTGTTTTTATGTTCTTCACCATCGAGTAGTATTGATGAACCATAATACGGGTTAGGGTAGGATTGATGCTTGGGTTGTCTCATTTGGCTTGGTTGCATGGCATGTGTTCGATGAAATGTGTCAATTGGGATTTCTAGCAATCTGAGTCCAATTCGTACGGCAACACACTAGATGTGTTGGGGATTGGGGTCCGGTGTCTTGTCCAGTCAAGATCCGCTTTGATGTATTGCTAGAAATCACATTCGACCTATTTGGCCATTAGGGTTACGCGGGGGCGTTTCATTGTCTTTGGCGGGAGAAAGACCGCCTCTGACCGTCGGGCCAAGGGGGAATAAACTTGGCGGTTGACTCCCTAGCCATAGCTCACACCCCTAGCGTAGACATCGAGTCCTCGCGTGTGGGAACGACTTGGACGAAATGTTGGGAGTTATCTTTATGGACTTAATGCTCCCGGTTGCGGAAGGGTTAATGGACATGGGAATGCCCACCGTCTGAAACCGGGTAGGCCTAGCGTACTAGGCACCGACCGGAATATCGGGGCATGGACGCTAGGTACCACCTTTTGGGGCAATGTCTCAGCCTGGGTCAAGTCAAATGCCAAGTGTCATGAGTGCTCTAGCCCGTGTTAGCGGGAATTCATTTCGTGTCTTTTTATTTCTTCTCTATATATCTACACTTACACCCATATTATCCGCGTAGCTAGCACACAACCTAGGCGAGGCTAGTAGCCATTCAAGCCATCCACCTCCCTGAGTTCGATAAACCCGCACCCTACACTAACCGTGCACTTGCGGTAAAACGACACCGTGCCCATACCGTAAACAGGGCACCGGTCAAGTTTTTGCCGTCGTTGCCGGGGAGGCGTTCGGTTTGATTTTAGCTTAGCTTGGGTTCGTTAGACTATGCATAAAAACAAAATTTTTTTTTCCCCCACCATTATATTATCTTTTTGTTATTCTCTTGTGCTATTGACGCACCTCTCTAGTTTTCTTATTTTTGTTGTCCAGGTATCTTTGATATTACCATGTGGAGATCAAATTTCGATGCTCAGATGGGAGGATACGATCCTTATTCAGTTGTGGTTTGTGAGACTTGTGGGATGGTTGGGCACATGTATTATGATTGCCCATTTACGCTTGAGAGCCTCCCCTACACCAAGGCCATACATTTTCCCACAACCATTGCCCAAACACCTCACATCCATTTCCTCAACCTTATATCCCTCCACCAACATAAGAAGAATCAAGCCTCGTGTCTCTCCTTGAAAGTGCCATGTTTAACCAATGCCAATTATTACAAAACTTCATGGTACCAATCACCGAGCCTACACCGAGGAGAGGGGATGAAGGAGAGGATATACACACTTTCATGGTTGAGCCCACCATCTCATCGGCCCCCATAGACAAATCTTATGCAGATACCCCATTTTTCCAACACTACCACTTGGATGACGAAGCATTTTTTGATGGTGATAGTGAGGATGGGGAGATGTCTCTAGGATTTGTGGGAGAGACTTCTCATCTTGATTTGGATACCCTACATGAGTCCTACGAGGGCACCGAGGAGACCACAGAGCTTATGCATACCGGCGAGGAGGATGTGTGTGAGGACACAGACACCACGACAACATACGAGTGGTCTGCTCCACATCCACCTCCACTGTCATCTCTGTTGCTGCGTCTTCCTTTGTCTGTGGTCAACCACGAGGATGTCATTCAGGACATTGGGCAGATGGTGGAGCATGAGCATATCGTCGAGGAGGATGTGCATGAGGGCTTGGATACGATGGTCCACTCCATGGAGCCCGAGTCACATCTACATTTACCGTCGCTCTCCACTTCTTCTGCGGCTGAGCATCTACTTGAGCATATTGCCCCTATTCAGAGAGATTTTTCATACTCACTCTCACTCCACTTTTGAGTCTCGCTTTTTCACTTCCTATTTATTTAGACTCGTATATATTTGACATACCATATCTCTCGCAGGACACGTGATCTACTTCCCTTGAGGTATGCTGCGGTGTGTCACCACCTGGAGAGCCACTTCTCATGGAGAGCGAGGATTTGGTTGTCGCTAGTACAGAGGATAGTGACCCATTCTCAGGGAGTATTCGTCACCCTTTTATTATTTTTACATCTCATGTTGACGATTATCTCTGGGATACATTTATTTTGGGAAATAATTTCTTGCCATGGACTAATGCACCTCGTCCTTTGCAGGTCACAGGTGGACACCTACGAGGGATGCTTGGAGGTGCATTGCTTGGGTCCATTGGCACTCGTGGCACAACGCTTCTGGAGGAGCCACAGAAGGAGCAGTTAGAGCAGCTACCTGCCCCACTCCAGATCTTGGATCCGCCTATGCTCAAGTGTATCCTAATCCAGTAGTGTAAAAATTTACCGCTTTCTAGTTTAGATTTGAATAATCTTGTCTCCTCTCATTAGCGGGGGGAGCATATCTAGGATTTTCTTTTGCATCATAATAACCCTTCATGTCGTGCCCTTCTATCATTTCACCCCATCCTCTATCGAGGAGGACGAGGACTCGTCCTCTCCTGCATTTTGATTTCTTTCTTTTTCTTCTCCGATCTTCCCCCTAACATTTTTCTGAATCACATTGATCATATCATTTGCTAGCATTGCAATGTTTAGCTTGGGGGAAATCGACTTTTATGCATACTGTCGTGTGATGTCTTTATCATGTGTTTGTTTTTATGTGATGTTTATTTGTGTGTTTCTTTTTCGTTATTTCTCAGTTTTGTTTGTGTGTTTTTTCATGTTTTTCACTTTTTTGTGTCGGTGCATACTCTCCCCCATTTTCGTTGCCCTCCCGTATTTACTACTATTGCATTGAGGGTAATGCAAGTTTCAGCTTGGGGGAGTCGCACTTTGTGCGTCATTTGTGCTCTTTTTCTTCATTTTTGAGTCGTTTTCCATCGTGTTTTCCTTTTTTCTTCTCATCTTTTGTTCCCTCTCTCCTAGAGATGACCCCATATGATGAATTGCCACATGATCACACACACACACACACACACACACACACACACACACACACACACACACACACACACACTTAGGATAGCTTCTATAATCACATTCACTAACACTAGGAAGCAGAGTCCTCTTGCATTTCACGCATCGTGGGTCCACTTAGCTTTTTTGTGAGTCGTGTATCGTGGCTAGCTAGTGGTGTACTTCTACTTTGTGATTTTGATTTATATACCTACCCTTGGTTGACCTCAAGATTATCATGCTTCGATATTGAATATGCGGTATTTGCTTCTAATCTCTACTTCTATATGCATGCTATATATATATCGTATACTTCATTTCGCATGTGTCGGGATTCCACAATTAAGGACTAGGATAACCCATTTAGCCCATGCTCTAACTTGCGAGAAATATTTCCTTTGCCCAAGTGTTTAGATTCCGATTTCTTTTTTGTTTTACTTGGTGCAAATCCCCTCGTCGTGTACAGTTCTACCACTTGGGAGAGTACACATGTATATATCCCAAAATCCAAAAATCCATAAAAGAGAAAAAGAAAAAAGAAATATGTATAGCAAAAAAAATACAAATAAATACAAATACGCGAAACCTAAAAAAATTTCCAGTGTGAATATTTTCCTACCTGCCAAGAATAAAGGGAAGGCGAGAATGTGCACCGAGTGTTCTACTCCACACCTTCTCAACCTCCATCATTTTCGAAAACAATTGGCATAGGAACTCTCTAGCGGTTACCTAGGCGATAGTGTGGTGATTTCCTAATCCCTAGCTGTGGAGTCCCCGATGCATGAAACGCTTCTATTCCTATACTCTTCTCATGCATTCTTGAGCTACTATTCACCGCAATTTCAAATTGAATTGATATTTGGTTTATTCCTTGGATTTGTGTATATGGAGCCTTATTGCACAATGTAGATAGCGACACTGTCTGCTAGCACACGACCACACTCACTCTCGCTTCACTGCGTGGGCCCACGACACTTGTTTTGACTCACATTCCTTGGTTTAGTGTTGTGTTTCGTCGTATGCTTGCTTAGTGTGGCGTGTTTGATTTTGTTGGCTCTGACGGGCGATTTAGGATTTTGATTTCTCTTTCTTTCTCTCTCTCTCTATTTTTTTCCCTTCAAGCTCCTACACTCACTCGTCTTCCTCGAGGACGAGAAAGGGTTTAGCTTGGGGGATTTTGACGTGCGTTTATATTTCATATATTCACGCACGTCTTCTTTGTGATTTTCCACTGTTTTCCGTCGTTCCGTACCCGTTTTCTTGTGATTTCTAGTTTTATTTCACTTCTTTATCTTTTTGTGTGAATGCAGGAGATTTCCAGCATTTGGGACATATAATGAAGATATCATGAGTCCCCAGAGTAACAGGAGGAGTCACGCGCGATCCAGGGGGTCAAACGACCAAGATTGCCATCTTTCAGCCCCCACCCGATCGGTTGGACACAGCCAACCGATTGGGTGATTCACGCCTGTCCGACCCGGACAGAAGCTGAAGCGAAGTGAAGATCAACCGACCGGTTTGCCGACCGGTTGAACACAGCTGAGTTCTCGGGAATTGGGAGCTGATTTCCAACCGATCGGGTGACATCTCACCCGCTCGGTTCATCTGTAGCCACATCGCCTCAAATATCGAACCGACGGCTCCACCCGCTCTCTTCAGTGATCGGTTGAAGCTCCCGAAGCCCGATGGCCAAAGCAACAAGCAGCTCACCCGATCGTTTGATGTTTCAACCGATCGGGTGGCCATTTCTTCCGCTCTCGCACGCTGCTGATGCACTCATTGAAGATCTGCTATCATTCCAGAGGGATTTTGGGTGATCTCTTATTTTTCTAGCATTGGCATCGTCGTTAGATTTCCAACGATAGGTCGCATGACAAATCCGATTTTTCTACATTTTTTCTGGAATTTTCTGAGCGCGGCTATGTGCTGAAATTGGGTGCTGTCTGGAATTAAACTTCACCCGGTCGGGTGAACTTCCACCCGACCGGGTGAGATCATTTTCTGCCATTTTGAGTCTCTGTTTCATTCCACCCGATCGGGTGAACTTCCACCCGATCGGGTGGGCCGGTTTTGACAGTTCTGGACCCGAACCTTGGGGTTTTGCGAGGGGTTATTTATAAGGGTTTTGGGGCACGACTTGGACATATTCTTCTTCAGTATTTAGGGATTTTTGCCCCCTTCTCTTGTGAGACTTAGGATAGTGTAGATTAGGTCTTTTGATCAATAAATATTGTATTGGATTGAAGATTCAAACTCAAGATAAGTATTTCTTCCTCCTATTTTCTACTGTTTTGTATTGTGTTTATTTTTCTTGATGGTGAACGTTTGTATGTCTTTTGTTTTGATTGTTTTTATGTTCTTCACCATCGAGTAGTATTATTGATGAACCCTAATACGGGTTAGGATAGGATTGATGCTTGGGTTGTCTCATTTGGCTTGGTTGCATGGCATGTGTTCGATGAAATGTGTCAATGTGGATTTCTAGCAATCTGAGTCCAATTCGTACGGTAACACACTAGATGTGTTGGGGATTGGGGTCCGGTGTCTTGTCCAGTCAAGATCCGCTTTGATGTATTACTAGAAATCACATTCGACCTATTTAACCAGTAGGGTTACGCGGGGGCGTTTCATTGTCATTGGCGGGAGAAAGACCGCCTCTGACCGTCGGGCCAAGGGGGAATAAAATTGGCGGTTGACTCTCTAGCCATAGCTCACGCCCCTAGCGTTGACATCGAGTCCTCGCGTGTGGGAACGGCTTGGACGAAATGTTGGGAGTAATCATTGTGGCCTTAATGCTCCCGGTCACGGAAGGTGT
Source organism: Scilla litardierei (assembly GCA_030789695.1). Taxonomy (NCBI): domain Eukaryota; kingdom Viridiplantae; phylum Streptophyta; class Magnoliopsida; order Asparagales; family Asparagaceae; genus Scilla; species Scilla litardierei. Next base: position 96,712,080 of record CM061136.1, read on the forward strand.
TAATAGACATGGGAATGCCCACCGTCTGAAACCGGTTAGGCCTAGCGTACTAGGCACCGACCGGAATATCGGGCCATGGACGCTAGGTACCACCTTTTGGGGCAATGTCTCAGCCTGGGTCAAGTCAAATGCCAAGTTTCATGAGTGCTCTAGCCCGTGTTTGCGGGGATTCATTTCGTGTCTTTTTATTTCTTCTCTTTATTTCTACACTTACACCCATATTATCCGCGTAGCTAGCACACAACCTAGGCGAGGCTAGTAGCCATTCAAGCCATCCACCTCTCTGAGTTCGATAAACCCGCACCCTACACTAACCGTGCACTTGCGGTAAAATGACACCGCGCCCTTACCGTAAACGGGGCGCCGGTCAACTACCCATAGCCGAGACGATCCCGAGACGACCCTTACTGCACTACCCGCAGACGAGGACGCGAGCACCGCCAGCATTTTCGTACCCGACGTCAGACTCGTGCGCGATCGTCGCACCAGGTTAGTCCTCTCACTTGTAGCAATCCAAACATGAATTCATCAAACCATAATTAAAAATCGTCAACTTAAACAACTAAGTTTATTTTACGCTCCTTTAAAACGATGTAAAACCTTAGATCGACGATCGGACTATATTGACTGTGCACATAGGATTGAATCATTGTAAGAGAACCATAGAATAGATTTGATCATATGAACTAGAGTTTTGGAACTAATAGGATAGCCCCGTTCAACGTAGAGACAACTTAATTGGATTGCTAAACATGTCCTGACATCGCCGTTGACCCGTTTCAGCGAACCCTACCTGACACTTGGACCGCGCCGAGATGCTCCCGACGGACGGACCCTCGCCGACGTGCCGCTTCGACGAGATGCCCCGGATGGACGACACACTCGCCATCGCAGGCAAGTGTACTCACTTGCGCTTTTTGGTCGTGCCTTGGTCTTAAACTGCTAGAACTATTAGACTGTGAACAAAAAGAACCGGACGTGAAATGATAGCATCCGGGATACCCTGACGACTTAGACTTGACGACGAAGTCTAAGCGTAACAACGACAACTTTTGACACCGTAGGGTTATCTTGTGTGTGCATGCGTGTGGACCCCCTAGAAGAACTATCCCTGTCATGTCACATCGTGTCTTGTTTTGCACAGCCTGCGGGCAATAGGGCACTCACCAATGGGTGAGTGATCCCTTGTACGGATACACGGCCTGCGGGTAATAGGGCACTCTCTGAGTGATCCCTTGTACGGATACACAGCCTACGGGCAATATGGCACTCACCAGTGGGTGAGGGATCCCTTGTACGGATACACAGCCTGCGGGCAACAGGGCACTCTCGGAGTGATCCCTTGTACGGATACACAGCCTGCGGGTAATAGGGCACTCTCCCAGTGATCCCTTGTACAGACTTGTCTTGTGCACTTGGGTTGGGGTAGGGTTGAGCGTGCGCACAGGGAGAGGGTCTGATCCCCCTCGAACCATAAGTCGTGAACCCTTCGAGTCCCACGTGTCTTGTCTTGTCTTGTCCTGTCCTGTCTTGCTGGTCTTGTCACGTCTTGTCACGACCCGTTTAGGTTAGTCCCGTAGTCGATAGCACACGCTATGACTACTGCTTGCTACGCTTTACTTTCTTGCTGCGTTACTTCCTTTTGTTACACTATTATAACCCCAGCATGCTAATCAACCAGTAAACTGATGTCTAATAGTTCGGTACACTTGCAGTAGAATCTGGCCTCTTTTGTAGACTTTACCTGACGTACAGTTCCTTTCTTTTAGGTGCTGTACGTCAGGTGTGGAGCCAGAGTACGTCGACGAGGCCGAGCTACCCGAGGACGTAGAGCCAGAGGACGTCGATCTAGAGTACGTGCCCGAGGAGGACCAGAGTTAGAGATCTTCGTGTTACCGATTCAGAGGTTCCACTGTAGTTTTGTTGGGTGCGTAGCACCGTTTACTTTCTGTCTAGGTTGGGTGCTTGCACCAGTAGTTTACTTTTTCTATCGTTGAGGCCGACTCAGGCTTTTGTTTAACTCTCAGTACCTTGGATGAATATTTTGGAATAAAATGAATGCTTTCTTTCAGTACTTTTGTTGTTCCGTACTAACATGTGGGGACCTGTTCCTTCGTCTTGGAGTACCACACAGACGCTTATTGGGTCCGGGCTTCTCATCTCCGGCCTAAGCGGGCCTTAGTCACGCTTCGCCTTCGTCGTTTGGGAAGCGGGGCGTGACAACTCTCTTATTGGTTTTTACCCTTAGCCACTTATGATCATGAGTGTGCTCATCCAAATCACAATGACTAGTCTAGTCGGACCCTTGTTTTGTTGTCTAGCTTAACTTATGCCGGTGCTCGGTGTATTCACGAAACGACGGGTTGAGTCAAGACTAGACTTCATCTCATGTATTCAGAAGTTGGTTTCCATAAAGTGTCTATGACATAGCTTGAGTGTGCTCAATAACTATATCAAAAGAACCTATAGTTGCCAACCTCTAAAACAAGGAGGGCTACGGCTAATCTTGAAAAATATTTTTAACGTAATTGACTTAGATATAGTCCAGGGTGTCATATATCATGATTCGCATCATTGCGGTCCAGCGGACATGGCCAGGGAATTGACTAAGCCAGGATCACTTATCCCTTAGTCTTCCTAGGGTGATCCAACAAACTTAGCTATGCACATTGATCGGATCATGGTCCATTGAATGAAACTTATCATTTTTATATGCGTGCCATAGACTAAAAAGCTTTTATTAGAACTAGTTAATCCTATCAACTAGTGAATCCGAAAATTCAAAATTAATTATGAGTTGTTAATAACTTTTATTAAGTCCTTATCAACTATAAGGAATGATTTATAGAGGTGCTATCCTAATCGTCCATTAGGCATTTAAAACAATTTTAAATCATAGCAGAAGCAATCTAAAAATTGTCTTATAATTATTAGACGGCTTTTAATGGCAAACCTAAAAGGGTTTTCTTGTGTTATCAAATAAGCATGAATAAAACATAGCTATTAAAATTACAACTTAATAACATCACATGAATAAGTTCATAATTATCACATAATCAATTTTATGTTTCTAACAAACATAACATGCAAATTTATCACATAAATTTTAAAGCAGAATTTTAAAACATAAAAATTTTATCTAATAAAATTAATTGTTTCATGTTCAAAAATTATTGCATAATTTTAATACATGAACTTTATGTTTTTAAAAAATAATCAAATTAAAATTTTAAGCATAATTCAAACATACAAAATTTTATCTAATAAAATCTTACAGCTTTCATGTTCAAAAGTTATCATATAATTTTATTGCATGAACACATGTTAAGAATTATCACATTAAAATTAGAATGCCAATTTTTTTTATCACATACAATTTAAAGCATCTAAAAACCTTGTCTATTCCAATTTTAACATTTATCACATAAAGTTAAAAGATCTTTATGTATTTAAAAGCATACTTACATTTATAATAATTGCAGTCCCTAGATCAGATACAAACCTAGGCTCTGATACCACTGATGGGTTTTGAGGGACCCTTAGGGCATATTTCTATGCCCGTCTACGTTGTACTACCGATAGAGGCAAAAATAAAAGCAAGCAGCAAAAAAATGTTAAACTATTTAACATGCAAGCCCTAAGGATATCAAGCCCTAGCCAGGATCTCTACTATCTTGAGGTGGGTCCGACCACCCCAAGATAGATCTAAGCTACTGCAATATTATAAATACTTTGCTTAATTTAAACTACATACCCGGAACCTTACTTGCACCGGCAAGTTGGACCGCACCGCGTCCCGAGCTGAACCGCTTCCCGAACCGCACCGCGTCCCGAGGAGAGCAAACCCCTTGTCGCTATGCCAACCACGTGTCGAAGAAAGTTTCACTTGAGTGGATCATCCATCAAGACTTCAGATCCGATCCAAGCCCCTTCGTGGCTTTGCTAGAGCCCTTCAGCAGCAAGGCAGAAAATTAGGGAGAGGAGAAAAATATTTATTCTAAGCTTAGATCCGAGCATGCTCCAAACTTTTGGGAGCCGCTCAGATCTAGAGCTTGGGACAAGTTTAGAGGAAGCGGCAGGCCCCTATTTATATAGGTGGCTGACCCCTCCCCTTTACTCCACTTCCGATGTGAGACTAAAGTTTTAGAGTTAAAAATTCAAGTTAGTTTGCCTTTCATAAAGGCCAGACTTTCATGAATTTTAACTCCACATTTGATAAAACCTATCAAATCGAAGAGCGCGGAATGGTGAATGCATAGGAAAAAACGGCGAGTCAATCCGAGTCTGTTTGACTTCTCAATTGATTGTCCAAAAATGAGCCCAACACTTGATTTTCTTTTAAAATCAGCTGCTACCCAAAATTCTGCACCTAGGGTTCGAAAACCTAGGTGGTGGGCCTCACTACGCCAGCCCGGGCAGGCCCAGCCAGGTTGGATGCCTGGAAGCCAGCGTGGGCGCTGCCCAGGCCTGGGCCAGGCATCCAAGCACCTGGGCCTGGCACCTGGGCCTGGCGCCCAGGCATAAGGGGCCTGGGCCTGGCGCCCAGGCCCAAGGCGCCTGGGCCTGGTGCCCAGGCGCCCAGGCCTAGGGCGCCTGCCCGGGCCTGGCCCGGCGCCCAGGGTGCCCCAGGCTGGGCCTGGTCCGGTGCCCAGGGCGCCCCAGGCCCAATGCCTGGGCCTGTGCACCCAGGGCCAGTTCAGCCTGGGCTGACCCATGCCTAGTTATGGCATGGGAAAGCCCATATCTCGTGCATTTCGCATCTGGTTTGGACGCTGTTTGAACCTGTGCTTACGTCGGGACATTCTCGTGTTACAGGTAAACTATTCCTCGCGTTTATTTCATTAAATATGGTCGTAAACAATTTACGACACATTTAACTTTGTTTGCGTCATATGCAAAATCGTCCCTATCTTAGCTTAAAATCTCCCACTAGCACTCAGGATCATTTATCCTGAATGCCGAGGCTAACTGCAAACTCTTTGCAGTTTTCTATCTCTTGCATCAAATGCATATTCTCCCTAATTTCTACATATTACTAGACGAAGGTCGCACTCTCTGTGAGACCCTACAGCCTGACACTACTACAGGTGGGGCTCGAAGCCCCAGACGGTAGTAACCACGAGCAGCAGGTGCCGTCCTTATTACAGTATCATACTTATATGGTTAACTCATAGACATAAGTATTATTGGGACCACCCTGAGTGTGTCTGTGATGAATACCACAGTTTTAGTCTTCTTCGTCAAAACTATGTCGTTTAATTCAAGACTAGGGTACTGTCAAACTGTCAACCCCAATAGTCGAAACCGGTTAGTCTCCATCGATCTTTAGTCAAATAATGTTGGACATCTTCCAACATACTCTGGCCAGAGTTTTCAATAAAGACCGAACTAACACTACGACACTAACTCCAATTGACAGGGAGAGACAAATCCTATCTTGGTCATTACTCTTCTCGCATGTTTCAAATGTCACCCAACCAAAGACCTTTCGTCAGGCCTTGCCTCGAAGCTAGGTCAGTGATGTAAGTGACACCGTTCACGTACAGGTTAGTACAATGCCCTCAAGTTAAAAGACCAATTCACCTATCATCACTAAGAGTTATCATTGATAAATTGGTCAATCATAACCATATGATAACTCTTGTTGGGTCGTTCAGTGAACTCATTCTCCAATAAGCACCTGTGTCTCGTCTCTGATTTCGCCAAGTCGAACGACCATGAGATCATCGTCACCGCTATACGGTGAAGACAAAGACACAATGGTTTATCTGATGTTTCGATATCCTTTTCTCGAAACATCTACGATCACAAACGTTTCTAGACTTACACTACATACGGTCAAGCACTTCTACATGATCGAGATCCTCATCTCGATACATTTTTGACCTTGCATTAAGTCTCAAGACTTTACCTAAGTTTCTAATGATAACTTCATTATGATTTTCCTTAGATAAATTCTTACCATACAGCTTACTGTAATTTTGAACAAGATGTTTGTATAATTACACAGAGATAAATTGGCTCGAGGACATACATCTCCCAACAGGTGGGGCCGTAGAACGACGGTGTACCTTAAGGGTCACACCTACGTGCACCATCCTTGCATTCTATTAAGATGGATGCAAGGATCGATTCACGAGCTATTGTTAGGGATTCCAACCCGTTAGTCAACACACAAATGAATCGTGCATTACCCTTGGTGGGACCGTAGAATGGTGATGTGCCTTAAGGGCATTACCAATGTGCACAACCCCACTTACCTTGAAGTGGATGCGAGGGTTGATTCATTTGGGATGAACATATTGCTAATCAACCCATAAACCAAACGACATCCCATTCCACACACTTCTCCTTGCTTGACCAGCTCCCACTTTGGTCTCCACCCTACCTACCTTGGGATTGGCTCGACCGTGTTATCCCACCTCCCTCACCCTACATTTGTTAGTTTAGTTGGTTGTAGCAACACTTTTAGTATTCCTAAACCAATTGAGATTGTGATTGTGAAACGAATTGTCTCTGTGGATTCGACCCCGTACTCACGGGTTTATATTGCATTTGACACTCCTTCTCTTGGGAGGAGGGCGTATGCATCCTACTTGGATCGTGCACACCCTCAAGTACAATCATTTAATGCCATTGCTGGGGACAACAGTTTTCACATTCACATTTTTGGTTGGTTTTGGACACTTTAGGTGTAGTACTTCCAGCTTAGTGTTGAGTCTTTTTGATTGTTTATTTTATACTTTTTGAGTCATTTTTCTTGTGAATTCATTTTCAAACTTTAGCGATGTTTATGTGGAGGACTCCTAACTCACACCGTTCTTTCACGGTATGGGGTTGGAAAATCCTAGTTCATTTATGCAAAAGTTTGAAAAATGGTGTAGAAAAGAATTTTGGGATTTGTTTGATGAGAACCTTGTGCAGATTTTATTTATTTTAAAGTGTTCCCCCACACATTGAAAGATGATGCCAAGATTTGGAATGATGCTTATCCTCGAGATTCTTTTTCTACTTGGCTTCTTTTCAGACTGATTTCCTTCGAGCTTTCTTTCCTATTTATTACACGAATCGGGTACAGATGCGCCAGGCATTTGAGCAACAAATGGCGTGCTTTGTCCAGTTTGATGATGAGACCTACTATCAAGTTCTGGAGAGGTACGATGGGTTAGTGCTTGGGTGTCCATGCCATGCTTTAAGCGCAGAGGATCTACTTCAGATTTTCTACATAGGGTTGCAGCCGTCCACGCGAGAATTTATGCAGATGAGCAGCAGTGGAGATTTCTTTGCATACACGACAGAGGATGCATGGTTGTACCTGAGGGACCTTGCAGAGTGGGAGCAGACGTTGCCATTTGGAGAGCCGTCACTTGGATATGAGGATGATGGCCAGTCCCCGGTTCGACTTTAAGATGCAGAGCAGCAGGTCCAGTGTCAGTTTGAGAGCCACATTTAGGCTCTTTTTCTTGCGACCCTATGAGATACCTAGCAAAGCAGGATGTTGGGTTGCATGAGAGCCAGGCAGAGGACGTTGAGAGATTACATATTGAGGATCAGGAGGAGATGGATGATGGAGTGTGTGTCTGTTGGATATGGACGACATGTATACACCCATGAGGGGATGTATGAGGGTCTATGGACCTCGGATGTCGCGTACATGAAAGCATGTACGAAGGGAACCTTTTCATGTGTGAAAAGGACTACTCGATAAGTGGAAAAAGTCACATTATAAGTGCTTAAAGGCACTTGATAAGTGCATGAAGAAGAGGATAAGCAAGGGTGTTAATATAAGCTAATAAGCTTATATGTAGTTATTTCCTACAATAACTACCCCTAAAGCCTATAAATAGGACCCACGAGTAAGGCATTTAAGGCTAATCCTTCATGCCATAAGTTTGCATAAGGCAACCTTCTTCCTCTTCTCCCTTCATTTAAAGTTCTTCATCCAAGTAGAGATTTAGACGGTGAAACGCTGCTTCGATCCTCTGTGACGAAGTATCGACCGTTGTGGCGAATCCAAGGGCGAAGTTCAGAGACTACAGCGCAGCGTACGCTAACGTAAGTCTCTCCTCTCATTCGATCCTCCATCCTCGCAAGGTGGGATCCTACATTAGTATTAGAGCCACACAGGTTCGCTCCGGTCTCGCCAATTAATGACGCGTTGTCTCTTTCACGAATGAGTTTCCTTCCATTATGGATATGGTAGGAGTGCATCGTGACGGAGAGAACGTTAAAAGTTGTTTCATTCACGTTAGGGTCTTTTGCCATTACGAATATGGCAGGAACTCACCGTGACGGAAAGAACTGACCGTTCATCTCGCCAAACTCGCACTCTTCATGGATGCTGAGTCTCCATTCAATAGGGAATGTGAACTCTCTTCATGTGGAGCGTGAAGTTTACGGTCTTGAAGGTGTGTTATTTTTTTTGGCACACGGCCATTAAAGCATAACCACTTTCTCGATGAACGGGTGTCTCATCGGAGAAGAAGGTGGTTTCAAAACTTCTCATCGGGGAAGATGAACACGTATCTCTTTGGTGCAATGCACCCCCCCTCCGCATTGGGGAGGGGGTTGGCTTCGGCCAATGACAACCAAGCACTCCCCCCCCCCCGAAAGGGGGGGATGGACTCCACGAAGGGAAAGCCGGCCGGCCAAGGGAAGGTCGGCTGGCCAAGGGAAGGCCGGCCGACCAAGGCCATGGCTGGCCCTGGTAGAGGCCAGGGCAGAGGCGCCCTGGCCTCTGCCAGGGCCAGAGGCCAGCCCTAGCCTCTCTGGCCAGGGCCTGGCCAAGGCCGGCCCTGGCCTATACCAGGGCCTGGCTAGCCCTGGCAGAGGCCAAGGCAGAGGCGCCCTAGCCTCTGCTAGGGCCAGAGGCCGGCCCTGGCCTCTCTGGCCAGGGCCACGGCCGGCCCTGGCCAGGGCCACGGCCGACCCTGGCCAAGGCCAGGGCAGAGGCACCCTGGCCTCGGCCAGGGCCAGAGGCCGGCCCTGGCCTCTGCCAGGGCCTGGCCAGCCCTGGTAGAGGCCAGGGCAGAGGCGCCCTGGCCTCTGCCAGGGCCAGAGGCCGACCCTGGCCTCTCTGGCCAGGGCCAGGCCGGCCCTGGCCTAAGCCAGGGCCAGGCCAGAGGCCGACCCTGGCCTCTCTGGCCAGGGCCACGGCCGGCCCTGGCCAAGGCTAGGGCAGAGGCACCCTGGCCTCGGCCAGGGCCCGAGGCCGGCCCTGGCCTTTCTGGCCAGGGCCAGGCCGGCCCTGGCCTCTGCCAGGGCCGGCCGGTCGGCCAGGGCAGATGCACCCTGGCCGCCAGGGCCTCTGCCAGTGGGCAGAGGCCGGCCCTGGCCTCTGCCAGGGCCAAGGCCGGCCGGCCGGCCAGGGCAGAGGTGCCCTGGCCTCGGCCACCACCCCAAAGAGATGGGGGGTTTTGCATGGCTGGCCCATACGGGCCCGGCGGCAGTTGCATACGGCAAAACCCCCTACTTGGGGGAATCCGGCCTTGGCATGGCCATGGCTCGACCCCGGCAATGGCCGGGGAAGACCACTACCTCCCGCTGCAAAACACGACTGCAAAATACGTTTGCAAAATACGTGTTTTCAAAAACGCTTTTCCGCTACAAGTACTATAAGAGTACTATTGTTTGATAAGTGATGGGGAAATATTGAAAGTTATTCTAGATGGTGATTGGCATCGAGATGTTCTTTCCGATTCTAGAGCAACATCTTCAATATTTTTCGAAAGTAACTTATCAAATGTAAAATTTATGCAATATTTTTTTGATCAAACTTGTTTTATGTCTTTTGCAACATTTTAAAACTAAAATGTCTTCCGCTACTAAGAACATCGTCGCTGAGTTAAACAAAAGTGAAAAACTCAACGGCGATAATTACAAACTGTGGTCCATGAAGATACAATATGTTCTAGAGGAGCAAGACGTGCTCGAAACTCTAAAGAATATAATGACTGAACCTGAGTTAGGCACTACGGCCCAACACAGAAGAGACAAGGAGGCTTTTGATGCTTGGTCTCGGAAGAACAAGATTGCTCGCATAACGTTGTTGTCAAGTATGGCTGACGACATAATGCGAATCTTCCGAGAATATGACTTAGCTATGGACATATGGTCCAAGCTAGAGGAGAAGTTTGGCGGCACCTCGGTGACCAAACTTTACTCTTTAACTATAAAATTCGATTCGTACAAAAAGAGTCAAGATCATTCCATGGGAATGTATCTGCGACACATGGCGAATCTTATTTCAGAGTTAAAGGATGCAGGTCATGTGCTCACTGATGAGCAACAAATCCAAGCGGTCATATGTTCCCTACCAATCGAATGGGAACAAATGAAGATGCATCTCACTCATAATGAGAGCATCAAGAATTTCAGCGATGTTTCTAAGCACCTCGAGTTAGAGGAAGAGCGGCTTGCGGCCTCCAAGCCAAGTGCAGAAGTGCACATGGTTGGTAGTTACTCACACGGGGGAAAGAAACGTAAACATCACTCAAAGTTTGCTAATGACAAGCAAAAACAACCAGTGTCTACCAAGAAACCCAAACAGAAGGGTGAGAACAAGACATGGCACATGAAGAAAGACTTGAAGAGGATCAAGTGCTTCAAGTGCAACAAGTTAGGTCACTATGCCCGTTCTTGTACGGATGGAGGTGACAAGGTAACTTGTAATAATGCTCGTTACATATGTGTTTCTAGTTCAATATTTCTTGTAGAATCTACTCCATTTTGGATAATTGATTCAGGTGCCACCGACCACATAGCAAGGGACAGACGGTCCTTCGTGGAGTATCATCGGATACCCCAAGGAACGAAGTGGATATATGTAGGAAACAACACACGTGTTGAAGTGAAAAGCGTTGGGACGTGCAAACTCGTCTTGGACAACGGCCGCACAATCTTACTTCATGATGTCCTCTTCGCTCCAGATATTCGAAGGAATATTATATCTGTGGTTGTGTTAATGGGTCTTGGTTATAGTTGGTTCTTTCATAATTGTAATGTGGACCTATCTTGTAATAATTCTTTAATTGGTTCTGGATATGTTTTTAAGGGATTCATTGTATTAAATACTATGTACGATTCCTCTAATTTTAATGAAAATTTCCTTGTTACAAATTCCTCGGTTTGTGAATCTGATGTAATTTGTTGGCACGTAAGGCTTGGTCACATTGGACCAACACGTATGGATAGACTTGCCAAACGTGGCCTTCTATCCAATGTTTCAAAGGTCGAAATGTCGACTTGCGAACATTGCCTTGTAGGGAAATCTTGTCGCAAGCCGTTTGGAACCGGCACAAGAGCCGAAGTTCCATTACAGCTCATCCATTCGGACATATGTGGTCCGATGAATGTCAAGACAAGACGCGGGAAGTCCTACTTCATCACTTTTATTGATGACTTCACCCGATTCGGACATATCTATTTAATATCCCACAAAAGTGAAGCATTAACCTGCTTTAAAAACTATATGAGTTTAGTGGAAAATCAATTAGATCGCAAGATTAAGGTCTTGCGAACCGATAGAGGCGGTGAATATCAATCAGCAAGTTTTAAGGAACTTTGTGATGATAAGGGTATATTTCATCAAATAACTATGCCTTATACTCCATAACAAAATGGTGTTGCTGAAAGGAGAAATAGGACTTTAATGGAAATGGTCCGTTCAATGATGCCAATCACCTTTTGGGGTGATGCATTATTGACGGCTGCTTTCATCTTGAACCGCGTACCCTCGAAATCAGTTAGCTCCACTCCTTATGAGTTGTGGAACCAAAGGTATCCTGACTTAAGCATTTTAAAACCTTGGGGGTGTGCATCCTACGCACATATTTCCTCCCATAAGTATGGCAAACTTGGGCCAAGGGGGAGGAAATGTATCTTTATACGATACGCAGAAAACCCCAAAGATTATGTTTTCATTGGTCAGGAAGACAATGGAGGACGGATTGAATTTGAGTCGATGGATGTTACTTTCTTGGAAAATGAGTTTCCAAGACAGGGCGAGATAAGTCAGGACTTATCTCTATTTGAGATTTATGATCAAGAAGGATTACATCATTCGAGTGGGAGAATTCTTGGTGAACACGAAAATACATTTCAACCTTCACCAATGGATGATACGAATGATGTGAATCCTATTCCATATAGGAATAATGATCCAAGTGGGAGCAATTCTAATCACATTCCAAGTAGGAGTAATATTAGAATTGATCCAACTTCGAGTCAACAAGGACTCGAAGAATCTCAAATGCGACGTAGTAGTCGTACAAGGTTAGCTCCTCTAAGATTTGAGGATGAATTCCCACAAACCTTTATGACTTTACTACAAGAAGATGACGAGCCTGCTACTTTCAAACAGGCCGTATCTTGCCCTGCAAAAGACAAATGGATGGAAGCGATGAAGGAGTAATTAGAATCCATGAAAATTAACCGAGTCTGGGACTTGGTTAACTTACCCAGAGGACGTAGAGCTATTGGGAACAAATGGGTTCTTAAGATCAAGCATAAGGCTGATGGCTCTATAGACAGATATAAAGCTCGCCTTGTCGCGAAAGGTTTTACGCAACAGGAAGGGATAGACTACGAAGAGACCTTCTCACCTGTTGTTCGTTTTACCTCTATTCGCTTGATTCTGGCTTTGGTAGCTTGCTTAGACCTCGAGTTACATCAAATGGATGTAAAGACTGCTTTTCTCAATGGAGAATTGTACAAGGAGATCTATATGGAACAACCAACAGGGTTTGTAAAAGAAGGAACCGAACATAAGGTTTGTAAACTTCGTAAGTCCATATATGGTCTTAAACAATCCTCGAGGTAATGGTATATACGATTTCAAGAAGTTGTCTTATCAAATGGTTTTACCATGCTTGATGAGGATAACTGTGTATATATCAAGAGGATTAAAAGCAAGTATGTTATTATGTCTCTATATGTAGATGACATTTTAATAGCCGGAAATGGCAAGGGCTTTGTGATGGATATCAAGGCTTGGCTTTCATCAGTATTTGAGATGAAAGATATGGAAGAAGCCGCATATATCCTTGGAGTTAAGATTTCAAGGAATCGTTCGAAGAAACTTCTTTCTCTTTCACAAGAGACTTATATAAAGAAGGTTCTAGAATGTTTTAATATGCAGGATTGTAAGTCCATTGATACTCCAATAAGCAAGTGCGATAATTTATGTCTGAAAATGTGTCCTAAGAACCAAAAGGAAAAGGAAATTATGGAAAAAGTTCCATATTCCAGTGCAGTTGGTAGTCTTATGTACGCTATGATGTGTACAAGACCGGACATCTGTTTTACCGTTGGAATGGTAAGTCGTTACCAATCCAATCCAGGGCAAACACACTGGAAAGCGATTAAGATGATAATGCAGTATCTTAAAGGGACTGCGGACTATGCTTTATGCTATCAAGGAAATGCCTTGAGGCTCAAAGGCTACACTGATGCTGATTGGGCGGGTGATCTCAATGAGCGACGATCGACCTCAGGACATGTTTTTCTACTCGGATCTGGTGCAATATCCTGGAGTAGCAAAAAACAATCCTGCATCGCATTTTCAACTATGGAAGCCGAGTTTGTAGCATTTAGCATGGCGGTCCAAGAAGCTGTTTGGCTTAGGAGATTCTTGGACAAGCTAATTGATGCAAGTGACTCAGGTGCTGTACCAATATACAGTGACAGTCAAGCATCTATAGCTTATGTCAAAGATCCAAAATTCCATTGCAAGACCAAACACATTGATATCCGCTACAAATTTGCAAAAGACTATGATAAGAACAAGAAGATAGACATACGGTACATATCTACGCATAAGATGATAGCGGATCCACTTACGAAGGCGATCCCCAGAGATGTGTTTTACAAACACTTATCATCTCAAGGATTGCGTAAGAGCTGACATGTATCAATGTATTCCCATGTCTATGAAAGATCAAATTTAATAAAAGAATAAGTTCTTTTTTCGACATTGCATATGAGTTTATTGAAAATGTTTATGTACATTTTTTTTAATCTCAGCTATATTTTTCTAGTATGTTGGACAGATTGAGGTTGGCTCTCTCACATAAGCAACCTCCTTTATTCTATCAGACGGATAAGATAAAGATGAGACATGTTTAAAGTCAAAATCGTCAGACGGATGATTTAGAGTCATGACTTAAACAAAATGGTCGTATGAAAGATCTGCATCATATGGATGCTTACAAAGATCTAAGAAGATTTTTGAAATCTTATCTGTCTTATGCGGGATGTGGGTCCAAGAAATTACTGAGTAGTGAAAGGGACTCAAAGTCAGACATTATGGTGTCTGATCATCATCCTTACAACATCATTAAGACATACGCTCCCTGGGAAAGGAGTGATGTTGTAACACGTATTCATACTACGTATGCATTTGACCATTGGGTTAGAATAGTAATTGTGTTTACTATCATGTGAGACCCAAAGACCACATAGGTCTTAAACTTCTTACCCTTATGGACTCTAATTGGTTCCTTTAGATTTGACTAGGTGATCGCTGTCTTAGCATGTTGCTTATGGACTATGGTCAATTCGGTCCGGCGGGGCATGTTAGATAAGCGAGTCAAGTCAAGATCGAAAGGATCTCAAGAAGAGGAAGATTAAATTCATATTCACATTTGGACTTTAGAGATTCAAAGCTGGCCAGCCAATTGTAATCCAGATGGGATTCAATTGTTGAATATAAAGTATAAGAAATGTGAAGAAATAATCTAGGGTAAAACATGCGTTGATCTACTCAACTTTGCACCCCAAGGAGTGTTGTGTATCTCTAACAAGTGCACAACAGCGGACTCTATGCGCATGACGGTCACACGATCTATTTCTCAGTATGATAAATAGAAGAACTAAAGGAAAAGATGTTTCCTTACAATATCCTCAAGTGTGAGTGGGAGATGTTGGATATGGACGACATGTATACACCCATGAGGGGATGTATGAGGGTCTATGGATCTCGGATGTCGCGTACATGAAATCATGTACGAAGGGAACCTTTTCATGTGTGAAAAGGACCACTCGATAAGTGGAAAAAGTCACATTATAAGTGCTTAAAGGCACTTGATAAGTGCATGAAGAAGAGGATAAGCAAGGGTGTTAATATAAGCTAATAAGCTTATATGTAGTTATTTCCTACAATAACTACCCCTAAAGCCTATAAATAGGACCCAAAGGTAAGGCATTTAAGGCTAATCCTTCATGCCATAAGTTTGCATAAGGCAACCTTCTTCCTCTTCTCCCTTCCATTAAAGTTCTTCATCCAAGTAGAGATTTAGACGGTGAAACGCTGCTTCGATCCTCTGTGACGAAGTACCGACCGTTGTGGCGAATCCAAGGGCGAAGTTCAGAGACTACAGCGCAGCGTACGTTAACGTAAGTCTCTCCTCTCATTCGATCCTACATCCTCTCAAGGTGGGATCCTACAGTGTCACCCATGTTGGAAACCCGATGCAGTTTTGTTGGGTTGGTGGTGATGATGAGGTGGAGATGTGTCCAGGCGAGATTGAGATAGATGACATCGGATTGCCTGAGTCACATTGCCTGTCTGATCCATTACCACAGCTGGAGGTGTGTGAGCATCTTGGGTGGACTGCTGAGATGGTTTACTACGGTGGTATTGAGGAGGATAAGTGCACGGGATATAGCCTACAGACTACTTTGGAGCCCGAGCCATTCCTCCCTACAAATTCAGTTCAGTAGCCATTATTCAGAACCTCAGGAGACACATCAGTCTGTTGCCTCATCTCAAATGATATGAGAACTACTCCCAAGCGCAGGAGATCGTGCAAGTAATATCCTTGTGAGTCCAGGTATCGAATCCGCGGGATAACTGACCTGCAAAACTACGATCGTCAATCTGAAAAGAGTAATAATACGATGTTAGCCAACCACCTATCAAACACGAAGATATAGGATCAAGAGTATGGAATAAGAAATGAAAATCCTACGATATTTACGGTGACTTTGGAAGGGATACAAGTATAGGGAGTATGTGTTGGGTTTGATTTCGTGAGGGTGTGTGCAATCAATGAATATCAATACCTTTTCTATAACTCAACATTTCGTTCGGTCAAGGCACGAGAACTTCGGAAAATATGGCGATCAAGCGTATGAAAACGTGCCAAAGAATTATACAATTAAGATAGGGCGAAAAGATATAGAAACCAATAATTACGACACCCTAACTATGTCAACTCCAACACGTATGAAGTGAATGTGCTACGGTTGTGATTTCATTAGGAGTTAATAATCGCTGAAATATCATGTCTTTTATATAAATCAACGCTTCGTCCGGTCAGGGCACGAAGGCGTCGGAAGATGAAACGATGAAAACTAGTCAAAGTGGCCGTATACGCATCACTAGCAACATTGATTTCATTAAACGATAAAAGCAATAATAAGTTCAGATTAGTGAACATAAATTGGCTAGCCTTGTCAGGGCCTATCCATATGGGATGTAAATAATATCGACAATAAGCAAATACCCAACAAATACGTTGTAGAAATCAATGTTACGAGTGATTTTGACTTGAAAATAGGGCTAAAGACATGAATTCATCAATTAAATACTCCTAATTACTTCACAACCATAGCACAAAGATCTTAGCCACGCATGGTGCAAAAACAATCAGTTTTGATAGCCAAATACATCGTTATACTAGCCAAATACAATGAAATACACCAAATACGGGGTATAAGTTCAAGAAATTATCACCAAATCTCCACTTTAGAACCCAAAACTCCCTGGAAAGTAGAAGAATAGCCTCTGGGATTTTTCAGAATTTTCCCCTGGAGAAATACGCACAGTAGCCGCTCCAAAAGTCCCAAAATACGCCAGAATCCCCCCAAAACCCTAGGAATACGCTTAAATAATAGCATTGCGGGTTTAGGAAGCTTATCGGGTCGTAACCCGCACCCAAATGGAACCCAAACCCGCATCATCCGTCGGAGCAAATCTCAGCCGCACATCCCAGCGGGATCTTTCCACAAAGCGCCACCTGTGCTTTGAGATTCGCGCGCGCCCGATCCGCAAACGAAATCGGATCGAACTCGGGGTTAAATCCTGACCGTAGGATCAAGAATCGGACGGCTAATACTCGATCGCTTCGGCCGCTCTTCGTTCGTTGCGGGTTTACGCTGGACCGTCGGATCTCCATCTAACGGACGACAGATGTCCACGTCGTCGATCTCGCGTGCGATGTGGAAACCGTTGTAAGCCGTTGGATGGAGGCGGGGAGGCGTGAGATTGCGCAACGTGGCTGCTCAGATCTCCTCCGCTGCGAGTTCGAGCGGGCGAGATGTGGAGCGTTCGATCGAGATCGAACGGCTGTAAAGTCTCCCGCTTTAGCTTCGTATGGGCGTAGATCTGGCCGTTGGATCTCAATCCAACGGCCATTATTAATCCCGCTCGATAATTATCTGCTGCCGTTGGATTTGATCAGGGATGGCTGGATCGAAGCCACGTGTACGACAAGATTCGTGCGTATTTATTTTATTTCCAATAAATGGTATTCTGCATTCAAAAATTCATAGAAATTAGCACAGATCTTAGAAAAATACAAATAAATAGTCGTTGGAATCGTGAGATCGAGACAATGCTAGGAAAAATATAAAAATGCAGAAATTCACAATCAAATTCACGTTTTGTGCACAATTAGAGTAATTTCTCTAATAAATGATGATGAGAAAAATACGAATGTATTAGAGATAAATTAAGCATTATATGGGCACAAAATAGGACTAATAAGGGGGTTAAATATGCAATATTCACTCCGAATCATCTGTCATCCAGGACGACGATATTCAGGGTGGACCACAGAGTCCAGGTATGACTGTATAGGCCATTACCTTCGATGGCGAGGATGCGGCAAGCGACAGTGAATACGAGATGATTTACATTGAGCATGCACTGCCTTCTCATCCACACTTGCCCCTGAAGCCATTTCACCCTTCTCCTGAGGAGTCACATCAGCCAGACGATAGCATCGCCATTCAGGGAAGTTCTCATCACACTTTTCCCTTCATTTCTAAATCTCATTCTTCATTTCCTTACATTTTAGATTCAAATTGTCGTCATACATATTCATATCCTTATTTTTATTATGATGATCCTTTTTGGACTTTCTTCGTTGGAAGTCAAACTAACTTTCCTTAGATTGACACAGCTTGTCTCTCGCAGGACACATGAGCGTATTCTAGGGAGATGCTGGGAGCTGTGTTGCTAGGATCCAAGGATGCTGGAGGCGCTTCGTTTCAAAGCAGCTGGCTGAGGAATGAAAGGACATGATACATCAGTTGCATCCACCATTACATATTCGGGATCCGCCTTTTGCTAACATGTATTCTTTCCTGTACTTAGTGCAAATAAAATAAAATAAAGAATTAGTTTAGTTTGTTTTTGCATGTTTGCTTTAATATGCTTGTTTTCCCTCTAGCATCATTGAATAATATCTAGTTTCACTTCGATCATTGAGGACCATGTTTATTTCTAGTTGGGGGAAGTGAACAATGAAGTTGGATGCTAGTTTTGGGTAGTTTTGAAAATTTTGATGTTAATAAAAAATTCTCATTCGTCATCATCATTCATTCATTTTAAGCACATATTTTTGGTGCCTCCATCCTTGCCTCCATCACATTTCTTTTGCTTAGTCCCTACATGCTTAATGCCGTGCAATTTTTTCGGATTACTATTTTAATATCAAATTTATAGGTGTTTGATCTGCATGTTTTAATTCCTTTTCCATTTTGGAGTCAAATGTTAATATGTCATGTATGAAACTATTTTATAAGTTGTGATACTCTCTTTGAAATAATTTGGAAATAGTTTGGTGTAAGTGATTGCATGAATTGAGATGAATGGCTTAGTTCTTCATTGGATAGGGTGTGGCCAATGGTTTATGTTTTGTTTTCTCCTAAGGAGTGGGTGGATGAGTTGATAACTCGTGTTTTGAATGAGAAAGAGAGTTAATATAAGTGAATGATTTTTCTAATCAAATTGAGTAGCTGGTACCCTCATGAAACATTGGGGAGGACGCCAAACATGAGATTTAAGGGATCATTCCATCCCATTGCCTATATAGCGTTATCGCATTTGCAAAGGTGGCCGTGTTTGCATTTCATAGCTTTATTGCGTGAATGCAAAACATAAACATAAACATAGTAAAAACAAAAAGAATACAAAAAAGAGAAAAAAAGCAAAGAAAAAGAAAAAAATTGAATGAATAAATGAAAGAAGAAGCAACATGAGTGATGCAATCTCATCTCCTACAACTTAGAGGAAATTTCATTTGTTTTGGCCATTTCCATGAAAATTGAAAATTTTGACATTGTGATATATCCCAATATATGTGATACGGTGCTTATTACCGTACTTTTCTTTGAATTGGATTGAGGAGAATGTCATTTGCTGTTTACTTTCATACATTGTGTATATTGGCTTTGAAATCATTTGGAAAAAACATGTGGATTATGCCATGAGGATATCTTGAGTTTGGTGCATGTTTTCCATTTAATCCGAATTTATCGCTTATTTTGCTAGGTACTAGCAAAATGCTAGTTGGGGGTATGATTTTTAGTGAAAAGTGTATATTTATACCCCCTAACTACCCCCATTTTGTGCTAAAGATTAGGCTTAATCTTGCTCTTTTGAGTATATACTCACTTTATGTTTCATATAAGGGCTTATTTGCATTCTTTGCACAAAACATCATTATATGGACTAATTTCTCCTTCTCCTATTTTTAAGGTACTCCTGGGGGTCTTGAGAATTTTCCAGAATTTTCTGGAAATTTTCTGGGATTTCTAGTTATTTTTGGTGAATTATTGGAAGAGAAATGGCATTTTAAAAGGGGGAAACGTATTTTGAATGGGGCACCACGTGGCATAATCCCACGGCGCCACATGGCGTCAATCAAACAGACGGGCCCCATCTTTGCGGGCTTAAAAGTCCGCCCACAGTTCAAATGCAGACTGTGTCCCGCAATTTCAAAAGCGGGCTTTGCCCGCTATTTTCGTGGGCTGAGAGACCGCCCGCTAAGCGGGCGGTAATTTAAGTGGGCCAAAGCCACACCCGCTGATTGAGAGCGGGCGGGCGAGATCAAGCGGGCTAGACGGTGCTTGCCGACCCGACCTGGGCCGTTTCAGAGCGCAGGCGCGCGCATCTCTTTGCGGGCGGGTCGGGCGCCCAGCGACCCGACCCGTAATGTGCAAATGAGGGGTTTAGAGCCCCTATTCAATTTCCAACAACTGGATTCGACCAGTCTTCGTTTCACTATTCCATTAGGGGGTTTTAAACCCCCTCTTCTTTCTCAAAGGCTAGGGCTAGGCTTGGAGGCCATGGGAGCTTGGTGGAGCTTGGAGGTGGTGCAAGAGAGGGAAGAGCATGGGTTTCTAAGGCTTCCATTGGTGATCTCTCTCCTCTCTTGTAACATTTGGTTTCTGTTGCATTGTATGAATATTTATGAATGATTGTTGAATGAAAGTGAGATTCATTGGATAGTTGTTTGCTTAATAGCTTTTAATGAAGATTGGTGTTCTCATTTTGAATGATCATCTTCTTGTTTTCATTATGAAGGCCTAGAGCCATTTGAGTGTGGAATTGTTATTAATTAAGGCTTGTGTGGTTGATTATTAATTATTCATCTCTTGCATTTAATTGGACTAGCATACCTTGAAATGGATGCTAGTACTGCCGATTGATGGGTTGTGTCCTAGGTTTAATTGAATCGTGCACTACTCTTGGTGGGGCCGTAGAACGGCGGTGTACCTTAAGGGTCACACCTACGTGCACCATCCTTGCATTCTACTGACATGGATGCAAGGATCGATTCACGAGCTATTGTTAGGGATTCTAACCCGTTAGTCAACACACGAATGAATCGTGCATTACCCATAGTGGGGCCTGATGTGTCCATATTTTCCATGTTTTTACCGCATCCTTTCATCTCATTTCATACCATATTCGCCTTTGAAATCCATATTTTTAGTTATTAATGCGCTTCTAACGCCATACTCTAGTTTTTGCATAGATTTGTGGATTTTTAGGAATTTTGGAGCGAATCGGAGCTGATTCAGGACATGAACACATCCAGCGCGTCCAGTGCGTCATTGGCGGGACCCCATGGGAGTTCGTCGCAGTTTGGAAGAAGATCGGAGGAGAGGAGGAGAAGCGAGCGAGAGAAATCCAGAAAAAGCCCTCAGCCATTCAGTTTCCCAGGTAACTCAGGCCAAATACCCTACAGCTACTTGGCCGAGCTAACATGCAAATGCAGAAGGAAACGGATATGGGTTGACTCGACCGAGCAGCTATGCAACTCGACCCGAATTGAACCCCGTGCTACTCGACTGATTAGGGGCTACTCGATAGATTAGCCCGCATCAAAAACAAGCAAGCAGCAGCGTGGCCAGCGAAGTGACTCGACCGAGCAGCCACCTGCTCGGTCGAGTAGCCGACGCGCCCAAGTGACATATGGGCCCAACTATCCAGATTTCTGAGAATTACCTGTGGGGTCCCTACCCCTTGTATTAAAAACAATTTTCCTTTAATATTTTAGACATCAAGTGTTTTAGGGATAATTTTTACTAAGGGCTTTGAGTGTAAGCTTGAGATTTGTATCTAGGTTTTGATATTGAGCAAAGGTTTAATTTTTATTGCGTTTTCTGGCTTGGAATCATTTGGATCTTATTTCTCTGTGGCTTGCTACCGATCTACATCGCCTTTGGTACGTATTCCTAAATTTTATATGATTTTGATTACTAAGATGAATTCCAATAAAAATCAAATCTTTCCTTGTTTCCCCCATCTTGTGTGAGTAGTTCTATCTAGGGCTAATGGATTAGCCCTAGGATTTTAGGAAGGAGATGTGAAACTAGGATTTTTAGGTTCCATTGGATAATAAAAGGGGAGTATTTTTGGTTGACCTAGCAAAATCCCTAGGAGAACTCGTACTGAGATCGTGCCCATGGTCTGTTGAATCTATTAGCTTAAGGAGTATCTTATGGATTTAATTAGGGAGTTAGTGAATTCAACCGAGGCTCGTGACCATGCCCGGCTCGTGCCTTAATGGGATCCACCGACAAACTATACCATTAATTGACGGCTACCGCCATTGCATCAATAAGAGCCACCAAAATACCTTGAAGCTCCGACCTACGAGAGTGGTACGAGTTGAGAGTATTCAAACCACAAGAGTGGTGCGATTATTGTATATCCTTAATGCACATATTGTATACATCTATCGCGTGAGCGAGGTGAATACTGTATGTTAGATTCATGATGTCTTGACGCATGAATTCACTTCCCAGATGCTACAATCCCCAATAAACCAATGCAACATAGAAGTCTTAACCTAGCATCGGCCTCCGACGGTCCTAGCGGTGAATCTTAAAGCCCTAGCCCTTCTATATTGATCAAGCAACAATAACCAAACAATCATACAAACTGACTGCTACCTCCTTCTGAGATTTAGAAATAACCTGAGATTGATACACCATAACTTTCCCTGTGGGATCGATAGTTTATATACTATAACTTGACACTGTTCGCTTGCATTTGTAAGCCCGATACCTATACTTTGGAACCATTCAGTCCCTGGCATTAGTGACACTGCCAGGTGGCTTTTAAGTGTTAGTTCCGGGTGCATCAAGATTTTGGCGCCATTGCCGGGATAGTACGGTGTTACTTAGGCTATTTTTATTTTGAAGAAATTGTTAGTGATTCTTACCATATCGTGTCTCTCCATCCTTTTATTCTCTATTATCACTTTTCTACTAACAGTTCTCTCTAGTCAATAATCATTCCTAAGAAATCAGACATGATGGAGATGGTGATGCAAGTGCAATGGAGCAGTGAGACTATAGTGACTTGGATGAGATTAGCTTTTCTCCACACTATGTACATGGTCTTCAGGACACATGCATGGATGAAGCCATTGTCAAGGGTGCAACAAGAGAGTTGCTTGAAGCAGTCTGATTTATCGGAGCGAGAACCTACGTGGCAGGTAACGAAAATCAACAAATGGTTATGGATCATATAATGAACGAGGTTCCAGATGCAGGTACCATCGGGGACGACATCTGCATAAGCTTCGAAGGGGACGTGAAGTTTCTCTAGGCTGTCAAAGCCCTACCTATTGACACATGCTGGAGAGAGGCTCGTCAATTCAACCCATTGGATGACTCCCCGCTCTTAAGTATAGTGGAAAGCGTGGTGACTAGTGTATGTACAAATGGTCCAATATAATTCCCTGCAGAAGACCCGGTGGTTCAAGAACTTTTGGTCTCTATTGCGACCACCTTCTAGAATGCAGATGCCTTGGACGACGTACTCGTCTCCGATGGAGTTTTTGTGTAGTACGAGGGAGACACTCTACGTTTCTATGGTGAAAACGTCCTCCAGACTGAGACACACGAAGACTACAACTACGAGGAATGCACAGATCCTGGACCTTTCCAGAGTGATATCAATCAGGGAAGCCTTCTTGACTCCACACTGGATAATGCATGCATATCTGAATACGCCATTCCTACTGACAGATACATTGCAGAACAAATCCATATGGAGGAGGACTCCGTAGACATCTACCATGATGCATGACGTCCCCCGCTTATGCATGTTTTTGATGTGTGCAATGATATGATTGGGGGCGTGAGATTTAAATATTTGTAACCGCAAGCGCACGGTGTTGTAGTGTGGCTTGGGGGTCGAACTCAGGGAGGCGTGGATGTGCTCGTGTCAAGGAGGATCAAATTCACCCCATGGGTGAGCTAGCTCGAATCGAATGATGGATTGTCACGGTAAATGGAATGCAAGGTATAGACAATATAAAGGAAAAAACCCGGGACTTTGGTTTCCACCCTATCGTGCGATTCTCGCCGATACGGCCTACGGGCAGGATAACGATCGGAATTAGGGTCTAATGGTGAGATGTTGCCTCTGAAAGTGGTACCAGCGTCCCATGGGCCCGATATTCCGGTCGGTGCCCTGGATGATACGACGGACTTCCCGGGTTCGGTCAGTGGGCACTCCCATGTCCATTAACACTGACCGACTCCGGGAGCACTAAGCTCGCAACGATAACTCCCAACGTCTCATCCCGTTGCTCCCGCGTGCTAGGATTCGACGTCTATGCTAAGGGCGTGAGCTATGGATAGGGAGTCAACCGTCAAGTTTATTCCCCCTTGGCCCAACGGTCAAAGGCGGTCTTTTTCCTGCCGATGACAATAAAACACCCCACGTAACCGTTAGATTCCTAATCCCTATCGATTTCCTAGTCCTATGGACGCATCGGGAAGAACCCACGAAGGGGTTTCCGCCAAAATCCCAGATTAGGGAACTACTCACACATATTTAGTAAAAAGCGATCTAAATAGAAATCGACCGTAAAAATCATGATCAGGCGATTGAAAATCAGTAAGAGCAATGCTAATAACACTATATTAAAGTTTGACAAAGATCGAAAAACTTACAAATATCTGAAAAATTACAGCCGTCAATAGAGAGAAAAAACAGCAAAAAATAACAACTCCAGTTTCTGGAAAACCTAGGGGTCCTATATATAGAATACGAAATCACCTGATCGGGTGAAAAGTCACCCGATCGGGTGACCTGCTTCATTTCTTTGACAGCGCAGAATAGGATTTCACCCGGTCACCACGGCACGGTCGGTTGAAGGTTGAAGTTGATCGGTTGGATCTTCGTGCCGTCGGGTGAACCGGTCGGTTGATCTCTCCGTGTCGTGGCTTCGGAGAATCGGCTACAGGTGAACCGATCGGGTGAAAGTCACCCGATCGGTTGGCATTCAGCGTCAGAATTCCAGAGAGTTGGGGCGTTTGAACCGGTCACTAAACCGACCGGGTGACTTCTTGGCCGCTCCAACTTGTGTCCGGGTGGTGCACGCGTGCATCACCCGATCGGTTGGAAGTGACCAACCGGTCGGGTGAGGGGCTGAAAGATGCGATCTTCATCGTTTGACCCCCTGGATCACGCGTGACTCCTCCCGTTGCTCCGGGGACTCATGATATCGTCGTTTTATGTCCCCTATGCCAGTAAACTCCTGCAAAATACGAAAAACACGGAAAAGTGAAAGAAAACAAGAAAACACGAGAAAACAAATATAAGACGGCGATAAAATACGGAAAAACACGGAAGAAAACGTGCGCAAATATATGAAATATAGACGCACGTCAAAATCCCCCAAGCTGAACTCTTCCTCGTCCTCGAGGAAGACGAGTGAGAGTAGGAGCTCGGAGAGAGAAAATAGAGAGAAAGAGAAAGAGAAAACTCTATATCCTAGATCGCCCGTCAGGGCCAACAATATCAAAAACGGCACACCAAGCAAGCAAATGCCAAATCACATCATTAAACCAAGGAATACGAGTCCAGACAAGTGCCGTGGGCCCACGCGGTGAAGCGCGAGTGAGTGTGGTCGTGTGCTAGCAGACGGTGTCACTATCTACGATGTGCGATAAAGCTCGATATACACAAATGCAGGAGATGACCCAAATATCGATTTGATTCGAATAAAGCGGTGAATATAAGTAGTTCAAGCATGCATGAGAATAGAGAGAGAATCAAAACATATCATGCGTCAGGGACTCCACAACTAGAGTTAAGGAAATCACCACACTATAGCCTAGATAATAGCTAAAAAGTTCATAAGCCAAGTGTTTTCGAAACCGATGGGGGTTGAGATGATGTGGAGTAGAACACTCGGTACAAATTCTCGCATTCCCTTTATTCTAGTCAAGTAGGAAAAAATATTCGCACGGGAATTTTTTTGGGTTTTGGGTATTTGTATTTTTTTAGCTTTTTGGCTATACAAATTTTTTTTTCTTTTTTTCTTTTTTTTTTTCTTTTCTCTTCTTTTTGGGTTTTTCTTTTCATTTCTCTTTTTTTGGATTTTTGGGTTTTTGGCTATACACATGTGCACTCTCCCAAGTGGGAGAACGGTACACGACGAGGGGATTTGCACCAAGTAAAACAAAAAAGAAATCGGATTCTAAACACTTGGGCAAAGGAAACTATACTCGCTAATTAGAGCATGGTCTAAATGGGTTATCCTAGTCCTTAATTGTGGAATCCTGACACATGCGAAATGAAGGAAACGATATATATATAGCATGCAAACGAAGCAGACAGTAGAAACAAATACCGCATATTCAAATCGAAGCATGATAATCTAGGGGTCATTCCTGGACAGGTATATAAAATAAAACCACTAAGTAGAAGCACACCACACAGCTAGGCACGACGCACGACTCACAAAAAGCTAAGTGGACCCACGATGCATGAAATGCAAGAGGACTCGATATCCTAGGGCTAGTGAGTGTGATTATCGATGCCATGCTAGGTGTGTGAGATTTTGTGGCAATTCATCATATGGTTCATCTCTAGGAGAAAGAGATAAAAAGAAGAAAAGAAAAAGAAAAAGAAAAAGATGGAGAAAAACGACTTAAATAACGAAGAAAAAGAAACAAATGATGCACGAAGTGCGACTCCCCCAAGCTGAAATTTGCATTGCCCTCAATACAATAGAATTAAATACGGGAGGGGCAATGAATATGGGGGGGAATACGCACAGACACAAAAAGACACGAAAAACAAGAAAGTCACACAAACGAGACTGAAAATACGAAATAAAAATAAAAAGCACACCACACGACATATAAACAGAAAATAAAATAAATAAAAAAGGAAAAATCACACGACACGACAAATAAGCATACACACAAAGAAAAATAAAACACGACAGCACACAGAAAAAATTTGACTTCCCCCAAGCTAGACGTGACAATACTAGCAAGATGATGTGATCGTGAAAATGCAGAGATATGCAAGGGGGAGGTCAGAAAACAAAATGAAATCAAAAAGCAAGAGATGGGGAGTCCTCGCCCTCCTCGGAAGAGGGTGTGGATGGGTGGTCGGGGGAGGCAGGGGGTGTCCGGAGAAGTGGGGAATGAGGTGGAGGAATAGGTGCAGTGGGGGTGTGAATGATGGGTGAAGTGTCGGTGGAGGTGGTAGAGATCTGGAGCGCACCTGCAATTTCTTGCGGCGCACATAGGCAGTGACGGTGGAGGAGGGAGGAGGTGGTGTGGGGGCGACAGAAGTGGTCGTGAGAGGAGTCGTGGATACCGGGATGGGAATAGATGTGGGAGGGGGGATGATCACCTAGGTGGGGGTGAAGGATGTGGGGATGGGTGGGATGGTGGAGGAGAAGAGTGTGATGGGGGAGGTGACAATCGTCGAGGTGGAGAAGGTGGTGGTGAGTGATATGGTGTGGGTGGTGGTGGTCCGTGGAGGTGAGTGAGAAGGCGGAAGATGGCGGCCACGTTCCTCTCAAGCGCGAGAAAACGTGGGTGAGTGAGAAAGGAGGATGGTGATGGGTTCGAGGGGACATAGGACCTGGCAAGATCACGGAGAGCAGCGACCTCGGCCTCGAGAGCAAGGCGAGCTGAGGCCTGGCGGCGACCAAAAGAAGTGGACTGACGTGAAGCGGAAGTGGTGTCGGGAAGTGATGTGGAAGTAGAGCCGGCGGTGGTGGTCATGCCGGCACTGGACACAAGGCCAGAGATGGCCGCTGAAAGATCCACAGCAGTGATAGGGCCAGGAGCACGGGTGGTGTGACTCGGGCCAGCCCCGATATTTCCCCGGGACGCAGGAATATCCTGCTCGCCTAAGTGGGCGGCAGGGGAAGGTGGTCTGCGTTCATCTGGGGGAAAGAAAGGAAGGCGCAACCCCGCTAGAAACTCGGAATCGGGCGGAAAAGTCCAATCCGCCACTACAGCAATAGTCATGCGAGTGGGGTTGGGGAGAATGGTGTAGGGGCGAGGTGGGTGGCCATAGTTGAATTCGAAACGACGATCAGGAAGGGGCTTAATCATATGGATATGCCGTAGGACATCAAGATCTAGACGTGAGGGTCCTGCGACGACGGGAAGACCTCGGGGGATGTTGATATTAAATTGGGGATAAGAAGCAATGACAGTGATTATTCCCCCACAACAAATCTTGCCCTTGCCGGCCCGACTAATCTCTAGGAGCTTATAAATAAGCCAGTCGCCGGCATGGACGGGGACAGTAGGGGCCCTAAAGCTAATCCCATCATCATCACGAACGAAGGGGAAAGTCATGGCCCACAGAATGAAAAGATCAGGGATGGTCACGGTGCCTGACTCATCCCTGAGGAAAAATGCGGAGGATATGATCCGATGGGCCAGACGGAATATAGGATGGATGATTGAGGAGGCCTTGGCCTTACCTCAGGGATAGTGAAGGAGTATGGCGAGGCGGAACCAAAAGTTATCGACGTCAAATTCGGACGGGTATCCGTAGTGTCGGATAGCGTCATCCCCAAGGATGGGGAAACCAAATATATCATTAATCGTGTTCAAGTGAGTGCGTATGGTTTTGTAACGCACCCGGAAAATGACGGTCGACCCCGACTCACAAACGAGTGAGGAAAGAAATTCAAGTGTGAGGGACGAGTAGGACACCGTGGTGGTGTTCAGGAAGGCTAGCCAACCTAAGTTCGCGAAAAGAGTCTTGACCTCGGTGAAGACACCGAGATCGATAAGTGATTGGGTGTGTGCAAACTTGGTCGACAGATGCCCCCAAGCATCAAGTCTATGGTAGAAGTCTTTGTGCTCCTGGTTCCTAAATTGATACCCATGCGGGCCCAACAATGGGTCCGGAGGGGGGATAACAGGTGGGGGAGGGGCTAGTGATAGTGCACATGGTGTATTGGGAGGAGGACGTGTTTGTTTGCATCTCTTTCGAGATGGTTCCTCCTCCCGCATGATACCCTTCCCCTTATCACGATCCCGGGCCATAGTGGGTGCGTGAGTGTGATGCAAATGAGTGCAGTATATGATAAAAGCACGCACACACACCAATCAAGCAAGATGATATTCTAGGGTAAAAAGTAAACTTTTAGCAATGGAGCGAAGTTACCCAGCAGAGGTTGGAGTTCCTTGCTTGAAATTGACCCCAATAACGTGCAATCAGACGGAGTGTGGAGCCGTGGAACTTCTCTTCAGCGAAAAATCCGAAAATGGGGGATTATGGTTTGAGAAATCGAAATGGGGGAAAAAGAGGGAGAGAGAACGATGGAGAGATGGAAGAGGTAGGTAGAGAGAGAGGCTAGAGGGGAAGTGGAGGTCGTGGGAGAGGTTTTTCGGCCGTTGGGAAGTCGGGGGAGACGAAACGACGACGAAAACAGCGAGATCGGGCGAGAAAAACGAACGGGTGGGGGGGGGGTTATTTATAGTGTTTAAGTCGAACCGATTGGGTGAGTTGTCACCCGATCGGTTGACTTTTAGGTCTAGATTTTCAGCTGAAGAAACGCTACAGGCGAACAGGTCGGTTGATAACTCACCCGATCGGTTGGCCGCTCCACAAATTTTTCTGAAAGTTTGGTACAGCTCACCTGGTCTGTCACCCGATCGCTCTGTGTATCAACCGATCTGTTGATCATTTCCCAAAAATTCCCAAGAATTTAGCCCAGTTCACCCGGTCTGTCACCCGGCCTCACATGCCTTCACCCGATCGGTTCGTTGAGCGACTGATACGGTCGTCAGCTGATACATCCCAACCAGTCGGTTGAGTTATCAACCGATCGGTTGGGGCCTTGCTTTCTACAAAAGTGCACAAACGGCCTAAGTCCCTCAATGGAAGTTCTTGCGGCTGGATTTATTCATTAAAAATAGAAAAAATAAAGTTAAAAATAGTCCTAAAAATGGAAACAAAGGGTTAGAGCATGGGTTGCCTCCCATGAAGCACTTTTGTTTAACGTCGTTAGCTCGATGCCCGTTAATGATGTTCAAGGTGGGCGATACGGGTGATGCCCAAAGTTTGGCATCGCTTCAGCTTCTCCCTTTGTTGTAGTTGGTGGCGACAAGAGAACTTGCTCGACCACTCTCCCTTTGTTGACGGGGTCCGGGGGCTTCTCTTTCATATTGGCGTCCTCCGCCACTCGTTTAAGGATCCGGACCTCATCCCTGGTGAGCCCCATGGGCTCTTTGCCTTTTCTCCTCGTAGGAGGAGCTTTTGGGAATCTGGGAAGGATCACATGTCGGGCGACCGCCTCATCAGCAACTTCTTTCTTTGGCGAGCCAACTTGCTCTCCAAGATCTCCCAAGTGGTCGGGGGGGTTTCTCGAGAGAATTTCTCAGGAGCTTGCCTCCACAGCTCTCTCTTCTTCTAGCTCCAGCGCATTAATACTAGGATCATCCGGAGGATCGTGGTACTTCATCAACAACCCCAAGTCAAATTCGACTTTTTCTTGGCCGACGTTGAGGGAAAGCTTCCCATTCTTCACGTCTATCAAAACTCCGACGGTTGCCATAAAGGGCCGTCCAAGGATAATGGGGGTGTGCTTGTCTTCCGGCATGTCCATCACCACAAAATCAACCGGTACTTGTACTCCACTCACATCAATAGGGAAGTCGTCTACTACTCCCACCGGGTACTTGACCGAACGGTCAGCAAGCTGTAATGTCATGCCGGTGGGCTCCAGGTCTCCAATCACTATTCTCTTGTATAGCGATAGGGGCATTAAGCTGACGCTCGCTCCTAGATCGACGAGCACCCTCTGGATTCGCACTTCCCCAATAGAGAAAAGGATGGAGAAACTTCCTGGGTCTTTGAGCTTGGGCGGGTTTGCGCGCTGAATGAGGGCGCTGCACTCTGCCGTTAATACGACCTTCTCCTTCCTGGATCCTCATGTCACCAAGTCCTTTAGAAATTTGGCGTATGAGGGAATTGTCTCGATGGCTTCGAGTAAGAGGATTTGTAAGCTCAGATCTTTCACCATGGCAAAGAATTTGCCATACTTCTCATCAATCTTGGCTTGGGCAAGCCGTTGTGGAAAAGGCACAACACGCTTGAACACTCTGAGGTTCCCTTCCTCATCCTTTTTCTTCTCCTCTCCATGGACTCCCTCCGGAGTAGTTGGCTTTGGCGACGAAGCACCGTCGTCATTTAATTTCTCAATTGGTCGTTCCACGACCAACGGTGCTTCCGGTCCTTTGGGGGGCACTCTTATGGGTATTTGCGATCCGCTCCTCAAGACGATGGCAGACACGTTCTCATGATCATGCGTGAGCGCCAAGGTCCGATTTACCCCCCTTGGGTTCACCTCAGGCTGTGGCGGTAATACATTCTACGGTCTCTGAAGGTTCGTCACATGTAACCCCAGCTGGGTCACCTGATTAGTGAGGACTCTCTGTCCCATCTCCAGCTTCAGATTTATCTTCTCCTGGTTGGCGATGTATTGAGTCAAAGGGACTCAACCGGAGAGATGGCCCTCTGCTGGCCATATTACTGCTGGATGGGCTGCTGATTCCTTGGAGCATACTGCTGATACTGTTGTTGAGGTTGTTGCTGCTGAAATTGTTGTTGCTGAAACTGCTGCTGGGGCCTAGCCGGCTGATATATCTGTTGTTGTTGCTGCTGGTCGGTTGTTGATACGGTACCCGGTAACTAAGGTTGGGATGATTCCGGTTGTTTGGAGAGTAAGCCGGGTTGGAGTTGGTTCTTGGTGGAAAAGGCGCATTCCTTGTAGGATTGTAAAATAATGCGCTCGCCTGATCCAACTATTGTGAGATGTCACCACCGTCGAATTCTCCAAAAACTTCGGATTCCACCGCAGCAATCTGTTGTGTACCAGCGCTACCGGCGCCTACCATCAATGCGGAGATTTGGGTCGACAGCAAGTCAAACTTGCTTAACAATTTGTCGACGTCCTCGACCCTTTGGATGCCCCCAGATCTAGGTGTGGCTCTCTCGTCACACCACCGCTCATTGTTGGATGCCATATTTTCAAGAATGTTCCTGGCATCTTCTCACTTCTTGACATAAAGGACCCTCCAGCCGCGGTGTCCATGGAAGATTTCAAATCGTCCCTCAACCCATTATAGAACAGATTTATGATCTGCCACTTGGGGAGCTCATGGTGGGGACATCTTCACTGCATCTCCTTGTATCTGGTCCATGCTTCGTGCAGAGACTCGTGGCTGGCCTGGGAGAAGGAGGAGATATCACTCCTCAGCTTCATGGTCTTCCCCGGAGGAAAGAACTTTGTCAGGAAAGCATTTGAGAGCTTCTCCCAGGAGTTGAATGTATTCGGGTCCTTCCCCCTAAGCCACAGCTTGGCCTTATCTCGTAGAGAGAAGGTGAACAGTTTCAGTCGGATCGCCTCAGTTGTGACACCGTTTATCCGAAAGGTGTCACATTTCTCCAAGAAGGAGTCCAAATGCTTAATAGGGCTCTCCATGGGTGCACCCGAAAATTGATCCTGCTGGATCCACGTAACCAAAGACGGCTTAAGCTCGATGCTTTGCGCCGTAATAGCTGGAGGACGGATGGCGGAGGTGGACTCGATGGATGGCATCGAGTACTCCAACAGGGACTTGTGAGGCGGGGGGTTCTCCCCCATGGTTTCAGGATCCTCTCTTCTTCGCTTCTCGGCGGCCAAACGCCTTAGGGTGATGTTTATCTCTGGATCAACGGGAATCAAGTCGTCAAGACTTCTTGAACTCCTGCTCATGAAAAACAACCAACACCCGTGAAGCGAAAAGTGGGAAAGAAACATACAAGATAAAAAATAAAAAAAATAAGAAAATAAAAAGAAATAAAAAGGAAAAAGAAGAATGCGAAAATTATCGCGAGGTAGGGATGAGAGCTAGACACTTGGGTTCATGAAATCCTAAAATAACAAGCACGTTGCCTCCCCCGCAACGGCGCCATAAAGCTTGACGTCCCCCGCTTATGCGTGTTTTTGATGTGTGCAATGATATGATTGGGGGCGTGAGATTTAAATATTTGTAACCGCAAGCGCACGGTGTTGTAGTGTGGCTTGGGAGTCGAACTCAGGGAGGCGTGGATGTGCTTGTGTCAAGGAGGATCAAATTCACCCCATGGGCGAGCTAGCTCGAATCGAATGATGGGTTGTCACGGTAAATGGAATGCAAGGTATAGACAATATAAAGGAAAACCCCCGGGACTTTGGTTTCCACCCTATCGTGCGATTCTCGCCGATACGGCCTACGGGTAGGATAACGATCGGAATTATGGTCTAATGGTGAGACATTACCTCTGAAAGTGGTACCAGCGTCCCATGGGCCCGATATTCCGGTTGGTGCCCAGGATGATACGCCGGACTTCCCTAGTTCGGTCAGTGGGCACTCCCGTGTCCATTAACACTGACCGACTCCAGGAGCACTAAGCTCGCAACGATAACTCCCAACATCTCATCACGCCGCTCCCGCGCGCTAGGATTCGACGTCTACGCTAAGGGCGTGAGCTATGGCTAGGGAGTCAACCGCCAAGTTTATTCCCCCTTGGCCAATGGTCAAAGGCGATCTTTTTCCCGTCGATGACAATAAAACACCCAGCGTAACCGTTAGATTCCTAATCCCTATCGATATCCTACTCCTATGGATGCATCGGGAAGAAACCACGAAGGGGTTTCCACCAAAATCCCAGATTAGGGAACTACTCACACATATTTAGTAAAAAGCGATCTAAATAGAAATCGACCGTAAAAATCATGATCAGGCATTTGAAAAGCAGTAAGAGAAATGCTAATAACACTATATTAAAGTTTGACAAAGATCGGAAAACTTACAAATATCTGAAAAATTACAGCCATCAAGAGCGAGAAAAAACAGCAAAAAATAACAACTCCGGTTTCTGGAAAACCTAGGGGTCCTATATATATAATACGAAATTACCCGAGCGGGTGAAAAGTCACCTGATCGGGTAACCTGCTTCATTTCTTCGGCAACGCAGAATAGGATTTCACCCAGTCACCACGGCACGGTCGGTTGAAGGTTGAAGTTGATCGGTTGGATCTTCGTGCCGTCGAGTGAACCGGTCGGTTGATCTCTCCGTGTCATGGCTTCGGAGAATCGGCTACAGGTGAACCGATCGGGTGAAAGTCACCTGATCAGTTGGCCTTCAGCGTCAAAATTCCATAGAGTTGGGGCGTTTGAACCGATCACTGAACCGACCGGGTGACTTCTTGGCCGCTCCAACTTGTGTCTGGGTGGTTCACGCGTGCATCACCCGATCGGTTGGAAGTGACCAACTGGTCGGGTGAGGGGCTGAAAGATGCGATCTTCATTGTTTGACCCCCTGGATCATGCGTGACTCCTCCTGTTGCTCCGGGGACTCACGATATCGTCGTTTTATGTCCCCTATGCCAGTAAACTCCTGCAAAATACGAAAAACACGGAAAAGTGAAAGAAAACAAGAAAAAACGAGAAAACGAATATAAGACGGCGGTAAAATACGGAAAAACACGGAAGAAAACGTGTATGAAATATAAACGCACGTCAATGCACCATCATCACCTCATTCATCCTATGAATCAGCCAATGAGGAATTTCCAGAATCTGTGTCACGCCCCGCTTCCCAAAACAGGTGTGAGGACGAGACGAAGGTCCGCATGGGCCAGGCTGTGAGGCTTGAACCCAATAAGCGTCTGTAGAGATACCATTTAATTACATGTTCTTGCACATAAAAGTTCATAACAATAAGATAAGAGTACTCGAAAGGAAACTACATTCATTGATAAAATAATATCCGGCAATACAGCAAGTCTAATAAAAGAAGCCCCAAGCATGGCTACAACTGCAGAAAGGGAAACTAATGGTGCGAAGCACCCAACCTAGACAAGAAGTAAAATGGTGCTACGCACCCAACTAGAAAGCAGTAAACCTTCGTAAGACAGCAACGGTTTCCCTAATGGTGCGAAGCACCCAACCTAGACAAGAAGTAAAATGGTGCTACGCACCCAACTAGAAAGCAGTAAACCTTCGTAAGACAGCAACGGTGAGGGACCTCTAGTTATGGTCCTCGTCTGGAACGTACTCTGGGTCAACGTCCTCCGACTCCAAGTCATCAAGTAAGGACGGCTCGTCTGTGTACCCTGTCTCAATACCTGACATACAACACCCAAGAGAAAAGGAGCTGTACGTCAGGTAAAGTCTACAAGGGAAAGTTGAGAAGACTCTAGTGCAAGTGTAAAGGAATTTAAAGACGACATTTTACGGTTGATTACATGAGAGATGCAACAATATGACAGTTATACACATATGCAAGGAAAGTAAAGAATGTGCAGAAAGTAAACGTGGCAGGCAATAGCCGTAGCATATGCTACCGGCTATACGACATGACAAGACTAGACAAGACTGTGTGACAACAAGAGGGTCCAAGCCTGCAGCTTAGAAAGTGCCAAACTCGCTAACCTGGTGGTCGCTCAACCCAACCCCACCCTAAGTGCTCAAGACAAGACTGTACGAGGACCACTCACTCTACTAGGTGAGTGCCTCTATCCCCACAGGTTGCAGGGGCCACTCACTCTACTAGGTCAGTGTCGAGCTTCCTGTAGGTTGTTTTGTACAAAGGATCACCTACTCTGCTAGGTGGGTGTCTCATTCCCCACATGTTACCAAGGGTCACTCACTTTGCTAGGTGAGTGTCGGGTTTCCCGCAGGTTATTCAACACTATTTATGCATAAGATGACATGGCATGACATGGCGAGAGTGAAGTAAGTTCATTTCGTTCTTATGGGTTCCACATGCACACACGCACACAGATTGTGATTTACAAGGCAGTTGTTGTAGTTTGTGCCTAGACTTCGTCGTCAAGTCTAACCTATCGTGAAGGGGTCCCAGACGCTATCATTTTATGTCCGATTCTCTTGTTCATACTCTTACAATTTAAAGAGAATGATTTAAACGTGGCCGTAACTACGCAAGTGGGTACACTTGCCTGAAGTAGCGAGGAGAACGTCTGTCGAAAGCGTCTCGTCATTGACAACGTGTCGGTCAAGGTCCGCTGTCACAAGTCGACGGGCTGTGTCAGGACCAGATCAGCAAATCCTATTAAGTTGTCTCTAAGTTGACCGTGGCTATCCTACCAGTTTCAAATCAAGTTTTGAATGTTTAGCCTATTTGACGATTCTACCCTATAAGCACAGTTAAAAAGTACGATCGTCGATCTATGGTTTCACAACGTTTTAAAGGAGCATAAAATAAATTTAATGAGTTAAGTTATCGATTTTTAATTAGTTTTTGATGTCTTACAATGTGGGTTTTTCTACGGTAAGGGGACCATCCTAGAACGACGCTCGAGCGAGATCTGGCGTCGGATCTGGAACGGTGGCGGTACTTGGTTTCCTCGACCGCGGATAGCACAGTAAGGATCGTCGGGAATGCCTTGGCTGCGGGTAGCATAGCGAGACAGAGAGTGGCAACGTCACATGCTCGCCGGGGCTCGCCAAGAGCGTCACGGCACGATACGGGAAGGCGCAGCAATGTCTAGATTTGGAGGACAGCATCAACGGTAACAAGTCTCCGCGGCAGCGAGGAGACACGCGAAGAGGCATGGGACGGCGATACGGCACAGGGGGCATCGACCGTTTCGACCTGGGAGAGGTGAGGGGCAGCCGGTGGATTCGACCTGGGAGAGGTGAAGGGGTCTTTGGGGAGAGCCGGATGTCGGGGTCGTCGGTAGGCTGACACACGCATGGGGTGGTTGACAGGGCTGACGAGGGGAGAGGGAAGAGGGGGCCGGTGGGAGGGCTGCTCCGCATGCGGGTGGCCGACAGTCGAGGGAAGGGGCCGGAGAAAGGAGGGGCTGGCCAGGGGGTTGTCGTGGACAGGCTGCTTGGCCGGAGTTACAAGGAGGCGGCGGCTTGGTTCTGGAGAAAACCCTAAGGGCTGATGCGTTTAAAACAAGGGATGGTTTGCTAAAGGGGGAAGAAAAAGAGTGGATTTATGGATGGGTGGGAGAAAGAGAGTGATAGGGGGAGGGTATGATTAGTGTTGCAAATAGCCTAGGATTTATATGGTAGGATACGTAGGATCCATTGGGATTTGATTTTGATTTGAAATTAACTTAGGGGAAAGATTATATATTAAAATAATAGGAATGGCGGGTCAGACTAACGGTGTCTGAAAAATACAATAAAAATATCGGGACGATCGTGGCGACGAGATGATCGAGAATACGATGTTCGCTCACATGCTAGGTTTACGGAAAACGATAATAAAAATAGTTATCAAATCATTGAAGTCTCTAAGTTAAGACACCCCTTCATTCAAAGCTGATTTATGAAAGAATGACCCGTGAAATGACGTTTATAAAAATTTCCACAAAAATCTACTCTCCCTTAGGGACACAATGATATATAACTTCGCTTGTTTATGATTTAAAAGGTGGTAACAATAAATACGCGTACGAAAAAGAAAAATATGCGTTGAAATACACTCGGTCGAAAAGCGACCGTTACATCCTGCCCATCTTAAGGAATGATTCCATCCTCGGAATCTACATGAACTACTGCTCAGGAAATAAATGCGGGTAGCTCTCCCTTATCTCTTCTTCGCGCTCCCAAGTGGACTCTCTAGGTGATCTGTGACACCACACCACTCTCACCAAGTCGACTATTGTGTTCCTCAACTGCTTCTGCTGACGGTCAAAAACCTGCACTGGCTGCTGATCATAAGTCAGGTCCGGTCGAACCGTGATATCTGAAAAATCCATAGTGTGCGATGGGTCGCAGACGTATCGACGTAACTGAGATACATGGAAAACGTCATGAACTCCCTCCAAAGATGGTAGAGCAAGGCAATAAGCCACTGCTCCCACACACTCTAGCACATCAAACGGTACAATATACCTCGGACTCAGCTTTCACTTCTTCCTAAAACGAATGACTCTGATGTTCGGAGAAATCTTCAGGAAGACATGATCTCCTGGCTGAAACTCCAAGGGTCGCCTCTTGGTGTCTGACCAATGCTTATAATAATCTTGCGCAATCTGGAGCTTATCCCTGATGTCTCTCACGACATCCACGGCCTCTACAATCATCTCCGGACCCAACAGCCATCGGTCTCCAATGTCATCCCAGCTCAGTGGTGATCGACATTTCCTTCCATATAGGGCAGCAAACAGCGCCATGCCAATGCTTGCCTGGTAGCCGTTGTTGTATGAGAATTCCACTAAATGGAGATGATCTACCCACGAATCCTTCAGATCGAGCGTACAAGCTCTCAGCATATCCTCCAGAATCTGAATAGTCCTCTCTGACTGGCCATCTGTCTGTGGGTGGTACACCGTGCTGAAACTCAGACTCATACCAAGATTCTCCTACAGACTCTTCCAGAACTGAGATGTAAATCTCGAGTCTCTGTCAGATACGATGCTCACCGAAACTCCATGTAAGCGCTTAATCTTCTGCACGCACATGGTCTACATCACAAACTAAACCTTAAGAGGAGAACTAAATAGAGAAGTAAAATACCTTTACCTCTAAATACTTCCTCGCCAAGATTTCCGTGGACTGTCCCACTCGGAAAGGTATGAAATGCACAGACTTGGTCAATCGATCAACGATCATCCAGACTGCATCGTTCTACTTCGGGCTCCGAGGTAGACCTATCACAAAATCTATCGTGATGTGCTGCCACTTCCACTCCAGAATAGAAAGCGGTTGTAGAAATCCTGCTGTCTCCGACTTAACTTGCTGGCATACCAAACATTTGGCAACGCTATGTGCTACACTCCTCTTCATGCCAATCCACCAATAGTTCAGACGGAGGTCCTTGTACATCTTCGTGCCTCCAGGATGTATGGAATAAGACGAGCTATGTGCCTCATTCAACAGCTCATCTCTAATGTCTCCTGTAGGTACGTAAAGTCTACTGTCGTATCTCAGGCATCCATCTTTGTGAATGATAAACTCCGTCTGAAGCCTAGCTTCTACTTGTCTTCTGATCCTCTGCAGCTTCGGGTCTCCTGCCTGAGCTGCCTTGATATGATCCACGATCTTGACTGAATCTGCAAATTCATCAACAAAACTATCACCCTGGTAAGACAATTTCAATGTTCATCCCTCTCAGCTCCTGATGTACTCTCCAGTCGGCAGCATGCATCATTACTGCGGGGAGTCTGCTCAAAGCATCTGGCACTACATTCACCTTTCCTGGGTAATAATGCAGATCTATCTCATAGTCTGCCATCAGCTCCAACCATTGTCTCTGACGCATGTTGAGCTCCTTCTGAGTAAAAATATACCTCAAGATTTTGTGATCGGAGAAAATTTTCACGTTCTCACTCAACAGGAAGTGTCTCCAGATCTTCAGCACAAATATCACGGCTGCTAATTCCAGATCATGCGTCGGGTAGCTCTTCTAATGATTCTTCAACTGTCGAGAAGCATACGTGACCATGTGACCATGCTGATGCAGAACACATCCGAGACCCTTGCCAGATGCATCACAGTAAATCTCGAAGCCTCCGCTCCGATCCGGTACAGCAAATACCGATGATGTGGTCAACCTTACCTTCAAAATACTGAAGGCCTTCTGGCAATCCTCCGACTAACAGAACTCCATATCCTTCCTCGTTAGCTTCGTAATCAGCTCCGTAATCCTTGAAAAATCCTTAATGAACTGACGGTAATAGCCAGCTAATCCAAGAAGGCTCCTGATATCTGATGCTAACTGCGGGGTCGGCCACTCACTGACTGCTCTGACTTTCTTCGGATCTACAGATATGCCATTACCAGACACCACGTGTCCCAGTAATGCGACTCTGTCCAACCAAAACTCGCACTTATTATACTTGGCATACAGCTTATGACGTCTCAGTGTCTCCAACACTGTCATCAGATGACGGCTGTGTGCCTCTTCAGACATCGAGTAAATAAGTATGTCGTCGATGAAGATGACGACAAACTTATCCATGAAGTTGAAGAAAATCAAATTCATCACGTTCATAAACACTTCTGGAGCGTTGGTCACTCCAAATGGCATGACTATGAACTCATTATGTCCGTACTTTGTCCTGAATGTCGTCTTCAAAATATTGTCCTTCTTCACATTCAGCTGATGGTATCTGCTCCTCAAATCCAGTTTCGAGAAGACTCTCGAACCTCTGAGCTGATCAAAAATATCATCGATGCGGGGCAGCGGATACTTGTTCTTCACAGTCACTGCATTCAGTCCTCTGTAGTCCACACACATACTGTGGGATCCATCCTTCTTCTTCACCAATAGGACTGGTGCACCCCAAGGTGACACACTAGGATGTATGAATCCCTTCTACAGCAGTTCGTCCAACTGTTTTCACAACTCCTCAAGCTCTACTGGAGCCATTCGATACGGCGCCTTCGAAATAGGTTGCGCTCCCGGCATAAGGTATATGCTGAACTCCAAAGCTCTATCAGGTGGCAACCCTGAACTATCATCCAAAAAGACATCGTCGAAGTATCTGATGACTGCTGGTCTACTGGTCTCCTGGTCTCCATCTGCATGGCGACAACGATTGACTCCTCCGGCTTGGCCCGGAATCTAACGGGCCCAAGCGATCGTTCTCTGCTGTGAAACTCGAACTCCAGATGACCTGGTATCCTGAACACTACCTTCTTGCTGTGGCAATCGATCGAGGCATGGAAATCTCCCAACCAATAGATGCCAACAATAACATCGAAATGCGGTAGATCATGGACAATGAAGTCGGCATAAAGCTCGTGTCCACTGATCACCAACAAAATCGATCGGCATCCCAAATTAACCGTCAATACTCTGTTCCCTGTAGTGATATCCCAACACTTTGGAAGCGTATGGGTGGGAATGGAGTGTTCTGTTACGAATCTCTGGGTTATGATGCACATAGATACACCGGAGTCGAACAAAGTTAAAGCAGGGTAAGATGACACTAAAATTGTGCCTAAGATACAAAAGATAAAGCTAAGGTTAAACAAGGCTACTAATCTAACTAACAAGGCTCAAATAACCATATGCAACCAATATGAACTATGCTATAAAATAAAAAGTCTAGTTCTAAAGAATTACCTGCAATGGCGCCATCCATGTCTTCAGCCTTCATGGTTGTCAAGGTATAAGCTGGCCTCCGAGGTGGCACTACTTGCCGAGAAACCTGCTCCTGTGGTGTCAAAGGGGGTCGACAAACAGCAGCTCCTCTCTGAGTAGGGGCCGGTGCTCTACTCTGCAGTGGGGCTGGTGCTCCGCCCACAGTACGAAGAAGGTTCGGGCAATCTCTAGCAATGTGTGTGGCAGCTCCACACGCCAGACACCAACCTAACATCTTCCTGCAATTGTTCTTATGATGCCCCGACTTACCGCAGAAATGGCATGGACCCATGGTCTGGCTCTGTTCAGGTGCTCCTGGCCTCTTGAAAGGCACCATCTGATTGGTTCTCATAGCAGGCCTAGCAGGTGGCCTATACTGCTCCATCGGTCTCTTTCCTCCAATATCAGGAGCATCTGGAAGTCTCTCTACAGCCTCATAGATCCTGGCTGCAT
Organism: Scilla litardierei; assembly: GCA_030789695.1. Taxonomy (NCBI): domain Eukaryota; kingdom Viridiplantae; phylum Streptophyta; class Magnoliopsida; order Asparagales; family Asparagaceae; genus Scilla; species Scilla litardierei. The sequence continues at coordinate 96,753,436 of CM061136.1, forward strand.
TAAATACAGCCCCTATAGTAGTCAAGTCTGCTGAAGTCATAGAGGCCTGGATCTTGGGGTTCAGCCCCTAACGAAGCCGATCAGCTCGGTTCTCTTCCTTCTTCACCATATGCGGGGCAAAGCAGCTCAGCATCTCAAACTCCGCTTTGTACTCATCTACTGCCTCGTCTCAAATGATGTGAGCACAACTACCAAGCGCAGGAGATCGTACAAGTAATAATCCTGGTGAGTCCAGGTATCGAATCCATGAGACAACTGACCTGCAAAACTACAAACTTCAGTTTGTAAAGAGTAATAATACGATAATACCCAACCACCTATCAAGTATAAAGAGTTTAGAATAACAAAAGAAAATCATATGATATTTACAGTGACCCCGGTATGATTTTGTTAGGGTGTGCGTAATCAATGATTGTTAATACCTTTTCTATAACTCAACGTTTCGTCTGGTCAGGGCACGAAAACGTCGGGAAATATGGCGATCAAGCGTATAAAAATGTGCCAAAGAATCAATCACGTATAACGTCAATTTCTTAAGGAAAATAAACACGCATCACGAATAAGTCCAAAAAGATCTGATTCGATTCAAGCATGCAAACGTCTCCGTATAACATACCCAAACAAGATATATATATATATAGAAATTGACAAAATACGCAATTATACAATTAAAATAGGGCGAAAAGAAATCAAAATCAATGATTACGTCACCCTAAACGAGAAGAATGTGCTACGGTTGTGACTTCATTATGAGTCTATAATCGTTGAAAATATCATGTCTTTTAATATCACACAACGCTTCACCCGGTCAGGGCGTGAAGACGTCGGAAGATGAATCGATAAAAACTAGTCAAAATAGCCGTATACGTATCACTAGCAACATTGATTTCATTAAACGATAAGCGCAATGATATGTCCTGATTAGAGAACATAAAATAGCTAGCCTTATCAGGGCCTAGCCATAGGGAACATCAAAGATATCGACAATGAAGAATACCCAACAAATACGATGTAGAAATCAACGTTACGAGCAATTTTAACATGATAATAAGGCTAAAGACATGAAATTTAGCGATTACATACTCCTAATTACATCACAACCATAGCACAAGGAGATTAGCTAATCATGGTGCAAGAAAAATCAGATTTCATAGATGAATACATCGTTCAAGTATCGAAATACAATGAAAAAGCACAAAATACGGGGTATAAGTTCAAGAATTTATCATCAAATCTCCAAGATAGACACCAAAACTCCCTAGAAATAAGAAGAATAGCCTATGGAATTTATCATAATTTTTCCCTGGAGAAATACGCACAATAGCCTCTCCAAAAGCACCAAAATACGGCAGAATCCCCCCACAAAACCCTAGAATACGCTTAAATAATAGCATTGCGGATTTAGGGGGTTAACGGGTCCAAAAACCGCTTCTTTTCACATCCGAACCCATTGCAACAGCCGCCTCAAACGATCGCCGTCGGATCAAGGCGCGATTTTGCCTCGTGATGCCACGTGTGCATCAAAAATAGTGCGCCCGCATCCTTTTGAATGCTCCGAATTCATCTCGGAGATTGATTTCGGCCGTATGATCTCGGGGCAACGGCGGTGATGAGGTCGCGTAGCCGCTCCATTTCTCTTCAGGAGGGAGCGCTCTCCACCATTCGATCGAGATCAAACGATCTCTCTTCCGCCGTGTTGCCTTCTTCGAGCGCCGTAGGATGTGGGCGGGACTTTGCCAAATCGCTGCCACGTGGCCATCAAAATGCTGTCGTCGCTTCGATTTCGAATTCAAAAGTGGGCGTTGTTTCGTCCGTTGGATTGTCGATCTGCGGTCGAGATCTGACTGCGTCACCGCTCATCTGCTCTTCGAGTCGTAGCCGTCTGATCACGGTCGAGCGGCGCAAACGAGGCCACGTCGCCCGCATCTTGGAGCGTTGGATTGAGACATAGGCAGCTCCGATGAGCGCCATGTGTACTCCAAGATCGGTGCGCATACGGTTATAGCCGTATTTTTGAAGTATTTATTCCGTATTTCCCCATTTAATTGGTATTCTACATTCAAAAATACACAGTAATTAGCACAGATCTCAGAAAAATACAAATAAATAGTCGATGGAATCGCGAGATTGAGACCAAGCTATGAAAAATATAAAGAGTGTAGAAATACTCAATTTATTGCTGTTTTGTGCTTAAATCGTGTGATTTCTCTAATAAATGATGGTATACAAAATACGAACATATTAGAGCCCAATTCAGCATCATATAAGCACAAGATAGGGCTAACTAGGGTGTTTAATATGCAATATGCAACCCGAATCACACCCCCCAACTAGCGATTTGCTAGTCCTAAGCAAAAAGAGCGATTAATTCGGATGATTAGGAAAACAATAAATTCTATCAATTGCTTATGGCATGGCCCAATAATACGCTTTCAACATGATTTAGACCATCAATATGCACAATCCATGCATACAATCAATCACATGATATTTTCTCTAATTTAATTTGAATAAAGAACATTCAAGCATCGTTTTGCGCAAGCGAAAGTATAACACGTCGTTATATTCCAGTTTTCTTGTCTCCAAGAAATTGGCATTTCAAAACGATCGTTCAAAACATGGGTATTGAAGTTGCTTAGTTTATTCAACTTTTCTTTCTCTTTTCCTTTTTCTTTTCTTTTATTAGTTCCGCGTAACGCGCATAAAGCAACATTTGCGGAAAATATGTATAACTTGGATCGCTCCATCAAATGAGTGAGGTTCCGGTCAATTGCTCCTAAATCAGACGATAATAGGGCATTAGGCTAAAAAAGACCCCTTGGACTGTACTACTAGAGCCTACCAAGTTATTTATTTAGTGACACACTTATTCATTTCAATTTTTTTGTTTCTTCATCTTTTTTCCCTTTTTAAGCAACTTAACACCCATAAATATGAACATAAACATTAATAACAATGGCCAAATTCCTCTTCAACTTGAAGACTATTCTAATAAATCGTGTATGCTTATGCATTTTCATCCCCATAGCATGTATGAAATAAATTCAAACTATTTCGAGATATTAATCATGGCAATTGAAAATTTTCTTGAATAGCATATAAACGAGTAATTCCATGAAGGAAAAATAATTAACTCAATCCATAAACAATTTTTAGAACTCAATCAATGCATAATCATCCGCATTTGGAGTGTGAAGGAGTTTTAAAAGATGAGATTGGGTGATTTATTCTTTTCTTTTGCCTTGTTTTTAAAAAAATCCTAAGGGCTCATACACACCCCCCAACTAAAGATGGACATTGTCCTCAATATCGAAAGGGATACGAGTTTATTCAAATCAAGCATCCTAGAAAGCATATAAAAATCTACATTACTAGAAAGAACACACCGTGATCAAATGGCGGATCACGAATCTTTAATGGTGGAGGAAGTTGTTCAAATTGCTCCTTGCGCTCCTCGGCAAGTATCCTTCCTCCAAAAGCTAAATTGGACCACAGCAATACAACTCCAAGCATCTTAATAAGCTGTATACCAATGTCTTGCAAGAGATGAGTTATGTCAGTCCAAATTAGTTTAAAATTCCTTTCAACAAAAGTATTCCATATGTAGTCATTAAAATAGGAGAAATAAATTAAAGCATCCCTGAAAGATATGCACTACTCTCGGTATGATGCTCAGTCATTGGAGAGAGAGGGGTAAATGATTTTGGAAAAAAACTGGGGGAGGGAATGGTTCGGGCTCCATAGCGATAATCTCTAAACCCGTGTCCCTAGCTGTCTCCTCCTCCTGTTCATCCAAAATTGCTAGCTCGTCCTCTCTTTTACACACACTTCCTGCCATGTCAATGTTTTCATTCGTGACTTCATCGTGGCATGGCTCGCTCGGTATACCTGCAATGGAAGATAAACTCACATTGGATTCTGGAAATTGAATTTCAAAGGCATTACTTTCTTCTAAGCAAGTGGCAATCAGAGTAATATTTTCAATGGATTTCTGAATCTGTCGATTCCGAGCAAGGAAGTTCTCTTGGAATTGATGGGATGTAGCATCCTGTGTCTGAATGAGCAATTGAACTTCCCACTTTCAATTGTTGCAAAGGTACGTCAACGCTTTGATCTCCTTGATCAAGACTTGAAGGCTCCGTTGAATCACGCTCTGAAGTCTCATTAAGGATTTGATCATTCTCTTGTAAAGACTCCATGTAATTCCACGCCTCTGTCGGCGTCATGACTCCCAAGAATTCATGCAGTTGTGGACGTAGTCCATCTAGGAAGGTCTCCATAAGCTCTTTCTTTGTGTACCCATGCTACGGATAGCTCGATACTATGTTTGTGAACCTCCTCCAGGCCTGAAAGAAAGTTTCACAATCAGTCTGATTAAAGCCAACGATCTTGAGATTCTCCATCCTATGTTTGTGTGCATTACTGTACTCTGCATCATGCCAAGTGTATGTGCGATAAAAATTCATGTATTCCATATACTCTATGTTTTTGAAATTTTTTTATAAAGGGAAAATAAAATAAAAATCCTAAACTATAAGATGAAAGGATCACACCGAATGTTCCTCCAAACGAACTGAAATTGTAGCTTGCAAGTACCGTTATCCCCGGCAACGGCGCCAAAAACTTGCCTCGTCTTAAATGATGTGAGCACTACTCCCAAGGGCAGGAGATCGTACAAGTAATAATCCTGGTGAGTCCAGGTATCGAATCCACGAGACAACTGACCTGCAAAACTACGAACTTCAGTTTGTAAAGAGTAATAATACGATAATACCCAACCACCTATCAAGTATAAAGAGTTTAGAATAACAAAAGAAAATCCTACGATATTTACGGTGACTCCGGTATGATTTTGTTAGGGCGTGCGTAATCAATGATTGTTAATACCTTTTCTATAACTCAACGTTTCGTCCGGTCAGGGCACGAGAACGTCGGGAAATATGGCGATCAAGCGTATAAAAATGTGCCAAAGAATCAATCACGTATAACGTCAATTTCTTAAGGAAAATAAACACGAATCAACAATAAGTCCGCAAATTTCAGATTCGATTCAAGCATGCACACATCTCCGTATAACATACCCAAACAAGATATATATATATATTGACAAAATACGCAATTATACAATTCAAATAGGGCAAAAAGATATCAAAATTAATGATTACGGCACCCCAAACGAGATGAATGTGCTACGGTTGTGACTTCATTAGGAGTCTATAATCGCTGAAAATATCATGTCTTTTAATATCACACAACGCTTCACCCGGTCAAAGCGTGAAGACGTCGGAAGATGAATCGATAAAAACTAGACAAAATAGTCGTATACGTATCACTAGCAACATTGATTTCATTAAAAGATAAGCGCAATGATATGTCCTGATTAGAGAACATAAAGTAGCTAGCCTTATCAGGGCCTAGCCATAGGGAACATTAAAGATATCAACAATGAAGAATACCCAACAAATACGATGTAGAAATCAACGTTACGAGCAATTTTAACATGATAATAAGTCTAAAGACATGAAATTTAGCGATTACATACTCCTAATTACATCACAACCATAGCACAAGGAGATTAGCTAATAATGGTGCAAGAAAAATCAGATTTCATAGATGAATACATCGTTCAAGTATCGAAATACAATGAAAGAGCACCAAATACGGGATATAAGTTCAAGAATTTATCACCAAATCTCCAAGATAGACACCAAAACTCCTTGGAAATAAGAAGAATAGCCTCTGGAATTTATCAGAATTTTTCCCTGGAGAAATACGCACAGCAACCTCTCCAAAAGCCCCAAAATATGGCAGAATCCCCCCAAAAAAACCCTAGAATATGCTTAAATAATAGCATTGCGGGTTTAAGGGGGTTAATGGGTCCAAAAACCACTTCTTTTCTTATCCGAACCCATTGCAACAGCCACCTCGAACGATCGCCGTCGGATCAAGACGCGATTTTGCCTCGTGATGCCACGTGTGCATCAAAAATAGTGCGCCCGCATCTTTTTGAACGCTCCGAATTCATCTCGGAGATTGATTTCGGCCGTAGGATCTCGGGGCAACGACGTTGATGAGGCCGCGTAGCTGCTCCATTTCGCTTCAGGTTGGAGCGCTCTCCGCCGTTCGATCGAGATCAAACGATCTCTCTTCCGTAAGACAGCAACAGTGAGGGACCTCTAGGTCTGGTCCTCATCTGGAACGTACTCTGGGTTAACGTCCTCCGGCTAAAAGTCCTCTATTGAGTATTGGACTTCTTCCTACTTGGTGTTAATGATGAGCAAACATAAATACTTGTGACTAATCCCCTATTTTGCAGTTAATCCATTGCATAAGCTTATTATGAAGATCAACTAGCAATGGATGACTCACAAACGTCATTGAAGGCAAATGACATGAATTGGATGATCATAGATTGATGATTGAAGCTCCGTAAATACTTCAAGCTCATACGATGGAAAGAAGAGATTATTCGTCAATGTAATTTTTCTTTTATCTCTTCTAGTATGTAGCTTTGAAGTAGAACTTTGATGGAGCACACACACACATCAACATTCTGTCATAGGACTTCTTTATATCAGTTGTCCTTTGATCCAATTCAATTCTCTTTTGTTTGTGCTAGGATTGTTCATTACAGCCGACTGATGAACAGTTTACAGTCGCCTGTCTCAAAAACAGTCGACTGTGTTTTGTTCTACAGTCGCATGTTATGCACAGACTATTACAATATGTTTTGGGCCTTCTCTGATTATTTTGCACAGGCTACTGTTGAACGATTCACAGGCGCATGTCCTAGTGACAGTCGACTGTGTATTGTAAACCAGTCGCCTGTCTATCTTTGCCCAAACTCTGTTTGACCTGACTTCTATGGCCAGTCGACTAATGCTGTATATATAGTCGACTGTCTATTAGATCAGTCGACTGTCTATGCTGCAACAGTCGCCTGTCTGTAAGTCATTTCTTTGACTCAGCTCTCTGGAAATTTCTCTTGCTTTTGATAGTCGTCTGTTTAAGGTTTTACAGTCGCCTGTTCTGATTAACAGTTGACTGTATTACTTGAATCAGTCGTATGCCCTGTATCTTGTGTGATTTCCAGTATTTGTCTAACTTACTCTTCTCTCGGCCAGTCACCTATCGAAGAAAGTACAGTCGCATGTTGTTTTAAAAGACAACTGTCTTTGTTTCATCAGTCGACTGTCTACGTGGTAAGTTACCGTTATGAATTATCACCTACCCTTGCTGACTGTGCAACAGTCGACTGTGGATTGTTCAACAGTCGACTGTCGCGAGTTCAAATTATATCCGTTGAGATTTTTCTCACGGATTCCAACTGGGTTTTTGCCTAAACTGTTTTGTGGATTTGAGAAAGCTTTAAATATATCATCTACTGTTCCATTGGAAGGTTACTCATTCATTGCAAAATCTCTCAAGCTTTCATTTCCAAAGATCAAAGCTCTCAAATCCAAATCCCTAAGTATTTTCAAATCTTGTTCTCTTGCTCTCCAACCTAGAACCAAAGATTGATCTTCTTGGCAATTGGTGCAGTCAAGAGAAAGGGCGTTCTCCTCTCTTCCAAGAGATTTCTTCAACACACATCACACTTCTCCTTCAAGTTCTACTTCAAGGCATAGGTGATTGTAAGTGTTGCTTTCAGATTTCATAACATTCATTATTTGGATTGTGCTCTTGGTTGTGAGAGTGGTTTTTGCTTGATCCCTGGTTGTGGAAGTCAAGGACATCGATTGTATTCGATTGCACTTGCAGGGTTGCTACAAGTGGGCATTAAGAAAACCTCAAGTTAGGGTTCTAACTTGAGTATCCGGTGGTATCCGGGTGGTAGGGACGTAGGATTATCGGGAACAAGTCGAGAGTTGACTTGGGTAATCCGAACCCTTGAAACATCTCTGTGTTTGTGTGTGTTTCACTTTGGGTCGTTTTCTATTCCGCACTATTTGTTGGATTGCATTTTATTTGGCGTAAATTCCTTTAAATTTGCATAAACACTATTCAACCCCCCTTCTAGTGTTTTCCCCATAGACAGTGTCCTTACAATTGGCATCAGAGTGCAAGGTTTTATCTATGGCATCCAACAACAACAACGTTCCTCCGCCGGCTACGTACAACAATCACGACCGTGATGGAGCGTCCACCCTTTTTGAAGGTCAATCTACGGTACATCCTCCATGTGTCAATGGTACTATTTTTGGCTATTGAAAGTGTAGGATGGAGACATTCCTTAGGAGTGCTTCTCTTTGGAGAACTCTCCACAAGGAGTACGTCGACCCCGCCGAAGAGGATTTCGAGAAATGGACGAATTCCGAGAAGTCCGCCGAAGTCAACAACGCTAAAGCAATGAACGCTCTTCATTGTGCGTTGGACCCGAATGAGTTCAACAAGATATGCACATGTGAGAGTGCATATCAAATTTGGAACCATCTCATCGTTACCCACGAGGGAACGAATAAGGTAAAGCTTTCAAAGTTATATGTTGCCGTGCAAAACTTCGACTTGTTTCATATGCAGGAAAATGAGAGCATTTCATCGATGTACAGATGCTTTACCGACATCACAAATGAATTGAAATCTCTTGGCCAAATCTACACCGAACCTGAAAAGGTAAGGAAGATCATCATGGGGATGGCCTCCAAATGGGAGAGAAGAGCAATCGCCATCGAGGAGGTCAATGACTTGAAGAACTACACCATGGTGAATCTCATCGGGACTTTCATGTCTTACGAAGTAAGACAGGATAACCGATTGAAGATTCGAGCCATGATGAATCCCTCGGAGGCCAAGAAGAAAGCTTTGGCGTTCAACGCCAATTCGTCATCCTCCGAAAGTGATTAATCCGAGAACGAGATGGATTTGGGTGAAATGGCCCAAATGGCGAAGAAGTTCCAACGCTTCTTTCGCAAAGGTAAATTTAGCTCAAACAAACGTTTTGAGTCTACTAATGCTACTTCATCTCTTTGTTGTAAGTGTAATAATCCAGGGCACATCAAGAGGGATTGCCTAATGCTAAACAACAAAGAAAAATGGAAGGCACCAAAGTACAACAAGTCCGACAAGAACAAGAGAGACAAGAAGAAAGGACTCGTAGGTACCTTCGATGACTCAAGTGATGACTCATCAAGCGATTCCGATGTTGAAGACCCTTTCTCGGATGAGAGTGATTTCGACACGGATGACACCGAGGTAACAATGGATGAACTTCGTATAGCTAATGAAGAACTATTTGCTAAATACCAATCTTTAATGCTTAGATACACTAGCTTAAAGAAATCAAATGTTAGCAACTCATCCATGCCATGCATTATCAATAATGACACCATTGTTGATACTTTAACCCTTGAGAAAGCAAACTTAGCTTCTCAAAATGTCACATTGAGAGATGAGGTGAATTCCCTCAAATCTCAACTAGATCAAACACATCCTAAGGATAATAGTGATCTAGTTACACATCACATACAATTGGGTTTAGAGAATGATTCTCTTAAAACCCAAGTGCACGAGCTCAAAGCACGGGTGTCCACCTTGGATACCAACATTTCTTCTCTAAAGGAGAAATATGAGCTCATGTCCTCCCATATTGTGAGATTCAATAAGGGAAAAGGACAATTGGATGATTTGCTTGCAAACCAATTTCCGGCCACACATCGTGTTGGCCTTGGATTTGTAAAAGCGAATGCATCTAATGCTCGCACCTCCTATAGTGGTGTCACTATAGATTTTGTAAGGCCTTCCTCCGTTGCATCCACAAGTGGTGTCAAAGACACTATAGGTAGCAATCCTACCAAGAATGTCACCACATCACCTTCTCTTCCTTTTGGCAAGAAACCCACTAAGGGTGGAAACCAAAAGCAAGGCCATGCTTATATGTACACTAACACGCATCCACGTAGGAAACATCCTACTTCACAAGTGGATATTCATGACACATTTTATGATCCGCACCCACGGACACATACACAACCACACATGAGAAATACTCATGTACGTGCTCCTATACACCAGTATGCACATACACATCATTCTTTCATGTATGCTCATCCTCCACATGTCATGCATGATCAAGATGCTTCATATAATATGCATGCTCCCAAGCATACATATCATCCTAGAATGTACAATGCATATCCTCCACCACATCTCTATGCTAGAAATCATGTTCCTAAGAAGCATGCACCACATAGAAATCCAACACATATGCATGCAACTAGGAATAGGACTCCCAAGATGTACACTATTTGGGGTCCCAAGAACACTAGTATAAATGTTAGGAATGCTTATGTTGATTCCTATTTTCATGATGTGATTAGAAATAGTAACTATGTTGGGAAGCGGAAGCCCACTTGGACTTGGCTTCCAAAGGGCTAATCCCCTTGGACCCAACAACCATTGGGTACCATAAGCTTATGGTATAGGTACCCAAGAGAAAGAATAAGAGCAATAAATGTCTTATTAGCTCTAAAGGGAAAGGATGGATTCTAGATAGCGGTTGCTCCAAGTATATGACGGGGGATCCCTCTTTGCTCTCTGAAGTGATTAGCATCAAGGATGGTGCAACGATCACTTTTGGAGATAATCAAAAGGGAACCATCATTGGAGTAGGTATCATTGGTAATCCTTCCAAACCTTTAATTGCTAATGTTTATCTTGTTAGTGGTTTATGTCACAATCTCATTTCCATTAGTCAACTTTGTGACAAAGGTTAGAAGGTTAACTTTGGAGAAGGATTGTGTACTATTGTTGATTGTGATTCAAATGTTTTATTTTCCCGTATTAGGCGTAAAAAATTTATTATTTGAGCTTGCCTAAAACCGTAGAACATTGCTTAGTTGCTAACACAAGTGAACAACTATTATGGCATCGCCGTTTTGGTCATGTTCACTTCAAGCACTTATATAAGTTAGCTAAGCATGATCTAGTCAAAGGTTTTCCTAAGATTGTTTTTAATAAGAAAAACTTTTGTGATTCATGTCAAAGAGGTAAACTAAGTAAATCTTCATTTAAGCTTAAAGAAGGGATTACTTCTAAGAGGCCCCTAGAACTTCTTCATCTAGATTTATTTGGGCCAACTAGAACCGCTTCTTTAGGTAATGCTCATTATGGACTAGTTATCGTTGACGACTTTTCTAGATTTACGTGGGTTTCATTCTTAACTAATAAGAATGAAGCTCATGACGAGTTTACCAAATTTGCAAAGAAGATTTAGAATCTTTTAGGATCCATCATTATCACTATTCGTAGTGATCATGGATGAGAATTTGAGAATGAGTATTTTACTAAGTTTTGTGATGACTCCGGGATAACTCACAACTTTTCCTTTCCTCGTGCACCACCACAAAATGGTGTTGTAGAAAGAAAGAATAGGACTCTTATTGAGTGTGCTCGCACTATGCTCCATGATAGTCATTTAGGACTACAATTTTGGGCAGAAGCGGTGCACACGGCATGTTATGTGCTCAATAGGATCCTAGTGAGACCCCGAACAAACAAAACTTGTTTTGAATTGTTTTATGATAAAAAGCCTCAAGTGAAATGTTTTCGCGTTTTTGGTTCAAAATGTTTTATAAAGAACACCTTTGGTGATTTAGACAAATTCGAGCCAAGATCCGATGAAGGAATTTTTGTTGGATATTCCACACGTAGCAAATCCTACCGGATATACAACAAAACTTCTTCAACGATTGAGGAATCACTTCACGTATCTTTTTATAAAGATTTTGATTTTCCTCATGTTGATGATGATAATGTAGATATTCTTTGTGATTCTCTCAATAATGTTAAGATTAATGATTCTATTGTTCAGACTAACACTTCTAACGAAGTTGTTGAAGTTGTACCTAGTGATCCAGGTATACCCAAAGCTTACCCGACCGTTCGCAACCATCCCCATAACCAAATTATTGGAGATATTGGTGTGGGTGTTCGAACGAGATCAAGAATTGAAGAATTCTCTCATTGCGCATTCGTCTCTACCATTGAGCCAAAGAACATCCAAGAAGCTTGTGAGGATAGCTCTTGGATAGTGGCAATGGAAGAAGAACTAATGTAATTCGAGAGAAACAAAGTTTGGGAACTCGTACCTCTTCCAAGTGGTCACCAAGTTATTGGGACCAAATGGATTTTCAAGAACAAGACGGATGAAAACGAGGTAATCACACGGAACAAAGCAAGGTTAGTAGCTCAAGGCTACCGGCAAGAGGAAGGTATTAATTTCGAAGAATCTTTTGCCCCCTAAGCTAGATTAGAAGCTATTAGGTTGCTTTTATCTTTTGCATCGCATAAGAATTTTAAATTATTTCAAATGGATGTTAAAAGTACATTTTAAATGGGTCTGTCAATGAAGAAGTCTATGTTTCTCAACCTCCCGGGTTTATTCATGAAAAATTTCCAAACCATGTTTTCAAACTTAAGAAAGCATTGTATGGGTTGAGACAAGATCCTAGAGCTTGGTATGATCGACTTAAGACCTTTCTTTTGAATTTAGGTTTTAAAATGGGAGAAGTTGACTCTACACTCTTCATTAAAGATTATGAAAATGACATTCTTTTGGTTCAAGTTTATGTAGACGATATTATTTTCGGTTCTACTAACTTTAATCTTTGTCAAGAATTTTCCAAGTCTATGAAGGACGAGTTTGAGATAAGCCACATGGGAGAGCTCACCTACTTCCTTGGATTGCAAATTCGACAAATGGAGAAAGGCACTTTCATACATCAGACAAAGTACACATGGGAGCTTATTAAGCGATTCGTGATGGAATCGTCTTCGAGCAAAAGGACTCCCATGAGTACTACTACTAATCTACACAAGGATGAAAGCAGAAAAGATGTAGACATTCGTCTATATCAAGGTATGATCGGTAGCTTACTTTACTTAACCGCTAGTAGGCCCGATATCATGTTTTCCGTATGCCTTTGTGCTAGATATCAAGCAAGACCTAAGGAGTCACACTTGATTGCGGTTAAACAATTATTTCGTTATCTCAATCAATCTCTAGATTATGGGTTACTTTACCCTAAGTCTAGCACATATGAGTTAATCTCATATAGTGATGCCGACTTTGCCGGATGCAAGTCCGACAGGAAAAGTACTAGTGGCACTTGCCATTTCTTAGGAAATTCCTTAGTTTCTTGGTTTTCTAAGAAACAGAATTCGGTGTCATTGTCCACGAATGAAGCGGAATATATTGTCGCGGGTCTTGCATGTGCACAAGTTCTTTGGATGAGACACACTCTTAGTGACTATGGTGTCAATTGTGATACTTGCCCTATCATGGTTGATAATCAAAGTGCTATTTGTCTTTCCAAAAATCCGGTACACCACTCTCGTACCAAACACATAGACGTGAGACACCAATTTATAAATGATCATGTAGCTAAGAAGGACATCATCTTAGAGTACATTGATACCCAAAAACAAATTGCTGATATCTTCACTAAATCTCTTAAAGAAGATTCATTTGTGAGGTTGCGTGGAGAATTAGGAATTATGGGTGAATCTGAAATCTAGAAGCTCAAACTTTTATGTTATAACTCCTTTTTGAGCTCATATCTTTTTTTTATCTTTCTTCATGTGCTTTATTATTTTATGGGTTTAAGAAAGGCAATTGTGACTTATTTGATTTCATGAGTGTTTGAGAGTGATTGGAGTGATTCGTGTTTCAATGGATTTATTATTTTTATAATGATTTTACGATGTATTTGTGATTAGAGTATAGGTCCTAGGGTGAGTGTTCTTATTCTCTGGAATTCTATCTCACTGTGCTCATTTGGACCAGGACAGACGACTGTATTTCCTTCGACAGTCGACTGCCCTACTCTATCTCCTCAGTCTGAGAATTGGTATCTTTCGCTGAGCCGACTGATGACTATTTTACAGTCGACTGTTAGTTTAACAGGAGACTGCATTTTAGTCATCAGGCGACTGTACTCTCTGTCGAATTTTTACAGTATTCTCTGTTATCTTTGATGAACTGTATTAATTCTCGGCTAGCCGACTGTTGAGTATATGTCAGTCGACTGTCCAATGGACAGGCGACTGCATGTTACTTGCCAGTCGACTGCCCTTCTCTCTGAGCTTTATTTTTATCACTTCATCCAGTCGACTGACTTTTGTGCTTCAGTCGACTATCTTCTGTGGTGATGGTTCAAGTGATTTGATCCGAGCCGTCGATTCTTTGATCCAACGGCTCAGATTCATTCCCCAAATTTTATATTCGAGAATGCACGATCATTTCCCCACGTCGACTCTCTCTCCTCCGATTCGACCGTTCGTCTTCCCGCTCGTTTTCGCTTCCAAAACCGTCGATATGCTTCTCTTCGTCGCCGTTGATCACGTGCTTTCGTTGCCGTCGATCTTCTTCTCCACGATCATCATTGCTTCTACACTTGGTTTGCTTCTCTCTCACTTGCTCTTCATTCGAATTTCTTTGCAGTAGTTTCTTCTTCTCTCGTTTCCATGGCTCCCAAACCAAATGGAAAAGAGAAGATCGCTGCTCCTAAACGACCTAGGGCACCCAAGAAACTTATTGCCAAGAAGAAGAAACCCTATAAAGCCCGAACCAAGCATGCAGAGTCACCCGTGCTTTCGTCTTCACCGGGTTACTCACCTTCTGCTTCTTCTAGCGATACTCAGCCTTTGATCCATCGTCAGTGCAAGCATATTGGTGTTCACATCAGTGAGATTGTTGCTGAGAACCCACTTTTGTCTCCTTCTGTGTCGAGTTCTTCTGAAGAGACTCCTGCCGTACCCCCCTCTGATCCTCTAGTTTCCATTTGCTGAGACGATCTTTGTCTGGAAAAATTTCACTCTCTTCTAGGGATCAACCTTCTTAGGGAGCAGTACATTGCTTTCCCCGCCTTCACTGCTGAGAGACTTTCTGACATTCTTTCTGCTACTCACCTAGCCGATCTTTTTCGCTTCTCTCAGAGCGAGTCCCCCAGAGCCTATCCATTTCTGGTGAAGCTCTTCTATGCAAACTGCATTCGCGGTGAGTATTCGTCTACCGGCATCCTCGATACTGTTGTTCAAGGAACCCACGTTCAGATCACTCCCTCTCTCTTAGGGACCATTCTTAGGATTCCCTCTGTTGGTTCCCTTCCCACTGATATCTGCATCTCCGAGATTGACAATCTTGACCAGTCTGTCCTCCGGGATATGTTTCGAGAGGTACCTTTAGCTCTTGATTCGGGTGTCAGATCATCTATGTTCTCTGCAAGAGGTTGGGCTGTTCACCTAGTGGTGAAGTCCAACATCCTGCCGAGATATGGATCGTCTGACTAGCCGTCTCAGGATATCCTGAAGTGTATGTATGCTATTTTCTCTAGCATGCCCGTGAACTGGGCCGGTGTCCTCCTTGATAGGATGGACAAGGTTGAGTTCACGTCCTTCTCGTCTCACATTCCTTACGGTGGTCTTCTGACTCGTGTCTTCCGTCACTTTGGTATTGACTTGACTCGTTACGAGCCCATGCCCTTTGGTCCTCTCCTCGACATTTCTGCAAAGTCGAAAATCGTCTTCGGCTCTGCAGACTGCCTCAAAGAAGAGGAAGTCAACTTCAGCTCCTTCCTCATCCACTGTTCCTCCAGTTGATCTGCCATCCACCTCTGCTCCACCATCTCGTGTTATTCTTTTGGAGATGGTCTCTTGTATTTACAGATTGTTGTCCCTCTCTTTCCTCCATCAGGGAATACCCTTCCCTGAGGATCTGAGACAGTTTGTTCCCCAGCTTCATGTGCCTCCTCAGCCCACTGGTGTCGTTGAGCCTCCTGGTGTAGCTTCTACTAGGATGTTGCTGCTGCTGCTTCTGTTGCTCCTTCTGACCCTCCTCCAGAGGATACTCCAGCTGCTACATAGCCTGCTTCTTCTTCTGCAGCCCCTGGAGACGCTCACTCTTAGATAGATGTTTGAGTGATGTTAGTTTGGTGATGATATTTTTTTGATGTATAATGGATGATGTTGCCAGTGAATTTTATATATGTATGGTGATGTACTTCAATGTCGTCATGATAATGTATTTTTTTGTCTTGATCATGATGTATCTTTTTGTGATGGTCATGTAGATGACCATCCGCAGATGTAATTTTTTCTATATATCTATATTTTATGTTGTCGATTATCTTGTGTCACACTATGCTATACTGTATATCTTATCTGTGTGATGTCATGATATGTTGTCTCCATGTATGCTATATTCTCTTTGATGTGCTTTTGAGACAATATATGGATTTGATATTGGTTATTTCATGCTATCTCTGATGTGATGGAATTTTTGAAATTATTTTCATTTCGTATATCTAAAATGTTGATATTGGACCTCAATTCCATTACTCACATGTGTATATGGTATGATTTTATGAGTTTTTGATTCGATATATCTTTATACTCCTTGATTATTGTTAATTCGTATTTAGCACTATTATGGTTGTTGTTATTTGCTCCCACCTTTTTGGATTATGCCATAGGGGGAGAGAAATAAACAATACAAGATTCATAATGGATGTGCTAAGTATGTTCCAACGCTTGAATCTAAGATTTACGTTGCCTTAGATTCAGGGGGGTAAGATTACAATGAATAGGGATTTTATTTCCTAGATTTCTTGTATTGAATTCATTCATATCTCACTCATTTGCTTCAACTGTTATGTAGATGCTCTAATATTTGTTGACTAACTTGATTGGCATCTATGTAGGGGGAGTAAGTTTTCATTACGCACAATTATTCATCTTTTTGTTTATGTTTGTTTGTCATCATCAAAAAGGGGGAGAATGTTGAGTATTGGACTTCTCCCTACTTGGTGTTAATGATGAGCAAACATAAATACTTGTGACTAATCCCCTATTTTGCAGTTAATCCATTGCATAAGCTTATTATGAAGATCAACTAGCAATGGATGACTCACAAACGTCATTGAAGGCAAATAACATGAATTGGATGATCATAGATTGATGATTGAAGCTCCATAAAGACTTCAAGCTCATGCGATGGAAAGAAGAGATTATTCGTCAATGTAATTTTTCTTTTATCTCTTCTAGTATGTAGCTTAGAAGTAGAACTTTGATGGAGCACTCACACACATCAACATTCTGTCATAGGACTTCTTTAGATCAGTTGTCCTTTGATCCAATTCAATTCTCTTTTGTTTGTGCTAGGATTGTTCATTACAGCCGACTGATGAACAGTTTACAGTCGCCTGTCTCAAAAACAGTCGACTGTGTTTTGTTCTACAGTTGCCTGTTATGCAGACTATTACAATATGTTTTGGGCCTTCTCTGATTATTTCGCACCGGCTACTCTTGAACGATTCACATAAACATGTCCTAGTGACAATCGACTGTGTATTGTAAACCAGTCGCATGTCTATCTTTGCCCAAACTCTGTTTGATCTGACTTCTATAGCCAGTCGACTAATGCTATATATATAGTCGACTGTCTATTAGATCAGTCGACTGTCTATGCTACAACAGTCGCCTGTCTGTAAGTCATTTCTTTGACTCAGCTCTCTGGAAATTTCTCTTGCTTTTGACAGTCATCTGTTTAAGGTTTTACAGTCGCCTGTTCTGATTAACAGTCGACTGTATTACTTGAATCAGTCGTCTGTCTTGTATCTTGTGAGATTTCCAGTATTTGTCTAACTTACTCTTCTCTCGGCCAGTCGCCTATCGAAGAAATTACAGTCGCCTGTTGTTTTAACAGACAACTGTCTTTGCTTCATCAGTCGACTGTCCACGTGGTAAGTTACCATTATGAATTCTCACCTACCCTTGCTGACTGTGCAACAGTCGACTGTGGATTGTTCAACAGTCGACTGTCATGAGTTCAGATTATATCCGTTGAGATTTTTCTCACGGATTCCAACTGGGTTTTTGCCTAAACTGTTTTGTGGATTTGAGAAAGCTTTAAATAGAGCTTCTACTGTTCCATTGGAAGGTTACTCATTCATTGCAAAATCTCTCAAGCTTTCATTTCCAAAGATCAAAGCTCTCAAATCCAAAGCCCTAAGTATTTCCAAATCTTGTTCTCTTGCTCTCCAACCTAGAACTAAAGATTGATCTTCTAGGAAATTGGTGCAGTCAAGAGAAAGGGCTTTCTCCTCTCTTCCAAAAGAGTTCTTCAACACACATCACACTTCTCCTTCAAGTTCTACTTCAAGGCATAGGTGATTGTAAGTGTTGCTTTCAGATTTCATAACATTCATTATTTGAATTGTGCTCTCGGTTGTGAGAGTGGTTTTTTCTTGCTCCCTGGTTGTGGGAGTCAAAGACATCGATTGTATTCGATTGCACTTGTAGGGTTGCTACAAGTGGGCATTAAGAAAACCTCAAGTTAGGGTTCTAACTTGAGTATTCGGTGGTATCCGGGTGGTAGGGACGTAGGATTACCGGGAACAAGTCGGGAGTTGACTTGGGTAATCCGAACCCTTGAAACAACTCTGCGTTTACGTGTGTTTCATTTTAGGTCGTTTTTCTATTCCGTACTATTTGTTGGATTGCATTTTATTTGGCGTAAATTCCTTTAAATTTGCATAAACACTATTCAACCCCCCTTCTAGTGTTTTTCCCATAGACTGGGTCCTTACATCCTCAAGTAAGGTCGGCTCGTCTATGTACTCCGTCTTAGCACCTGACATACAGCACCCAAGAGAAAAGGAGCTGTACGTCAGGTAAAGTCTACAAGGGAAAGGTGAGAAGACTCTAGTGCAAGTGTAAAGGAATTTAAAGACGACATTTTAAGGTTGATTACATGAGAGATACAACAGCATGGCAGTTATACATATATGCAAGAAAAGTAAAGACTGTGCAGAAAGTAAACATGGTAGGCAATAGGCATAGCGTGTGCTACCGGCTACAAGACATGACAAGACTAGACAAGAATGTGTGACACCAAGAGGGTTCACGACTGCAGCTTAGAAAGTGGCCAAACTCTCTAACCCGGTGGCCGCTCAACCCAACCCACCCTAAGTGCTCAAGACAAGACTGTACGAGGACCACTCACTCTGCTAGGTGAGTGCCTCTATCCCCACAAGTTGTAGGGGCCACTCACTCTGCTAGGTGAGTGCCGAGCTTCACATAGGTTGTTCTGTACAAAAGATCACCCACTCTGCTAGGTGGGTGTCTCATTCCCCACAGGTTACCAAAGGGTCACTCACTCTGCTAGGTGAGTGACGGGTTTCCCGCGGTTTATTCAACACTATTTATGCATAAGATGACATGGCATGACATGGCAAGAGTGAAGTAAGTTCATTTCATTCTTATGGGGTCCACACGGACATTGTGATTTACATGGCAGTTGTTATAGTTTGTGCCTAGACTTCATCGTCAAGTCTAAGCTATCGTGAGGGGGTCCCAGATGCTATAATTTCACGTCCGGTTCTCTTGTTCATTCTTTTACAATTTAAAGAGAGATGGCCTAAACGTGGCCGTAACTACGCAAGTGGGTACACTTGCCTGAAGTGGCGAGGAGAATGTCTGTCGAAAGCATCTTGGCACTGACAGCGTGTCGGTCAAGGTCCACTGTCACAAGTCAACGGGCGGTGTTAGGACCAGTTCAGCAAATCCTATTACGTTGTCTCTAAGTTGACAGTGGCTATCCTATCAGTTTCAAATCAAGTTTTGAATGTTCAGCCAATTCGACGATTCTACCTTATAAGCACAGTTAAAAAGTCTGATCGTCGATCTACAGTTTCACAACGTTTTAAAGGAGTGTAAAAGAAATTTAGCGAGTTAAGTTATCGATTTTTAATTAGGTTTTGATCTCTTACAACGTGGGTTTTTCTACGGTAAGGGGACCACCCTAGAATGACACTCGAGTGAGATCTGACGTCGGATCGGGAACGGTGGCGGTACTCGGTTTCCTCGACTACGGATAGCTCAGTAAGGATCGTCGGGAACATCTTGGCTGCGAGTAGCGCAACAAGATGGAGAGTGGCAACGGCACGTGCTCACCGAGGCATGCAGGGAGCACCGTGGCATGTCGCGGGAAGGCGCAGAGACGTCTAGATTTGGAAAACAATTACAATAGCAACGAGTCGTCGTGGCAGCGAGGAGACGTGGGAGAGGCACGGGACGGCGGCGCGACACATGGGGAAGTGGCGGTTTCGGCGTGGAAGAGGTGAGGGGCAGCCGGCGGTTTCGGCATGGGAGAGGTGGAGTGGTCTTAGGTGAGAGCCGGCTGTCGGGGTGGCCGGCAGGCTGACGCGCGTGTGGGGTGGCCGGCAAGGCTGACGAGGGGAGAGGGAAGAGGGGGCCGGCGATAGGGCTGTTGCGCGCACGGGTGACCGGTAGTCGAAGGAAGAGGCCGGAGAAAGGAGAGGCTGGCCGAGGGGTTGCCATGGACGGGAGGTGGGCCGGCGGCAGGGTACTTGGCCGAAGTTGCAAGGAGGTGGTGGCTTGGTTTTGGAGAAAACCCTAGGGGCTGATGCGTTTAAAACAAGGGAGGGTTTGCTAAAGGGGGAAGAAAAAGAGTGGATTTAAGGATAGGTGGGAGAGAGAGTGAGAGGGGGAGGGCATGATTAGTATTGCAAATAGCCTAGGATTTATATGGTAGGATACGTAGGATCCATTGGGATTTTATTTTGATTTGAAATTAACTTAGGGGAAAGATTATATATTAAAATAATAGGGATGTCGGGTCAGTCTAACGGTGTCCGAAAAATACAAGAAAAATATTGGGACGATCGTGGCAATGAGCGGATCGAGAATATGGTGTTCGGTCATGTGCTAGGTTTATGAAAAACGATAATAAAAATAATTATCAAATCGTCAAAGTCTCTAGGTTAAGACACCCCTTCATTCAAACCTGATTTGTGGAAGAATGACCTGTGAAATGATGTTCATAAAAATTTCCATAAAAATCTATTCTCATTTAGGGACACAACGATATATAACTTCGCGTGTTTATGATTTAAAAGGTGGTAACGATAAATATGCATATGAAAAAGAAAATACGCGTTGAAATACACTCCGTCGAAAAGCGACCGTTACAATCCAAACCAGCAGTTAAGGACGCATCCTTCTCACAGGCAAGCGATGATGGGGGTACAATACCCCCTCAGGTAGAACTGAATCCTCTTCCTGCTAATTGAAAATAGGCATTCTTAGGGGAGAATTCCACTTACCCCGTCATCGTTAACGCCTCCCTTACCGAGCCACAACTAGAAAGCCTCCTTAAAATCCTCAGAGCTCATATGAAGGTAATTGGGTATAGAATTGCCGACCTGAAAGGCATTAGCGACACATATGCAACCATAAAATCCATCTTAAGGATAAGGAAGCTACCTCTATAGAGCCTCAAAGGCGACTGAATCCTAATATGAAAGAGGTAGTGAAAAAGGAGGTGTTAAAACTGTTAGAGGTCAATATTATCTATCCCATTTCCGACAGTAAATGGGCTAGCCATGTTCAGGTTGTCCCCAAGAAAGGGGGCATGGCCGTTATAAGGAACGATAAAAATGAATTAATAGCCACTAGGACTGTCACTGGTTGGCACATGTGTATTGATTATAGAAAACTCAATAAAGCCACCAGAAAAGACCACTTTCCGCTCCCCTTCATTAATCAAATGCTTGAGCGACTTGCCAAGCACCAATACTTTTGCTACCTTGATGGGTATTCCGGATTCTTCCAAATCCCATTGCATCCTGAGGACCAAGAAAAGGTGACGTTTACATGTCCACATGGCACATTTGCATACCGAAGAATGCCATTTGGATTATATAATGCACCCGCAATATTCCAACGGTGCATGAAATCTATTTTCTTGGACTTCATTGAAAACATAATTGAAGTTTTCATGGATGACTATTCCGTTTATGGCACCGACTTTGATGCTTCTTTAGCCAATTTATCTAAAATTTTAGAACGATGTCATGACAATAACTTGACTTTAAATTGGAAAAAGTGCCACTTCATGGTGTCGGAAGGAGTAGTGCTTGGTCATGTCGTCACCTCTAAGGATATTGAGGTTGAAAAAGCCAAAGTTGAGGCCATCAAAGACCTACTGCCTCTCCCCAATCTTAAGGGAACCTGTGGTTTTCTAGGCCATGCGAGTTTTTACCGTTGCTTTATAAAATATTTTTCTAGCATTGCTCGCCCTCTTACAGAGCTCCTTGCGAAGGATGCTCCTTTTGTGTTTTCTGACGCTTGCTAGCTAGCTTTTAACAGGTTGAAGGAAGCCCTCATCTCAGCACCTATTATACAACCATCAGATTGGAACATACCTTTCGAGTTGATGTGTGATGCTAGTGATCAAGCAGTGAGAGTTGCTTTAGGCCAAAGGAAAGAGGGAAAGCTTCATGCAATATATTATGCTAGCAAGACTTTGGATGACGCTCAAAAGAACTACACCACTACAGAGAAGGAATTACTAGCCGTGGTGTACTCTATTGAAAAGTTCAGATCTTACCACTTGGGATCCAAAGTAATAAACCACACGGACCATGCGGTGCTAAAATACTTGTTAAGCAAAAAAGGACGCAAAGCCACGCTTGATACGCTGGATTCTCCTCCTTCAAGAGTTTGATATAGAAATCAGGGACGAGAAAGGAGCTGAGAATGTGGTGGCAGACCATCTTTCGCGGCTGATTCAAAGACATGGAGATGACAGCTTACCGATCGATGACTCTTTCACTGGCGAGCAATTATTTGCAGCATCCTCCTCTGAAGCACCTTGGTATGCTGACATAGCCAATTATTAGGTGGGTGGCATAATCCCGCATGGGATGGCAACCTATCAGAGGAGGAAGTTCTTACATGATGCCAAGCACTACTTTTGGGATAACCCATACTTTTTTAAAACATGCGCCGATGGGATCGGTGTAGTCTGAAAGAAGAAGCCACTTCTGTTAGTCATATTGCCATGACCAACCTTGCGGTTGACATTCTGCAGTCACCACAACCACAGCAAAAATTCTCCAAAGCGGCTTTTATTGGCCCACTATCTTCAGAGACGCCAATGAATACATCAGAGCATGCGACATGTGCCAAAGAACGGGAAACATCACGAAAAAGAACAAGATGCCCTTACAAGTCATTTTGGAGATAGAATTGTTCGCCTGTTTGGGCGTTGATATCATGGGACCCTTCCCGTCAAATGACGGCAACATGTACATTTTGGTTGCGGTTGATTATGTCTCAAAGTGGATGGAAGCCATAGCCACCCCCAACAAATGACGCGAGGGTAGTGGCCAAGTTCTTCAAGCATACAATCTTTCCCCATTTTGGAGTCCCAAAACGGTTATAAGTGATGGGGGAAGCCACTTTATTTAAAGGAAGTTTGAGGCAATGCTTAAGAAGTACAGAGTTCGTGACAAGATCGGCCTTGCATATCACCCCCAAACGAGTGGCCAAGTGAAAGTGTCTAATAGAGAGATCAAGAGCATCCTAGAGAAGACAGTGAGCACGTCAAGGAAGGATTGGTTGCAAAAGCTGAGTGACACTCTTTGGGCGTACCGCACCGCCTACAAAACCCCTATCGGGACGACTCCTTACAGGTTGGTATATGGAAAAGCATGCCACCAGCCAGTGGAATTGGAACATAGAGCGTATTGGGCGATAAAGAAAATGAACTTTGATTACCAGAGCGCTGCCACGAGATGATTCTTGAGCACCAACGAGCTTGACGAAATCCAACGTCACACCTATGAGAACGCAAAGATGTATAAATAGAGGACCAAGGTCTATCATGACAAGAACATCACGGTGAGGTGCTATGATGTCGGCGACCAAGTTCTCCTCTACAATTCAAGACTTCGACCCTTCCCCAAAAATATAAAATCGAGGTGGTTCGGCCCCTACAAGATAGTAAGCATATCTCCGGGGGGTGCCATAGAACTTGAAGGGAAGAACGGCAAGTTCAAGGTGAATGGCCAAAGAGTTAAGCCGTGCGTAGCAGGAGAGCCGATTGGAAAAGAGGATACATACTTCCTCGAGGGATGTTCCACCACTCGTTGAAAATAATGAGAGAGTTGAGCTTATGACATAAAACAAGCGCTTATCGGGAGGCAACCTGACTTTTTATCCATTAGTTTTTGCCTTATTTTTGTTTTTCATTCATCAAAAACCAAATAAATATGTATTTGTTTCTATAAAAATTCACAACATAAAAAGCTGACGAGTTCTTCCTTTTTCAGGTTGAACGACGAGGAGAGTGTGTTAAACGATGAATTAAAGGCAAAGGAACCAAGGAGAGAGCGTTATAGAGAAACACAAGCTTGGGGGGAGAAAAGCTACAGGCGATCGACCGAGTAGCCCCTACTCGGTCGAGCTACAGGAAGATGAAGAAAAGGCCCCAAACAACGTTCTGGAGGCTACAGGCGACTCGACCAAGTAGCACCTAACTCGGTCGAGCTGCAAGAAATTGGAGAAAACAGGCAAAAATCAGCTTATGGAAATTTATTTCGACTCGACCGAGTAGTACCCTACTCGGTCGAACTACAGTACGAGCTGCATGAAGCTGAAGATGAAGGCAAAAGGGGCTCTGAAAATTAATTGCGACTCAACTGAGTAGCCATCTACTCGGTCGAGCTGCAGGGCGAGCCCAAAATGGTCGAAAAATGGCGCTCTGGAAAGTTTAATGGACTCGACTGAGTAGCTACCCTACTCGGCCGAGCTATAGGGAGAGCAAAAGGGGGATAAAAACATCGCTCTGTTTTAATTCAACTCGATCGAGCTGAGTAATCAGCTCGACCGAGTACTAAGGCATAATTTTTGAACTTAATTTCAAAATTATTTTCATATTTTCCTACTCGACCGAGCAGTTATAGCTGCTCGGCCCCGAGCTGCAACTTGAAATTGGGGCCCACATTCCAAACTGGGTCAGCTCGATTTATATTCTGTCTTCCCCATTTCCCAAGCTCTAATCCCCGAGCCCTATTCCTATTCGAGCCCTAAACCCCGAGCTCCACTATTCCTACCCGAGATCCCCTCCCCGGCCCTACTCGACCCCGGTCCGGTACGTCGCCGCCCTCTCTGCCACCTGTCGCTGCCTATCGGTCTGCCTCCTTGCCCTCTCTCTCCTCATCTCTCCCCCCAGATCTCTCCTCATCTCTTCCCCCACCCAAAGAATCGCCGCCGGTACCCCCCCCACCAATGCTTCTGGCGGTGATAACCCCCCTCCACTCTCTCCTACCCACCCTCTCTATAATCCTCCCCGCCATACCTGCCCCCATTATGCCGCGCTGCCTCCACCACCGCCGGAGCACTACCTATACTCGGGCGGCAACCGAAAGGCTTACCCACCACTTCCACCCTCTTCCTCCACCTATCCCGACCCCCTCCCAATCTAACCCTAACCCCCCTACTCGTTCATCCTCACTATCTTCGAGCTTAATTTCGATCAGTTTTTTCACACACCTGCCGATATTTTTCTCCCTTTCAATTGCAGGAACATTGCGCTCTCCGAGGGAAATTTGGATTGGACAGCTTAGGGGATCACATTGGTTTCGTGGCTTGACTCGTGCACGATTTTTCTGCACTCGTATCGATACTTGTGTCGGTACACTCTTTCCACTATTTACTTTACCTTTCGACGCACGTCGTTTGATTGCTTGCACGATGCCCCCATGCCAGGTTAGGACGAGGAACGCCAACACCGGTGCACCCTCCTCTAGGCCGACACGATGCCCCCGTCGTACACGCTCACCCACACACGAGAAAAATGTTGACGAATCATCGAATCGGGCCCTTCAGACCATCCCCACTCCCACCCCTCCCGACCGTCTGTATCTCAACGATGCAGCATATAACGTTACCTTCAGGGACGAGGAGCAGGGCGACCAGTTCTTCGCCATGCTTCTCCTCGTAGGTCGGGGGGGCAGAAGCTCTCAGTAATCAGTTGAGCAGGACCTTCCCACCTTTATCGATCTCATTCGACGTCAGTGTCCCCCATGACCCACCCCTTCTGTTGTCACCCCTACCACTGGTCCCGAGTAGCGGGACCCATCACCACCTCCAGAGGGTGGTGCTGCTGTCTGATGCACTTTTCACGTTTCTGCTGCAGTCCCCCCCAATTTTATTTAGTGTACATCTGTCTTTTCGGGGCCCTAGTCCTACACAGCTTGGGGGAGGACCCATTTTGCATTTTACACTTCTACATTATTTTGCATCCGTCCATATATCATTTGCATCTTATCATATTTTGCATTTTTCTTCATCGCTCCATGCATATGCATCAGCGCTTTTTTCTTTTATCTGCACAGTTTTATTTTCCATTCACTTTTTCTATTTTCTTACTCATCGCCCCCCCACCCTCGCCTCAGTTTTATGTTGATATGAATTGACTACATGAATACTAAGAAATCCCTTTCTTTGATCTTAAATGCTAGCAAGTATTATATTAAGCAAAAGATATGAAATTCATATTAGCATGTGATTTATTTCGAATCATCGCGATATGTGGCTAAGGCTTGAGATCTGATCGAATAATCTAGCACTCCCCTCCATCTTCTATTTCCTTTTATATTTCTTATTTTTATCGCCCGGTGAGCCTAGTATTCGTCTTCCTCGAGGAAGAGTAAGAGGTAAGCTTGGGTGATTTGATGTGTCCATATTTCCATGTTTTTACCACATCATTTCATCTCATTTTATACATATTCGCCTCTGAAATCCATATTTTTAGATATTAATGCGCTTCTAACGCCATATTCTAGTTTTTGCATAGATTTATGGATTTTCAGGTGTTTTGGAGCGAATCGAAGCTGATTCGGGACATGGACACATCCAGTACGTCCATGGCATCATTGGCGAGACCCTATGAGAGTTCACCGCAGTTTGGAAGAAGATCGGAGGAGAGGAGGAGAAGCGAGCGAGAGAAATCCAGAAAAAGCCCTCAGCCATTCAGTTTCTTAGGTGACTTGGGCCGAGTAGCTGTAAGAGTAGCTTACAGCTACTCGGCCGAGCTGACATACAGATGCAGCAGGAAACGGATACGGGTTGACTCGACTGAGCAGCTAGGCGACTCGACCTGAGTTGACACCCCCTGCTACTCGAACGAGTAGCCCGCATCAAAAACAAGCGAGCAGCAGCGCAGCCAGTGAAGTGACTCGACCGAGCAGCCACCTGCTCGATCGAGTAGCCGACGCGCCCAAGTGACATATGGGCCCAACTTTCCAAATTTCTGAGAATTATCTGTGGGGTCCTTACCTCTTGTATAAAAACAATTTTCCTTTAATATTTTAGACATCAAGTGTTTTAGGGATAATTTTTATTAAGGGGTTTGAGTGTAAGCTTGAGATTTGTATCTAAGTTTTGATATTGAGCAAAGGTTTAATTTTTATTGCGTTTTCTGGCTTGGAATCATTTGGATCTTATTTCTCTGTGGCTTGCTACCGATCTACATCGTCTTTGGTACGTATTCGTAACTTTTATATTCTTTTGATTACTAAGATGAATTCCAACCAAAAAATCAAATCTTTCCTTGTTATCCCCATCTGAGTAATTCTATCTAGGGCTAATGGATTAGCCCTAGGATTTTAGGAAGGAGATGTAAAGCTAGGATTTTTAAGTTCCATTGGATAATATAAGTGGAGTATTTTTTGTTGACCTAGCAAAATCCCTAGGAGAACTCGTACTGAGATTGTGCCCATGGTCTGTGGAATCGATTAGCTTAAGGAGTATCTTATGGATTTAATTAGGGAGTTAGTGGATTCAACCGAGGCTCGTGACCATGCCCGACTCGTGCCTTAATGGGATCCACCGACAAACTATACCATTAATTGACGGCTACTGCTAATGCGTCAATAAGAGCCACCAAAATACCTCGACGCTCCGACCCACGAGAGTGGTACAAGTCGAGAGTATTCGAACCACGAGAGTGGTAAGATTATTGTAGATCCTTAATGCACATACCATATGCATCTATCGCGTGAGCGGGATGAATACGGTATGTTAGATTCATGATGTCTTGACGCATGAATTCACTTCCCAGATGCTACATGCAACGTAGAAGTCTTAACCTAGCATCGACATTTGATGGTCCTAGCGGTGAGTCCTAATGCCCTAGTCCTATTATATTGATCAAGCAACAACAACCAAACAATCATCCAAACCGACTGCTACCTCCTTCTAAGATTTAGAAATAACCTGAGATTGATACACCGCTACTTTTCATGTGGGATCGATATCTTATATAATATAACTTGACACCGTCTGCTTTTGTTCGTGAGCCCAGAACCAATACTTGGGAACCATTCAGTGCCTGGCATTAGTGACACTAACAGGTGGCTTTTAGGTGTTAGTTCCGGTTGCATCAAGGCCGCAGAACGGCGGTGGACATTACCTATGTGCACAACCACGCATACCTTGAAGTGGATGTGAGGGTTGATTCATTTGGGATGAACCTATAGCTAATCAAACCATAAACCTAACGACATCCCATTCCACACACTTCTCCTTGCTTGACTAGCTCCTACTTTGCTCTCCACCCTACCTACCTTGGGATTGGCTGGACCGTGTTATCCCACACTCCCTCACACTACACTTGTTAGTTTAATTGGTTGTACCAATACTTTTAGTATTCATTAACCAATTGAGATTGTGATTGTGAAACGAATTGTCTCTATGGATTCGACCCCGTACTCACTGACACTCCTTCTCTTGGGAGGAGGGCGCGTGCATCCTACTTGGATCGTGCACGCCCTCAAGTGCAATCAGTAATCATGTCTACTTAAGGTGTTTAGATATGATTTGGATAATCCATTAAGCTATTAGATTAGGAGAGTCAATTTGATTAATATATATATCAAGATGATAATTTTGGTTGGGATGTTTTGATATTTAGGATTTCAATTTGATGAGGGAAATTCATTTAGTTAGGATTAAGATTTAATTTAAAGAGGTAATTTTGTTAAGATATCTAAATTAAGATTTATCAATATCAAATCTACGAGGATCAATTCGGTTATGATATTAAGCTTATTAAGATTTATTAGGATAAGGTTTTGATTCATTGAGATTCATTAAGATAGGATCTGATTAAGTAATATCAATGTAGTTAATATTTGATTTGGAGAATCATCTGGTTAGGATAATCGAATTATTACGATCTGGCTCTTGCAATCAACGTCAAACAAAAGTCATAAAGAAGATACTAATGCGATCGTGAAGTCACGAGGATCGCGAATAAGGAATACGATCACGAGTTCAAGCTATGGAAGATAACAAATAAAATTATATAGTAATTACTCAAATAAATCACTACACTAATAAAATACGTATGAGATACGTAGGTGTAGAAACAGGCCGTTACATCCTAAGAGTTTTCATTGAAAAATGAGTTTATTATAACCATTTGAAAACTCTCGTTGGGTCGTTAAGTGAACTGATTCTCTAATGAGCACCCGTGTCTGGTCTCCGACTTTGCCAACTCGAACGACCATGAGATCGTCGTCACCACTCCAAGGTGAAGACAAAGACACAATTGTCTATCCGATGTGTCGATATGCTTTTCTTGAAACATCTACGACCACGAAGGATTTTAGACTAAAGCTACAAACGGTCAAACAATTCTCCATGATCGAGATCTCTATCTCGATATATGTTTGACATTGCATTAAGTCTCAGGACTTTACCTAAGTTCTAACAAAGACTACATTATTATTTACTTAGATAAATTTATACAACCAGCTAATTGTTATTTCGAACTAGATGTTTGTATATATACACAGAGATAAATTGCATCGAGTGCATACACATCTCCCAACAGCTACTACTTACACTCACACCCATTTATCCTGGTATCTCATACTGAATTTACACATAAGTCTCTCTAGACTTTATATAGTAGAGCCTTCGTGAGTGAATCTGCTAAACAGTCTTTAGTATAAACTTAAGGAGTTTCTATGTTCATGTTAGACCACGCATCGAATCTCATCCAAATTATTTCCTTGGTATTTTGGAATACATAACATTTGTTTTGCCTTGATCTCATCCAGCTCATCGTCCTCATTTGAGACTTAAAATAACATCTTTAATGTACCTTACGAGAATGATGCCAAATAGTCACTAGTCATCTGCACGGTTCATTATCATTTCTGATAAAGTTTCAAACTATTTGACCACTTAGTCAAAACAGATGTTCCGACTCCTTGATGCCTCACATGCCTTTTTGTTCGCTTCCATTGACCTTGAAAACTTTTTGGCTGATTCATATAAATTCGTTCTTCCAAATCATATTTAGAAAACAGACTTTACATGCATATGCCAAATTTAATGGTCATCATAAGCATTGACAGTGAATCTGATCCGAATAGATTAGTATATGGTTATTGGTGTGAAAGTTTCATCATAATCCGTTTATAGGAGTTATTATGATAATCTTTTTCAATTAGATTAACTTGCACTTCTCTATTTCCCGTCTGCACTAATCTTCTGTCTTGAAGACTGACTTGCAGCCAATGGGAACACTTCCCTTGGACATGCTTTCTAAGGTCCATACCTTATTCACGTGGAAGGACCTTCACAGCTTGCATCAAGCAATTTCTCAGAGTCTCCACTCCGAATGACATCTTGGAAGTTAGATAGGCCTTCATCAACTGTGATGTTTTACTCGACTCCTTTGTCTCACATGGCTCGAGTAATCTTGTGACGTCCTAACGATTGATTTGAGAAATATCATATTTGCTGGTTCCAACAGATGTGTCTTCCAGTTAGTCAGGATTAAGCAACTTGACTTACGTAGGGAAACCACACATCTCGGATGGGTTTCTCACTGCTCCATATCATAGAAGGATTCAATAGCACGCCTCTTGTCAGAGCCTTATCAAGAACCTAAGCATTATTATCTGGGGCTTAACCTAGAGGGAGTACTATAACTCAAAGTCACTTGCCATGTATCGCACCATGTCTAACAAAGTGTGATTCATGCTCTCCAACACACATATGTGTTAAGAGACTTACCCCGAGAGAAAATCGCATTCTCTTTAATTACGCAAGAATTACATGGCTAAGTATTTGCATCTTCGATCTGATCGAAGTCGTTCAAATACTTCTCCCATTGTCTTCTCTATTTCATTAGACTTGTGTTTGATCAAGAACACTGTCGCAATAAGAATACCATATCCTGACTAATTTAGACTTGGGTCAGGATACATCCGTATGTACGAGACCACGAGTTCTTGTTGGATATGGAAGACGTTAGTACACCCTTGTAGGGGATGTACGAGGGAATACGGACCTCGAACGTCGCGTACACGAAGTCGTTTGCAAAGGGAATATGTTCCCTTGCGGAGAGGATCTCTAGATTGATGGGAAAGTCGCATTATATGTGCATAAGTGCATGCGACATATGGCTAATAAAGGGGTAATATCTTAAGCTTATATTGTACCATGCATATGGTACAACTTAAGCTTATAATATGCCATGTACGATGGTACACCTTAGTTAAATTGTTCCAAAGGAACAATTACTCCTAAAATAACTACCTTGGGGGCTATAAATAAGACCCAAGGGTTAGCCATTTCCTGACAACTTTTTCATGGCATTCATGCATGCATCTTCATTCAAGCGAAGCTCTGCCGAAATACTTCCTCTCCCTTTATCCAAGTTCTTAATCTAAAAGTAGAGATTTAGATTGTGGATTTAGTAGCCTTACTCCGTTCGTGAGAAGACTCGATCTGTCGTGGAGAATCCGAAGGCGAAGTTCGTAGACTACCGTACTGCATACGCAAGCGTAAGTCTCAACTTCATTTATCGATCCTAACTCTGTTTTAGCCGAGGCCTGGCCGTCCTGGCCGAGGCCAGGGCAGGGGCCCTGGCCCCGGCCAGTGGCCTCTGGCCGCCCTGGCCGAGGCCAGGGCAGTGCCCTGGCCGAGGCCAGGGCAGGGGCCCTGGCCCCGGCCAGGGGCCTCTGGCCGCCCTGGCAGAGGCCAGGGCAGCGCCCTGGCCTCAGGCCAGGGCCTGGCCGCCCTGGCCGAGGCCAGGGTAGGGGCCCTGGCCCCGGCCAGGGGCCTCTGGCCTAGGCCAGGCCAGGCAGAGGCCTGGCCGGCCTCTGGCCGAGGCCATGCCAGTGGCCCGGCAGGCCCTGACAGTGGCCAGGGCTGTCGCAGGCCGCCCCTGGCCAGTCAGGGCAGCGGCCCTGGGCCAACCTCGGCCAGGGCAGAGGCCTTGGCCGGGAGAAGTTTCAGACCAATTCGGCAAAAGGCCTTGGTCGAACTTGAACGTGCCGACTAGCCCATACGGGGCCAAACGACAATCGTCTGCATCAAAATTCTCTCATACGGGGGAAACGCCTGGATCCATACGGGAGCCGGCGACGATAGTTTACAGAAAAATCCCAAAAGGGGGATCCGACCTTGGCACGGCTACGGCTCATTCCCGACAAATGGTCAGGAAGTGCCGAATGTTTCACTAGTATCATAAGGGTACTAAGATGAAATATACATTTTTTTTGAAAAAATACGTTTTCATACGTTTTGAAAAATACATTTTCAAAAACGCTTTTCCGCTGCAAAGTACTATAAGAGTACTAACATTTGATATAGTGAGGGAGAAATATTGAAAGTTACTCTAGATGGTGATTGGAAACATAGTGACCTTTCCGATTCTAGAGTAACATCTTCAGTATTTTTCGAAAGTAACTTATCAAATTATAAATATCATTCCAAGTGGGAGTTGAAATTAGAACTATCCAAATGGGATATTCTACTATCACTTCAAATGGGAATTGTATATTTTAAGAATTTTCAATGCAATTTTTTGATCAAACCTTTGGTTTTATGTCTTTTACAGTATTTTAAAAGTAAAATGTCTTCCGCTTCAAAGAATATTGTCGCTGAGTTAAACAAAGGTGAAAAACTCAACGGCGATAATTACAAACTTTGGTCCATCAAGATACAATACGTTCTAGAGGAGCAAGAAGTGCTCGAAACTCTAAAGAACGTTATGATTGAACCCGAGTTGGGCACTACGGCCCAACACCGACGAGACAAGGAAGCTTTTGATGCTTGGTCTCGGAAGAACAAGATAGCACGCATTACGTTATTAAGCAGTATGGCTGATGACATAATGCGCATCTTCCGAGAACATGCCTAGCCATGGACATATGGTCCAAGCTAGAGGAGAAGTTCGGTGGCACATCGGTGTCCAAACTTCGCGCCTTAACTATAAGGTTCGATACATATAAGAAACGTCCAGATCATTCCATGGGGAAACATCTGCGACATATGGCGAACCTTATCTCGGAGTTAAAGGACGCAGGTCATGTGCTCACTGATGAGCAACAAATCCAAGCAGTTATACGTTCCCTACCAAATGGGTGGGATCAAATGAAGATGCATCTCACTCACAATGAGAGCATCAAGACCTTCAGCGATGTTTCCAAGCACCTCGAATTAGAGGAAGAGCGGCTTGCGGCTGCCAAGCCAAGTGCAGAAGTGCACATGGTTGCTAGTTCCTCACACGGGGGAAAGAAACGGAAAGAGCGTTCGAAGTTCACTAATGAACATAATAAGCAACCTGAGTCTACCAAGAAACCCAAACATAAGGGTGGGCACAAGAAATGGCACAAGAAGAAAGACTTGAAGAGGATCAAGTGCTTCAAGTGCAACAAGCTCGGTCACTATGCTCGTTCGTGTACGAGTGGAGGCGACGAGGTAACTTGTAAATATACTAGTTACATATGTGTTTCTAGTTCAATATTTCTTGTGGAATCTAATCCATTTTGGATAATTGATTCAGGTGCCACCGACCACATAGCAAGGGACAGACGGTCCTTCGCAGAGTATCACCGGATACCCCAAGGAATGAAGTGGATCTATGTAGAAAACAACACACGTGTTGAAGTGAAAGGCGTTGGGACTTGCAAGCTAGTCTTGGACAACGGCCGCACTCTCCTACTTCACGATGTCCTCTTCGCTCCAGATATTCGAAGGAATATAAAACTGTGGTCAATTTAATGGGTCTTGGTTGTAGTTGGTTCCTTCATGATTGTAATATGGACCTATTTTGTAATAATTTCTTTATTGGTACTGGGTTTGTATTTCAAAGGATTTATTGTAATAAGTACAATGTATGGTTCCTCATGTAATAAAAATTTCCTTGTGACAAATTCTTTGACTAATGAGTCTAATATAATTTGTTGGCACACAAGGCTTGGTCATATTGGATCAACGCGTATGGATAGATTTGCCAAACGTGGCCTTCTATCCAATGTTTCAAAGGTTGAAATGTCGACCTGCGAACATTGCCTTGTTGGGAAATCTTGTCGCAAGCCGTTTGGAACCGGCACAAGGGCCGAGGTTCCATTACAGCTTATCCATTCGGACATATGTGGTCCGATGAATGTCAAGACAAGACGCGGGAAGTCCTATTTCATCACTTTTATTGATGATTTCACCCGATTCGGACATATCTATTTGATATCCCACAAAAGTGAAGCTTTGGCTTGCTTTAAAAACTATATGAGTTTAGTGGAGAATCAATTAGATCGCAAGATTAAGGTCTTGCGAACCGATAGGGGCGGTGAATATCAATTAACAAGTTTTAAGGAACTTTGTGATGAAAAAGGCATAGTACATCGGGTAACTATGCCTTATACTCCTCAACAAAACGGTGTTGCAGAAAGGAGAAATAGGACTTTAATGGAAATGGTCCGTTCAATGATGACACAAGCTAACTTGTCAATCACTTTTTGGGGTGATGCATTATTGACGGCCGCTTCCATTCTAAACCGCGTACCCTCGAAATCAGTTAGCTCCACTCCTTATGAGTTGTGGAACCAAAGGTCTCCTGACTTAAACATTTTGAAACCTTGGGGTTGTGCATCCTACACACATATTTCCTCCTATAAGTATGGCAAACTTGGGCCAAGGGGAAGGAAATGTATCTGTATACGATACGCAGAAAACTCCAAAGGTTATGTTTTTGTTAGTCAGGAAGACAATGGTGGGCTAATTGAGTTTGAGTCGAGGGATGTCACTTTCTTGGAAAACGAGTTTCCAAGACAGGGCGAGATAAGTCAGGACTTATCTCTATTTGAGATTTATGATCAAGAAGGATTACCTCATTCGAGTGGGAGAATTCTTGGTGAAAATGAAAATACGTTTCAACCTTCACCAATGGATTATACGAATGACGATTATCCTATTCCATACAGGAATAATGATCCAAGTGGGAGCAATTCTAACGACATTCCAAGTGGGAGTGATATTAGAATTGATCTAAATTCGAGTCAACAAGGACTTGAAGAATCTCAAATACGACGTAGTAGTCATACAAGGTTGGCTCCTCTAAGATTTGAGGATGAATTTCCGCAAACCTTTATGACTTTACTACAAGATGATGACGAGCCTGCTACTTTCAAACAGGCCGTATCATGCCCTGCAAAAGACAAATGGATGGAAGCGATGAAGGAGGAATTGAAATCCATGAAAGTTAACCAAGTCTGGGACTTAGTTAACTTACCCAGAGGACATAGAGCAATTGGGAACAAATGGGTTCTCAAGATCAAGCATAAGGCTGATGGCTCTATAGATAGATATAAAGCTCGCCTTGTCGCGAAAGATTTTACGCAACAGGAAGGGATAGACTACGAAGAGACCTTCTCACCTGTTGTGCGTTTTACCTCGATTCGCCTGATTCTGGCAATGGTAGCTTGCTTATACCTCGAATTACATCATATGGATGTAAAGACTGCCTTTCTCAATGGAGAATTGGATGAGGAGATCTATATGGAACAACCAACAGGGTTTGTAAAAGAAGGAAACGAACATAAGGTTTGTAAACTTCGTAAGTCCATAAATGGTCTTAAATAATCCTCGAGGCAATGGTATATACGATTTCAAGAAGTTGTCTTATCAAATGGATTTTCCATGCTTGATGAATATAACTGCGTATATATCAAGAGGATTAAAAGCAAGCATGTTATTATGTCTCTATATGTAGATGACATTTTAATAACCAGAAATGACAAGGGCTTTGTGATGGATATCAAGGCTTGACTTTCATCAGTTTTAAGATGAAAGACATGGGGAAGCCACATATATCCTTGGAATTAAGATTTCAAGGAATCGTTCAAAGAAACTTCTTTCTCTTTCACAAGAGACTTATATAAAGAAGGTTCTAGAACGGTTTAATATGTAGGACTGCAAGTCCAATTGATACTCCTATAAGCAGATGCGATAATTTATATCTGAAATCATGTCCAAAGAACCAAAAGGAAAAGGAAATTATGGAAAAAGTTCCATATTCCAGTACAGTTGATAGTCTTATGTACGCTATAATGCATACAAGACCGGACATCCGTTTTGCCGTTGGAATGGTAAGTCGTTACCAATCCAACCCAGGGCAAGAACACTGGAAAGCGGTTAAGAGGATAATGCAGTATCTTAAAGGAACTGTAGATTTGCAAAAGACTATGATAAAACCAAGAAGGTAGACATAAGGTACATATCTACGCATGAGATGATAGAGGATTAGCTTACGATAGCGATCCCCAGAGATGTGTTTTACAAACACTTATCATCTCAAGGATTGCGTAAGAGCTGAGTTGTACCAATGTAAATTCCCATGTCTGTAAATGATCAAAATTAATAAAAGAATAAGTTCTTTTTCAAACATTGCATATGAATTTCTTAAGAAATGTTTGTGTACATTTTTGAAATATCAGCTGAATTCTAGTATGTCGGACAGATTGAGGTTGGCTCTCTCACATGAGCAACCGCCTTATTCTATCAGACGGATGGAATAGAGATGAGACCTGTTTGAAGTCAAAATCATCAGACGGATGATTTAAGAGTCATGACTTAAACAAAATGGTCGCATGAAAGATCTGCATCATATGGATGCTTACAGAAGATCTAAGAGGATTTTTTTTGAAATTCTATCTGTCTAAATGCGGGATGTGAGTCCAAAGGATTATTTGAGTAGAATAAGGGACTCAAAGTCAGACATTGTGTTGTCTGATCATCATCCTTACAACATCATTGAGACATACACTCCCTGGGAAAGGAGCGATGTTGTAATATGTGTTCATACCACGTATGCATTTCGACCACTGAGTTAGTAGCAATAGTGTTTGCTATTATGTGAGACTCAAAGGCTATATGGGCCTTAACTCTTACCCTCAAGGACTCCAATTGGTTCCTTTAGATTTGACGAGATGATCTCTATCTTAGCGTGTTGCTAAAGAGCTATGATAATTCGGCTCGGCGGGGCACGTTAGAAAAGCGAATTAAGTCAAGATCAGAAGGTTCGCAAGAAGAGGAAGATTAATTTCATATTCACATTTGGACTTTAATGATTCAAAGCTGGCCAGCCAATTGTGATCCAGATGGGATTCAATTGTTGAATATAAAGTATAAGAAATGTGAAGAAATAATCTAGGGTAAAGCATGCGTTGAACTACTCAACTTTGCACCTTCGAGGTCGTTGTGTATCTCTAACAAGTGCACAACAACAGACTTTACGCGCATGACGGTCGCACGGTCTATTTCTCGGTATGATAGATGAAAGAACTAAGAGAAAGACGTTCTCTTACAATCCCCTCAAGTGTGAGTGGGAGATGTTGGATATGGAAGACGTTAGTACACCCTTGTAGGGGATGTACGAGGGAATACGGACCTCGAACGTCGCATACACGAAGTCGTGTGCAAAGGGAATATGTTCCCTTGCGGAGAGGATCTCTAGATTGATGGGAAAGTCGCATTATATGTGCATAAGTGCATGCGACATATGGCTAATAAAGGGGTAATATCTTAAGCTTATATTGTACCATGCATATGGTACAACTTAAGCTTATAATATGCCATGTACGATGGTACACCTTAGTTAAATTGTTCCAAAGGAACAATTACTCCTAAAATAACTACTTTGGGGGCTATAAATAAGACCCAAGGGTTAGCCATTTCCTGACAACTTTTGCATGGCATTCATGCATGCATCTTCATTCTAGCGAAGCTCTGCCGAAATACTTCCTCTCCCTTTATCCAAGTTCTTAATCTAAAAGTAGAGATTTAGATTGTGGATTTAGTAGCCTTACTCCGTTCGTGAGAAGACTCGATCCGTCGTGGCGAATCCGAAGGCGAAGTTCGTAGACTACCGTGCTGCATACGCAAGCGTAAGTCTCAACTTCATTTATCGATCCTAACTCTGTTTTGGCAGGTTCCTACAGTTCTCCAACACATTTTTCCACTATCTTACAAAAGGATTTTTGGCCATCATACCTTTGAGACAAGACTCAAAAGTGTCTTCGACTTATAATATGATAGGTCAAGAGACCCCTCTTTATGTGACTTGTCAAGTCTGTTCTCTTCGGTACGACCTAGTCTATTTTTCCATAGATAAGTTTGATGTAACTTGCAAATTCATGTATTAACACCTAATACAATATTGTTATACAAAATACTCACACCGAACTATTGCTTCAGAAGCAACATGACGACATTCGCCAAAATGTATTAGACGTCCCATATGGTCCAAGAAATAACACTTGCTCCTTTTCCAACACGTAGGACAATCTTTTCCTTCTGTATAACAATTATTCTAAAAGTATGGCATCAAATACGCCCGATTTTCAGTTCCTCCAACTATGCCTTTTCTCATAATAGACGAAACAATCTTTCTCAACCGACTTTCATTAATGCATTCTCCTTTTTCTAAATCACATTTAGACACTGCAAGTCCCAACACGAATATTAGTTATGCAAGAATCTCATGCATCCAAACACTTGAGCTTTACAACCTGAAGGAGACTAAACAAGTTGTTCGTCTTAAGATTTGATTTGAATTCATGGTCTTACATCGCTCTTACACTCATCTTCGAGCCAAACGGTTTGATCAAAGTTTCGAACATTGCAAATCGAAACTGTTTTCCATACAACCTTGAGGAGACTCAATAATCTGTACGGAGAAACTTGCTTTGAATATCAGTATGTTCAAGCTACCTTGTCACGCCCCTCTTCCCATTTTACCGGGAGCGAGGACGTGAACGAGCATGCGATGTTCTAAAAACAAGGAGGAGTACTTTTTTTCTTCTTCTTTTCTTTCTCCTTGGCTTAAACACAATAACGCGTCTGTGAAATAAAGTTACAGGATATTGCATGCTTTTAATAAATAGTACAGATGACATTATTACAATACCAAAGCGTCTTAAAGTAAAGTACAACATAGGCCTAGTACGACCGAATCAACAAAGTACACAAATTACATTATTACAAATATTTAAAGATGTAGTCGCAAAGGTAATCTTCTAGTCTTCAACGGGTAGGTACTCCATGTATTATTCGAGTGCTGGCTCGACTTCTGTAGTAATGTCTTCAGATAACTCACTATCGATACCTGACGGACATTTCGTAAAACAACAAAGTGAAATGTCCATCAGCGAGGTTTACTCTACAAGATAATCTCTAAAACCAAAATGGTAAGCATTTTAATTAAACCAAGCTGAACTAAAGGCAAGCATTAAGATTAATTTAAGAGAGTTATAGCAGTTAAGCATTCAAAGCAATTTGCAACCTGTAGCAATTTAATCATTTGATAGCAATTTGCAATACTTTTAGCAACATGTAATAATTTAACATTCGATAACAAAACTGTAACGTTGTCAGCAACCTGTAGAAGAAGAGATTATAGCAATATTTAATAACCATTCTATGCTAGTGCTAAGTCCATGCCCAAAAGTACGAGAAATCACCAACATGCTCCCCGCGACGGGGCAAATCCGATGAGCTACTCACCGACCATATATGGAGACGGTCAAGAACTAACCTTCATAAGTGGTGGAGGTATTTGTCAGGTGCATCCAATCATTCTGAAACATTTGTGATCATAAACTACCCCAATCACACGGGTCAAGTCAAGTGCTGGGTCAAAAGTACGTGTACTATCTATTTATATTGAAGTTCCATTTTCCATTCATTTATATTGAAGTTCTATATTCCATTCAGTCTATTCAGTTTATTTGCATTATATTAGATGCTTATGGTATCTTATCAGTCCATTCAATTATCTCAACCAATTTTACAGTTTTGTGATTTAGTTACGTAATTATACGAGTATAGAAATGCACAATAGTTTAAAGAAACGAGCATAGAAAACGGTTCTGACTAAGCAAATGAGGATAAACAAGTTTAAAATATTTTTCTAAGGCTAGTAAATGTCTTTCAAGATATTAAAATAATTAATGGGGATTTTTCTTAATTTATACGACTCAAAACTAATTAAAAATGAGAAAACGATTTTTCATTATATTTTTCAAAGATTTCTCTAGAGCAAACCATACGTCGGAATTCTTCCAACAAGAGGTCAAAACGACTGTATTAACTAGTACTACAACATATATTTTTCTCATACGTCAATGTACATGAAAATCTCAAGATATGAATTTTAAAGCGAATTTAGATTTATTGAGTTTTGCCTTTGAAAAATCATTGTGGGAGATATACTTGCCTTTTGGCGATGAAACTAGCGCCAATGAGTCCATTTCGTCGTTTCTTATTTTTTTGGGCCTTGTCTTGTATTTCTCTGAGGCATGTACAATTTACTATGAATTTATTTCAATCAATCTATATGTGTACGTATTTCTATACGTTTTTAAATACGTATTTTAATACGTATTTTCGTATTAAAAATAAAAACGTTTCGTTTCTCACCTTCTCTACATCGCGATGGGGGGTGTTGACGGCGAACGAAGGCGGTTGGGGGCTAGTTCGGAGGGGAGCGGCGCGACGGCGTGTACGATGACGGCGGGAGATAGCAGCAGCGACGGCGGCATACAGGATGAAGCCCGTGGGGAGTGCAGCGACATCTGCTCGGGGTGGCAGTGTTGACACTAGAGACGACGACGGGCGGTTTTTTTCGGCAAGAGGGTGGTTGTAGGCAGGGAGCGAAGGCGACAGCGGGGTGCAGCGGGCGGAGACGACGTCAGGGAAGCGGCGCACGAGCGTGGGGGAGCGGCGCTTGTTGATATGCATGGGGAGGTCGACGGTGGGTGCTCGGGATTGGTAGGTTTTGGAGAGGGGGAGGTCGAGGGGTGGTGGCGGAGCTCGACGAAGCTCGACAGAGCTCGGCGGAGCTCGGCAGAACTCAGTGAAGCGATGCCGATGGCAGGAGCGTGGCGAGTGACAACAGTAGCCTGCAGGGCTGTTGGGCTTGCGGCTGCCTTGGGCTTCGTCGGCAGGGTAGGGATGGTGGAGGAGCAGTGGTGGCATGGTGGATCGGTTGTTGGGGTGGTGGCGGAGCTGTAGGCGGAGGGTCGGAGAGGGAGAGGGAGCTCGCCGTGGAGGGTAGGGGCTTGTTTGCGTGAGAGGAGGGTACGTGAGTTTGGCGTCCGGGTGTGGATTGTGAGTTTTGAGAGGGGATGGATAGGTTTATATAGGGATTAAGATATATTATAATAATATGAGGGGTAATTAATAAGGTGGTTAGGAGTTATTAGCGGGGATGAATTCGTAAATGGAAAAATTAAAACGTGATCCCACGTTTAAGAAATGGGGCTGCCGACGGGTGAGGGTTAAAGGGTAAGTTTATTAAGTAATACTTAATAGTAATAAGTAATGGTAATTATTAAATATCATATCATTATTATAATATTAAAATACCTATTTATTACATATGACTCCGAAAAATTACGAAAACATAGCCACTTGTTCGTATCATCGTGAGGATCATGAATATGATGTCCAATTCGAATTTTGTGCGACGGAGATACGAGATTTGGACCAAAACGTTTAGGTCGCGGGTTTGCGGGTTCTAAATCGAGTTGACTCCAGAAATTTACGAAATTAATATGGAGATCACTAAATGACCATAGAATCACATGGTAGAAGTTTGAAATCGTTTTGATATTGTTTATCTGGAAAAAATAATTGATGCGGCTATATCGGTAATAATTATATATATATTATTATATAAATTATTTAAAGGTATTGGATGGCTCTCGAACTCACTAAAATAGGCTGTAATTATATTGATTCTACAAAATATTTTTTATAGCTGATTTTGAAACCAATTTTGATATTAAACTCCTAACCAACCATTTTAAAATACTTTTAATATATGAAAATACATAGAATACTAATATATGTGTACTGATGGATACGGGCTGTCACATCCTACCCACCTTATAAAAAATTCCGTCCTCGGAATTTCTCATACTATAATACAGAGAACTAAGATACAATGAAAGTAAGATACAATGAAAAAATATGAACAAATCTCGTTCCCAGGTGGATTCACCAGGTGAGTCAGGTCACCACATCACTCTTACGAGGTCGACTATGCTATTCCTGAGAGTCTTCTGATGTCGATCCAGAATCTGCACTGGCTGTTGCTTATGTGAAAGATCTGGTCGCACTGTGATCTCTGAGTGGTCAACCACATGAGTAGGATAATTGATAAAATGACGCAGCTGGGAGACGTGAAATACATCATGTATTCCTTCCAGTGAAGGTGGTAGAGCTAGGCGATAGGCTAATTCTCTAACTCGCTCTAATATATCGAATGGTCCAATGAATCTCGGACTGAGCTTTCCTCTTCTTCCAAACTTATCATTCCCCGGTTAGGAGATATATTCAGGAATACATGATCTGCAGGTTGAAACTCTAGAAGACGATGCTTCGCATCGGCCCAGTGCTTGTATCAATCTTATGCAATGCGAAGTTTGTCTCTGATAGTATGCACCACGTCAACAGCTTCTATAATTATATCCGGACCCAAAAGTTTTCGATCGCCAATGTCATCCCAACTCAAAGAAGAACGACATTTTCTTCCATAAAGTGTTGCAAATAGGGCCATCCCGATACTTTCTTAGTAGCTGTTGTTGCATGCAAACTCCACTAAGTACAAATGATCTTCCCACGAGCCTTTGAAGTCAAGCATACAAGCTCTCAACATATCTTCGAGTATCTGAATGGTGCGTTCTGATTGTCCATCCGTCTACAGGTGATATGCAGTGCTGAAGCTTAGACTGGTACCAAGATTTGATTGCAGACTCTTCCAAAAGTGAGAAGTGAATCTCGTGACTCGATCAGAGACAATGCTCACTGGGACTCCATGCAATCTCACGATTTCCTGCGTGGTTATCATTCATATTACGATAGATACTAGGAAGAAGTTATAATGTATAGGAATAATTATTACCTCCATGCACTTCTTCGCGAGTAATTCAATCATTTGTCCTACTCGGAATGGTATGAAGTGTGACGACTTGGTTAATCGATCTACGATCACCCAGATGTCATCATTCTTCTTTGTACTCCGAGGTAGTCCAGTGACGAAATCCATGGTGATGTGCTGCCACTTCCACTCAGGAAAAGGCAG
Source organism: Scilla litardierei (assembly GCA_030789695.1). NCBI lineage: Eukaryota > Viridiplantae > Streptophyta > Magnoliopsida > Asparagales > Asparagaceae > Scilla > Scilla litardierei. Next base: position 96,796,691 of record CM061136.1, read on the forward strand.
TGGTTAAAGAAACCCTGCGATGCGATGATGTTCATCCTTCACTTGCTGACATACCAGGCATTTAGCGACGCTTCGAGCAATGCTTCTATTTAGTCCATGCCACCAAAAATTTAGACGAAGATCCTTGTACATTTTGGTGCCACCAGGATGAATGGAGTATGGAGAACTATGTGCTTCATTCATTAGCTCTTCTCAGATATCTCCTGAAGGCATGCAGATTCTGCTGCCATATCTCAAATATTTGTCTTTATGGATAAGAAAATCTGTTCGAAGACATGCTTCCACCTGAGCCTTGATCTTCTGTAACTTGCATCTCCAACTTGAGTAGCGTTGATACGATCGATGATGGTAGACTTAATTTGAAGATTCATCAACGAAGCTTCAATCCTAGGTAGGATGATTTCAATCTCCATCTCTGGCAGCTCTAGTTGTAGTCTCTTCTGAGCCGTGAGTATCATAACAGTTGGTAGCCGACTTAATGCGTCAGTTACGACATTAACCTTCCCAGGATGATATTGAAGGTCGATGTCATAATCAGCCATGAGTTCCAACCATCTGCGTTGTATCATGTTCAGTTCCTTTTGCGTGAAGATATATTTCAAACTTTTTTGATCGGTGAAGATCTTCACTTGCTCGCATAGTAGAAAATGTCTCCAACTCTTCAGAGCAAAAATGACTATGGCTAACTCCAAATCGTGAATCGGATAATTCTTCTCATGAGTCTTCAGTTGTCGGGAAGCATACGCCGCAACACGACCATGTTGATGTAGTACGAACCCGAGACCCTTGCCAGATGCGTCATAGTATACTTCAAATCCCCTATTTCTGTTTGGTATGGTCAGAACTGGTGCAGTCGTCAGCTTCATCTTCAATCCTTTGAAAGCTTGGTCACAAGCTTCTGACAAAATATACTTGATGTCCTTCCTCGTCATGCGAGTCATGGGCTCAGTAATTTTGGAGAAGTCCTGGATGAATCGGTGGTAGTAACCAGCCAATCCAAGAAAACTTCAGATGTTCGAAACTGACCGAGGGGTTGGCCAATTTCTAACAGATGTGACCTTCTATGGATCGACAGAAATACCATCTCCAGAAACCACATGCCAAAGAAAGGCAACGTGGTCAAGCCAAAATTCACATTTACTGAACTTGGCATATAGTCGATGATGGTGCAGATTCTACAATACGATCTGCAGGTGTTCAGCATGATCCTCCTAGCATTTCGAATTGACCAGAATGTCATCAAGATCACTACTAATTTATCTAAGAACTCATAGAAGATGATGTTCATAAGGTTCATGAATACTGCTGGTGCATTGGTCACGCCAATGGGCATAACCGCGAATTCGTAGTGTCTATACTTGGTTCGAAAAGCAGTCTTGGATATTCGTCCTTCTTGACATTCACTTGATGATATCCACTTCGGAGATCAAGCTTGGAGAAGACTCGAGATCTACCAAGTTGGTCGAAGATGTCGTCAATGCGCAGCAATGGATATTTGTTCTTCTCGATGACTTTGTTCAGCTCTCGATAGTACGTGCACATCCTTCTCAATCCATCCTTCTTCTTAACCAATAGGACTGGTGCACCCCAAGGAGATACGCTGGGATGTATCCATCCTTTCTGCAACAGGTCGTCCAATTGATCACGAAGTTCCTCTAATTCTGCTGGCGCCATGTGATAAGGAGCTTTGGAGATAGTTTGAGTGTTAGGCATCAAATCAATGGTGAATTCGAAAGCTCGATTGGGTGGTAATCCTGAAATTTCTTCAGGGAATACGTCATCGAATTCTCGGACTTCTCTGGGCTTCTCAGGTTCAGCTAGCATATATGCCATAATCATCTCCATAGAATTGGCGCAAAATCAAATAGGTCCAAGCGAACGGCTTCCGCTCGTAAATTCGAACACTGGATGGTTAGGAATTTCGAACACTGCCTTCTTTTTTCGACAATCGATGGGAGCGTAAAAAGTTCCTAACCAATCCATTCTGAATACAGTATCAAAGATTATTATGTCGATTATCATGAAGTCAACGAAGAGCTCGCGTCCATATGTCACCAAAGGGCATGATCAACAGCCACTAAAAGTCTACACTACGCCATTCCCGATGTTGATGGTCCATCGATTAGAAAGGGGGTCGACATGAATGGAATGTGGTGTAGCGAATTTTTGTGATAAGAAGCAATGAGATGCTCCAGAATCAAAGAGGGATAAGGCTGGTGTAGATGCTACTAAGACGATACCTAGAGTATGATAAGGTATACTTAGCAGTCTATAGTAAAGCGATGAGCATCTAGCCAGGGAGGAATGTCTTAGATGTTACCTGTGATTACTAGTTCAGTCGCCTCAGCTTCCTCAGCTGTCATGGTAAAAGCTTGGTGCTTTGGCTGGGCCTGTTGGAATGCCCTCTGCTGTGGAGGTAAGGGTGGTCCATGCAATGTTGATCCAGGAGCTCCCGCAGTTAGAGTCACTTGTTTGTTGATGTGCTTAGGGCAGTCTTTGATAGAGTGTTCCGATGATCCACAGTACAAGCATTGGTTCCGCAGCCGGTGACAGTCCTTCTTAACATGCCCTGGTCGGTTGCAATAGTAGCACATCACTGGGGTTTGATTTTTGTTTGGAGGAGCAGCGATCCGGTTGTTGGCTAGAGCTGCAGGCATGTAGTTATTGGGAGCAGTAGGCCTCTTTAAAGTAGTAATCTGCATCGGTCGGAGGTTGTTCCTCGGTGGTTCCATCAGACGATTTCCTTGGGCTGCTTTACGATGTTTCTCAACAGCCTTATGGTTATGGGTAGCCTACAGTATCTTCTCATAGCTGGTCAAATCGAAAGAGGTCATTGAAGCTTGGATATTAAAATTCAGACCCTGGTAGAACTGGAAGGCAGGATCTTCTTGATTCTCAACCAGGTGAGGGACGAATCGACTTAGCATGGAGAACTCAGCATCGTATTCGTCAACAGTCATTGATTCTTGCTTCAAGTTGACGAAACATTGTTGAAGTTCCCTTTTAGCTGTCTTAGGAAAATACTTCGTGTCGAACCGTTTGTGAAATGTGGACCATGCGATAGGCCGCATTATACGCGTTTCCACGGTGTCCCACCAGTTTCAGGCATTGTCAGTTAATTGGAGCCCAGCTACCTCTACCCATACTGCCTAGGGGATGCAGGCAGTGCTCAAATTAACTTCAGTGCTTCGCACCCATTCTTCAGCTTCCAGTGGACCTTCCTTCCCAGAGAACATCTTAGGACGCATCTCACGGAATTGTTTAACTCCTGCATCTCCTCGGGGAGCAGGTTGAGGTTCACGCTCGAGGATGTGATGTTGGATTTACAACATCTCTCTGACGATTCCCATAATGTCGTTCTCAGTGATGCCGTTGGCATTTCTGGTGTTGGGTCGACCTGACATGCTGCAAAACAAACCACAAATTAAGTTCGGTAAGAAATTTATTCTAGTTAGACACTTTGATATCAATGTCATCAACACTATTTCTTAAAGTATTGGCATAAGCAAGACCTGCATGGGCCACCACAGAACCTATCCTGCCACGCTTCCCATTCTACCGGGAGCAAGGACGTGAACGGGCCCACGATGTGCTTAAAACAAGGAGGTGTGCTTTTTTTCTTCTTTTCTTCCTCTTTGGCTAAAACACAATAACGCGTCTGTGAATAAAGTGGCAGGATCTTGCATGCTTCTAAGAAATAGTATAGATGACATGATTACAATACCAAAGCATCTGAAAGTAAAGCACAACATAGGCCTAGTATGGCTGAATTAACAAAGTACACATATTACATTATTTCAAATATTTAAAGCTAAAGTCACAAAGGTAATCGTCTAGTCTTCATCGGGTAGGTACTCCACGTAATCTTCGAGCACTGGCTCGACTTCTGTAGCAATGTCTTCAGAGCACTCACTATCGATACCTGACAAACATTTCGTTCGTAAAACAACAAAGTGAAATGTCTGTCTGTGAGGTTTACTCGGCAAGATAATCTCTGACGTGCGTTTATATTTCATATATTTGCGCACGTTTTCTTCCGTGTTTTTCCGTATTTTCTGTCGTCTTGTATTCGTTTTCTCGTGTTTTCTTGTTTTCTTTCACTTTTCTGTGTTTTTTGTATTTTGCAGAAATTTTCCAGCATTTGGGACATAAAACGACGATATCATGAGTCCCCGGAGCAACGGGAGGAGTCACGCGTGATCCAGGGGGTCAAACGACGAAGATCGCATCTTTCAGCCCCTCACCCAATCGGTTGGACACAGCCAACCGATCGGGTGATGCACGTGTGCACCACCCGGACTGAAGCTGGAGCGAAGCGCAATGTCAACCGACCGGTTCGTCGACCGGTTCATCCCAACAGAGTTCTCGGGAAATTGGAGCTTAATTCCAACCGATCGGGTGATATCTCACCCGATCGGTTCATCTGAAGCTGAAGTTTCCCAAACGATGATCCGGTCATGCCACCCGTTCTCCTCAGCGACCGGTTGAAGCTCCCAAAGCCCAATGGCCAAAGCAACAAGCGGTTCACCCGATCGGTTGATGTTTCAACCGATCAGATGGCCTTTTCTTCCGCTTTTGTGCACCGCTGCTCATTCATTGGAGATCTGCTATCATTCCAGAAGGATATTAGGTGATCTCTTATTTTTCTAGCGTCGGCATCATCGTTAGCTTTCCAACGATAGGTCGCATGCGCAAATCCGATTTTTCTAGATTTTTCTGGAATTTTCTGAGCGCAGCTATGTGCTGAAATTGGCTGCAGTTTGGAATTTCATTTCACCCGATCGGGTGAGCTATCCACCCGATCGGGTGAACTCATTTTCTGCAGTTTCGTAGACTCAGTTTATCCCACCCGATCGGGTGAACTTTCACCCGATCGGGTGGGCCTGTTTTAGCAAATTTGAGTGGGTTTTGGACCCCGAACCGGTTGGATTTTAAGGGGGCTTTTAAAAGGGAAGTTGGAGCACGACTTGGAGATGTTCTTCCTCAGTTTTTCTAGGGCTTTTTGCCCCATTCTCTTGTGAGTTTAGATTAGGTTAGATTAGGTTTTCTATTGTAATAAGTCTTGTAAAGGATTGAAGAATCAATGGCAAGATAAGTATTTCTTTTCCTATTTCATTGTCTTGTGTTATTTTTGTTTTGCTCAATGATGAATGTTTGTTTGGATTTATTGATTGCTATCATGTTCTTCATCATCGAGTAGTGTTTGATGAACCCTAATACGGGTTAGAGTAGGATTGATGCTTTGAAATTTACATTTGGCTTGGTTGCATGGCATGTGTTTGATGAAATGTGTCAATGGGGATTTCTAGCAATCTGAGTCCAATTCGTATGGCAACACACTAGTTGTGTTGGGGATTGGGGTCCGGTGCTTGTCCAGTCAAGATCCGCTTCGATGTATTGCTAGAAATCACATTTGACCTATTTGGCCATTAGGGTTACGCGGGGGTGTTTCATTGTCATTGGCGGGAAAAAGACCGCCTCTGACCGTCGGGCCAAGGGGGAATAAACTTGGCGGTTGACTCCCTAGCCATAGCTCACGCCCCGAGCATTGACATCGAGTCCTCGCGCGTGGGAACGGCTTGGATGAAGTGTTGGGAGTTATCATTGTGGCCTTAATGCTCCCGGTTGCGGAAGGTGTTAATGGACATGGGAATGCCCACCGTCCAGAACCAGGTAGGCCTAGCGTGCTTGGCACCGACCGTAATATCGGGCCATGGACGCTAGGTACCACCTTTTGGGGCAATGTCTCACCATGGGTCAAGTCAAATGCCAAGTGTCATGAGTGCTCTAGCCCGTGTTAGCGGGGATTCATTTCGTGTCTTTTTCATTTCTTTCTTTTATTTCTACACTTCACCCATATCATCCGCGTAGCTAGCACACAACCTAGGCGAGGCTAGTAGCCATTCAAGCCATCCACCTCCCTGAGTTCGATAAACCCGCACCCTACACTAACCGTGCACTTGCGGTAGAACAACACCGCGCCCATACCGTAAACGGGGCGCCGGTCAAGTTTTTGGCGCCGTTGCCGGGGAGGCGTTTGGTTTGATATTAGCTTAGCTTGGGTTCGTTAGACTACGCATAAAAACACAAAAAAAATTTCTTTTTTTAAAACATATTCAATAACCAAGAAATTTTTCCCCCACTATTATTTATCTTTTTGTTATTCTCTTGTACTATTGACGCTCCTCTCTAGTTTTCTTATTTTTGTTGTCCAGGTATCTTTGGTGTAACCATGTGGAGATCAAATTTCGATTCTCAGATGGGAGGATACGATCCTTATTCAGTTGTGGTTTGTGAGACTTGTGGGGTGGTTGGGCACATGTATTATGATTGCCCATTTACGCCTGAGAGCCTCCCCCTACACCAAGGCCATACAATTTCCCACAACCATTGCCCAAACACCTCCCATCCATTTCCTCAACCTTATATCCCTCCACCAACACAAGAAGAATCAAGACTCGTGTCTCTCCTTGAAAGTGCCATGTTTAACCAAGGCCAATTATTACAAAACTTCATGGTACCAATCACCGAGCCTACACCGAGGAGAGGGGATGAAGGAGAGGATATACCCACTTTCATGGTTGAGACCACCATGCCATCGGCCACCATAGACACATCTCAAGCCGATACCCCATTTTTCCATCACTATCACTTGGATGACGAAGCATTTTATGATGATGACAGTTAGGATGGGGTGATTTCTATAGGATCTGTGGGAGAGACTTCTTGTCTTGATTTGGATACCCTGCATGAGTCCTATGAGAGCACCGAGGAGTTTACAGAGATTATGCATACCGGCGAGGAGGATGTGCGTGAGGATGAGGACACCATGACCACATACGAGGGGTCCGCTCTACATCCACCTCCACAGCCATCTCTGTCGCAGCTTCTTCCTTGGTCAGTGGTCAACCACGAGGATGTCATTCAGGACATCAGGCAGATGGTGGAGTATGAGCATATCATCGAGGAGGACGTGCATGAGGGCTTGGATACGATCGTCCACTTCATGGAGCCCGAGCCACATCTACCTCTACCGTCACGCTCCACTTCTTCTGCGGCTGAGCATCTACTTGAGCATATTGCCCCTATTCAGGGAGATTTTCATACTCACTCTCACTCCACATTTAAGTCTCGCTTTTCACGTCCTATTCCTTTAGACTTATATATTTTTGACACACCATATCTGTCGCAGGACACAGGATCGACTTCCCTTGAGGTATGTTGCGGTGTGTCACCGCCTGGAGAGCAACTTCACTTGGAGAGCGGGGATTTGATTGTCGCTAGCACAGAGGATAGCATACCATTTCCAGGGAGTGTTTGCCACATTTCATATATTTTACCATCATTTATCGGCGACTATCTCTGGGATACATTTATTTTGGGAAATAATTTCTTGCCATGGACTAATGCACCTCGTCCTTTGCAGGTCACAGGTGGACACCTACTAAGGATGCTTGGAGGTGCATTACTTGGGTCCATTGGCACACGTGGCACAGCGCTTCTGGCGGAGCCACAGAAGGAGCAGTTGGAGCAGCTACCTGCCCCATTTCAGATCTTGGATCCGCCTATGCTCAGGTGTATCCTAATCCAGTAGTGTAAAAATTTACTGCTTTCTAGTTTAGATTTGAATAATCTCGTCTCCTCTCATTAGCGAGGGGAACGTATCTAGGATTTGCTTTTGCATCATAATAACCCACATGTCGTGCCCTTCTATCATTTCACCCTCATCCTCTTCCGAGGAGAATGAGCACACCGTCTCTCCTGCATTTTGAATTCTTTCTTTTCTTTTCTGATCTTCCCCTTGCATATTTCTACATCACATTGATCATATCATTTCGCTAGCATTGTCATGTTCAGCTTGGGGGAATCGATTTGTGTGCATGTTTTCGTGTGTCGTTGTCGTGTGTTTGTGTCTTTGAGTCCTTCGTTGCATTTTATATCTTTTATTCTGTATGTTTCTTTTTCTTTATTTTCCATTTTCGTTCGTGTATTTTTCGTGTTTTTCTTTTTTCTTTTTTTTGTGTCGCTGCGTAACTCCCCCCATTTTCATTGCCCTCCCGTATTCACTACTATTGCATTGAGGACAATGCAAGTTTCAGCTTGGGGGAGTCGCACTTCATGCGTCATTTGTCTCTTTTTCTTCGTTATTTGAGTCGTTTTTCTCCGTGTTTTTCTTTTTCTTTTTTTTCCTTCTTTTTATCTCTTTCTCCTAGAGATGACCACATATGATGAATTGCCACATGATCACGCACACACTTAGGATAGCTTCGATAATCACATTCACTAACCCTTGGATGCCGAGTCCCTTTGCATTTCACGCTTCGTGGGTCCACTTTGCTTCTATGTGAGTCGTGTGTCATGTCTAGCTTATAGTGTGCTTCTACTTTGTGATGTTGATTTATATACCTACCCTTGGTTGACCCCTAGATTATCATGCTTTGATATTGAAAATGCGGTATTTGCTTCTAATGTCTGCTTCTATATGCATGCTATATATATATCATATACTTCATTTCGCATATGTCGGGATTCCACAATTAAGGACTAGGATAACCCATTTGGCCCATGCTCTAACTTGCGAGAAATATTTCCTTTGCCCAAGTGTTTAGATTCCGATTTCTTTTTTATTTTACTTGGTGCAAATCCCCTCGTCGTGTACCGTTCTCCCACTTGGGAGAGTACACATGTATATATCCCAATATCCAAAAATCCAAAAAAAAGGAGAGAAAAGAAAAACCCAAAAAGAAGAGAAAAGAAAAGAAAGAAAAAAAAATTGTATAGCCAAAAATCCAAAAAAAAATATACAAATACCCAAAACCCAAAAAAAAAATTCCAGTGTGAATATCTTTTCCTACTTGCCGAGAATAAAGGGAAGGCGAGAATTTGCACCTAGTGTTCTACTCCACATCATCTCAACGTCCATCGTTTTCGAAAACACTTGGCATAGGGACCTTCTAGCGATTATCTAGGCTATAGTGTGGTGATTTCCTTGTCCCTAGCTGTGGAGTCCCCGATGCATGATACGCTTCTATTCTTATACTCTTCTCATGCATGCTTGAGCTAATATTCGCCGCAATTTCAAATTGAATCGATATTTGGGTCTTTCTTTAGGTATGTGTATATGGAGCTTTATTGCACATCGTAGATAATGACACCGTCTTCTAGCACACGACCGCACTCACTCGCGCTTCACTGCGTGGGCCCACGGCACTTGTCTGGACTCGTATTCCTTGGTTTAGTGATGTGATTTGGCGTTTGCTTGCTTGGTGTGTCGTTTTTGATTTTGTTAGCCCTGACGGTCGATCTAGGATATAGAGTTCTCTTTTTTTCTCTTTCTCTCTATTTTCTCCCTCCGAGCTCCTACTCTCACTCGTCTTCCTCGAGGACGAGGAAGAGTTCAGCTTGGGGGATTTTGACGTGTGTTTATATTTCATATATTTGCGCACGTTTTCTTCCGTGTTTTTCCGTATTTTCTGCCGTCTTGTATTCTTTTTCTCGTGTTTTCTTGTTTTCTTTCACTTTTCCGTGTTTTTTGTATTTTGCAGTAATTTTCCACCATTTAGGACATAAAACGACGATATCATGAGTCCCCGGAGCAACGGGAGGAGTCACGCGTGATCCAGGGGGTCAAACGACGAAGATCGCATCTTTCAGCCCCTCACCCGATCGATTGGACACAGCCAACCGATCGGGTGATGCACGCGTGCACCACCCGGACTGAAGCTGGAGCGAAGCGCAATGTCAACCGACCGGTTCGCCGACCGGTTCATCCCAATAGAGTTCTTGGGAAATTGGAGCTTAATTCCAACCGATCGGGTGATATCTCACCCGATCGGTTCATCTGAAGCTGAAGTTTCCCAAACGATGACCCGGTCACGCCACCAGTTCTCCTCAGCAACCGGTTGAAGCTCCCGAAGCCCAATGGCCAAAGCAACAAGTGGTTCACCCGATCGGTTGATGTTTCAACCGATCGGGTGGCCTTTTCTTCCGCTTTTGCGCACCGCTACTCATTCATTGAAGATCTGCTATCATTCCAGAAGGATTTTGGGTGATCTCTTATTTTTCTAGCATCGGCATTGTCGTTAGCTTTCCAACGATAGGTCGCATGCCCAAATCCGATTTTTCTAGATTTTTCTGGAATTTTCTGAGCGCAGCTATGTGCTGAAATTGGATGCAGTCTGGAATTTCATTTCACCCGATCGGGTGAGCTATCCACCCGACCGGGTGAACTCATTTTCTGCAGTTTCGTAGTCTCTGTTTATCCCACCCGATCGGGTGAACTTTCACCCGATCGGGTGGGCCTATTTTAGCATATTTGAGTGGGTTTTGGACTCGAACCGGTTGGGTTTTGAGGGGGCTTTTAAAAGGGAAGTTGGAGCACGACTTGGAGATGTTCTTCCTCAGTTTTTCTAGGGCTTTTTGCCCCTTTCTCTTGTGAGTTTAGATTAGGTTAGATTAGGTTTTCTATTGCAATAAGTCTTGTAAAGGATTGAAGAATCAATGGCAAGATAATATTTCTTTTCCTATTTCATTGTCTTGTGTTATTTTTGTTTTGCTCAATGATGAATGTTTGTTTGGATTTATTGATTGCTATCATGTTCTTCATCATCGAGTAGTGTTTGATGAACCCTAATACGGGTTAGAGTAGGATTGATGCTTGGAAATTTACATTTGGCTTGGTTGCATGGCATGTGTTTGATGAAATGTGTCAATGGGGATTTCTAGCAATCGGAGTCCAATTCGTATGGCAACACACTAGTTGTGTTGGGGATTGGGGTCCGGTGCTTGTCCAGTCAAGAACCGCTTCGATGTATTGCTAGAAATCACATTTGACCTATTTGGCCATTAGGGTTACGCGGGGGTGTTTCATTGTCATTGGCGGGAAAATGACCGCCTCTGACCGTCGGGCCAAGGGGGAATAAACTTGGCGGTTGACTCCCTAGCCATAGCTCACGCCCCGAGCGTTGACATCGAGTCCTCGCGCGTGGGAACGGCTTGGATGAAGTGTTGGGAGTTATCATTGTGGCCTTAATGCTCCCGGTTGCGGAAGGTGTTAATGGACATGGGAATGCCCACCGTCTGGAACCGGGTAGGCCTAGCGTGCTTGGCACCGACCGGAATATCGGGCCATGGACGCTAGGTACCACCTTTTGGGGCAATGTCTCACCCTGGGTCAAGTCAAATGCCAAGTGTCATGAGTGCTCTAGCCCGTGTTAGCGGGGATTCATTTCGTGTCTTTTTCATTTCTTTCTTTTATTTCTACACTTCACCCATATCATCCGCGTAGCTAGCACACAACCTAGGTGAGGCTAGTAGCCATTCAAGCCATCCACCTCCCTGAGTTCGATAAACCCGCACCCTACACTAACCGTGCACTTGCGGTAAAACGACACCGCGCCCATACCGTAAACGGGGCGCCGGTCAATCTCCAAGACCAAAACATTAAGTATTTTAATTAAACCAAGCTAAACTAAAGGCAAACATTTAGATTAATTTAAGAGAGTTATAGCAGTTAAGCATTCATAACAATTTGCAACCTGCAGCAATTTAATCATTTGATAGCAATTTGCAATACTATTAGCAACCCGTAATAATTTAACATTCGATAACAAAACTGTAACGTTGTCAGCAACCTGTAGAAGAAGAGTTTAGAGCAATATTTAATAACCATTCTATGCTAGTGTTAAGTATATGCCCAAGAGTACGAGAAATTACCAACATGCTCCCCGCGACAGGGGCCAATCCGATGCGCTACTTATTGACCCTATATGGCGACGGTCAAAAACTAATCTCCATAAGTGGTGGAGGTATTTGTCGGGTGAATCCAATCATTTCATAATACTTGTGATTGATTGAACTGGAAAACGTGCAAAGGCATGCCTTCCACTCCCAAGCGTAGGATCGTCAATGCAATAAAATATAACCGGTGAGTACCGGGTCGGATCACAGGAACAAGTCGTTCTACATTCGTAAATTTGATCGGTAAAGAAAAATAAAGCGTTTTACAACTACCTTGCTAACGGTGGGTGAGTAGGAAAATGTATGGTGAATTTAAAATCCTATCCTAAGTGGGTAGGGTTAGAGAACCAAATGGGGATTTAACATAGTTAGGCGAGGAGCATGGGTTGTAGGTTCATTAAGATTGGTGTTAATCAAGCTCAAATTACCCACAGATAACTCAATTGATCATCTGGCTAAGGAAACTCAATCGGAAAATTTAGCAATCAAAAACACAATAATTAGCAATAGGGATGGATGTATCATCGTAGCACTAATCAAATTTGAACATGGTCTCTTCTCAAAGTGTGCCCTCTCGGGACTTAACCAATGAAATTGTGCCCTAACAATTCATCCGACATTAACATGATAATAGGCAAGAGGTAATTAGAACTAAAATTAACAACCAACCATCATGAATCACAACCCAAGCATTCAACACTACTCAATCATCATGAAAAAGATGGAAATTTTATACAAAAATTATCCCCAAATTCAATACAAAAGAGAGATGCAAAATTACAAAAGAGGGAGGAAGGATTTCACCCAAGAACTCTCCCAAATGAACCCTTGCTTCTACCCATTTGCTCCTCCTCTAAGCTTTCCCATTCACACATGGCCTCCATGCCTTAAAACATCAAAGAGAGAAGAAGAAGTGGGGGAAAACAGCCTCCAATTTCGGTTAAAACCCCATTCACAGCTTAACGGGTCTGGAATTAAGTCAAACGGGTCGGATTCTAGCCCAAACCCGCAAGCAATGCCCAAAGCATCAGAAAATTTCAGCACCGTCACCATGTCTTACGAAAAGTATAGAAAAATCATCCGACCTCGAAATAACTTGTTCTAGGCGGCGATGGAAACGTAACAAAGTATACTACGACAGAAAAATATCATTAGACCGGAATATACACTAGAATGATAGCAGAATTCTGCACAAGCGGGGAATAGTAGACCAGAATTTCAGCACCGTCACCCTATCTTGCAAAAATTCAAGAAAAATCATCTGACCTCGGAATGACTCGTTCCAGGCTGTGATGGAACTGTAACAAAGTTTACTAAGACTAAAAAATATCATTAAACCGGAATATACACTAGAATGATAGCAAAATTCTGCGCAAGAGGGGAATCGCAGACCAGAATTTCAGCACTGTCACCCTGTCTTCCAAAAAAAGAAGTAAATTGCTTCGACCTCCAAAAATTCTTGAAAAATATGCGTTGGAATCGAGACTTCACGAACTTCAATATAAAATAATAGGAGACTAAGATGAAGATGCTAATAAGCTGTAAAAATTTTGTTTTTTGCATATGTAAACGATAAGCTCCAAATTTAAGAGATATCGAAAATATGTATAAAATGAAGCTCAGATATGATTAATACATGCACAAAAAGCACCGAAATGGGGGGATAAATATACAACTTTTACCTCGAATCAGTGATCATAGACTACCCCAATTTATATTGAAGTTTCATCTTCTATTCATAAATATTGAAGTTCCATCTTCCATTCAGTCTATTCAATTTATTTGTATTATATGATATGCGTATGATGTCTCATTAGTCCATTCAATAATCTCAACCAATTTTACAGTTTTGTGATTTAGTTACGTAATTATACGAAGTATAGAAATGCACAATAATTTAAAGAAACGAGCATAGAAAACGGTTTTGACTAAGCAAATGAGGATAAATATGGTTAAAATATTTTTCTAAGGCTAGTAAACATCTTTCAAGATCTTAAAATAATTAATGGGGATTTTTCTTAATTTATACGACCCAAAAACTAATTAAAACGAGAAAACGATTTTTCATTATATTTTTCAAAGATTTCTCTAGGGCAAACCATACGTCAGAATTCTTCCAACAAGGGATCAAAATGACCGTATTCACTAGTACTATAACATATATTTTTCTAGTACGTCAGTGTTGAAAATCTCATGATATGAATTTTAAAGCGAATTTAGCTTTATCGAGTATTGCCTTTGAAAGATCATTGTGGGAGATATACTTGCCTTTTGGCGATGAAACCAGTGCCAATGAGTAAGTTTCGTCGTTTCTGATTTTTTGGGCCGTGTCTCGTATTTTTCTGAGGCCTATACAATTTAGTATGAATTTATTTCAATCAATCTATATGTGTACATTTATCTATACGTATTTAAATACATATTTTAATACGTATTTTTGTATTAAATATAAAAATGTTTCGTTTCTCACCTTCCCTATGTCGCGATGGGGGTGTGACGGCGAACGAAGGCCGTCGGGGGCTAGTCTAAGGGAAGCAGCGCAGCGGCATGTACGATGACGGTGGGAGGCATCAGTGGCAGCGGCGGCAAATGGGATGAAGCCCGCGGGGAGTGCAGTGACAACTACTGGGGATGGCGGTGCTGATGCTGGAGACGATAGTGGGCGGTTTGCTAGCGAGAGGGCGGTGGCAGGCAGGGTGTAACTGTCGCTTTCCGACTTATGAATTTCTACGTGCACGTACTCTTTCGTACACGTATTTTCTTTGGCTATTTCTCGGATTCGGTATATACGATGTGATATGCCGTTGTGTCCGTATGGAAGTGTAGAATTTTATAATAATTTTTGGGAACGTCATTTTCACGGCTCGTTTTCTCGCAAAACAGCTTTGAATGGAAGGGCGTTTTGGTCTTTTGGCCCCAATACTCAGTTCCCGATTTTACAATAATTCTTGGTAGGTGTAGCACATAGCCAGACCCCATAGCCCTGTACTTCTCGTCTCCATGATCGTCCCAGTATTTTTGGTTTATTTTTCCGATGCCCGTAGCGAAACTTATCCCCTAATCAAATTCCAACCCTTGATTAGCCCGTAATCAATTTGAATTTCAAATTTAAACCAAATCTAATTAAATCCCTATTTGTCTCATACGTATCAAGAGGGATTAATTTCAGCCTTTATTTGCACCTACCATTTTCCCCATTTCCAGTCCTCCTATCTATCTCTCTCTCTTCCATTTAACTAAATCCTATAGGTGATTAGCTATAGGTATTCTTTTAATAATCAAACCCTACCAACCCCTACTCACGAAAACCCTAGGATGAATTATTTCTCAGCCGCCACCAATCAAAACCCCCCCTCCTCTAATATTTTGAAACCTAGGGCTTGGGGTATTCTTTTCCCCCAGCCGCCGCACATACCCCCGAGCAACCCTCCTCCCTTCCAGCACCGTCGCCCTCACCCACGGCAGCCAACATCGCCTGCCAGCGAGACCCCGGCGCCTGCTCCCCATAGCCGGCATCTAGCAGTCACCGGCGACCTTTCATTCGCGTAGCAGCGACAGCAGCACAGCTACTGCAGTGTCTTCTTCTACCGCCGACCGGCCAAACCGACGCCGCCCCGCATCGCAGATCACCGGGAAGGGCCAGTAGACCGTCGCACGAACCCTCTACATCACCGGATCCTTCGCACGGCCCTTTCCTCCCACAACAGCGTGCGTGTGAACGCAAATCAGCAGCAACCGCCCGCTGCTTGTTTTCTGGCCACCGCCTGACGGCCAGGCGTCGTCCCGTCGCCGTTTTCCCCTTCCAGCGGCCTCCTGATGCTTCTGAACCATCGACAGTAGCCCCTAGGCTGCTGTGCTCTTTTGTACAGCCCCCTTGACAGCCCAGCGTTGCTTCTCGGTGCACGGCTGCCTCCTTTGTTCGCTATCCGTATTTCCGACGTCGTGAACGCATTCCCGACGTTCCCTTGCTCGTTGTTTTGCTTTCCCGAATCACTGCCCCCTCACCTTCATTGCCGTAGATCTGCCCGTTGCTGCAAGGAGACTTTCCGTTGCCGTGCCGTTCAGATCTGTCACCGTTCAGACTCTACGTCCATTCTGCGTCAAACGCCGGAGAGGTTGGTTTCCCTAACACGTAGTGAACCCACACCGTAGTTCAATCAAAACCTAATCTAAAATTGGTCAACGAGAATTAAATTTAATTTCAGCATCTGTAAAACATTGCCCACCGTAGGAAAGATCGACGAATGGACAAATTTTCGGTGCACATAGGGTAGACGTCGATCTAGACTGAACGAAACATCAAAAACGTACTTTTTGACTGTTAGGGTAGTCCCGTAAATTTTAGAAACAAAACGGAATAGGATTGACAAAAAGCACGATCTGACATCGCCATGACCCTGTTTCAGACGAACTACCACCGACGCGATGCTTTGACGGGACGCTCCGGACAGACGATGCACTCGCCACCACAGGCAAGTGTTTTACACTTGTACTCTTACCGCCATGTTTAGGCCATCTCCTACTTAGAATTTTAGAGTACATTTAAAGATAACCGGACGTGAAATGATAGCGGCCGGAACCCCCTGACAGCTTAGACTTGACGACGAAGTCTAAGCACAACAACTGACACCTTAGGGTTATTCTGTGTGTGCGTGCGTGTGGACACCCTAGAATGAACCTTCCCTCAACTCTGTCATGTTATGTCACAAAAGCTTACGAGCATTTCAGGTGCCCTCCATGCGAGGGTGATCTCTGGTTGTCTTGTCTTGAGCACTTTGGGTGGAGGAAGGTTGAGCGTTCCCTCGGCTTGGCGGGTTTGCCCACCCACAAACCGTAAGGCGTGAATCTCTCTTGTCACCCACAGTCTTGTCTTGTCCTGTGCACTAAGTTGAGCATTACCTCGGTTGAGAAGGTGATGGCCGCCTTCTAACCGAAAGGCGTGAATCTCAGTGACACACTTCTTGTCTTGTCTTGTTCCATGCACAAGGTTGAGCGTACCCTCGGTACAGACCGAAAGGCGTGAACCTTAATGACACACTTCTTGTCTTGTCTTGTCCCGTGCACTAGGTTGAGCGTTCCCTCGGTACAGGCCGAAAGGCGTGAACCTTAGTGACACACTTCTTGTCTTGTCTTGTTCCGTGCACTAGGTTGAGCGTTCCCTCGGTACAAACCGAAAGGCGTGAACTTCAGTGACACACTTTTCGTCTTGTCTTGTCTTGTCCCGTTTAGGTTAGTCCTGTAGTCAGTAGCACACGCTACGACTACAGCGTGTCGTGTTTACTTTTCCTGCCCCGTTTTACTTTCTTTAACTGCCATGTTATAACCCCATAATGTTAATCAACCAGTAAATCGTTGTTTTAAATTACAGTACACTTGCAGTAGAGTCTAACCCTCTTTTGTAGACTTTACCTGACGAACAGTTCCTTTTCTGTTGGGTGCTGTACGTCAGGTGTCGAGCTGGAGTTCATGGACGAGGCAGACTTACCGGAGTACGTGGAGCCCGAGGACATCGACCCAGAGTACGTACCTGACGAGGACCAGACCTAGAGGTCCCTCACCGTTGCAGTTCAGAGTTTTTCCTGCTTTTTAGTTCGGGTGCATAGCACCGTTTACTTTTCCACCTAGGTTGGGTGCTTGCACCAGTAGTTTACTTTCTGCGTTGTTACCATGCTGGGCATTACTTCTTTATTCGACTCTTGTACTTCTGGATATCTTGATGGAATAAAATGAATGCATGTCCTTTCAGTACTTTCTGTTGTTACGAATTTTTATATGCAAGAACCTGAAAATTTTAAAATGGTACCCCTACATACACTTATTGGGTCCGAGCTTCACAGCTCTGGCCCAAGCGGGCCTTAGTCACACTCTGCCTTCGTAGTTTTGGAAAGCGGGGCGTGACACAGGGAGTGAAGGCAACTTCGGGGTGCAGCGGGCGGCGGCGACGTTGGGGAGGCAACAAATGAGCGTGAGGGAGCTGCACTTGATGATGTATGTGGGGAGGTCGACGGTGGGCGCTCGGGCTTGGGAGGTGTCGGAGGGAGGTTGGAGTCGTAGCGGGGGAGGTCGAGGGGTGGTGGTGGAGCTCGACGAAGCGACGTCGGTGGCGGGAGCGTGGCGGGCGACGATGACAGCCCACAGGGCTGAGGGGCTTGCTGCTGTCTTGGGTTTCGCCGGTGGGGTGGGCATGATGGAGGAGCGGTGGAGGCACGGCGGATGGGTTGTCGGGGCGGTGGGGAGCTGTATGCGGAGGTTCGAAGAGGGAGAGGGAGCTCGCCATGTAGGGGAGGGGCTCGTTTGCGTGAGAGGAGGGAGCGTGAGTTTGGCATCGGGGTGTGGGTCTATGAGTTTTGAGAGTGGAGGGATAAGTTTATATAGGGATTAAGATATATTATAATAATATAAGGGGTAATTAATAAGGTGGTGAGGAGTTATTAGAGGGGATAAATTCATAAATGGAAAAATTAAAACGTGATCCCACATTTAAGAAATGGGGCTGCCGATGGGTGACGGTTAAAGGGTAAGTTTATTAAG
Source organism: Scilla litardierei (assembly GCA_030789695.1). NCBI lineage: Eukaryota > Viridiplantae > Streptophyta > Magnoliopsida > Asparagales > Asparagaceae > Scilla > Scilla litardierei. The sequence goes on from CM061136.1 coordinate 96,814,961, forward strand.
TAAAACTTAATAGTAATAAGTAATGGTAATTATTAAATATCATATCATTATTATAATATTAAAATACCCATTTAACACATATGACTCCAAAACATAGCGAAAACTTAGCCACGGGTTCATATCGTCGTGAGTATCATGAATACGAGGTCCATTTCGAATTTTGCGCTACGGAGATACAAGTTTCGGGCCAAAACGTTTAGGTCACGGGTTTGCGGGTTTTATATCGATTTAACTCCAGAATATTACGAAATTAATATGGGGAGCACTAAATGACCATAGAATCATATTGTAGAATTTTGAAATCGTTTTGATAAAGTTTATATGGAAAAATAATTGATACAGATATATCGGTAATAATTAAATATAAATTATTCTATAAATTATTTAGAGGATTGGATGGCACTCGAACTCACTAAAACAGGCTATAAGTAAATTGATACTACAAAATATTTTTTATATATGATTTTGACACCAATTTTGATATTAAACTCACAACCAACCATTTTAAAATACTTTTAATATATAAAAATACTTAGATTACGAATATACGCATACTGATGTATACATGCCGTTACATGACCCTAGTCATATAGCTCATAGAGGCGATTGTCAAGTAGCGTGCTTTTATTGTGTAGACCTTAGAGCTCAAGGAAATCATTGTCCTTAAGTCAGTGCTAAGAATGACATTTTGAGGGAGGGGTCAGTGAGAACTCAGTTTAGTCTAACAAATTGGTTTTGATTTTATATTCATTAATCAATATTTTTGACCAGTTAGCCCATTCATTTAGGATATTCGATTTGGATTCCATTCGGTAAAACATAGAACTATCCTAGTTTAGCATATATTCAAATTAATATAGATAGAATGATTTTTATCTAACTATATCCTTCCACTATTTCAGCGATCATCTTAAGTCATAATAATGAACGAATTCATTAATTAAATTTAGCAGGAGAGGGATCCAACCACCCTGAGCTTCACAACCTTGAGGAGACTAAACAAGTTGATCGGCTCTGCAGTTGGTAGACGAGCACTTCATCGATCACATCACATGTGACCCCATATAGGTTTTTACCCCTAGTCACTTATGATCTTAAGGAGACTCAACTAACCATAATGACTAGTCTATTTGAACCCTTATTTTCATATCTAATATTAACTTTCACCGACATTCGAAGAGACTCGACATGGTGGGTTGGGTTAAGACTAGACTACATCACATGTATGATGGAGTCCGTTTCTAAAAGAGATCATGTCATAGCTTAAGGAGACTCCACAACCATGACAGTCATCTTTTTGTTTCCTAATCCAAAACAAGGAGTGCTACGGCTAATCCTGAAAAGGATTTTTTAATGTAATTAACTAGATGTAATCGATGGTGTCACATAAAAATAATTTATATCCTTGTGGTCCAAATGAACATGGCCAAGGGATTAGGCAAGGCCAGGATCACTATCCCCAATCAAGCTGAGGTGATCCACAACACTAGTTACAAACTTTCTAGACACATGTTCATGATCCTTTAAGGATGATAAATATTTAAATGTGTAACTTCGATTTAATATGGCTTCAGAAACTAGTTAATCCTATCAACTAGTTGAATTCTAATATTCAAAATTATTAGGATTGGTTAATAACTTTTATTAAGGTCATTATCAATTATAAGGAATTTTTAGGGTGATATCCTAATCATAATTAGGTATTTAAATATTCAAGTTGCAACAAATTAAATCATAGCATTTTTCAAAATTATTATAATAATAATTAAGGTTCATAATAATAATTATTTGAGAGGGCTACCCTAATCAAGTATTAAGAATTTAATGGTTGGAACAATTTTAAATCATAGCACATTCATCTCAAAAATTATCTCATAAGTTCTTAGAAAGCTTTTAATGGCTAGCCTAAAGGTTTTTCTTGTATTATCACATAATGAGCAAGAAATGAAATAACCATTAAAATTATCAACTAAAAGTTTATCTTATAAAATTTTAGCATTATAATAGGCAACTAAAAAATTATCTTATAAATTTTAAGTTACTTCAACACTTTAATAATCATCACATAATTATTAAAATCTAAATAATCAAATTATTAACATGTTTCTCAAACTTCAAATTTCATAAGAAATTCTTAACAGCTAGTGTCAAACCTAGAGAACATGTATTTAATAATTGCAAAAATTTATAGATCAAGGTAGACTGGCTCTGATAGCATTGAAGGGTTTCCTGGGACCCTAAGAGTTCAAAATCGACGGCCGGCCTAAGTCGGACGGACGACGAAAGCATAAAAACAGCGAAAATATAACTACTTAAAACAATTTTAAGTCAAGCCCTAAGAAATTAAACCATATCCAAAATCTCTACTATCATTGGGTGGGTCAGACCAACCCCTAAGGATAGATCTATAATATTTAACTAAAATTAAAACGCATGAATATTATTAAACCACTAACCTTTGCCTCGTACATTAGCAAGGTGCAGAATCCTAAGAACTAGTGCTCGGCTAAGCTGCTTCTTCGAACCAAACCGCGTACCGAGGCGAGCAATCACATTGTCGTCGAGCCAATCACATGTTCCAGAAAGTTTCACCTTGAGATGATCCTTCGTCAAGACTTCGAATTCAGTCCGAACTCTTTCGTAGCTTTGCTAGAGCTCGAGCAGGAGTAAGAAAGAAGAGGGAGAAAGAGGGAATTAATTATCTTTGCCTTTTCGATCTAGATTTTTCATTAACTTTTAAGGGTATCTCGATCCAAGTCTTGATGCGAGTTTCAAGGAAGGGAGCTAGCCCCAATTAATATAGGGAGCTCACCCCACCTCATCTCTCAATTTTCGATGTGTGCCTAATAGTTTAGAGGAAAAATCAATTATTAGTTTGCCTTCTACGAAGGCCAAACTTTAACAAATTTTTCATCGCTCACCATTGAGCTTCGCAAGTGATATCATATGTCAAATCGAAGAGCACTGAACGATGAACACATAGAAACAAATGGCGCTCAATTTCGAGTTTGTTTGACCCCATAAACTTCACCTCAAAGTTGTCAAAAAATTGCATTCTGCCGAAAAATGTAGCCGCCACCATCAAGAATTTCACAAACCCATGGTGGGCCCACCCGTGGGGCCCACCGACGGGTCGGGCGGGCCCAGCTGCCCACTTGAAGCGGGTAGGCCCAGCCCCAATACGGGGCTGGGCCACCTTGGGCAAGCCTCGGCTGCAACGGTCGGGTTGCCAAAAAATGCAATTTTAAAAAAAATTCCTTTAGTTTTGTTCATTCTTCAACTCTACTATTGGGCCTTGAACAAAATAAATGGGTTTGGAAAATGCCTAGACCCCTGAATTGAGCTTGTTTCATGCTTTTGTTATAAAATATGTCTGTAAATGTTTAACGACATATTTTAAATTCTTTTGCATCATATGCAAATAATCCTACATCTTTAATACTTGAGGCTATATCGCAAAATATTTGCGACTTAATTAATTCACATACATCTGATGTATCATCTCCCTATTGTTACCTATTACTTGATGCAGGTACCACTCTATGTGAGACCCTACAGCCTAATCCTACTACAAGTGGGGCTTGAAACCCCAGACGGTAGTGACCACAAGCAGCAGGTGTCGTCCCTATTTTGGTATCATCATTATGTGGTTAACTCATTGACATGAGTATTGTCGGGACCACCATGACCGTGTTGGTGATGAATGCTGCAATTTTAGTCCCTTCGTCATAACTATGTCTCTTAGTCAAGCTTAAGGTATGTTCAAATGTCAACCCAAATAGCTCGAAACCGGTTAGTCTCCATCGGTCTTTAGTCTAATAATGTTGGACTTCTTCCAACATACTCTGACCAGAGTTTTTCTAAAGACCAAACTAATACATGCGACACTAACTCCCCATAAATGGGAGAGAAGAATCCTCGCTTGGTCATTACTCTCCTCGCACGCTTCAAGTTTCACTCAATCAATGGCCTTTCAACTGGTCTTGCCCCGAGGCTAGATCAGAGATCAAAGTGACAACGTTCATGTATAAGTTCGTACAATGACTTCAAGTCTAATGACCAACTTTAGAGACGTGTGTTTGCTCGATTCGTGTTTGCCAACAGTTGATGAGCCCGAGGGCGGGCACAACTGTGAGGGGCCGCTTGGGCCCTTTGTAAGGGAACGAGTCATCTTCTGTATGGTTGTCGACGCGAGTGTAGATTTCGTTTACCACAGACGGAGCCTGATTTTTCAGGTTTTTCTCACAACAGGTTGAAGGTATGGTAGTCCGAAGGTCATCGCTGACGTGTAAGATGAGGATGACTTTCGAGATTGAACGGCCGAGCGGGCTCTGGTGTTAAGGTGCTCAAGGCCGAGCAATGGGACACCGAAGTGGAACTTCGACTGGTCGATGCCTCCTGTGATCTACAAAACGAGAAGCTTATCAAGGGGTCGGATCTGGGTTCTGACCAAACCCCCTCAGATGCTTAAGCCAGACCTTGACAAAAGAATGCTAGGTGGAATCGATTCAAGCTCGCTGGGAGGCCGTGCATGATTTCTCGGGATGAGACATGGAGAAAGAAATATACGGTGGAAGCAGATGTAAGGGATAGGTATACCTGAGTGTCAGATATCCAAAATTCATCCCATCCTTCGTCGTTCGAGGAGGTATTTATAGGTGATGGCCTCCTTCGGAGCATTCCCCGGCTAGGTGCCTGGGCATTGAAGGTGTTTTATTGTATTTGACATGTGGCCCCTGCCTTTGATAGGACACCCCATAATGGTCATGAATGACTCCATCGTCGGGCGGGAGAGGGGGGCGCTTTGCTCGGGTGAGATTGATAGTCGCGTCTGCGTGGGTCACTGGCGTTCTTCACGAGGCAGGGCACCCCTCACATGGGGCCCATGGGTTGAGGAGAGCGGCCTTCTTCGGCTTCCTTGGCCTATGGGCCCAATTCGAAGAAATCTCCCAAGCCGGCCCAAAGCTCTGACAATTCCCATTTCAAATTTCTAGATTTGGTATGGTTACATCCATAAAGATCAAATTATCATACAAGAATGAATTACTTGCATTAATTCATGATTTTATATAGAAATTGAGGGACCCCTCTTTATTTCTACAGGAGGAATCATTGGCAGTGCATGCAGCACTGGCGTGCATGCATGAGGTGACATTTTTGACTTTACTCTACCTAGCTATGATTAATGGATGGCCCATCATGAGGAATCATTATCACTATTATCAATTGCATCCTTTACATGTGGCAGCCAATCTCTCACTGCCGACCTCATGCACGATGATTTGGCTCGACAGATATATCCGGCATTTTGTCTTCAAGTGTCTCGGGATCTAAGCCTCCATTCCTCGGTAAATATTTTTCTATCAGATTTTTTGGGTTGGTCTCATACACCTCAAGGCTTCAGTTGAATGGACGCTTTATTGCAAAAACTAGCAAAAACAATGAAAGCGAGAGAGGAATGTGACATATGATGGGGCTTTTCTTACTATTTTTGGCAATAAATCTTCAATACACCTCAAGGCTTGAGGTGTATTTAGCAATTTTCCCTTTTTTAATAATGACTATATACACCTCAAGTTCGGTGTAAATTTGGGATGTTTTGTCAAAATTGACAAAAAATAACCCTAAGACTATATACACCTCAATTCGGTGTATATATGGGATGTTTTGTCAAAATTGACAAAAAATAACCCATCAGAAGTCAACTCTCTTTCTCTCTCTTTCAATTCTTTACTAATTTTGTCAAAACAACTCATCCATACACCTAACTTGAGTTGTATATAGCAAAACCCTTTTTTGGGCTTTTTGGGCTTTTTTTCTTGGGTTGGGTCTTTTTTGTGGGGTTGCAAAGAATCTCCTACCACAGCTTAGCGTATAATCTTAAAGGGAATTCACAAAAAATATCCTAGCATTTGAGGTATCTTTCAACTTAATTCTTTGAACCTTTAAGTCATACGCAACAGTACCTTTTTGTGTGTTTTGGCTAACAGATGACAACATCGTTAAATTATACTCATTTTGCTCTTGATCCAAGCTCACAAAAAATACCCTAACGTTTGGGGGTATCTTTCAAGTTAATACCAGATAGGGCCTTCTGTAACGGCCGGTATTTAATAATACATATTTTGCTCATATTCTATCTTTTGTCTTGTGATCTTCCGTATCTTGTACGTATTCGTATTACGTACGCATTTTAATTAGCTTTATATACTTATATACGTATTTTAATTAGCTATAATAATATGTAAATCTATTAGTATATGATTTCATTATATAATTATTTCAAATTAAATTCAAATCCCCTTCCATATTTAGATATGAGATTTTTACCCATTTTAATTGATAATGAATCCCTAATCTCATTGCAAATTAAACTTCTTGTTCTTTCCATTTCTCCTAAGTTTTTACACCATTCTAATTTTAACAAACCCTTCCATTTTAACAACAAACCCTAACCCTAATTAAAACTCACGCATACAGCTTCACCAAAACAATTAGAAAGAAACCCTAGGATCTCTCTCCCTCTCAGCCACACATAATCTCTCCCAACCAAACCCTAGCCCTCAAGTCATACCCCGTACTCCAGCACACCTCCGACCTCCGACCTCCGGCCATCTCTCCACCGCAGCCCCTCGCCGCTGCAACCTCCCGCGCCCAAGCCCGCCAACACCACAACCCAGCTCGACTATGCACAGCCTCCCCTTCTCTCTCTGCCCTCAAAGTCACCAAGCCATGTACCTCCTCCCCTCCGACCATCCATAGCCCGCACGTCGACGAAACCCAACCCCTTCCGACAACCTCCCCATGCCAGCGCCTCACACCATCTCCGACTGCTGCGCCTCCTTCCACTCGCCATGCCAGCACCTCCCTCACATTCTCTGACCCTCAACAGCATGCCGCTGCTAGCCAATGCCACAGAACCGCAGCTGCACCGTCGCCGGAGCACTGCCGCCGCCTCCGACCTGCAAGCACACGCAGAGGCAGAAGCAAACAAGTAAGCCTTAAATAATTACAGCATGTTAGTATTATTAGGTTAGTGGTATTAGTTATAATATTAATTTGTTAGTATTACTTTTAACATCATGTTAGTTGTTAGATAATGTTAGTATAAAATAATAATGTTAGTATTATATAACGTTAGTAATGTTAGTTGGTATGTTGTTAGGTTGTTAAGTTAATATATCAGTATGTTAGTTTAATATTAGTTAATAATATTAGTTTATAATATGAATTTTATTAATTCTGTTAGTTCCTTAACAGGTTAATAAACACATTAGTTTCATTATAATCAGTACTTAGTTTTTCAGTATGTATATTAGTATATAACATATAGGTTATTATAATAACAGTTTATAGATAATATTAGTAATAGTTTAGTAATATCAGATGCTTTGTTAATAAGTTAATGTATATTAGTAGATGTTTTGTTAGTTCCTTATAATGACAGCATGTTAATATTAATGTTAGGATAATATATTAGTTAACTAGTCATAACATGTGCCCGCGGGCACGGTTCGTTTAAGATTTTCCCCCGTGAAATCTTTGTTCCCCAAAAAATTATTTCCAAAGCCAAAATTTAAAAGAACAACAAATTAGCATAAAAATATTTAGCGGCACGGGCGCCTTCGGCATGAGGACATTCGGTATCTGCGCATATGATGCGGAACAACAAATTCGCCGTAGGCGCCTTCGACACAGAACAACAAATTCGGTGTAGGCGTCTTCGGTGCGAAACAACGAATTCGGCGTAGAACAACAATTTCGGCTGGGCGCCTTCGGCGTAAAACAACAAATTAGCATAAAAAAATTTGGCGCCTGCGTGGGCGGCTTCGGTGAGGAACAACAAATTCGACGCACGTGCCTTCGCCACAGAACAGTAAATTCAGGAAGAGTGCCTTCGGCGTGGAACAACAAATTCGACGAATTTGCCTTCACCACAGAACAGTAAATTCAGCATGAGTGCCTTCGGCATGGAACAACAAATTCGACATAGAAAAACAATTTCTGCACGGAACAACAAATTCGACGAAGAACAATAATTTTGGCGCGGGCGTCTTCCGCGCGGAACAACAAATTAGCATAAAAAATTTAGCGGACGCTCATGACGCGTAACAAAAAATTAGCTTATCGCGGACGCCTATGGTACGGAACAACAAATTAGCATATCGCGGGCGCCTTCGACGCGGAACAACAAATTAGCGTAGTGCGTGTCACGGGCGCCTTCGACGACTTCGATGCAGAACAACAAAGTAGCGTAGCGCGTGGTGCGGGCGCATTCAACACATGTTATGTGCGTGGATCATCATTTTTGTTGTTATAGACAGTTGGATTGTTGATTTGGGTTTGATTATTATTGTTTACTTATTGTCTCTTGGGTCAATCCATCGTGTGGTTAGCAAGTATGCAACTTTTATGCATGTTGTATGTTCTTGTATTATTAGAGACCCATGAGACACATAATGTTTATTGTCTACTTTAATTATTTAGAAACTCATCTGATACATGCAATTTACTTATTTTCTAAGTACATGGTATTGCTTACATGTTTCCAAATTGAATATGAATTCGGTTCGAAAAGTGCACATATCAAAAGCCACGCTTGTAACTTTCTATACAAAGCATAGCGTTAGCATCATCATTCCAGGATTTCTGACACAAACTGAGCACCTGGCTCCCATATCTCATAACCCGTATTGTCATCTATAAGAAGTTTACAAACTAAACAAAAATATTCCAATTCCTCACTAAATGAAAGCAATTGCACTGAAGACATAATTAAAGCTTTCACACAATACTAATTGCAAACAAAATCTGACTGAAATACTTGATATATAACATAAATAATAATTAAACAGTGTCCACAAAATTAGGTTCTACAAAATTAAACTAAAAAACATATAGAAAAAACAATTGAAGCCCGAGTGGTCAAACCATACCAGAATGAATCATAATATAAACCCTTAAACATTAATAATAAACCATAGAAACTACAGCAACCATAACAGTGGACACAGCCAAGCCCAACCCCTAGACTTTGGGGTAGCAGTTAGAGGGTCTTGGCGGCGTACTCAATCTGGAAAACGCATCTAAAAGAGAAAATTATCAATTACTAAACAGAAATTAAACAATATGATGTTATAGAAGAAAATATCCTCCAACAGAGTTCAAATTCACACTTCCAAGCAGTTGATCATTCTGTGGTCTCAAACCATCGTCCTAAAAATGAAAAACATTAAAAAAAATGAAAAACACCTATATAAGAAATCAAAGCAAAAAAATCAAAAACCTTAGGATTCTCAATGCTTTTGACTTGGAATTTAGTTCTTGCTATTCTTCAACATTGACACTTGAGCTCTCATGGTATCAATCAAGTAATTACTGGATTTCTTCAACATTGACTCGGATTCCTCAACATTGGCATAAACAGAGGGGAGTTGAAACGTTTATCCTGCTCGAAGATTTAAAACAGTGAAAAAAAGTCAAACATTGTATTCTAAATTTGATAAAAAAATTAAATAAGCACAGTGAAAAAAATTTAAATGGGCACCTTCTAGCACTCAAAAAAATCAGGATCATTTACTTATCATCCCAGTGATTGTAAGGCTTGGCATGGATGGCCATCACCATGCCACCAATGATCACCGCCTACGACGGTGATGAAACAAAATCGGATCAGCTAAAAAAATTGAGCCCCTACAAAGAAGAAAGCTTGAACTTTTCTATTAGAAAAAGAGGAGTAGAAGAGAAGAATCACTGGTGGTTTGCAATTGCTCCTGAAGACCGAAGATGATGGGATGGATGACCTAGTCCAAGGCGTAGTAGGAATGGAAAGTTTCCTCCGACGCAGAGATCCCCACTGACCGAGTTCTTGAACTGCTGACCGCCATCAGAATTTAAACGACCATATTGTACTTGGACAAACAAACCACCAGTTTGCCCAGAATTTAAACGAATAATTGAAACATAGATTGGATGATAATATGGGTGTTTATCATAGAATTTAAACGAATAATATGGTCGTTTACCTCTCACTTAACAGCAAATGAAATGGCACACCTGTACAATATGACCCCAGCAAACAGCAAACTGTAAATAAAAATTTATACTTGGACAAACAAACGGAAAAGAAAAAGAAGTGGAAGTGGAATAGACTTTAGATCTGTGCTTATATAAAATTTAAAGTTTAAAGTTTATAAGCACAGATCTCTTAGAATAAGCATAGATAAACTTTTTTGTTCAATGACGCCTGGCGTTTTTAGATAAACTCTTTCTGTGAATCAATGGCGCCTGGCGTTGTGCTAAATCTCTTCGAGTTCTCTGGCGAAGGCCTTTTCTCTTCCGACGATGGCCGTGTGGAGCGCGAGATCCTGGACTTGACGGAGATGCTGCAGTCCACCGGGAGGAGCTCGTCGTTCCTTCCGTGGATCACGGCTCCTGTGGATCACGGTGACGTTGCATCAGACTTGGTCCCTGACGGCGCTCAGGTAGCCCTCGATCTTACCGGCGCTCAGGTGTGCCACGCGGCGTTGTGCGTGTGGCTGAAGAACCCCTCCATCAAGAATGTCTTCACACCTTTGAGCCGTTAGGTGTGCCCGGTCACCTACACCGTCGGAATTACTTGCCGGCGCTCAACTGCTCGCAAGGAATTACTTGAGCCCCTCCCCAAACTTTCCCAGCTTCTGGCAGATGGAACATAGAACAACAAATTCCCAGCTTTGTATAAATCTATTTAATGTATAAATCAATTTTTATACATCAGCCCCTCCCCAAACTTTCCCATCTTCAATTTTTCCCAGCTTCTGTCAAACATCGCTATGCATTATTTTGAAAACCAAAGCATGTAGGTCATCCCTATGGCGAGTGCAGATACCGAAGCGTTTTTTTAATAATGATTAAGCTCAATTTTATTATCTTATTCTTTTTGGGAACTGATGTCATATGTCTCTTTGAGTCCCGATGCACAGAACAAAGACCGAATTGATGGGGTTCTTATATCGAAATCAATAAACAATGTTATTTGCAGAACTCATTAAAAAACAAAAATAACTTAATGTTAAAAGATGGAGTCTCAACCGTCCATTCATCATGATTTAATCCTAGCCACTCTTTATCTTGTCCTAGTCAGCCCTAGGATTCAAAAAACACTGTCAAATGTATAATAGATTAGATGCTCTGTTATTTTATATATATATATATATATATATATATATATATATATATATATAATGGTTTCCTTCATAATCAGTAAGTAATAAACAGTTTTAATTAAACAAAACAATTATAGCGTAATCTTATATCTTGTTAAACCCACGTTGTGAACCCTTTAAGTTGTTAAAAATCCAACTTTGCAGAAATTACCGCACGTCCCGTTACGACCGTCTGGACACCCTACAACTCTCGAGACAAGTACTTTATTGTAATTGAATGTTAGGACAAACTGTTTAATCTGATGCTGAAACTTTATTCTGAAAAATGCTCGTCAACTTTAATAACCAAATTGCATGCTCTTACTATGCATGTTACAACTGATTAAAAATGGACATTTCATGTTAATGATTTTTTGGTAAAAGAATAACTTTTCTCTGCTTGTCATCAAATTGAACCAAACTGTACAGAGGGTAGGACACAACCCTCGAAACATAAATGAGAACCCATCGATTACAATGTAATAAACAGTTTTAATTGAACAAAACAATTATAGTGTAATCTTATATCTTGTTAAATCCACGTTGTGAACCCTTTAACCAGTTAAAAATCCAACTTTGAAGAAATTACCGCGCGTCCCGTTACGATCGTCTGGACACCCTACAACTCTCGAGACAAGTACTTTATTGTAATTGAATGTTAGGCCAAACTGTTTAATCTGATGCTGAAACTTTATTCTGAAAAATGCTCGTCAATTTTAATAACCAAATTGCATGCTCTTACTATGCATGTTACAACTGATTAAAAATGGACATTTCATGTTAATGATTTTTTGGTAAAAGAATAACTTTTCTCCGCTTGTCATCAAATTGAACCAAACTGTACAGAGGGTAGGACACAACCCTCGAAACATAAATTAGAACCAATCGATTACAGATGGAAGGGAAACAAATCAGTGACTGGTTATGACACTTGGGTGTGGTTGGTCCATAGTAGTAGGGTTCGTAGATGTAACTTGACCACCTTACAACTACATCCATACCACATTTATGGAAGTAAGCATCTTAGCCATTTTCCAGGTTAGGGATGGCAAGAAGCGTCACGGTAAACCCCCGATGATAGGGTGCATCAACAACATACTACCACCCAGACATGGAATTATCACGAGCACAAATAATTAAAATACTCAACTTACAACTGCTTTACTTTTTGAACTGCAATTCATATGTGCTCATACTTTACTTTATGCACTCATTACTCATAAATGTGTACTAACGCTCTTTGTTCTTTCCCAAGTTGTTCCTTATTTCAGTACTTTAAATATCTTGCCGAGCTATTCGTTGACATATATCTCAATGTAATTGTGAAATATATGTTAGGTTTAGAGACTGGTTACATTGACAACCCCGCTTCTGAGGATCTCATCTTGGAGGACGATCCTGCTGACCAGAGTTACGAGGACGTTGAGTCATCCCTGCCGAAGAATAAAGAGAGCTGTTTTAGTTCTTTTCATTAGTGTTATTTGTAGCTTTGCTGGTGTGTTTACATTTCTATGAATTGTACGGCCATGCTAGGACTAACTACTTGTGTACTTGTTTTGAAAACTCTGGAATAAAAGTGAATTAAATATTTATGCTGCTCAGAGAATATTCGCATGCAAGAACCTGTGTAACTAAAACAAACGCTTATTGTGCTAAGTCAAAGGAGAAAGAAATGAATAAAAGTATTTCTTCTTTGCTTTAAGCACATGCGGACCCACTCGCATTCTCGCTCCCAAGTATAATGGGAAGCGAGGCATGACACCTTCATCGTCGACGACAACCTCTGTAAGCCACTATCATGCTTTTTTGGTTCAAATTTGATGCCAATGCAGTTCTAGTATATGGTTCCACCGCCAATAACGGGTTTGGTGTCCCTCCATCTGATGTTCTCTACGGCCAAAACCTGATCCTTGCGCTCGAACCATTCTCTGTGATCCGATAAGAACACCTCAAACCGGTATTCCACCCCCATTGATACTGCTCACATTTGCTAAACATCAGATGAACCAGCGTGTAATGGTTTGGAGACCTTGATGGATCATACACCAGCCGAACAAATTTGTATCTACAGAAGCTACTCGGTAGAGGGATGCAGTCGCCTTCCTTTGTCACGGGATTGCAGATGTACATGAACCTCCCACACCTGTCCTGTTGGCAAAGGAGTTAGAGGAGCTTGTTGGTGGATGGCAAGAAGTTTAGGACATCGACTCGTCTCCTATGAATCTCAGAGAAGCATCGGGCGATGCGACAAGCTTGCCTCTATCTAGCATGACGTCTAGAAACAAGAGGCATTGGTTTGTGGCGTCGAGAGAAACCGAGCAATGTTTAACTACGAGCCCATGTTGTAGCATCTTAAACAGATGATCGTCGGAGATGGATCGAATCCAATTCTTGCTCACGGACTTGAACCAGCACAGGGATTTGAATGAAATCCAAGGGAGTGTAGTTTCTGACCTCATCTGGCAAGTAGCACGACGTCTGCTCACGTCGCCGCCGCCGCACTACTACCTTCTTGAACTTGAACTTTTTCGTTGGCTTCAGTTGCTCGTTCCAAGTCTTCCACCAAGAAACAAAAGATCATCCCCAAGTAGCAACAATTCTCTCATGGCCAATTGTTCCCACTCAATTTCAATCAAACAACCAACTTGTTCGTGACCTTAGCAATTGCTATTTCATGCCTTCTTCGCTTTCGCTGTTTCCTGCTCTTCCTCGAACACCGTCACCATCGATCATTCTGTTCTACAGCGAACATTTGTACAACATGGCTTCTTCTACACTACAGTTTGATTACCACGATGATCCATTAGGGTTGGCTTCTGGCTTCTGTAACTACGTGGCCTATGGCAAAGGTGATCCTTCACTGTCATTGCCTTCTAGGAGCAGTATTCATTCCGAATTAGTTAAGATAATAACATACGAGATCATGGATGCCAAGGCCCTGGCCACGTCAAAGAGCCACAATGAGGCCGAGCACAGGTGCGGGGAGCACATCGATGATCATTTTTCTAAGCTACGCAGCTTGTTGCCTAGCACCACTAAAGTATATACTATGCATATCCAAATTCATCAAAAATTAACAGCAATAATGATAAAAGTTAAACCTATAAGTTGATGGCCATGATCTTGAAAATTCATGGAGCCTAGAGAGAGAATAGCATATAGAGGAGATAACATGAGTGAGGGAGGAGCATAACAACAAAAAGGTTGTAGCTAACAAAAGAGTGTTTCTGTGCTGCCGAAGTGATGATAGACAAAGGCAAGCTCCATCTCTAACCGTCAGAAAAAAACACCAATAAACAATGAATTTGTTCATGCATGCATAGTTTCAACTCTCATCGTTTTATATGTCTGTAGATAGACAAGGCTTCATTGCTAGCAGAAGTCATCCAGCACATCATGGAGCTGAAGAGGCAGGCATCCGAAATCATCGAAGAGAGCCCGTTACGAACGGAATCCGAAGAGCTCCCCATCGATGCCACAACCAATGATGAGGGCAAGTTCATCATGAAAGCATCTCTATGCTGTGACGATCGCGCTAAGCTTCTTACTCAACTCATCAAGGCACTTAAAGCTCTGCTGCTCCAGACACTCAAGGCTGAGATCACAACCCTTGGTGGTTGCTTTAAGAATGTGTTGGTTATCACTGGAGACGAGAATTTAAATCAGAGTCAGATGCATCAGTCCATCGTGTCGGTTCAAGAAGAGCTAAATGCAGTCATGGAGAGAGCTGCGTCCAGCGATGAGTCGTCAGCAGCGGGCGGCATTAAGAGGCAGTTTGTAAAAGTGTAGATTCACTGCTACGTTGATGGCCATATACGGTAATTTTGCTAACGGTATGGGTATTAGCTTGAAATATATCACAAACTTTAGGGTATTTTTTGTGATTTCCCTTATGAAGAATGAGGTGAGGGGTATAATCATCCAAATTTCATCACATGCTGCCACGTGTTCAGTCATTTGGACGGAAAATAAAAAAAGGTATCAAGTTACAACCAACATATAACGTTAGTGTTTAAATTTGTATAACTTAAAAGTTCAGGGTATTAAATTGAAAGATACCCCAAACGTTTGGGTAATTTTTTTGTGAATACCCCTAATCGTAAATCCAAAACCAGCTCCTCAAAAACTCTGCCACTTAACACCAAGTTTATGACATCGATGGATAAATCAAAGTTCTAGCAGATGCTGTCAACTTGCTAATAGAGCAAGTTAAGATGACCACCAAAACCTCCAGTGAGTACAATCATCAAGCAGTAGAGTGATCATCAGCGTGTGGAAAGGTAATACCCTAACAATCTCGAAATAACCTAATCAATAGGATAGCCGTTAATCAAATCATTACGGCAATGCTCATACCACGAAACAACAGAATCAGGGTGGTGGACACTTGTACAGGACGGAAAGAGACTTGCAAAAACTTCGACGATATCCAAAAGGAATTCATGAAGTGTTGATTAACGAATGGGGGCTTTTATCCCTATTAACTAGAAAGTTAAAAAATTCCAAACTTAAAAAATTTGCTTTGCATCCAAATCTAGGTGGAGCCTTCACCCACAAAGGTAAAAATTTCCACTTTAACGACGACTGACTAAAGATCCATAACAATGCATTAAAATTTTTATGATCCATCTGTTATCTTATGAAAAAAATAATCTCATTTATCTAATGACAATCAAATAGAGAGAACATATGATCATGAGGAGTTTCACAAATTGGTTCAACGAAAAGGGAGATGGCAATCGAAGATGTTCACTAAAAGATATCTTATTACGTTGATTCTTTAAGCCTTAAAAATGCAAAACTTTTTTCATTGATCTTCACAAGAAATGTTATTCCATCATAACAAAGATACTGGATGCGCATAAAAAAGCAAAACGAAAAGTTTGTTCTTCAAATTCAAATTCAAAAAGAAAAGTTTGCAAAATCCACAAGTTGTGTCGGGATAAGTTTGAGAAATTCTCAACTGTTTGATCGTGCTTGGTTGTTGAAACAAATCCTCATTTGTAAGGTGTCTTGGAAGTCCTCTTGTTGACGAGGTGTTGTTGTAAATCCTATTGCTGAAAGGTGTGTGGAAAGTCCTCTTGTTGAAGATGCAAGTGTAATCTTTTCTCATTGAAGAGTGATTAGTAGATTTAATCCAAGGGTGCCTTGGGACTGGACGTAGCCGAAGAAGCGGGTGAACCAGGATAAATCTCTTGCATTAGCATTACTCATATTGTGTTCACGCTTGTGATATTTCATTCTTTCAATTGTTCTTTATATTACGCTGCTCTGTATTTGAAAGTTAGTGAAGTGTTAATTAAAAATCAATTAGGTACCTGTTTCCGAGTGTTTTCTCACTACAGTATCGTTGACCGTGGACTGCCCGGTCAACGTGGTCAAGGGGCCGATTAGGGTCCCTTGGGTGCGTCGAGCGCGTGTAGACGCGATGCGAATCGGAGATGTAGTCGACGCAGAGCACGTCAGCTGGGCCGGGTCTGGATCCTCGGCCTCTGGGGGGCTGAGGGGAAGCCTCGGCCTGGTGTGAGGTGCTCGGCCTCGGACGGTCGGACGACGAGGGGAAGCCTCGGCGCCTTGGCTTGACGCGCGACCGACGCGGAGCTGAGGGGAAGCCTCGGCTCGGATGGGTGCGCTCGGCCTCGGTCGGTCGGACAACGAGGGGTAGCCTCGGTCGTCTCGCTTGATGCGCGGCCGACGTTGAGCTGAGGGGAAGCCTCAGCTCGGATGGATGCGCTCGGCCTCGGTCTCTCCTGGCGTCAAGGGGTGGCCTCGATGCCTTGGCTGATGCTTGATGGCGTTCTCCTGGTGTCGAAGGGAAGCTTCGGCACTTGGATCTAACGTCTTCCTGAACAGACGAGAACACTCGTCAGGGAGGCCAGACCTTGGTTCCGGCCAAATCCCCTCCGATGCCTAAGTCAGATGACAGTCTGAAAGAGGAAGCTCGGCGGGGACGGTTCGACTCGAGAGAAGATCGGAACGACGTCCTCCGGCGCGAGCGGGGGGAAGGAGATGAAGTGGGGGAACTAGGTCGTTGATGGAGTACCTTAGGTTTTGTTACCTGAGATGCGGTCCTTTGTTCAGTCGTCCTCCTAGTCCTTTTATAGGCCTCTTTCCATGACTGCCCGTCATCCACGTCCTTCGCCCGCCCCCAATCGTGCCCCCTCGATCCGCCCCCCCACTCACGCCGGAGGACGTCGTTCCGATCTTCTCTCGAGTCGAACCGTCCCTGTCGAGCCTCCTCTTTCAGACTGTCATCTGACTTAGGCATCGGAGGGGATTTGGCCGGAACCAAGGTCCGGCCTCCCTGACGAGTGTTCTCGTCTGTTCAGGAAGACGTTAGATCCAAGTGCCGAAGCTTCCCTTCGACACCAGGCGAACGCCATCAAGCATCAGCCAAGGCATCGAGGCCACCCCTCGACGTCAGGAGAGACCGAGGCCGAGCGCATCCATCCGAGCCGAGGCTTCCCCTCAGCTCCACGCCGGCCGTGCATCAAGCGAGACGACCGAGGCTACCCCCTCGTCGTCCGACCGACCGAGGCCGAGCGCACCCATCTGAGCCGAGGCTTCCCCTCAGCTCCGCGTCGGTCACGCGTCAAACCAAGGTGCCGAGGCTTCCCCTCGTCGTCCGACCGTCCGAGGCCGAGCACCTCACACCGGGCCGAGGCTTCCCCTCAGCCCCCTAGTGGCCGAGGATCCAGACCCGGCCCAGCTGACGTGCTCTGCGTCAACTACATCTCCGATTCGCGTCGCATCTACACGCGCTCGACGCACCCAAGGGACCCTAATCGGCCCCTTGACCACGTTGACTGGGCAGTCCACGGTCAACGATACTGTAGTGAGAAAACACTCGGAAACATCTGGCTCCGTCTTTGGGAACGAACTATCCCACGAAAAAACAAACCACACTTGCAATGGCACGCGCCTGCAACGGGAAGAGACGCATGCCCCCCATCCCGGAGGAGGGAAATGGTGCACCCAACAGCAACCTTAAGGGCGCACCCAACAGCAATCACCATGCCCCCTCAGCCGAAGAGACTGGCGAGTCCGAGCTGGCCACGCAGGAGCAGCTCCGTGCCCTGGCCCAAGAGACCAACGCGAACATTCAGACGCTGGTCGCGACGGTACAACGGCTCATCGGCGCCACGCCAGCCAACGGAAACGTGTTGGGCGACGGCCATCGTTGGGAGGGAGCCCCCCCCCCCCCCCCCGCTCCTGCGGTCCGCTGTGGTCGCTGACCACGGAAACCGAAGACCGAACACGGAGCGTCGGTTCACACTACCCGGCTTCTACCAGGCGAGATCGCGCGCCTCCTCCTCTTATCGCGAAAGGAGCAGGAGGGGTACCGAATACACGGGGGACGAATCGGTGACCGCGTCGTCTCGTCGGCCACGATCACCCCACCACAGAAGAAGTGATCGGCACCACTCGAGGGACCGATCACGGCTAAGCGGAAGCTCCCGTCGGAGGAGCCGGGAACGCCGGACCAGCCCCACCCCCAGTGTGGCGAAGGCCGTTGAGCCAGCCCAGCCAGCGCCTGTGCCACCTCCACAACCGAACGAGCCTGAGGTAGGCGGGTGTCGGACCCCTGGAGGCATCCACGGAGACCGGTGCCCCCTGTCGCGGAGAATAACCGACGCGCGGGTCCCCTCTCGATTCAAGATCCCGACGCTGGGGAAATACGACGGGATAGGAGATCCAGGGAACCATGTGATGGACTACGAGGGGACATGTCCTTCCAGGGAGCCGATGATACCCTGCTCAGCAGGGGCTTTTATTCGACCCTCAGGGGAGCAGCGAGAACTTGGTACCGCAGCCTGCCCAGCCGCTCCATTGACAGCTTCGAGGAACTCACCCAGCTGTTCTGCAAACAGTTCATAGCAGGGCGACAGGTAATGCCTGATGCTGAACATTTGTTTAACATAGTGCAGGGCCCGACCGAGCCGCTCCGACAATTTATGCGCCGCTTCAACGCTGAGCGGCTGAACGTAAACAGCCCTCCCGACCTCGTTGTCCAAATGGCCCTAAAGAAAGGGCTGCGTCATAGAGGCTTGAAGAAATCTATGCACAATGATCCCCCGAAAGATCTCGCTGGGATCATTGCGAGGGCCGAGCGCTTCATGTTGACCGAGGAGACCTTGGCCATCGAGACAGGAAAGGCCAGACGAGGGACCAAGCGCGGCGATAGCGAGCGCCGCAGCCCCGAAGGGTATCGGACAGAGAAGAGGGCGAGAAACAAGCAGCGGAGGGAGGATACGAGGGACGCCACCCCGGATGTCGTCCTCACTCAAGTGCAGAAGGAAGAGCACGCTGATCACCCCCCGCCGAAGACAAAAAGAGGGGGAAAAATGGGGAAAAGTATTGCCAGTACCACAAAGACAACGGCCACGACACTGAAGACTGCTGGCACCTAAAGAAGGACATCGAGAAGTTGATGAGCCGAGGGCACGCAAGGAACTTTACCGATGACCCGGCCCACGGAGAAGGAACATCTAAGCAGCCGGACAAAGGAAAGAAGGTCAACGCCGTCCAAGGACCCCTCCGCATCATAGAGTGAGCAGGCGAGGCCCCCCAGTCATCGCCTAGTCGGGAGGAGTTTATCTAGGTTCACATCCCCCCGTCTTGCTTTATTTCCTTTTTCCTCCAAATGTACTAGTCCAATAGGACCTTTAAGAGTACAAATGCACTCCTTTTTCCTTTTCTTCATCTCCGACGGAGTCAACATTTTGCTAAGGCTGCATAAGAGTGAAGACCGTAACCTCACCGGACGGGGGGTCAATCAAAACTGGTCCTAAGCTGAGGAGCTTCACCCTCGTTGACCGACTCTGACGCTCGTAAGTCTGGGGGCAATTCCCCCAGCCAGCGCAGACACCGACCGGTCCTAAGCCGAGGAGCTTCACCCTCGTTGACCGACTCCGACGCTCGTAAGTCTGGGGGCAATTCCCCCAGCCAGCGCGGACGCCGACCGGTCCTAAGCCGAGGAGCTTCAACCTCGCTGACCGACTCCATCACTCGTAAGTCTGGGGGAAATTCCCCCAGCCAGCGCAGACGCCGACCGGTCCTAAGCTGAGGAGCTTCACCCTCGCTGACCGACTCCATCGCTCGTAAGTCTGGGGGAAATTCCCCCAGCCAGCGCCGACACCGACCGGTCCTAAGCCAAGGAGCTTCACCCTCGCTGACCGACACCATCGCTCGTAAGTCTGGGGGCAATTCCCCCAGCCAGCGCAGACGCCAACTGGTCCTAAGCCGAGGGACTTCTCCCTCGCTGACCTACTCCATTGCTCATAGGAAGGAGGCGAGCGACCACCATCAGCAGAGGAGCCGAAGTCGCAGCAACAAAGCAAAATGCGCGGAAAATTCAAGTAGGTTAATTTCATTTCCAACAGTTAACCGAGGTACAAAAGTGTGTCTTTTTACTGGAAATCAAAGTGGATGAACCTCCTTACAAATAATTCACTCTCGGCGAACAACAAAATTCGTCACCCACGAAAACTAGGGTGACGCCGACAGAGCAAAACTTTTCGACCAAGAACACAAAATTGCTGGCTTAAATGAACATCCTTGCAATCAGCAATTGTTTGCCCTGAAGCAGAGAGCCGGTAAAGATGCCAATGGAGATTGCGAGGTCAGGGATCAATTTCAAGTAGGCTGGGCCAAAGCGAAGCGGATGCTGAAAAATTTGAGGATAAAAACAAGGATGACAGGCCGGGAAGGACGACCTAGGGGACCTGGGCTCGGGAGGACGCATCCTCGGGCGCCCGCCCTGCTCGGAGCGAGGGGGATCGGCAGGCGGAAGGGCTTGCAGGACGCGCTCCGCACAATCCCGGAAGGAGGACTGGACGACTTCGACGATCCGGGGGCCGATAAGGTCTTCATACTTACCGAAGGCCTCCCTGAGGACCTCGAAGATCCTCTCCCCCAGGTCCCGACGACGCCCCTCTCCACCTCATCCGCGAACCGCGCCACCTGACACCGATCCGACAGTTCCCTCTGGAACTCCTCCCTCTCCAGGCGGAACGACTCCGCCGCTTCCCCGGCCGACCGCTGAGCGTCCTCCAACTCCCCATGGACATCGGCCACTCGTCCCTCTAGCTCGGCCACCTGGAGCTTGAGTTGCCGAGAATCCATCTGGGCCGCCACCGCAGCTACCTCTACCGCCCTAGCCCGCTCGTGGTCCTTTGCAGAGGACTCCTCCAGTTCCCTCAAACGGACAGCTCGACACTGCGACTCGACAGCGAGTGTTGAACCCTGAACGACAAGACATGAGCCAAGAAGAAAGCGAAGGAAAGAAAGGGACAGCGGGTTAGCCAGACCTGCTGAAGGATCCAGACCAAGATGTTCGACACCTTGTCGGCGGGGGCCCTCTCGAGGAGACCACGGTCCCAGGGGAGGACGGAGCCCTCGGCCAACTGCTGAGCCAAGGCTCGGTCGACAAACACCGAGTCCCCGGGGGTGACCTCGAGGGAGGCCGAGCAGCTCGCCAACAGGGCACCGATTCCCGATAATGGAGGCAGGGCCGCTGCGATGGGGGTGGTCATCAGGGTCACTGGAAGATCCTCGGCGGCCACCGCCGGGGGCACGGAGTGCACCGAACTGGGGGGATCCGCGCCTTCCTTCCTCCTCTTCCCTCCGCGAGGCTCAGTAGGCGCCGAAGGGGAGCGCTTCCGCCTCGTGTTGCCTCCACCCTCAGAGACAAGAGGGGGCGCGCCAGGCGCAAGAGGAGCTGCACCGGACCCATCATCACCCCCACCACTTGGGCCGGTGGGACGGATCCAGCTCTTGCGACCTCCCCGGGGATGGGACTACCAGAAGTAGAGACGGGAGGCGCGGCCGCCACCTTGCCCACGGTGGGCTCGGCTCAGCGCACCTCCTCCTCGACGGTCCGCCGAGGCGCCCTTCCCGAGGTGCTGCCTCGGCTCTGAGCGGCTCCACGCCGAATCAGCTCATCGACGTTGCGGGTGAACTCACGACCAGCCATTCCTGCAAGCGAAACCGAAATCAGGGTAAGCCACGGGGCAATCCAGGACTAAAAAAGCGACCTACCCGGAGACCACAAGACGGCCTTCAGGAGTATGTCGTCCAGCAAAGGCCAGATAGACTTCGCCTCCAAGGGGAGGGCCGACAACAGCGCGACTGCTGTCTGATCAGCCTCGGAGAGGGTTAGCGTTCGGCGAGGCCGACCTAACCCACCCCAACCTGTCAAAATCTGAGCATCCTCAAGGAAGACTACGAGGACATAACCCGAGCTCCAATCCCCCGCCCAGTGGGGTAGCCCGATCAGGCATTCCCTCCCCGCGCGGGCTCGGAGGTGCAGCCATGACCCTAGACCGATCGTCTGGATCTGATAAAAATAGAAGAGGAGGGGGAGAGATGGCTCCAGACCGCGAGTGCAGCAGAGCATCACAAAGCCTGTCAGAACCGCAACCGAACAGGGGGTAAACTGGCAAAGGGACACCATGAGGTACTCCATGACTTGGATAAAGAAGGGATTGAGCTGGAAACGAAGACCTAGACGGAACATCTCGACGTAAATGTCGACTTCGTTGCTCCTCGGAAGACAGATCCGCTCGTCGATGAAAGGGACTCGAACATCATACGGGTGACAGAGGTACCTTCCCCGAATCTCCGCAGCCGCCAGAAAAGGAGTCCTCGACGGCGTTCTGAGGATAACCGGAGGTACATTAAGCCGCGCGGCAACCAACGTCACATCATCGCCAGCATAGTCCGGGAAGAGCTTCCCCTTCCCTTTGTCTCGGAGGGAACGGCTCCCCGAGGAGGAACCAGATCCCACAGATCGGGGCCCGCCACGCCTGGACTCAGGAGGATCCCTCGCCCCTTGGCCAGAGCCACCTATCCTAAGAGCAGCCATAATATGAGGATGGGAAAGGAGTTACCTTTTTTTATTTGGAGAAGGCAAGAGAACGAAGGCGGCGGAAGACTCCGAGTTTGTGGAAAGCCCGGAACAGAGAGAAGAGCGAGGAAGAAGTTGGGATCAAAGCAGCCGGTGCACTTATGTACAAGACCCAGGGGCGAATTCAAAACGCCTGACAGGAACGCGTGGCCAGCCTCAAAGAGCCGGCGGCGTTTCGAAATCGGCACCAAGGAAAGTCCTATCGATCCGCCTCATCATGACCTTCATTTATGACCACGCCTCGACTGACACGCCAATCGGAACCCCAGGAGTCACATCGGTCGAACCGAACCGGCCAAGGCCGATCGGCCCAACCGATGGGGGCAATTGATACGTCTATTTTGCGGAGGCCCAACAGCATGGGCCCAAAGGCGCAGCCTACAACGCGAAATTGTGGGGGATCCAAGCCCACCCAACGAAGCCCATGAGAGGACCCCGAACATCGATCCGACCCGACCCCGGAAACGCGCGAGTCACTCGCCCACTCCAGCGATAACCGTTCCCCCAGGCCCGCTGCCACTTAATGGCCGTTATGGGGAGGTGCTGGCATGGCGCGGGGAGCGGCGATGGGGAGGCGGATTGAGGGGGCACGATTGGGGCGGACGAAGGACGTGAGTCATGGGTGGTCGCGACGAGAGGCCTATAAAAGGACTAGGAGAACGACTGAACAAAGGACCGCATATCAAGTAACAAAACCTAAGGTACTCCATCAACGACCTAGTTCCCCGACTTCATCTCCTCCTCCCCCCCCCCCCCCCCCCCCCCCCCCCGCTCGCGCCGGAGGACGTCGTTCCGATCTCCTCTCGAGTCGAACCATCCCCGCCGAGCCTCCTCTTTCAGACTGTCATCTGACTTAGGCATCGGAGGGGATTTGGCCGGAACCAAGGTCCGGCCTCCCTGATGAGTGTTCTCGTCTGTTCAGGAAGACGTTAGATCCAAGTGCCGAAGCTTCCCTTCGACACCAGGCGAACGCCATCAAGCATCAGCCAAGGCATCGAGGCCACCCCTCGACGCCAGGAGAGACCGAGGCCGAGCGCATCCGTCCGAGCCGAGGCTTCCCCTCAGCTCCACGCCGGCCGCGCATCAAGCGAAACGACCGAGGCTACCCCTCGTCGTCGGACCGACCGAGGCCGAGCGCACCCATCCGAGCCGAGGCTTCCCCTCAGCTCCGCGTTGGTCGTGCGTCAAGCCAAGGCGCCGAGGCTTCCCCTCGTCGCCCGACCGTCCGAGGCCGAGCACCTCACACCGGGCCGAGGCTTCCCCTCAGCCCCCCAGAGGCCGAGGATCCAGACCCGGCCCAGCTGACGTGCTCTGCGTCGACTACATCCCCGATTCGCGTCGCGTCTCCACGCGCTCGACGCACCCAAGGGACCCTAATCGGCTCCTTGACCACGTTGACCGGACAGTCCACGATCAACGATACTGTAGTGAGAAAACACTCTGAAACAGTACCCTTTGCTTCTCAGCTGAAGTATGTAAACATTGGAGAAATCCTTTTGCCGGGTGACTGACTTCACGCCCTTCAGTTACCTCTTCACATTGCTTGCTTGTTTTAGTGTCATGACCACTTCATCTGAGTGGAATTCTAGACTAGGTCATCCATCATTTCCTATTATGAAAAATATTTAGTTCCAAGTTTTCATTACCATTGTCTACTCCGTTATCCTCTTCAAGCATTACAATGCATGTTCAGGTAACAAAAGCCATAAAATTTCATTTTCTTCTTCTGCATTAACCTCATCCCATCCCCTTGCACTAATCTTTTCTATTGTAGACCTCTCATGTTAATTCCATTGATGTATTTGAGTATTATATTATTTTCGTTGATCAGTATACATGGTATATTTGGTAGTATCCACATAAACAAAAATGACATGTGTATGATGTTTTTGTGTGCTCTTTTATATTTGTGCACTCTTCACCACAAAGTGCCTATATCTGTTTTGATATGGCTACTTCTAAAACATATATTTATCATCATGTAAAATTTCTTGGAAACCCTTTTATATTTTCCACATACCAACCCCATCTATTTTGACCCACTCCAAGAATCATTTCTAAGTGGCTTCTCCCAGTCCAAATTGTACCCATTTCATTTGCCTCCTTGCATACGCCTCCACAAAGGGATTCCCCACATCAACATTAGTCACGAACTACCCAAACAATTGCACGCCCTCTTCTCTGGTCGATCGTCGATCTCATTCCACAGACGTCCCTTTACTAGGACATAGTTTGGTTGATCGCCAAGAAATTATGGTCGACCATCTACCACCAGAATTACAAAGTTCTAGGACCTCTTCTGATTCAACCACAGCTTAACCCACCCATCAAAATACCCACCCCATGACCAATAGAGCAAAAACCCATTCAAAACCCCCTAATCAAGATGAATCTCACCACTGTTCTTTCTCAACCATCAGACATTAAGCCTCATACCATGAACCAAGCCCTCAAAGATCCCAAATAGAGACAAGCTATAAATGATGAATTTGATGCTTTTGTTCTGAATAAAACCATGGATCTTGTTCCAACCACTTCTCTATAGAATCTTGTTAGATATAAGTGGGTTTTTTGTATTAAACGGCTTCCTGGTGGTTCCGTTGATAGGTGAAAAATCATAGAAGAGTGTGAATAGGGTTTATGGCACAAAAATAAGACTCAATTCACCAGAATCACACAAATCACATATATTAATGGAGTTGGCTCCGCGCCTATAATCCGACCACTCCATAAGGATTTAACTCTTTTAAAACCAAAAAGTACTTGATTACACTTACGGGTGGTGATCGAACTGTTACATCAATCAGTTCAGAGAATAATAACCCCAAAGATAGCCTCCGTATGAAACTATACAAAAATACAATTCATGACAAAACTAATACTAACTGATCTAACACTTAGACAAAAATTAAGATAGATGTTTCCATTGTTTATATCGTTGGATTATGATTGTATTGATGAAAAACATGCATCAATCGTAGTCATGTAGAGAAAGATATGGCCTTTGCAGAGTCATGGTGTTTTTTTGCAAAATTACAGCTTGAAACTTGATATTACAAACATCCTCCAAAACCAAATTTGCTGATGCCTCAAACTTCTCTCTTTCTCTCTCTTCTTTACACGGTCGAGTGGTGCTTCAGCTGAGGGCCAGGCAGCTGGGCTTCAGCTCTGCTGCATGCGGTCAAGTGGAACCGAGCTGCAGGGCTCGACCTTGTTGCTTGCACCCGAGGAAGAGGGAGGAGGAGGTTGAATGTTTGGCTAGGGCTTCAACTCACTAGCCTATTTCTGAGAGCAGCATGAGAGGAAGGACGAGCGGCAGGCTGGAGCTTAGCTCGCTGGCCTGCGCTCAGAAGCAGATGGAGGGGAAGGTTGAGCGA
Source organism: Scilla litardierei (assembly GCA_030789695.1). Classification (NCBI taxonomy): domain Eukaryota; kingdom Viridiplantae; phylum Streptophyta; class Magnoliopsida; order Asparagales; family Asparagaceae; genus Scilla; species Scilla litardierei. The sequence continues at coordinate 96,841,432 of CM061136.1, forward strand.
CTGGCTGTGGCTCGGCTCTTTTTTTATTTCCTTATCCCATACTTGGGGTAGCAAGCATTTTTATAGGGTTTATGAAACCCTAGGTTGAATTGAATTGATGTTCTGTTGCCGCATTGATATTTTTGCCCAAATTTCCTATTTTGCACCTCCTTGTTAATTTGGACACATGTGACTTGTTCTTGGTCAACTTGAATTTGTGTTCATGCTTCCTTTTTGAATTCTTTGAATTCTTTGACTTGAACTCTTCTATTCCTATGCTTTGACTTTCTAAAAGACCTTGACCAAGGCAAAATCACCAATTTGCCACTCTCTTCTTCTTCTTGATTTTGGGTCATTATTTTAAATCTTTTCTCCTTGGAAAAATTAATGTGATGTCCTTTGGCTATGGAATTTGATCTTTAAGCATTTTATGGCAAATATGATGATGAATAAATTACAAAATTTCCCTTTGGTTGGCCTTACTTTGACCTGAAAGTCACTTAACAAACGTATTAGTAGCCATGGTACTTGTTTTTCTTTATCAAAATTAAATTCTGACTTATTTAGTTGGCTAACTAGGCTAACAACATGTAAATCCAAATCTGTTGCCAAAGACTTTCATCGACACCCTGGGGTGGATTATCATGACACCTTTAGTCCAATTGTTAATCCAACAATAATGCATCTTGTTATAAGCGTGTCAGTACACATATACGTTAATAATGCTTTTCTTCAAGGTCATCTTTCGGAAGATGTCTACGGCCCAACCTTTAGGATTTGTTGATAGAGACAATCCAACACATGTCTGTAAATTAAAGAAGGTTATTTATGGACTCAAGCATGTCCCACAGGCTTGGTACCTTGAACTTAGTTAGTTCTTCACTGAGTCTGGTGTCATAAACTCTCATGCAGACACTTCTCTATTCACTCTTCACCCAGGTGCTATTACTCTATATCTACATGTTTATGTGGATGACATTATTATCATAGGTACAATCACCAAGGTATTTAATGCTTTATTGACCTCCTGGCACAAAGATTTTCAATCAAGGATCTGGGTTCCTTATCTTATTTTCTAGGCATTGAGGCTCTCACCACTTCATCTCGTCTAATGCTCACTTAAAGGTGCTACATCACTGATCTTCTTGTCCGAACAAAAAATGTCCGGTGTGAAACATGATGTAACCCCACTTGCTATAGATAAAAATCTCACACTTCATTCAAATACAACTCTGACTGACTACACTGAATATAAAACAATTATTGGCAATCTACAATATATTTGCCTCGTATAGGCATAGCATATGATATTAACAAGCTTTCTCAATTCAAGCATCACCCGACGTCTACCCATCAATATGCTATAAAACGACTACTTCAATGCCTATGTGGTACATCATCTCATCGATTATTTCTTCGTAAGGAAAATCTACTACTCTCTCTTCATGCCTTCTTTAATGCAGATTGGACTTGCAACAAACATGATTATACCTCTATAAGTGCCTATATAGTATACATTGGTCGTTGGATTTGTGAGATCGATGGTGGTTTCCTCTCTGGCCCAAAGCTCTTGAAAATGTTTCAGACGTTGTCCGTTGACTTTGAATTCATGGTCGTCCTTCTCATTCACCAAAACCACTGCTCCATGTGAAAAGACTTCTTTGACAAAGTATGGTCCCGTCCATTTTGAGCGCAGCTTTCCTGGAAATACATGTAGTCTTGAATTGTACAGTAGAACCTTGTCCCCAATTTTGAATTCCTTTCGCAGGATCATCTTGTCATGCACGGCTTTCATCCTTTCCTTTGTAGCTTTGCATTTTCATATGCCTCTCGTAATATTTCATCAAGCTCCATGATCTGCAATTTACGAGAAACATTTGATGAGACATCAAGCAAATTAAGTGTTTTAATTGCCCAAAAAGATTTATGTTCTAATTCAACAGGAAGATGGCAATTTTTTCCATAAACCAAACGAAAAGGTGACATCCCTAAGATAGTCTTGTATGCTGTCATGTAGGCCTATAGAGCTTCAAGCAAGCGAAGACTCCAACCTTTGCGCGTTGGATTCAATGTTTTCTGAAGAATGTTCTTTATCTCCTTATTCGCCAATTCCACTTGTCCATTCGTTTGAGGATGATAAGGTGTCGAAACTTTATGTGTCACCCCAAATTTCTTCATGAGATTTGCAAAGAGCCTATTGCAGAAATGGGAACCTCCATCACTGATAATGGCCTTTGGCACTCCAAAGCACGAAAAGATGTTCTCTTTTAAAAATTTCAGCACAATGGAAGCGTCATTGGACCTGCAAGGAATAGCTTCCACCCATTTAGAAACATAATCAATGGCAACCAATACAAATATATAACCAAAAGATGGTGGAAAAGGCCCCATGAAATCAATACCCAAACAATCAAATAATTCTATTTCTAGCATGGGATTCAATGGCATCATGTTTCTATTCGTTATTCCCCCCAACTGTTGACAACGCACACATGATTTACAATAAGCATATGCGTCTTTAAACATAGTAGGCCAATAAAAACCACTTTGTAAAATTTTGGCAACAGTTTTATGAGTTGAAAATGCCCCCCACATACCCCATCATGGCAAAAATGAAAAACTCTATGAAACTCATGGTCGGGTACACATCTCCTTACAATTTGGTCTCCACAATATTTAAAAAGATAACGTGCATCAAATGAGAACGATTTTACCTCATGCTTGAAGCGTTTGAAATCTAAAGAAGACCAATGTGGAGGGGTTCTACCTGTCACCAAATAATTAGCTATATCTGCATACCATGGTAGAGTAGAGATGGCGAAAAGCTGCTCATCTGGGAAGGAATCTCGCAATGGAATATTAGGTGACTCTGTTCCCACCGTCAATCTAGAAAGATGATCTGTGACATTGTTCTCCACTCCTTTCTTATCTTTGATCTGAATGTTGAACTCCTGCAAAAGAAGAATCCATCGTATAAGTCTAGGTTTCGCATCCTTTTTAGATAAAAGATATTTAAGTGCAGAATGATCTATAAAGATGAGAATGGGTGATCCCAATATATAGCTTCTGAATTTCTCCAGCGTAAACACCACCGCCAGCAACTCTTTCTCCGTAGTAGTATAGTTCCTTTGTGCTTCATTCAACGTTTTACTGGCATAATAAATAACACAAGGAATTTTTCCTTTCTTTTGCCCAAGTACTGCCCCCATCGCGTTGTCACTTGCATCGTACATGATTTCAAATGGCATAGTCCAGTCTGAAACTTGCAAAATAGGGGAGGAAACAAGTGAGTTCTTTAATTTATCAAATGAATCTTGACACTCTTGTGTCCATATGAAATCAGCGTTTAAAGTTAATAAGTGGCAGAGGGGTCAGGAGATAGCGCTGAAATCCTTTATGAATCTTCGATAAAATCCTGCATGGCCTAGGAAGGATCGTATGTCCTTGACGCATTTTGGTGTAGGCAACTTCTCAATCACCTTAACTTTTGCCCTATCTACCTGAATACCTGCTTTGCAGACTAGGTGACCAAGAACCAAACCGTCAGTTGTCATGAAATGACACTTTTCCCAGTTTAGCAGTAGATTTTTTTCCAAGCACCTGTGCAAGACAAGAGCTAAGTTAGATAGACAATTTTCAAACGAAGTGCCATAAACAGAAAAATCATCAATAAACACTTCCATTATCCTTTCAACCATATCGCTAAAGATGCTCAACATGCAACGCTAAAAAGTAGTAGGCGCATTGCATAATCCAAAAGGCATTCTTCTAAAAGCGAAAGTTCCAAAGGGGCAAGTGAAGGTAGTCTTCTCTTGATCCTCTGGAGCAATCTCTATCTGATACTAGCCAGAGTAACCATCTAGAAAGCAATAAAATTCATTACCAGCTACTCTTTCCAAAATTTGATCAATGAAAGGTAATGGAAAGTGATCTTTTCGTGTTTTAGCATTTAACTTCCTGTAATCAACACACATCCTCCAACCTGTGGTGGTTCGCATCGGTATAAGCTCATTATTCGCATTTCTTACCGCTGTTAGGCCTGATTTCTTTGGAACCACCTGTATGGGACTAACCCACCTGCTATCAGAAATAGGATATATTATACTTGCAGCAAGTAGCTTAAGAACCTCTCCCTTAACAACCTCTTTTAATGTAGGATTTAAACGACGTTGCATCTCATATGTAGGTTTGGCTTCATACTCAAGATAAATATGATGAGTGCAAATTAAGGGATTTATACCGGTAATGTCCACAATAGACCATCTACTGGCCCCTTTGTGTTCCCTAAGCACATCAAGCAAATCATATTCTTGTTCAAGCGTGAGTTTAGAGGATATTACCACAGGGAAGGTTTCCTCCTTTCCAAGGAAAGCGTATTTCAAATAGTCTGGTAAGGGCTTCAACTCCAACTTTGGATGCTCAATCTCTGAAGGTTGTTGTGGTGGCAATTCCACTGGCAACGTCTCGAACTTTGGCACCCATGCATCCCTTGGTCTTTCATTTTTGCCCTGCATAAAATAGGACTCATCAATATCGTCTGAATTATAATTAATAAAATTAGACGAGCATTCACACTTATCTTCAAAGAAACCTTCAATCAAATTCTCAATAAAACATACCTCTTTCACTTCATCAACACTTGCAGGTAACTTACATGATTTAAAAATATTCAGCTCAAGTTTCATGTTACCAAAGCTTATCTTCAATTGTCCATCCCTACAATTTATCATAGCGTTGCAAGTTGCTAAGAATGGACGTCCTAATATAATCGGAGCGCAATTACCTGATTGTGGCCCATGTATGTCAAGGACGATATAGTCCACTGGATAATAGAATTTGTCCACTTGGACCAACACATCCTCCACGCACCCTCGTGGGATTTTTACCGACCTGTCTATAAACTGTAGAACCACATGTGTCGTTTTCAGCTCCTCCAATCCTAACTGCATATAAATATAGTAAGGCAAAATTTTAACACTATAACCCAAGTCAAGTAAATCATCGCTAAATTTCTTGGTTCCTATAATGCATGGGCTAGTAGGAGAACCTGGATCCTTATATTTGGGAGGGGTGTCATGTTGTACAATTGCACTTACCTGTTGTGTTCGGAATGCTTTCTTTTTCACATTTAGACTCAGTTTCACAGTGCATAGCTCCTTCAGAAATTTAGCATATGCAGGCACTTGGTTGATTGCATCAAGTAATGGGATATTAATTTTTACCTGCTTGAAGATATCTCTTATCTCTGCCTGATACTTATCTTTTGATGGTGGAGCAAGTCTATGTGTGAATGGAGCTGGAGGTATATATGGTTCTGGCTCTTTTTCTGCGACCTCTTCCGCAACCTGCAACTTTTCATGTGCTTGTACTTCCTCTCTCTCCTCAGATGGTTGTTCATGTCTAGGCATTTCTGGATTTTCAATTTCACGTCCGCTACGCAATGTAGTCACTGCCTGGCATGGTTTGACGTTGTTTCCTAAAAAAGAAGAAGAAGGATTCGTATTAGGATTTGCAACAGGCTGAGCTTGTAATTTACCTTTGTCCTGTGAAGCAATAAATCTCGCAAAATTCTTAGTGAGCTGTTGTTGCATCTGAGCCATCTGTTGGACTGCAGCAGTGAGACTCTGAATTTCATTGCTCTGCTCCCTTTTTCCTTGGTAATTGGAGTGGTTGGGATGGTAATAGGGAGTGGAAGTCTGCAGCTTTTGCTGATATGAAGTACCTCCTTGATTTGATTGGTTCTTCTAATTTGCATTGCAACCTTGATTTGCCACCCAATTCACCTCTGCTTCTGGATTTCTACCCAATTCTTTGATTGCTGGAATCAGTGGACAGACAGTAGTATCATGAACTGGCTTCTCACATATGACGCAGTATGGCTCTGATGTGACTGCCTTTGCTGCTCTGAGATCAATGTTTTGTAGCTTTTGTGTCACCAATGCCTCCACTTACGCCATCAATGCATCGTCAGGTTTTAAAGTCTGCAAACCTCCTCTTGTTTATTGCGCAGACATAGTCCTGTCAAATTCTGAAGTTGGCTCGCATCTTCTCGCATTTTCTGCAATGTTCTCCAAGTATGTCCAAGCCTCTGTTGGAGTCTTCTCAAAGAAAGCTCCATTGCACATCATTTCTACATATTGCTTCGTATTCGGCGACAATCCATCGTAAAATAATCCAATGGTGCGTCCCTTGTCAAAACCATGAGGTGGGCACGCTAACAGAAGTTCCTTGAACCTTTCCAAAGCTTGATCATATGCTTCAATTTCCTTCTACGAAAAAGACATGATGTGCCTCTTTAAAGCCTGAGTCCTATGTAAAGTAAAGAATTTTTTTAGAAATTCAGTTTGCATCGTTAGCCAAGAGGTAATAGATCTAGGAGGCAATGCATTGAACCAATTTTTCGCTTTATCTTTTAACGAGAATGGAAAAAGTTTAAGATAGACAACATCGTTACTAACTTTTCCATCTAATTGTATTGAGCATGCTTCTTGAAATTGTTTAATATGTAAATAAGGATTTTCCATATCCTCTCCATGGTAAGAAGGGAGGATTTGGATGGTCCCAGCTTTAAGCGAAAAAGAATGAGCACCCTCAGGAAACACAATGCATGATTCAGAAGCAACTCTAATGGGCATATAAGTAGCACTCAATGGTAGTTCTTGTGTGTGTGAAAGAGGTTGTGCATTATTATCAGCCATGTTTTCAATTCTTATCAATCTGTGTGAAGTGGAGGTCCTATGCCACATAAACTAGCAAAGAGATATTTTTTTGTTTTGTTTTTTTCAAAAATAAAACTAAGCTATAAAGTGGAAGGATCTCACCGAGTACTCCCTTGAAAATCTAAAAATGTGGATCAAAGATACCGTTGTCCCCGGCAACGGCACCAAAACTTGCCTCTCTCAAAATAATATGAGCTAATACTCCCAAGCGCAGGAGATCGTGCAAGTAGTACCTGGAGAGTCCAGAGTCAAATCCTCGGGACAAGTCGACCTGAGATAACACAAATTCAACTAATCAAATAAAATATACGGATAAGAAAACAACCACCTTTGTGAAGGTGAAAATGGTTTAACGATCGGCATCAAAGAAGTGGCTCCTAAAAAGTATTACGGTGTTTCGAAAGTATGATAATAAATGAGATAAATATGCTACGGTTGTGATTTCATTAGGAGTTTATAATCGCTGAAATATCATGTCTTTTAATATCACACAACGCTTCACCCGGTCAAGGCGTGAAGATGTCGGAAGATAAATCGATAAAAATTAGTCAAAATAGTCGTATACGTATTACTAGCAACATTGATTTCATTAAACAATAAACGCAACGATATGTTCAGATTAGAGAACATGAATTAGCTAGCCTTATCAGGGCCTAGCCATAGGGAACATAAATAATATCGACCATAAGCAATACCCAACAAAAACGTTGTAGAAATCAACATTACGAGCAATTTTGACATGATAATAGGGCTAAAGACATGAAATTCATCGACTACATACTCCTAATTATATCACAACCATAGCACAAGTAGTTTAGCTATTCATGGTGCAATAAAAATCAGATTTCATAAGAGAATACATCGTTCAAGTAGCGAAATACAAGGAAAAATCACCAAATACGGAGTATAAGTTCAAGAATCTATCACCAAAACTCCAAGATAGGCACCCAAACTCTCTGGAAATAGGGAAAATAGGCTCTGGAATTTATCAGCCACTTTTCTCCAAAGAATACGCGCAGTAGCCCCTTCAAAAGCTCCAAAATACGCCAGAATACCCCCAAAAACCCTAGAATACGCTTTAATAATAGCCTTGCGGGTTTAGGGGGTTAACGGGTCGAACCCCGCTAATAATTCGCATCCAACCCACTAATCCCGATCGGTGCAAATGTCCGACATTGATCCATGCGGGATCGCACCCAGGAGCGCCACGTGTGCTTCAAAAATCGCGCTCCGCTCTTCGATCCGAATTCATCTCGGAGTTTGATCTCCGCCGTTCGATTGAAATTGCACGATCGACAGTTTGCCATGTCACCCTGATGATGTTGCCCAGCGCCCGCTTCCCTTGAATCTGATTCCACACGCGGGCTCGTCCTCCGCCGTTAGATGATGATCAGGCGGTCGAGATCAGCCGCATCGCCGTTTCGAAACTGTCGCTTGTAGGCCGTTGGATTGGCATCCAACGGATAATAAATTTCCACGTCGCCCCACTCTCATGCGCCGCTGGATCGGGCAGGATTGATTGTGTCTGCGCCACATGGGCTTTGAGATGCCGCCCGCCGCTGTGATGAAACGCATTAGCGACCGTTCGATCGCTATCGAACGGCTGATGCGTCGCCCCCTCGTACGCGTATTGATGCCGTTGGATTTGGACGGGAGCACTGGATCGACGCCACGTGGACATCAAGATTAGTGCGCATACAGCTTCAGCCGTATTTTGAAGTATTTCTTCCGTATCTCTCCATTTAATTGGTATTCTGCATTCAAAAATTCATAGTAATTAGCACAGATCTCTGAAAAATAAAAATAAATAGTCGTTGGAATCGTGAGATCGAGACCTGGCTATGAAAAATATAAAAATGCAGAAATACTCAGTAAAATTTAGATTTTGTGCACAAATCAATGGTTTGCTCTAATAAATGATGATACGTAATATACAAATGTATTAGAGACCAATTAAGCATCTTTTACACACAAAATATTGTTAGATGAAGGGTTAAATATGCAATATTCAACCCAAATCACACCCCCCAACTAGCGTTTTGCTAGTCTCTAGCAAAGTGAGCGAAACGTGATGTTCAATATACACCTAGATCACCTTATCAGATCTCAAATCACTCACCACCATACTACAACGAAAAAAAGAAGGTGTCTACACACTAATGTCAAGATTTCATGTTCATAAAATAATGGTACTCATGGGTTTAACGATGAAGAACAAGTATCTCAAAAATGGTCATGGAGTCGACTTAACTTCACTATTTATTACTTCATAGCGCATAATATACAAAATCAATGGCTCACACCTTTCTATCAGAAATTCTAACTTGGAGCATAGATGTATCATGCAAAGCAAGCATAAAGAAGAGAATGGTATCAAGTTATACACACGTCAATCTCCATTCATAAGAAATCACAACATATCATGTGCATTCATTAAGCTTTGGAAATTCTCTTGCCTTGCTCGTTATGCACACTTATTCTCACTTTTCTTTCTCTTTTCATTAGTTCCGCGTAACGCGCATAAAGCAACATTTGCGGAAAATTGTATAACTTGGATCGCTCCATCAAATGAGTGAGGTTCCGGTCAATTGCTCCCAAATCAGACGATAATAGGGCATTAGGCCAAAAAGGACCCCCCGGACTGTACTACTCGAGCCAACCAAGTTATTTATTTTAGTGATACACTTATTCTTCATTTTTTATTCATTTCTTCTCTCTCTCATTTTTTTTGCTTTTGTGTTTCTCTCTTTTTTGTGCATAAATAACTCAGCAAGATAGCTTCCTCTTCTTAATTCTTTCACAAGAATGGGTTATCCTAATCATTTCAAAAGACAGTGTATACTTTCTACCCAAAATCACACAAAGCATGCAAATAACAATGAATACGAGATAAAAAGCAATGCTCCATTATTTTGTGAACTATTGATGCATGAACCTTGGTGTGTTCCATTGAAAGCATACGATTTTCTAATTCATAACTTCAAGATTCATTAAGTCATCAATCAATCCCACCATTGAGATATATCAACAGAGATTTACCACGAGTACTAACATTCATGTCAAATGAGACTGAAATATTTAACAATAGTGGTGGAGAAAAATAAATCACATGTGTACAGTGGTGAATAGATTTCGAGAATTTTCATCACATGAGGTTCATTTCTAGGTGTAATAAGTATTGGTGATAGATCTTGACTCAATTTTTTTTTTGTTTTATGCAAAAGGGAACTAACTAAAAAAAGAAAAATCCTAAAAGTTTATACCCCCCAATTTAAATGAAGCACACGTGGCGCTCCTGGGTGCGATCCCGCATAGATCAACGGCGGACATTTGCACCGATCGGGATTAGCGGGTTGGATGCGAATTATTAGCGGGTTTCGACCCGTTAACCCTCTTAAACCCGCAAGGCTATTATTTAAGCGTATTCTAGGGTTTTGGGGGTATTCTGGCGTATTTTGGAGCTTTTGAAGGGGCTACTGCGCGTATTCTTCGGAGAAAAGTGGCTGATAAATTCCAGAGCCTATTTTTCCTATTTCCAGAGAGTTTAGGTGCCTATCTTGGAGTTTTGGTGATATATTCTTGAACTTATACTCCATATTTGGTGCTTTTTCCTTGTATTTTGCTACTTGAACGATGTATTCTCTTATGAAATCTGATTTTTATTGCACCATGAATAGCTAAACTACTTGTGCTATGGTTGTGATATAATTAGGAGTATGTAGTGGATGAATTTATCACCAAAACTCCAAGATAGGCACCCAAACTCTCTGGAAATAGGGAAAATAGGCTCTGGAATTTATCAGCCACTTTTCTCCGAAGAATACGCGCAGTAGCCCCTTCAAAAGCTCCAATGAATACCCCCAAAAAACCCTAGAAATACGCTTAAATAATAGCCTTGCGGGTTTAAGGGGGTTAACAGGTCGAAACCCGCTAATAATTCGCATCTAACCCGCTAATCCCGATCGGCGCAATTGTCCACCGTTGATCCATGCGGGATCACACCCAGGAGCGCCACGTGTGCTTCAAAAATCACGCTCCGCTCTTCGATCCGAATTCATCTCGGAGTTTGATCTCCACCATTCGATCGAAATCGCACGATCGACATTTCGCCACGTTACCCTGATGATGTTGCCCAGCGCCCGCTTCCCCTGAATCTGATTCCACACGCGGGCTCGTCCTCCGCTGTTGGATGATAATCAGGCGGTCGAGATCAGCCGCATCGTCGCTTCGAAACTGTCGCTTGTAGGCCGTTGGATTGGCATCCAACGGATAATAAATTGCCGCGTCGCCCCGCTCTCATGCGCCGCTGGATCGGGCGGGATTGATTGTGGCCGTGCCACGTGGGCTTTGAGATGGCGCCCGTCGATGTGATGAAACGCATTAGCGACCGTTCGATCGCTATCGAATGGCTGATGCGTCGCCCCCTCGTACGCGTATTGATGCCGTTGGATTTGGACAGGGAGCACTGGATCGACGCCACGTGGACATCAAGATTAGTGCGCATACGGCTTCAGCCGTATTTTGAAGTATTTCTTCTGTATTTCTCCATTTAATTGGTATTCTGCATTCAAAAACTCATAGTAATTAGCACAGATCTCAGAAAAATACAAATAAATAGTCGTTGGAATCTTGAGATCGAGACCTGGCTATGAAAAATATAAAATACCGAAATACTCAGTAAAATTCAGATTTTGTACATAAATCAATGGTTTGCTCTAATAAATGATGATACGCAATATACAAACATATTAGAGACCAATTAAGCATCTTTTACACACAAAATATTGCTAGATGAAGGGTTAAATATGCAATATTTAACCCGAATCAGTCGTCATCATATTTCATGGTCATCCATGAAACAACGTACATTTACTCGATCATCCATAGAAGCTGAGTATCGACTGATTACTTCTACTACTTCAGAGATCAATTGGATTTGTTCCCTTCTCATAGAGCTTGGCATCCTTCTTTGCACCGCCTATTATCTATTGTGTCAATGTTGGTGCTGTTGAGTATTGGACTCCCCGGATTGGTTTTGGATGATGAGCAAACATAAATAAATCGTGAACTAACACTTTGTGAGCGCAGTTATGGAGATCGTCGCCAAATTTACGTGAACATCCAAAGCGACGTCTCAAGACTTCTCAAAGCACGTATTCATATGCCTAAAGCTTCGTTGAAGCTTTTGGACCTTTTTAGAAGTCATGAAGATTCGATTGAAGCTATTGAAGACGGTATCGTCAAGTTTTATTTATAGTCTTTAAGCTTCTATCGTAGAATGTTAAGCCTTGAGTAGGTCTTACGATTTATATCTTCATATCGCTCTTATCTTAGCTCTAGGATCTTAGTAGAAGTCCATTCTAACTTTCCCGAAGCATCGCGCTTCGATTCGGACTTCTTGTGCATGTTAGTTGGTTCAAGAAGAAGAACTGACCGACTAGATGGTGATCTAGTCGGTCGGCAAAGCTTCTTGGACCGACTAGTTTCAGTCAGTATTCTCTTGCTCGGTACTGTTTATAGTTAGTCGGTCTACGTTGACTCACCGACCGACTAGTTTATGAACTAGTCCGTCAGTGATGCTTCTTTGACCGACTAGTTGAGCTTTACTGTACATGTAAATTTGTGCATGAGCTATTGTTTATCGTTAGTCGGTCTAAGAACGTTTGGTGACCGACTAGTTGATGATCTAGTCGGTCAACATTTGTTCTTGGACCGACTAAATCAATTTGTATTCAGACTAATAGTTTGTGACTCTTAGTCGGTCTAAGTTAACTGACCGACCGACTAGTTGAGAAACTAGTCGGTCGGAAAGTCTTCTTGGACCGACTAGTTCTTTAGGTCTGAAATTTCATCTGTTCTCTGTTCATCACTTAGTCGGTTCATGTTGTTTCTCCGACCGACTAGTTGATGAACTAGTCGGTCAGTGGTTGTTCTTTGACCGACTAATTGCTTCAGATTTCTATGCGTTGGGAGTTGACCTAGCTCGTTTTTATGGGACCCTATAAATACGATGCTTGGTCATTTCTCTCAAGGTTAGAGCTGCTATTAATAGACTTATTCAGATTGAAAGAGTTAGAGATTAAAACTCATTTCCAAAGCTCTCTTCCTCACAAGAAATCATTCTCTCCCTCATTTGAGATCTAGAATCCATCTTGAGAGAATTTTGTTCTTGTTGAGCCTTCCAAGCTATTGCTTGAATCAAGTCTCCTTCTCATTCCTAGGCACCCATTGCTACTCATATTGGTGGTGCTAGGTCTTGTTGACTTCTCCTTCCTCAAATCCCTCCTTGCCCTAATTCGGTAAGAATACTCAAGGTATAGGGTTTGTGGTAAGTTGTTGTTTATTTCATATAAACTCTTTTATTGCTATTGATTCTCTCGGTTGTGAGAGAAGGTTGTGATCCCGGGTTGTGGGATTCACTATTGCTATTGATTGTATGATTTGATCTTGTGAAGGTTTTTCACAAGATATTCATAGTGGAAATCTTGGGTTAGGGTTTCTAACCTAAGTATCCGGAGGGGATCCGGGTGGTTGGGACGTAGGATCACCGGGAACAAGTCGGGGAGACTTGGGTGGATCCGAACCCAGTAATATCAATTGTTTGCATTGATTATTTGTTGTTGTCTATTTTAGCTTCCGCACTTGTTGGTAGTAGTTTGCACGATAATTAGGAATTATACTCCTTGTTATTTTAAAGTACTATTCACCCCCCCTCTAGTACTTGTGCAGTAGCTTTCAGGGTATTACAGGTGCCACCTATCTCTGTTCTAATACAGTCTTTTATTCACGTATGAGATATGTGGCAATCAACTATCACTTTGCTGTAGAACAAGTTAAATCAGGTGCACTTCATGTTACACATGTTTCCTTAGAAGATCAAATCACGGATGCTCTTACCAAACCACTTCCTCGAAGTTGATCCAAGAAATTAAGGGTCAAGTTTGATGTCTCCTTCGGAGCTCCATCTTGAAGGGGCATTTTAGATAAAGTAATTTAATTATGTTGTAAACAGATAATATGGGATTTGTATTGGGGATTATATCTTATCTATATAATAAGATCATATCATTGTATCTCATCCATGTAAGGCTCATCCCTCTTCTATAAATAAAGGACTGGGGTCTTTCCCCAGAGCTGATGCTTCATAACATGTTATCAGCACGAGCCTCTAAAAATTTTCCATTACCCATTCGCTGCGAAAAGCGAGTAGAATGCAAAGATCCACAAGCGTGGCTTCGTCTACCACGCACAGATTTCGTCTTCCATACGCGTGCTTCATCTTCCACGTGCAACTTTGTCTACCAATCATGGATTTCAGCTTCCATGCATAGGCTTCGTCTTCCATGCGTAGGCATCGTCAACCGTCGCTAGATCTGGAGGACGAATCTAGAGGTATTACTTTTAAACAAATTCTATTTTTATCATGAACATGATTCATCGATCTCGCATGATCGGATTAGAAAATGTTTTCCTATATTAAAAACAATGATTTTTAATCGTCAATAATTGATTTCACATCATTAAAACCCTATTTTCAGGGTTCATCTATTAGAAAACGAAACGATTTTCTCGAAAATATATAATATATCGACGGATCCCCTCCCCGCCCCGAAGGCGGCAGAAGCCGACTCCCCTCCCCTCCCCGAAGGCGACGACACCAAGACCCTCCACACCCCGAAGACGGCAGACGTCGGCCCGATCCCCTGACTAACGACGGCGGTCCCCTCCCCTGCCTCACGGTGACGGCCTCCCTCCAACCCCTCACGGCGGCGCCCCTAGTAATCATAAGGGGCGGTGGCTAACCCTAACCGCCACCACCTCCCTTCAATTCATGTTTGGACCTTCGGGCCCAAACTATTAAAAAATAAAAAATTATACAACATGTTTACTGCAGGCATGAAGCCCGTAGCCCATGCTGGAGCTCAGGCCCGCATCTAAAAAAGGGAGACAAGTTTGCTACTGAAATGAGCTGCGGGCTCAGGCCCGCACTTTTTATATTAAAAAAGAGATGTGGGCCTGAAGCCTGCAGTCACACTGCGAGCCTCAGGCCTGCAGGCTAGACTTCTTTGGGAAAAAAAGTGGGGGAGACAGGGAAGCAAATAAATAAATAGGAAGGGTTTTGGGATCCTGAAAATTGAAGAAAAATTTGTAAAAAAGAGGGATAAATGGGAAATTTAAAGGGGAAATTTGGGGATTTATGGGGATCTGTTGGGGAAACAAAAAGGAAAACTTATTTCCTTTTACAATGAATAAATAATTTGGTCATCATTCAAATTTATTTGAACTAGCCCCTAATGCACAACGAATTGCATATTTTCAATATATGATCCCCTTTTTAGGATCATACTTATATGCATTACATCATTTTTTATGGCTCATTTTCTGGGATAAACTTATGCTAAGTTGTTCGGCATTAACTTAATAATTATAAAGACCATGCGACCACTCTGCCGTTAGTCACCTAACCTAACGGTGTATGACATCGTCCCATGGTCTGAATAATTACTAAGTATTTTAAATTATTATGTTTATCCTATTCTGAATCTGTGATGCATGTGATGTGTTATGAAAATGTTTAATGAGCACAAATTTTTGCATGGATGGCTAATTGTGGTTTTGGATTGGCTGTTTAGTCCCACATTTTACTTTTCCTACACTTTTCTTTTCTTTTTGATGGAAATTGCAGTGAAAAAATTATGTAATGTCAAAGACCGATGACTACTTTTCATGGAGGCGGATGCCACTCTTCAAGCTGAAGAATTTAAAAATGGGACCCAAGAGGTTTCCAAAGTTGTAATTTTTCGCTTTTATTTGTGCAATATGGACTGTTATAAGGACTTTGGACATTTTTATTTTATATAAGACTGGCCGATCCATGCACTTAGCTTATTCACTTAAAAATTGTCTCTGCCTGAAAATGTTTTGCGTATTATTATTTCATGCAAATTTGTGCTCTGCTGATAAAATGGCAAAAATCGCAAGCATTGATTTCGAAGTGTTGGATGCATCAGGGAGAAATTATTTGAGTTGGCAGCTAGACGTTAAATTTCACCTGCGAGCTAAATCCTTTATTTCTGCTGTGACAAACGATGTAAAGGCGACTGACATTGAAAAGGCGCAAGCTATTATTTTATCCATCGCCATATGGAGAAGACCCTAAAGGCTGAATACCTTACAGTCAAAGATCCACTTGAGCTGTGGACTACCCTTGAGGAAAGATATAAACATCAGAAAGATGTTATACTTCCAAGGGCACGATATAAGTGGGAGAACATGAGATTGCAGGACTTTAAGTCCATAACTGAGTACAACTCAGCTCTTTTTAGTATCACCTCACGCCTAAAGTTGTGTGGTGAAAAGGTTTCAGAAGATTGCATGCTGGAAAAGATGTACACGTATTTCGACGAAAAGGATGCAATACTGGTGCAGCAATACCGTGAACGAAAATTCACCAAGTATTCTGAGCTGATGTCATGTTTACTCATGGCTGAACAAAACAGAGAGCTTCTCCTCGCCACTCATAATATGTGCCCCCAAGCACTGCCCCCTCCCAGAAGCTCACAATGCATCTTCTTTTAAAAAGAAGAAAGATAATAAAAGAAAAGGAAAATCACAGAGGGATGGACCGAATAAAAAGGCCAAAGGACAAGTCCAACAGTAAAGAGATGAAGGGAGGTAGAAATTCACTTGGCGTAGAAATGACAACAATAATGATGCACCCACACCTAGGAGGGAATGGGAAGACCAGTGCCATAGCTGTGGCATGAAAGGACACTGGTCTAGAGTGTGCAGAACTCTGCAACACGTACAAGATTTGTACAAAGAAATCTTGAAGAAGAAAGCTGAAACAAATCTGGTGACCAACATTGCTCCAGTTCAGTTCAGTACTAAAGACTTCGAAAAAGACGACTTGTTTGATAAGCCATTTTTATCTTTATTAAAAAATAATGTTATGAGAGATATCTGAATGATTGAATGAAGTATGAATAAATGTGAAAATGTTTTTCTGAAATCATATGTGCTTAGATCCATCTTTTTATATATGAACGGCTCTCATGACTGCTTAGTAGACAGTAACACATACGATCCTTCAATACAAATGCTATTTTCATATAATATGAACGCCCAATAAATATTAGGACCATCAAATATTGTTGAAGGTTCTGGGAAAGCAACTTTGTTGCTCCCAAACGACACATAAATTAATAATAAAGGATGTGTTATTCTCTCTGAATTCAAAAAGAAACTTACTAAGTTTCAAGGACAGCCGTTTAAACGGATTCCACTTATAACTGCTAATGTGAACGAATAATAAACATCTGTATGGAACGTCTCAAGAAAAAGGAGTAAAATCCATATTTGAATGTTTTGAGAGCTTTTCATCAGGCCTCTATTATACAATGATTTGGATAGAGGAAGCAAATTTGACGGAGCACCTGAAGTGCCCGATACCAGCCAAATTTCTACGTTGGCATGACAGGTTTGGCCTGGATCGGTTATGATGCACCACATCTTATCACCATCCTATGGGCATGACATGAAGAACCAGAAGATTCTTCAGAAGGGACAAGTCCTTTGCATCCCTTAAGGGAACTAATTACAAGTCCATCTCTACTCAATGTTGACAAAAAAATCTACATGCTTCCTAGAAAGAATACAAGGAGATATATGTAGACAAGTCTACCATCCCTAGTGGGCCATTTCGGTACTTTATGATACTGATAAATGCATCCTCAAAATATTCATGTGTGTGTCTACTATCGACCTGCAACCTAGCTTTTCCAAAGCTATTGGCACAAATAATAATGTCGCAGGCGCATTTTCCAGACAACCAAATAAAGAAAATACGTCTGGATAATGCTGGAGAGTTTACCTCCCGGTCATTTCAAGAGTATTGCCTTGCAACTGGGATAGAAATTAAACATCCAATGCCACATGTTCATACCCAAAATGGGTTGGCAAAGTCATTGATAAAAAGACTCCAATGGATTGCACCTCCATTACTGATGAAATCTCAGTTGCCAGTGAATGCATGGGGACATGAAATCTTGCATGATGCATCGTTAATAAAAATAAGTATAAGACCCTGTGGATGTCAGAGTCTCTCTCCAATGCAACTTGCATATGGAATTCCACCGAACATCTCTCACTTGAGACTTTTTGATTACGCAGTTTATATCCCTATAACTTCACCGCATAGGACAAAAATGGGTCATCGACATCGTCTAGGTATCTATGTAGGGTTTTACTTACCCTCAATAATATACCTAGAACCACAAACGGGGGACGTACACTTTCAAGGCACGTCTTAAAATTTGTGAATTTGGTGAGACGAATTTCCCCAAATTGGGCCCAGATACTGAAAAATCTGGAGCGACACAAATAGTATCGTGGGACATAGAATCATTAACCCACTATGATCTGGTAATAAAGAAATGTGAAGATGAGGTCCTGAAGATCCTACAAATAACAGTTACCTGACTCATTCACTGACAACCAGAAGATTGTCAGATCACACATCCCTACTGCTAATACTCCAGCTGGGATTGACATCCCCTCGAGAATGGATGTAATCCACTAGTAGCAGAAGTGGCGGTTCTTCAACAAGAAAAGAGGTAGACCATCAGGCTCCAAGGACAAAAATTGATAAGAAAAAAGAGAAAAACTCATGGAGACATTGAGACAATACTACCACAGGACAATGAGCTCATGTCCATACCCTCACCCTTTCCGAAATCCACTACAGAGGAAATGCCGGGAAAAACTGAAATGAAAGTAAATGTTATACGTACTGGGGATGTGTTGGACAGAAAGAACACAATTATCGACAATATATTCACGTATCGTATTGCTACATACATCGCAAAATGATGATAATTATATAATACCGTCCCATACTCCGTTGCTAAAATACAAAAGTAGAGATTGTCCAAATATGGAACGAAGCAATAAAAGATGAGCTGGACTCGCTTATGAAACGTGAAGTGTTCGGACCTGAAGTCCTGATAATAAAAGGTGTCAAACCTATGGGCAAAATAAGTATTGCACAAATAAGAAAAAATAAGTACAAAATCGTTTACTATAAGGTACAACCTATAGCTCATGGATATTTTTGCTGAAACTGGGGAATAAACAAATTAAAATGAGCATGACTCATAAATGATGCACCAGATTTCCTAAGTTATACACTGCGAATACCTTACGATTTGGCAAAGGAAATTTTGGATATGCTGCTATTGGATGTTGTGACGGTATACCTCTATGGATATCTTGATAAAGATAAAGTCAACATTTCCTTCAAATGCCTGAATAAACTTCGGGATGTCTATTCTATTGAAGAAGAAGAATAATAATAAATATAATAATAAATATTGTACAACCAAGAGAATCATTTGACAATGAAATGATTCCCACTAAGGGTTGCCTTTACATCTTTATAAAGAGCAAAGGACAGGATTTGAGATCATAGTTGTAAATAACTTAAATCTCATCGGATCTCCTGAAGAGAAAACCGAAATATCGGTTCAAGCCTGACTATCAAATATGAAATAAAAGACCTAGGCAAAATGAAGATTAGTCATGGCTCACATATTTATTTAAAAAGATAAAATCATGCTACATTTAAATGCATACGACCTAAGTGCATTAAAGAAATTACAAGGACCATTGTCATCCAAGAAGTACATCTATGGTAGTACGCTCAATGGATGTACAAAAAGACCCCTCCTGTTCACTAGGAGAGAGGGATGATATACTTGGTCTTGAAGTCAAGTGCAATCAGTGCACTCCTGGCTAACTACACGCATCCTAATATAGCAGTTGCAGTAAATTCTCTAGCCAGAGACAGTTAGACCCCTAAAAAGTGACATTAGACCAGAGTTAAGGATCTTCTGCGCTTCCTCCATTGGCCGATAGATTTCGGCTTACATTATAAACAATTATCCTCCAAGCTTATGCAAATGCAGGTTACAGGTCCGATTCCTATAATGAGAAATCACAGACTATGTACCCGCAGTGGGACGACCATCTAATGCAGATCTGCAAAGCAAACTATGTAGGCAACAACATCATATCATTCCGAGATCCTCACCATTCTAGAAACAACAATGGGGTATTTGAGCGCGCCTGATGGTACATCACATCCCAGTGACGACTAGGACAGAGGCTGATCATTTAGAGCCGACCACATAATCTGAAGACAATGCCACATACTTACCTCACTTTTGAGGAGACCACATCAGAGGCGACAAAACAAAACACAACTCTCCAGTGTTTTTGGTTGCAGCAGCTGCTTAATAATGGTGATATTTGTAATCTGTGTATATTTTTAGAATATTGTAAATATGAGTGATGAAAAATGCCTAAAGATCTAAAAGCCTAAGGGCTTGTACAGATCAGGGGGAGTTTAGAAGGAATTTGTACTCTTTTTCCTTAACTATGGTTTTTCCCACAGGGTTTTCCATAGCCAAAGGTTTGAACGAGGCAAATCCCATTAACTCAGGATCATGAAGTATCCACCCCTCTGTGAGACTCATAAGAAGCTCAGAATCCCGAAGCATTCATAAGCAGAGTCCTCACTAATGGCTGGATAATAGGAAGTGTTATAAACAGATAATATGTGATTTGTATTGGGGATTATATCTTATCTTTAGGATAAGATCATATCATTGTATCTCATCCATGTACGGCTCATCCCACTTATATAAATAAAGGACTGTGGTCTTTCTCCAGAGCTGATGCTTCATAACAAATTATGTATTTTTGTAATTATCTTATTGGTTTCATATTTAGGTGTAGTAAATATTTGATTAGCCATTCGTTAAGATTTGAAAACAATTTGGAATGCAACCCAATCTCATATTTTAGGTGTTAGTTGAGATTTGGAAAACAACAGTCTCATCTTGTACGTGCTTTATTCAATGAAATGGATGTCATTGTTTCTCAATATTCCTCTCTATATTTAAACAATATTGTATTACATCTTTTTTTAGGCCTGGACCGTAACAGTAAATGGTAAGAAATTGAAGAATAAGTTTAGTCTTATATTGGTTAATTTAAAATTAGACATGCTTTTTAAAGTGTTTAGACACGAAACTTGAATGGATTAAACCATTTCTTTTCAACGCAATCTCTCATGCCATTAGTCACAGTCATCCCAAATTGTCTTTGTGATTCTTTTTGTTAGGCTTACCCCCAATCAGCGGACATTTTCTAAAGGCCAACAGTAAATTTCTGGATGCAATCTCCATCTCATAGGAAAACAAGTTTTAGAAGCGAAGATAAGTTGATATTTTTTTAATTTGATCATGCTTTCCCCCCTTGGATCCTTGGAAAGACACGACACGACGCATAATTATAGACAATTATAGACGGCACTAAGCTAAAGATCTCCATTATTTAACACTACCCTTAGGCCACGAAAAATAAAATAAAATACGCAAGAGTTTTCAAAAACGAAAATGACAAAAACAGATAATGACGTGGGAAACACTGCCAGCGGTCAACATACTGAACATGATTTAATGGGCGCACCACAAATTCCTGCTGGCGTCCTTGGTTTTGTCGACACGTGTGTTGCGTTTAGAGAAAGTTGGCCAGGATTTTTTGTTGCAACCAGATCATGACACGTGGACTTTGTAAAGGCAAGAGGCGTCGGCTTCCGACCAAATTTTGTGGGCACCACCGATGACTTGCACGGACGATCACATGTCGGTGTCGGTGTGTTACACCTATTTGACCGAGACCCCAAAAGACACGAGCCCAGGAGCCCGACTACTGGTCGAAGGCCCACCTGCATCCTCAAGCTCATTCAACAAAGGCCCAGTAAGGGATCTTCCCGAATGTCGATCCGACCCGGCCCCGATAACCCGCTGGACACTCACCCACTCCTGCGAAAACCGTTCCCCCGAACGCGCGACCACTAAAAGGCGGTAATGGGGAGGTGCTGGAATGGCGAAGAGAGCGGCGGCGAGGGGGCGGATTGATGGGGCACGATCGAGGGCGGGCGTGGGACGTGGGCCAGAGGCAATCACGCAGGGAGCTCTACAAAAGGGCTCGGAGAACGACGAAGAAAGGGACCGCATCTCAGGTAACAAAACCTAAGGTACTCCATCAACGACCTCGTTCACCCAATTCATCTCCTTCCTCCCCCGCTCGCGCCGAGAGACGCCGTTACGATCTCCTCACGAGTCGAACCGTCTCCGCCGGGCCTCCTTTCTCAGATCACTATCTGACTTAGGCATCGGAGGGGATTTGGCCGGAACCAAGGTCCGGCCCCCTGACGAGCGTTCTCGTCTACGCAGGTGGACAGCTGATCAACGGGCCGAGGCTACCCCTCGCCCCTCTCCGACCACTCGATCGACTGGATAGTGAGACTTCCCCTCACCGTCAGCCTGCCGAGGCCGAGCACGCCCTACCGAGGTCGAGCGTCTTAGTCGGGTCCGAGACTCCCCCTCGCCGCCCGTCGGCTGTGCATCTACCCGGGCGACTGAGGCTACCCCTCGTCCCCCTTTCCAGCCGAGGCCGAGCACGTCTATCCGAGGCCGAGCGTCTCAACCAGGGCCGAGGCTTCCCCTCGCCCCTTCTGCACCAATTCGAAGCCCCCCAAGGGACCCAAAGCGGGCCCCTTGACCACGTTGACCGGGTTCTCCACGGTCAACGCTTTGTAGTGAGAAAACACTCTGAAACATCTGGCGCCGTCTGTGGGAACCGAAAACCGTCCCACGAAATAGCAAACCACACCAACAATGGCACGAGCCAGCAACGGAAGGAAGCGCATGCCCCCCATCCCGGAGGAGGGGAATGACGCATCGAATGGCAACCCCGAGGACATGCCCGTCAGCGACCACCATGCCCTCTCAACCGAAGAGACCGGCGGCTCAGAACTGGCCACGCAAGGACAACTCCGCGCCCTGGCTCAGGAGACCAACGCAAGCCTCCAGACGTTGGTCGCGACGGTGCAGCAACTCGTCGGCCCGGCGCCGCCCAACAGGGGCACGTTGGACGATGGCCATCGATGGACAGGGGATCCCCCGCACTTGCGGTCTGCCGTGGTCGACGACCACGGGGCCCAGAAACCGAACACGGAGCGTCGGTTCACGCTGTCCGGCTCTCGTCAGGCGAGGTCACGCGCCTCCTCACCCTATCGTGAAAGGAGCCGAAGAGAGACCGAAGGGACGGACGGCGAATCGAGGACGGCATCGTCTCGTCGATCACGGTCGTCCCGCCGCAGGAGAAGCGAATGACACCACTCGAGAGACCGATCACGGCGGAGCAGGAGCTCCCGCAGGAGGAGTCGGGAGCGTCGGGACAGCTCGACCCCCAGCGTGGCGAAGGCTGCGGAGCCAGCCCCGCTGGCGCCGGTGCTACCTCCACCCCCGATCGATCCAGAGGCAGGCGAGTACCGCATCCCCGGAGGCATCCACGGAGACCGGTGTCTCTTATCACAGAGAATAACCGACGCACGGGTCCCCTCTCGATTCAGGATCCCGGTGCTGGGAAAGTACGACGGAATAGGAGACCCGGCACACCACGTGATGGACTACGAGGGGGACATGGCCTTCCAGGGAGCTGACGATGACCTGCTTTGCCGGGGCTTCTATTCTACTCTCAGGGGAGCGGCGAGGATCTGGTACCACAGCCTGCCCGGCCGCTCCATCGACAGTTTCGAACAACTCGCCCAGTTGTTCTGCAAACAGTTCATGGCGGGGAGGCTGATCAAACCTGGTGCTGAACATCTGTTCAACATAGTGCAAGGCCCGGCCGAGCCACTCCGACAGTTCATGCGCCGCTTCAATGCGGAAAGGCTGAACGTGAACAACCCACCCGACCTGGTGGTCCAGACGGCCCTTAAGAAAGGACTTCGCCACAGGGGCCTCAAGAAGTCCCTACACAACGACCCCCCGAAGGACCTCCCCGGGATCATGGCAAGGGCCGAACGCTTCATGCTGACCGAGGAGGCCTTGGCCGAGGATGCAGGAAAAGCCGCTCGAGGGACCAAGCGCGGCGACGGCAGACGAGTTAGCCCCGAAGGGTACCGGACCGAGAAGAGGCAGAGGAACAGGCAGCGGGGAGAAAGCGCGAGGGACACCACCCCCGGACGCCATTCTCACCCAAGTACAGAAGGAAGAGCGAGCTGATCGCCCCCCACCGAAGGCTAAAAGAGGCGGGAAGAACAGGGAGAAGTACTGCAAGTACCACAAGGACGATGGTCATGACACAGAAGATTGCTGGCATTTGAAAAAGGACATTGAGAAACTGATGAGCCGAGGGCACGCCAGGAATCAGGCCGACGAGCCGGCCCACGGAGAAGGGACCTCCACACAGCCAGACAAGGGGAAGAAGATCAACACCATCCAAGGCCCCCTCCGCATCATAGAGTGAGCGGACGATGTCTCTCCCCCCGGTTGCAGCCTAGTAAGAGGGAGTTATCTAGGTTTACATCCCTCTGTCTAGCTTCATTTCCTTTCTTTTCCCTTTTTCCTCCAAATGTACCGGTCCGACAGGACTCTTGAGAGTACAAATGCATTCCTTTTTTTGTCTTTTCTTAAATCCCCGACGGAATTGACATGCCACCAATAGCGCAAAAGAACGGGGACTGCCGCCTCACTGGAGGAGGAAGAGGAGCTTTGCCCTCGTCGACTGACTCCTGTGCTCATAAGACTGGGGGCAATTCCCCCAGCAGGCACGGACGCCGACCGGTCCTAAGCCGATGAGCTTTGCCCTCGCCGACCGAATCCTGCGCTCATAAGTCTGGGGGCGATCCCCCCAGCCAGCGCAAACGCCGACCGGTTCTAAGTCGAGGGACTTTGCCCTCGCAGACCGACTTCTGCGCTCATAAGCCTGGGGCGGTTCCCCCAGCAGGCATGGACGCCGACCGGTCCTAAGCCGAGGAGCTTGGCCCCCGCAGACCGACTCCCACGCCCATAAGCCTGGGACAGTTCCCCCAGCAGGCACGGACGCCGACCGGTCCTAAGCCGAGGAGCTTTACCCTCGCCGACCGACTCTTGTGCTCATAAGTCTGGGGGCAACTCCCCCGAGACACGGACGCCGATCGGTCCTAAGCCGAGGAGCTTTTGCCCTCGCCGACCGACTCCCGCACTCATAAGTCTGGGGAGAATCCCCCCAGCCGACGCCAACGTCGTCCAGTCCTAGGCCAAGAACAAGGCGACAACGCAAAGTACACGAGAAGTCCGAGTAAGTCAATTTCGTTTATAATAGTTAACCAGAGTACAAAAATGTGTCTTATTTACAGGGGATCGAGGCGAAGGAAACACCCTACAAACAATCTACTCACGACGAATGACAGAGTTCTTCGCCTACAGAAGCTAGATCGACACCGACAGAGCAAAATTGGTTGACAAAAGACCCGAAGTAGGTAGCCCAAGCTAGCAGCCATGCAACCAGCAATTATTGGCCACGGAGCCGATAACGAAGCCGAAGGAGATAGCGGGGGCCATGGATCCATTTCAAGTAGACTGGCCCAAAGCGAAGCGGATGCTTAAAAATTTGAGGATAAGGCCGGGAGGGACGGCTTAGGGAGCCCGAGCTCGGGAGGACACATCCTCGGGCACTTTGCCCTGCTCGGAGCGAGGGGGATCGACCGGCGGTGGGGCTTGCCGAACACGCTCCGCACATTCCCGGAAAGAAGACTGGACGACTTCGACGATCCGAGGGGCGATGAGGTCTTCATACTTACCGAAGGCCTCCCTGAGAACCTCGAAGATCCTCTTCCCCAGGGTCTCGACGACGCCCTTCTCCACCTCCTCTGCAAGCCGCATCACCTGGCGCCGATCCAACAATTCCCTCTGAAGCTCCTCCCTCTCCAGGCGGAACGACTCCGCCGCTTCCTCAGCCGACTGATGAGCATCCTCCAGCTTTCCTTGGAGGTCAACCACTCGTCCCTCCAACTCGGCCACGCGGAGGTTGAGACGCCGAGACTCCATCTGGGCCTCCGTCATAGCCACCTCAGCCGCCCCGGCCCGCTCCTGAGCCCTCATGCAGGACTCCTCCAGCTCCCTCAAGCGGACGGCTCGACACTGCAACTCCACAGCAAGCGCTGAACCCTGAAAAGACGAGACATGGGCTAAGAAGAGGATAAAGAGAAAGAGAGGATAGCTAGATAACCGAACCTGTTGAAGGATCCAGACCAAGGAATCCGACATCTTGTCGGCCGGGATCTTCTTGAGGAAGCTGCGATCCCGGGGAGGGACGGAGACCTCGGCAACCTGCTGGGCCAGAGCTCGGTCAACAAACATAGAACTCCCAGGGACAACGATCGAAGCCAAGTCACTCGCCAACAAGGTCCCGACCCCCGGTGATACGGGCGAAGACGCTGCGAGGGGGGTGGCAGACAAAGCTGCCGAAGGATCCCCGGCGGTCGCCACGGGAAGCGCGGAACCTGCCGGACTGGAGGGATCCACGTCCTCCCTCCTCTTCTTTCCCCCGTAGGGCTCCGAAGGCGCCGGAGGGGAACGCTTCCGCCCCCGCACCATCCTCACCCCCCGGAAGGGGATCGCCAGAAGAAGAGGCGGGAGGCGCGGCCACCACCTTACCCACGGAAGGCTCGGCTCGGCGCACTTCCTCCTCAACGGTCCTCCGAGGCGCCCTTCCAGAGGTACTACCTCGGCTCCGAGCGGCCCCACGACGGATCAGCTCATCGACGTCACGGACGAATTCGCGGCCAGCCATCCCTGCAAAGGAGACCGAAATCAGGATGAGTCATAGGGCGATCCGGGGATGAAAAAGCAACCTACCCGGAGACCACAAGACGGCCTTCAGGAGTAGGTCGTCCAACAAAAACCAGATGGACTTCGTTTCCAAAGGAAGAGCCAACAGAAGCGCAGCGGCTACCCGGTCGGCGTCTGAGAGAACTAACGACGGGCGAGGATGGACAGAACTGCCCCAGCTTGTTAGAATCTGGGCCTCACCCAAGAAGACCACGAAAACATAATCCGAGTTCCAATCCCCTGACCAGCGGGGTAACCCGATCAGGCATTCCCTCCTCGAACGGGCTCGGAGTAGCAGCCATGACCCCGGACCGACCGTCTGGACCTGGTAAAAGTGGAAGAGAAGGGGGAGAGACGGCTCCAGACCACGGGTACAGCAGAGCGTTACGAAGCCCGTCAGTACCGCGATCGAACACGGGGTGAACTGACACAGGGACACTGTGAAATGTTCCATGACCTGGATGAAGAAGGGATGGAGCGGGAAGCGAAGGCCCAGGTGGAACATCTCGACGTAGACGCCGACCTCATTGCTCCTCGGAAGGCAAATCCGCTCGTCGACAAATGGAACCCGAACCTCGTATGGGAAGCAGAGATATCTTTCCCGGATCTCCGCGGCCACCGAAGGAGGAGTCCTCGACGGCGTACGGAGGACAACCGGGGCACATTAAGCCGTACGGCAGCCGACGCCACGTCATCACGGGCGTAGTCTGGAAAAGGTTTCTCCTTCCCCTTATCCTGAAGAGAACGACTCCCGGCGGGGGAACCTGATCCCCCTAGCCGGGGCTCACCCCGCCTGGACTCCGAAGGATCCCTTACCCTTTGACCAGAACCGCCTATCCTAAGGGCAGTCATAAGATGAAAGCGAGAGAGGAATTACCTTTTTTCGACTAGTCTGGAGAAGGCAAGGAAGCGAAGGCAACGGGAAACTCCGAGTTGTGGAAAGCTTTGAATACCGGGAGAAGCAAGAGAGAAGTGGAGATCAACGCGGCTGAGGATCTTATATACCGGGCGCAGGGGTGAATTCGAAGCGGCTGACAAGAACACGCGGCAGGCTTCGAAGAACTGGCGGCGTTTCGAAACCGGCGCCAGGGGAAGTCCAATCGATCCGCCTCATCATGACCTACATTTATGACCACGCCTCGGCTGAAGCGCCACTCGGAACCCCAGGAGGCGAAGCGGTTATACCAAGCTAGCCGAGGCCGATCGATCCCACCGATGGCGGCGCCCGAACCCCTCAGCTTCTCAATTGAAAACGGCCCCGCGAACGGAGGGGGTAAGTTTGCAGCCACACGTGGCGGCATCAGAGGACCGACGGCGCTTCGGAGCCCGCGCCTTAAAAATATCGAACGGGCCCACCCATGATGACGACTAATAAATGAGTCGGCATCGACTGGCGAGCTTGTCAAAATCGGCAGAGGTCACATCGGCCGAGCCGAACAGGCCGAAGCCAATCAACTCGACCGATGGGGGCAATTGTTATGCCTATTTGACCGAGACCCCAAAAGACACGAGCCCAGGAGCCCGACTACTGGTCGAAGGCCCACCTGCATCCTCAAACCCATTCAACAAAGGCCCAGTAAGGGATCTTCTCGAATGTCGATCCGACCCGGCCCCGATAACCCGCTGGACACTCACCCACTCCTGCGAAAACCGTTCCCCCGAACGCGCGACCACTAAAAGGCGGTAATGGGGAAGTGCTGGAATGGCGAAGAGAGCGGCGGCGAGGGGGCGGATTGATGGGGCACGATCGAGGGCGGGCGTGGGACGTGGGCCAGAGGCAATCACGCAGGGAGCTCTACAAAAGGGCTCGGAGAACGACGAAGAAAGGGACCGCATCTCAGGTAACAAAACCTAAGGTACTCCATCAACGACCTCGTTCACCCAATTCATCTCCTTCCTCCCCCGCTCGCGCCGAGAGACGCCGTTACGATCTCCTCACGAGTCGAACCGTCTCCGCCGGGCCTCCTTTCTCAGATCACTATCTGACTTAGGCATCGGAGGGGATTTGGCCGGAACCAAGGTCCGGCCCCCTGACGAGCGTTCTCGTCTACGCAGGTGGACAGCTGATCAACGGGCCGAGGCTACCCCTCGCCCCTCTCCGACCACTCGATCGACTGGATAGTGAGACTTCCCCTCACCGTCAGCCTGCCGAGGCCGAGCACGCCCTACCGAGGTCGAGCGTCTTAGTCGGGTCCGAGACTCCCCCTCGCCGCCCGTCGGCTGTGCATCTACCCGGGCGACTGAGGCTACCCCTCGTCCCCCTTTCCAGCCGAGGCCGAGCACGTCTATCCGAGGCCGAGTGTCTCAACCAGGGCCGAGGCTTCCCCTCGCCCCTTCTGCACCAATTCGAAGCCCCCCAAGGGACCCAAAGCGGGCCCCTTGACCACGTTGACCGGGTTCTCCATGGTCAACGCTTTGTAGTGAGAAAACACTCTGAAACACGGTGATTTGACACTGTTACAGCATTGGCCATGCCCACCGAAGGGGAGATGAATATCCTCGTCGGACTAAAGAGGCCTACACAAGAGATGTTGGGGTCCATCAGAACCACGAGGTCCGTGTGGAAGCCTATCCGCTTGCCTAGTCAAAACCAGGTTATATTCTGCCCGTTAAGCCCTCAGACTTTAAGGAAATCGTTAATAATAGGCATATTCATGACGGTGTAAGGAGACATCGGTTACGCCCATTTTTTAGGGACGATCGTGCCATTATTATTGCAAGGCCGTTATCTACCAACGGCACGGAGAGGGCATCTCTACTTATAAATAGTCTAAACGTCGACTGAATAAGGAATCAAGCTCCAGATGTACTGATTACTAGGTAATCTGACAACGTTCTCATCTTTGACTTTCACTTATTATTCTTCCTCCATAACTCGGTGTGACAGCCTATGAACGACCTCCCTCAGGTCGATCTAGCTACCCCGAGTCATTTTGAGTCCTGTATTGAATTAAGCATGGGAATGGATTTGGGTCGGAACTCAGATCGACTCCCTAACGATTGTCTATGTTACAGATAAGTCTGTCATCAACCCAACAAACAGCTCAAAGATAGGTCGGGCTTCATCTTAATAGCTCGATCTCGCTCTCTCAAATTCAGCCATCTTCAGGTCCTATCCATCAGCTGACACAGCGCCACGTCACCGGAGACGTCCACGTCAACTCAACCTTACTGTTCGACGAAGTCATTCGTCAACAGTTGGTGCCGACTGTGGGAATACCAGAGTCAACATCATTGTCACTGCTTCACAAAATGGCAATGTCGGTTCAACCCACCAACACTGGACCATTTCCTGGCAGGGACCCTGATGCTCCGCTCATTGAAAACGATGCCAGTTCTTCTTCAGAGGGAAGACCAGTGCTACAGCTGGTCACTCAGACACAATTCAGTACGTTCACGCAAGCGGTCAATGCTAGCCTTAGGGCACTGACTACTATCATCGAACAAATGACGCGACAACGATGCGGGTAGATGCGGTGGAAAAATAACTTGTACCAAGGAGACAGAGAGCTGACGAACCGAACTCAGAGCGGCAAGTCGACCCTCTGCTTGAAGCTACCCCCCATCCCAGCAACTGCCCATGGTCAGCAATGAAGTGGGAGGTCATGGTGACCATACGGATGGCAATAACCACTCTGCTGGGTGATCGATCACAGGGCCCCGGACCCTCCAACAATGGGAGAACTTCTCGCCGCCCCACTCATAGTGACTTGGAGCAAGCAAAGGACCATCACACCCGTGATCGCAGTCGCAGTCCTCCCCAGAGGCCCACGACTTGGTAGAAACGAAAGAGTCGAGGGGGCAATTCTCTCCCTCCACTCTCCCAATCGTTCGGGAAGGGGGCCATGTCGATTCCTCCACCTCCTCCACCTGTCAGCAGACCCAAGGTCGCGGCGACACGCCACATTCTTATTCTCCTTCTTTTGGTTCGGAGGACGAGCGCGACCCGCTGAAGAAGAATATCACTTCAGTCCCGCACTTGCCAAAATTCAAGCTGCTCTCCTTGGCTTAATACGACGGTACGGGTGATCCTCGTGAGCATGTTTGGAAATACAAAAGCGTGATGGAACTCCACGGAGTAGATGAACCATTTCTATGCCGAGCTTTCCACACGACGTTGACCAATGTGGCCGATGAATGGCCTAACAGTGTACCCAATTGTCTTGCCCCCTTCTCTAAAATACCTGAGAATTACGAGTTCTTCCCATGTTCTCCTAGAGATACAAGGGTGATACGGCCGCGATATATTCGGATCCAATGCTTTAACCCCTTAAATCCAAATACATCCAGCATAAAATTTGTGGAAATCTATAACAAACAAGCAGGCCACTGCAAATACTTAAATAATACATACAACAGAAAAGAACAACTGCATATGCTCAATACAAGATTTAGAATACAAAAGAAACACCATATTATTATCTAACATATCAAAAGTACATCTGGCGTCTACATAAAAGAAACTGGCAGGAACAAAAGTATATATAACTACAAACCCAAAAAGTGTCCATACACAGGTAAAATGTACCCACTAATCTACCCAGAGAAGTCAACCCATGACGCCATCATCTGTGGGTTCTACCTCAAGCTCCTCCACGGTCCAAACGCTCTCCTGTGAAAGGGTCATGTCTTGCAGTCTCAAACTCTAAACCTAAGGAAAAGAGGGATAGACACGTCAACGCGTGACTAGTAGGAACTACACAACTCTCGGTATAGAACATTATGATTAATATTGTTACAGAAAAGGAACATCCAATCATCATATACACGTCTATAAGAAAAGTGTCACAACGAAAGTAAAGAATTTTCATTCATTGGTAGTTATTGTTATCATGGTAGTTGAACTAATCTTTGGAACTTTGAGTAAATCATAAACCCTAAGGCTCTGGATCTCACCCAGGGTGGGTGGTACTCAAACTACCCCGCCAGTGGTACACGAGCACTGATCATTTTTAACAGGGCCTCTCGAACCTCCCCCATTTTGGGAGGGAGAATCACTCGCCACATAGGTAAACTACCTCATCGTGCATCACGAGTACACCCATGGGCATCTCCACCTCTGTCCACCTCCCATATCAATAGTCGGGGATGCGAGGGAGACACATATCCTCACTGTTCTAGACCTTACTCCTACAATTTACTCAATTTTCCTCTGACACATTATTGAAATACTCACCCACCTTAGAGTTGATTTAATATCACAGGTTAAGTCACTCGGGTGCTCACTCATCCTATAATTGTTTATGTATCATCACATTCCTCTTTCTTCTGTGGCCACTTTCATCACCAAAGTCATATTTTTTTCATTTCAAGAATCATCTTAGCACAATACCACAATAATACCAATCCACAATTCCAACATTATTATTCTCACATAATGAATAAGCATGAACTTCATAAATTACACTTATCATTACTTCTAACATGAATTTCCACAATTCTTAGCCAATTCTTAACTCAATCTTAGCAAGAGCTTTTACATGTCATAAATTTTCTTATAAACAATACTCATTACTTTTTTAACTACATTCAAACTAAAATTTAGTTCAACTATCATAATAACAATAACTACCGATAAAGGGAAATCGTAAGGTAACTAGTGTGAATGATAAATCAGTTTGGAGAGGTAAACATCCTAACAAACAGGCAAATGGCTTTCTCTGAAAACTCAAGCAAAGGTTTCGATAGAATTGGATGTACCGATGGAGACGTGAGAAACTATGAAAGAGACAAGAGAGAAAAAAGGCATAGTCACGACACGAATGATGATGGATTATTTCAACTAGCAACAAGAGCAGAATCCATCATTTTATTCTGTTTATGAAGTTGATAATAAGAAGTGATTAGCTCCTTAGTATTGGGTGACCAGTATCGCTAGAGTGACGTATAAACACTTTGGTGATGTGGTTTCATTGGATGCCACACACAACATGAATCAATATGGCTTGGTGTTTGTACCTTTTTGGCATAAATCACTATTAGCAAATAATTTTCTTAGTGTGTGGTTTGATTCCAAACAAAGAGACAAATTCGTTTGGATACTTTTTATTCTACACACACACACCATAATTAATCATAACACGTGACCATAAGTCACGAGGCATTCAAAATATTCCCTTGAAAATTTTCAACCCATTCAAAATCTTCCCCCCAAAAAATTTGCAACCTCCTCAAAATTCACCCAAAAAAATTTGCAGTCACATTCAAAATATCCACCAAAACAATATTTTTTAACCACGTTCAAACTAAAATTTAGTTCACCCAAAGAATTTCGTTCCCTTAAAAGTTTTAATTTCTCCAAAGTTTACTTCCATTCAGATTTTGTTTATCCCAAAATTTAAATTTTGGTTCCACCAAGAAAATTTAGTCCACCAAAAATTATAGTTTCCTAAAATTTAGTTCCCCACAGATTTACTCGCTTTAAAATTCAAAATTTTAGTTCCTTCAAAATTTGTTTCCACCAAAATTTTAGGTTTTTCCCCAAAAATTTCCACCAAAACTGTAGGATCTCTCCCCAAAATTTTCACAAACTCATATCCTAACCATTGTTTCTTTAAGAAATCACAGCCCTCTTTCTATTATCCCTTTTGTCCTAGTCAACAAACAGATTCAAAAGCATCCCTCAATTGTGTATAGACTAGTCATAACCTATGGCCTTAGGTCATGAGGCATTTAAAATATTCACCAAAAAATTTCAACCCATTCAAAATCCGCCACTAAAAAAACTTTACGGCCGCTTCAAAATCTTGCTAAATTTGCAGCCACCTTCAAAATATCCACCGAACAAAATTTTTTAATAACAGTCACATTAAAATTTAGTTCTCCTCAGAGAATTTTATCTCTCCAAAAATTTTAGTTACACACAAAATGTAGTTCCCTCCGGATTTAGTTTCCCAAAATTTAGTATCAAGAATTAACATTTTCCAAAATTTTAGGGTCCCCTAACTTTCCCTCCAAAATTTTAGGGATTTCCTCTAAATTTTCATAAACTGCCATCCTACACATTGGTTACTCAAAATTCAATCACACCTATCTTTCTACCCACCCTTTTTCCCTAGTCGACAACCTCATTCAAAAACATACATCAATTGTATAATTTTAGTTCCCTTAAAATTAAGTTCCCTTCAGATTTAATTTCTAACAAAATTTTATAATTTTCCACTAAAAAATTTTCCCTCTAATTTTTTTCAAACAAACCTTCTATCCATTGATTGCTCAAGATTCAATCTCAACCATCCTTTTACCCATCCTTCTACCCATCCCCATAGGTCAAAAGGCATTCAAAATATTTTTTCAAAAAATTTTAACTCATTCAAAACCCTCACATAAAAAAATTTACAGCCTTTTCAAAATCATCCAAAAAACTTGCAGCCACCTTCAAAATATTCCTCCCTAACAAATTTTCTTAACCACATTCAAACTAAACTTTAATTTCCCTAGAAGATATAGACCCTCCTAAGAAATTTCAGTTCCTCTAAAGATTAATTCCATCCAGAAATAGTTTCCACCAAACTTTAAAATTTTAGTTTCCTTCAGCTTTAGTTCCTCTTAAAATTTTAAATCTGTTATGAAGTGATTTCTGGGGAGGACCACATGCCTTTATTTATAGGGGAATATGGAAGAGTTGAAACAATGGTGGGATACAGTGTTTATGTAGGATCCAAACTCCTAATCTGCTACCGGAAGATATGCCTGATTTGGGCCTATAATGGGCCTACATAAGACCACTCATAACATTCTTCCTTATCCATCCATAAGTATGAACTCATATTTATGAATACTTCGAGATTTCGAGTATTTTGTGAGTATCACTAGGGGTGAATACTTCGTGATCAAGAGTTAATGAGATTTTCCTCGGTAAAACCTTTTGTTATGGATAACCCAGAGGAATAAACCATAGCTGGAAAAAGATTACAATTCTCTTTTACCTCCATTGATCACTATAGCTATTAGACTTGCAGATCACTTAGGCATGTTACATTAGTTCTATTTACAGCATTTCGAAAAGTATGTATAAATTACAGATATCACCATTCTTTGGCAGCTACTGGATCCAAAAGGGCTCTGGAGAATGTGCTTTGTCTTGTCACCTCCGATGTGGTCTCATCAAATTTAGGGTAAGCATGCAGCGTGGTCTTCAAACTATGTGTATCACGCCCAGCTCTCCAAAATCCACAGAAATACGTACATTTCTGGTATTCGTAGGATACAAAGTGCAACAAGGCTGCAGTAGTATTCGAACCCAAGGCTTTGACCCATTGACTTCAAACACCACTAAGCATAAATTGTGATTACAAGAGAAAATACATTCTTGCAGGCCACTGCTACTCACTGGAATAGTACAGATTAGAAATAAAGAAATGCTCCAACACAGAATAATCCACAGACAATATCAGAGATAAACAACATTACATATACATTAATTATAAGGGAGTACATTACATACACATATCCACTGTTCAGGGGTACAAAAATGGGAACCTCAAAAGGAACTCCCAACCCCACAAAAGAAAGGTATCCATACTGTAATGGTCCCTAGTGCCATATACAGTAGGGTGTTTGTATTTGTATGAAATATAGTGTATGTATATTTGAATACATGTGTAGTGTGTACAAAATTGGAGTGCAATATGTGCAGTGTATGTTATTGTGTAGTGATATGTTGGTATATTAATAGTAGTGTATTGTTGCTTATTGTTGGAACAGAATTATTAGTGCGTTATAGTATTTGTATTAATAAGGATGTATATGTGGTTGTGTGAAGCTACTACATGTGTATATATATGAGTGTATGTTGATACATATGGCATATATGTATGTGGTATATGTGCTTGGATGTACTAAGAGATGACAATGACCTATATGTAAAGATATGTGAAGGGATGTGTAAGTGTATGTGTGTATACACTATGCATGTATGGATGCATGAATGAGGGTGTGTATGTGGACTGGTGTGAAAAGGGATTGGGTAGTGACATTGTTGTAATTAGGTAAGGTGTGTGTGTATAGTATAGAGGTGGGTGTGCATAGTAATGGTTATTTCGTAATATCCTAGAAGTTGGAGGGGGTAAGTGATGAGGGTGTTTTAGTCTTTTCATATGTTTCATGGTTATCTTAAGGAAGAGTGTGGAAGGATGAGAGATATTTCCTAAGAGAATTCTAGAGCTCTCTCCCCCTTTCTTTTTTTCTCTTCTCCTCTTTTCTTTTTCCTCAAGTTTCTCCCCCCGTTTCCCTTCACAATTTCGTTCTCCCCCTTTGCTCTCATTTTTTTCAAGGAAAAATCCTCTTTTCTTCACCTTTTAGAGCCCTAGTTGTTATGCTAGAAAGTGGGAGTTTTTGGAAGCTTAAGGAGGAGGGTTCAAGCACAAGAAGGGAGCCTTTGTGGAGAGTTTTGAAGGGTAATATGCGACTCTTAAAATGGTAGGATTCCATCTCCAACTAGTGTTAGTGTATCTTAAGCATGAGAAATTAAGTTAATCTTAGTTTAATGACATTAGTTTTCATTTTGGATGATTGCTTAAATTACGGACAGATTTACATGCTCAATGATTTGCTCATTTCTCCTAATATAGCTCTGAGGTTGATCTGGAATTTTTATGGCATAAGTATTGGACTTTTATCTACAACTTTCATGTTGAGAACTTTTGTTAATTCGAACTGCATTAGGGGTAAGAATTCTTTCTTTGCAGTACGTCTGATTTTTACCCAGTCTGGACACAGTTTGGCAAAACATAGATCAGTCACTGCACACTTCACAAAAATTGGTGATCTTGGTCTCGTTGGAAAGATAACAAATTTTTCTACAACTTTTTTGTAGAATACATTTTCGAGATTCAAACTGCAACATGACTTAAACTGGCAATCTTTACAGCTCTTAGAATCTGTCTGGAAAACAGTTTTGATAGGTCTCATGAAACAATTCACCATACATCGCACAGTGGGAATTTTCTCTTGAAACTTTGTCAGTGAATCCACAACACATATGTCTACAACTCTTAAGGAAAAAACATTGATGTTTAATACAAATATTTGGAGCAATATGCCTCTGTTTAGGACTGCCCTGTTATTTCCAGAAAATGGGTTGCATGAATATGTTGTTTTGTCTTCGATTATGGATCTCCATGTTTTGTGGCTTCACTATATGATTGTTACATGGTTCATCAGTTATTTATTTGGCCTCCTCATGTCTCATAAGGTTGTTAATTATCATTTATGTTCAATATCTTGGTGATTTAATTGTTGATAACAATGTTGACCTTCAAGTGGTATTGATGTTGGCAAAAGAAAGCAAGTTTGGATATGATCATATTAGGGACACGATGGGTGGAGTGCACGGGCATGGACAAAGTGCCGCGGTAGGAGACGGGAGAATACGCCGTTGGCCATCTTTTGATCCATTAGGCGACTCCGTATTGACAACGGAGTAGTCACGATACACTTGCATGTCGGCACATTCATGGGATCCCATTGCATTACATTGCATTGCATTGCATCTCATTGTAATTGCATTGTGTTTTATATGAATCATGGCATCATTGAGCATTATATGTGACTTGTGGTTATAGATGTGATTATTACCTTATATGTATGATTGTTGCCATGAATGCATGAATTGCTTGAAATGGTAGTATGTTGGAAAATTGAGGTGGTTTGCTTTTATTCGTGGACCTTAAGTAAGTGGAAATGTGATGGATGATTTTGCTATTATTGCCCTAATTATGATGGCACCATGGACATGAGGTTGAAAATGTTATTTGATGTTGTGAGAAATGAATGGTGGAGATATGTTCCATGTGACTAGTTCTATTGTTTTACTATTAACACTTAGTTTCCCATTATGAATGTTGTACTTGTTACATGTTGCCTCTTGTATATTATACTAGTATGTACACCTTGCCTGTTGTACGTGCACGCTTTCACATGTTCATAACAATAATTGTTACTTTCTTTACTGCAGTAGATGTTTATACCATGTTATATACTCTGCCTGCTCACGTGCATCTTTTACATGCTCATGTAAGGGCTAGTTGGGGTATGGTATTCCTACTGGGTCACGCTTTGACGTTCCCCACCGTTGAATTTTCAGGTTCAGGCGTTAGAGTTGGTTGGTGGCTATGCGGTAGAGCAGTGGAATTCTGTGGATGAGTTAGGTTGGGGTGGCGAGGGAAGAGGAGAGGGTGTTTGTATTTTTGGGTTTTGTACTTTTGGGGTTTTGTTTGGGTAATGACGAGTTGTTAATGATGGATGTATGTACAAATGGATGATGTATATAAATCAGACTTTACCTTGGGTTTAGTTGTTGTACAGTTCCCTCTGTGTTTTCTCTCTGGTTGTCTATATTGTGATTATGTGTTGGCAGTGTGTTGGTTGCCTTGTTGGGAACATTACAGGCACTGCCCCACCAGTGCGCAGTGGCCTGCTAGCTTTTTGTATATCTTTTCTTTTCTACCTTCGTAACACTCGCTACTCTGGGAGAACCTAGGACGGATTCGTACTTTCCGGGTATCCTAGGGAGCGGGGCGTTACAGTTGGTGGCCCATGCAGGTCACCGCATTGCTGCTGCGTATGGGTAGTGCATGTAGTGTTCCGAGGGTAGTTGAGTCTTAAGGTGGGTAGGCGTATAGCCTTAGGGTAGATCCCTTAGGTTAGATAGTCTGAGGACGGACTGTATTTTAAGATGGGTAGATTGTAATGGTCCCTAGTGCCATATACGGTAGGTTGTATGTATTTGTGTGATATATATTGTATGTATGTTTGAATACATGTGTAGTGTGTACAAAATTGGAGTGCAATGTGTGCAGTGTATGTTATTGTGCAGTGATATGTTGGTATATTAATAGTAGTGTATTGTTGCTTTTTGTTGGAACAGCAATATTAGTGTGTTATAGTATTTGTATTAATAAGGATGTATATATGGTTGTGTAAAGCTACTACATGTGTATATATGAGTGTATGTTGATACATATGGCATGTATGTATGTGGTATATGTGCTTGGATGTACTAAGAGATGATAATGACCTATACGTAGAGATATGTGTATGGATGTGTGTGCATGTAAGTGTATGTGTGTATGCACTATGCATGTATGGATGCATGTGTAATGCCCTACCAGCTACTGCACAAGTACTAGAGGGGGGTGAATAGTACTTTAAAATAATAAGGAGTATAATTCCAAATTAAATTGCAAACAACTACCAAATCAATTTGCAGAAGCTTAAATTGAATGACAACACAAAATTAACAATGCAAACAAACGAAGTTAATGGGTTCGGATCCACCCAAGTCTCCCCGACTTGTTCCCGGTGATCCTACGTCCCAACCACCCGGATCCCCTCCGGATACTTGAGTTAGAAACCCTAACTCAAGATTTCCACTATGAATATCTTGTGAAAAACCTTCACAAGATCAAATCATACATGCAATGGCAAAGTGAATCCCACAACCCGGGATCACAAACTTCTCTCACAACCGAGAGAACCAATTAGCAATATTAAAGAGTTTAAATGAAATTAAACAATCTTACCACAAAATCCTATACCTTGAGTTTTTCTTACCCAAATGGTGAAATGAAGGATTTGAGGAAGATGAAGTCACCAAGACCTAGCACCAAGGAAATGACCAGCAATCGGTGCCTAGGAATGAGTTGGAGACTTGGATCAAGCAATAGCTTGAAGAGCTCACCAAGAACAAGCTTCTCTCTAGATCTAGAAATGAGAAAGAATGGGTTTCTTGTGAGGAAGAGAGCTTTAGATTTGAGGGAGAATGGCTATCTCTTTAGAACTCAATGAATCTCTTAATGGCAGCTCTAACCTAGATAGAAATGACCTAGGTTCGTATTTATAGGGTCCCATAAAAACAAGTTAGGTCATTCACCAACGGATAGAAATCTGTGAGACTTAGTCGGTCAAAGAACAATCACTGACCGACTAGTTCATCAACTAGTCGGTCAGCCAAACAACGTGGACCGACTAAGAGTAGATCTGAGAAGAGATAGAATTTCAGACCTAGAAATCTAGTCGGTCCAAGAAGACTGTCTGACCGACTAGTTTCACAACTAGTCGGTCAGCCAATGAACGTAGACCAACTAAGAGGCAAAATAACTTAGTCTGAATGCAAAGTGACTTAGTCGGTCCAAGAACAAAAGTTGACCGACTAAATTGTCAACTAGTCGGTCACCAAACGTTCTTAGACCGACTAACGATAAACAGTAGCTTAGGAGAATTTTAGAGTGAACAGTAAGTCACAACTAATCGGTCAAAGAAGCATCACTTACCGACTAGTTCACAAACTAGTCGGTCGGTGAGTCAACGTAGACCGACTAACTGTAAACAGTAAAGTCCAAGAAATTAAGGAATCAAACTAGTCGGTCCAAGAACAGTTGCCGACCGACTAGATCACCATCTAGTCGGTCAGTACTTGTTCTTGTACCAACTAATATGCACAATAAAGTCCGAATCGAAGCGCGACGCTTCGAGGAAGTTAGAATGAACTTGTGCAAGGATCCTAGAGCTACGAAATGAGCGTAATGAAGATAGAAACGTAAGATATACTCAAGGCTTAACAATCTATCAATCGAAACTAAAAGACTATAAATAAAACCTTAATAAACGGTCTTCGAGATCTTCGATTGAATCTTCATAACTTCCAAAGCGTCGCAAGAGCTTCAACGAAGCTTTAGGCATGAATATGAGCTTTGGGAAGTGTTGAGATGTCGCTTTGAATGTTTTCGTGAATTTGGCGACGATCTCCAATACTGCGCTCACAAATAGTTA
The DNA here is from genome assembly GCA_030789695.1 of Scilla litardierei. NCBI lineage: Eukaryota > Viridiplantae > Streptophyta > Magnoliopsida > Asparagales > Asparagaceae > Scilla > Scilla litardierei. The sequence continues at coordinate 96,881,630 of CM061136.1, forward strand.
GTTCATGGATTATTTATGTTTGCTCATCATCAAAACCAAATCCGGGGAGTCCAATATTCAACATTCTCCCCCTTTTTGGTGATGACAAACCAACATAAATAATAATAAAAAATAATAATTCAAATGTAAAATACTTACTCCCCCTGCATTGATGACACGTTAATTCCAAAATGAATATATATGAGTTGCATCAATCAGACGAGTAAGATATATAATGAGAATCGATTTTTGAAATATCGGATTTTGAAAATCCTTATATATATCTTAACTCCCCCTGAATCTAACATATCAAACTAGATTCTTGGAAATTGAGTTAAATTTTCATTTGCGCTATTTATTATCATTATCTCTCCCCCTTTGGCATTATCTCAAAAACGGGGGGCATACAACGACAACAATTAGGAAATGGAAAATCCAACATCGGGAGTCGTAGACAAAGACAATGGACCAACTTGACACCAAGGGAAAAGTGTGGAAATCAAATCAAGGTGTGCCAAAATGTCCATTATCAAAAATAATAATCAAAATCATCAAAAATACCAAATAATTATTCATTTCTTGAATAAAGAAACATACTCTCCAATATTCAATATTCTTGGTTAATTTTGTGCATAGAAAACAATTCTATATAATAATAGAAATATAATCTATTTAACCAAGTTTTCATGCGTCGAGCGACGAGTTCACATTTTAAATGAATTCAACGAATATTAAAATTTGCACGACGAATAAAAGACAAAGTGAACGACGATGATCATATATATATATATATATATACAACATGAGTACATCCAAAAAGATATCACATCGAATATATGAGGTACATCAAATGAAGTGAGACACATCATCTATATAAACAACAAAAAGTACATCATCATCATCAACATCATCATATCATAAAATCCAACTCTGACATCCAGAAAGCACAAAAAAAATACATCAAAACATCTCTCAACCCCAGCCTAACCCAAAACACTCTCACTAAGATATATCATCCAAAGCGCAGTGGAGAGTCCTCGGAACAGACGATCACGAGGAGGAGGTTGGATCTGCAGCGTCCGTGGGTCCAGTCGACGGAGTGGACTCAGGCTCTGCAGGGAGTAGAGGTGTCTCAACAGATGGAATCGTCGGGGCAGGAGTGGAGATCTCAGCAACAGGCTCAACAGCAGCATGGGTCTCGACAGAAGCAGCAGCAGTGGCAGTGTCAACAGCAGCAGGAGAGACATGAGCAGGCTCGGAAATAGGGTCAGCAGCAGGCTCAGAAGGCTGAAGAGCTGAAGCAGTAGGCTCTGGAACACCGGTAGTGGTGCCAACTCCAGGATCAGAAGAGGAAACACCAGCAGAAGCAGCAGCAGTGGCCTCATCGCCACGGGCAAAAGAAGTGACAAGCTCGTCAAGCTCCTCATCGTCCATCTCCTCGGCCTCAGACACCGAAGGAGGAAGCTCAATCCCCATCGTACGAGCCATACGACATACGACCTCCTCAGTACGAGCCAAACGTGAGTCGTGCTGACGGAGAAGGCGTACAACATCATCCAATGTAGCAGGGGAAGAGGAGGCTGCAGCAGCTGACGGAGTAGACTGGGATGCAGATGCGGTAGACCTCTGCACGTGACGAAGTGCCGCTAGAGATTTCTTCACGGCCTTCGCGTTCAGAGGCGTACCCAAAGGACGCTCATCGTCAGGAGGGAGAGGGACTCGGAAATGACGGAATACGAGAGTCAACAGGCAAGGGTATGGAATGTGCGCAGACTTATTGGTCTTGCGTATACACTCGAAAGAATCCATCTTATCGAGTATCAAGCGAGCCCAATTAATCTCGCAACCCAAGAAAAGAGCGTAGATCAATTTCAAGAATGGCTGGGATGGGAGTGAAGAGGATCCATACTTAGGGAGGAGACACGACTTCAAGATCAGGTTAAGAACCCACGCATTCGGCTTGAAAGATTTCGAAGGAATACCAATGAATGCGGAGGGGATAACCTGGAAAATCTCAGAAAGAATAGACTGATCCAAGGAAGAAATGTCATCGACGGAAATGTCCGAAGGGAGAAGACCACACGACGAGCAACCAAGAATCTCCCCCAAGATTTCTGCCGTGAGAACTATAGGAGTTCCCAAGATAGTCGTCTCAATGGAGTGGCTGGCGTCGTACTGGCCTCGAAAGCGATTGGCATAGAACAATTTCACGAGGCGAGGATACGGTTTGGGATTGGCCTTGGGGTCGTATCGGAGATAATCAAGAAGGCCACTATATGACAGAAGATCAGCAAGGCCGAGAAAATCAGAAAACTGAACGTAATGCTCTAACAACAGTGGACAGTGTTCTATACGGTTGTACGCTGCGAGACACTGAGGGTCATCATGGCACAACGATATGTCTACACCGCCGACTGGCATAGGAGCTTTACCCTTAGCCTTACGGGTCTTCGGAGGTGGAGTGGGTTCCCTAGTAGGCTCATCCTCTGGGATAAATTCAGAGTCGGAATCGGGAGGAGTAGCCGGAGTCTGAAGTATGGGCTTTTTGGTCTTGGATTTGCGGGGTTTAGCTATCGCAGTCCTAGGCTTCTTAGGAGGAGGCGATGATGTAGAGGCTTGGGTCGACTTGGCACGACGCTTAGGCTTTGGGGGATTCCTAGGGTCGGAAGGCCCTACGGTCATAGGAGAAGCCCCGGAAGAGGCGATAGGAATTCTAGTCTTAGCCATAGCACTACGAGCACAAGCACACGACGATAAGATCAAAAACAACCTAGAGATCACAAGCTAACAAACCCTAAGATTCGAAAAACACAAGCCCTAGGTTAGAAATTGAAACCCTAGGAGCTAGAGCATGAAATCAAGGAGAGACAACCCTAGAATAGGAAATCGACACCTAGGAGAGGGGATTTTACCTAGGAGGAGGAGTCGACGGCGGCGGACGGCGGCGATCGACGGAGAAACGGCCGGAAGACGAAGGGTTTCGAGTGGGGGTTTGGGGTTTTCGGGCTGGAGCAAGTGAGAAGACCGACTAAATAATGATTTAGTCGGATGAAATAGAGTATAAGTCGGTCGGGAGACGAAAAGACTCAATTGCCCTAACACACTTAGTCGGTCACAGTTCAAGCACTGACCGACTAGATTACGATCTAGTCGGTCGGTCAATGAGCTTGAACCGACTAAGTCGAAACAGAGGCACAGAGAGATTTCTAGGGCAAGAATTAGTCGGTCGCAGTATATTCACTGACCGACTAGTTTTCCATCTAGTCGGTCGGTAAGTGTACTGTGACCGACTAATGAAAGAAAATGATAGGAGATAGATATAGGCTTGATCTAGTCGGTCTGAGTTCATTTGCTGACCGACTAGATGAGCATCTAGTCGGTTGACAAGTGAACTTAGACCGACTAGAGGAGTCCAAAAATTGATAATTGATTTCTCTTCACAAACCACTTGGATGAAATATCATAACTCACTCATTAGTCATCTAAATTACCCCATAAAACGTCGAAATCTTAAATACGACTTTCAAATACGAATTCGATCATAAATTCAAATAAATCACATAAAATTCCCAAAAATTCAATAAATCTAGCATGAATGAAATATCGCGAAATATAATAGCATGCAAGATAATTGAATGAAATATGAATCCTATATCTCGGATTCACCCATAATCCCCAATTCTCGACGCAACCGCACAAAGGAGTCCTCCTTTAGGGGTTTCGTGAAAATATCGGCGATTTGCTTTTGGGTTTCAACGTACACTAATATGATGTCCTTTTTAGCTACATGATCATCTAAGAAATGGTGTCGGACATCTATGTGTTTTGATCGGGAATGGTGCACCGGATTCTTTGAAAGACAGATAGCACTTTGGTTATCCACCATGATAGGGCTAGTATCACAATGAATACCAAAATCCTTCAATGTGTGTCTCATCCAAAGAACCTGGGCACAAGCGGCACCGGCGGCAATATATTCCGCCTCGGTGGTTGAAAGTGATACCGAATCTTGCTTCTTGGAAAACCAAGAGACAAGAGAATTTCCTAGAAAATGGCAAGTGCCACTAGTACTTTTTCTGTCGGATTTGCATCCCGCATAATCAGCGTCACTATATGAGACTAACTCATAAGTGCTAGATTTCGGATAAAGTAATCCAAAATCTAAAGTGTAACTTAGATAGCGAAAAATACGTTTAACCGCTACTAAGTGAGAATCCTTAGGTTGAGACTGATAACGAGCACATATGCATACGGCAAACATAATATCGGGCCTACTCGCGGTAAGATAAAGTAAACTACCTATCATACCTCGATATATACGAATGTCTACATCTTTTCCGCCCGTATCCTTGTCAAGATGCGTAGTCGTGCTCATTGGAGTCTTTTTCCCGGAGGCATTCTCCATTCCAAATCGCTTTAGCAACTCCACCGTGTACTTTGTTTGGTGGATGAAGATTGCATCGTTCAATTGGCGAATTTGGAGACCTAAGAAATATTTGAGTTCGCCCATGTGGCTCATCTCAAATTGTTCCTTCATAACATTAGAAAACTCTTCGCAAAGAGCAAAGTTAGTAGCACCGAAAATGATATCATCAACATAAATTTGAACTAATAAAATATCATTATTCGCATGCTTAATAAAAAGTGTTGAATTGGCTTCACCCATTTTAAAATTCAAATCCAAAAGAAAATTCTTTAGGCGATCATACCAAGCTCGAGGAGCTTGTCTCAACCCATAAAGAGCTTTCTTTAGTTTAAAAACGTGATTTGGAAATTTTTCATTTATGAAGCCCGGAGGTTGAGAAACGTAAACTTCCTCAACGACATCTCCGTTTAAAAATGCACTTTTAACATCCATTTGAAATAATTTAAAATTCTTATGGCATGCAAAAGACAATAATAATCTAATTGATTCTAATCTAGCTACCGGAGCGAAAGATTCTTCGAAATCGATACCTTCCTCTTGTCGATAGCCTTGAGCAACTAACCGAGCTTTGTTCCGGACGACGACTTGGTTTTCGTCGGTTTTGTTCTTGAAGATCCACTTTGTCCCTATGACGGTGTGGTTCTTCGATGGCAATGGAACAAGCTCCCATACCTCATTCCTCTCGAATTGAATGAGCTCCTCCTCCATGGCTAAGATCCAAGCGCTATCTTCGCATGCTTCATTAATATTCTTTGGCTCTATCGATGAGGCAAAGGCACAATTTGCGAAGTGGTGAACTTGCGATCTCGTCTTGACACTATCATAGATATTGCCAATGACTTGCTCATGGGGATGGTCACGAACCGAATGAAGCCGTTTGGGAATACCTTGATCACTAGGAACATTCTCAACAACTTCATTAGTTGGGTTAGTCTCAATAGAATCAATAGAATCATTAGACTTAGAATTATCAAACGAATCACATAAAACATCCAGAGAATCATTATCATTTGAAATTCTAGTTGGAACAAATCCTTCATTAAATGAGACATGAAGCGACTCCTCGATCGTTGAGGTTCGTTTGTTGAATATCCGGTAGGCTTTGCTACGCGTAGAATATCCAACAAAAATCCCCTCATCGGATCTTGGATCGAATTTGTCCAAACTACCATATGTGTTCTTAATAAAACATTTCGAACCAAAAACACGAAAATGTTTAACTTGAGGCAACCTACCAAACAACAATTCATAACAAGTTTGTTTAGTGCCGGGCCTCAAAAGTATTCTATTAAACACATAGCAAGCGGTGTGTACCGCTTCCGCCCAAAATTGATGGCCAAGTTGGCTATCATAAAGCATAGTGCGAGCACACTCCACTAGCGTCCTATTCTTTCTCTCAACTACACCATTTTGAGGAGGTGCACGAGGGAAAGAGAAGGTGTGAGTAATACCAACTTCATCACAAAATGTCTCAAAAGACTCATTCTCAAATTCACCTCCATGATCACTACGAATAGTGACAATGGTGGTTCCTAAGAGATTTTTTACTTTCTTAACAAAAATTGTGAAGTTTTCAAAAGCTTCATTTTTATTACACAATGAAAATACCCAAGTAAATCTTGAATAGTCATCTACGATGACAAGTCCATACCTTGCATTTCCTAAGGAAGCTACTCTAGTTGGCCCAAATAAGTCTAGATGTAATAGCTCTAGTGGCCGTTTAGTAGAGATGCTTTTCTTAGGTTTAAATGAAGATTTAGGAAGCTTGCCACGTTGACAACAATCACAAAAACTTTTCTTTTCAAAAACAAGCTTCGGAAAACCTTTAATAGAATTTAATTTCGAAAGCTTATAAAGTGTTCCAAAGTTCACATGTCCAAAGCGTCGATGCCATAAGTGTTGTTCACTTGTGTTGGCAACGAGACATTGTTCATATGACTTAGGAAGATCCAAAATATAAATGTCTTTATGACGAGTTCCGGAAAATAATAATTTATCATTATCTTTTCTTAAAATATGACACAATCCTTTCGCAAAGCTAACTTTGTAACCTTTGTCACAAAGTTGGCTTATTGAAATAAGATTATGATTTAAACCACTAACAAGATAAACATCACTAATTAATGGTTTAGAAGGGTTACCGACTTTACCAACACCTATGATGGTTCCGCTCTCGTTGCCTCCAAATACGACGCGGTTTCCATTCGCAATGGGAACCACTCCGGAGAGCAATCGAGCGTCACCCGTCATGTGTTTTGAACACCCGCTAGCGAGTATCCAATTCCCTTTGGAGCTAAATTTAAATTTGTTGCTCCTCTTCTTTTTCTTTTCCTTGAGCACCTAAAGATAGACACTTTCATATCATGGTACCCAAGGTCATTGGGTCCAAGGGATTAGACCTTTGGAAGCCAAGTCCAAGTGGACTTAGACTTCCCCACATAATTCTTACTATGTACAACATCCGAAAAATAAGCATTCATATACATTTGTTTTTCGTCCATGCTTGTGTCCTTTGGGCTCCAAATAGTGAAAATTTTGGGAGCCATCATCCTATTGGGTGCATGCATGCGACGTTGATTTCTACGTGATGCATGTTGTGGATAGGCATATGGGACATGATGGAATGGTGCACGATGAGAATTATTCATATGATGTGATGGGTGTACATATGCATGTGTGGGAACACGTGCGTGAGGGTGTCTCACATGGTGTGCACGTGCCCGAGAATGTGTTGCATAAAAATCATCATATGTGTGAGCCGGTGGAGTAGGACGTGTGTTCCTACGTGGCATGGTATTGGTGTACATGTAGGCATGCCCCTTCTTTAGAGGTCCACCCAAAGTGGGTTTCTTTCCGAAAGAGGGTGTGGATGAGGTGGAAGCACCATTGGTAGATGAACTACCAATAGAGTGTTTGCTCCCACTCGTTGAGGCTTCGGAAGTTGGCCTTACAAAAGTAGTGACCGACTTGGATGAATTTCCCATCATATACCCCAAGCCAATGTGGTGTTTGGCCGGAAGTAAATCTTTTAGGATATTATCCAAATGGCCCTTACCCTTGTTGAATTTGTTGATTCGGCCCAATGTGTCCTCATATTTCTCTTTGAGAGAACGCAAAGAAGTATCCAAAGTGGATATTTGCGATGTGAGCACATAAACACGAGATTTAAGATTCTCGTTCTCAATACTCAAAGTCGAGTTTTGAGAAGTTAAATCCGCTATCTCATGTTCTTCCGCATCCTCAATGCTAACATGTTCAAGTTTAGATTTGAGATTCACAATCTCATTTCTTAACTCTTCAACAACGGTGTCGTTGTTGGTGATGATATTCTTAGGCGATGTTTGAATGCTAGCTAGGTCATCTTTTACTTTAGTATATCGATTTACTAACTTAGTGTATTTTGACCAAAGTTGAGAGTTAGCATTTCTAAGATCATCCATCGTTACCTCATCGCTTTCGAAATCACTATCATCGGAAGAGGAGGATCCTTGATCTTGCTCCTCTCTTGCCATGAAACACATGTGCGCTTGCTCCACGTGCTCATCGTCCGACTCACCGCTTGAAGAATCATCGGAGTCGGTGAAGGTAGCTCCGACAAGTCCCTTCGTGTTTCCTTTCGTGTACTTCTTGGACTTGTCATACTTTGGCGCCTTCCACTTCTCCTTTTGCTTATTGAGGGGACACTCCGCTTTCATGTGTCCCGGCTTATTGCACTTAAAACACAAAGGAGAGGAAGAGGCGTTAGAAGAACCAAATTTACCTTTGGTCTTGAAGTTACCTTTTCGGAAGAAACGGTTGAACTTCTTGGCCATGAGTGCCATGGATTCCAAGTCCAACTTGTTTTCCGATTCTTCATCATCGGTTGATGTGGATGTGGATGGAGCGGCTTTGAAAGCAATAGCCTTCTTCTTTGGCTCGTCTTGCTTTAGATAAGACTTCATCTTTTCTTGCAATTTGAGCTTGCTATCCTTGCGTACCTCGTACGACATTAAAGTACCCATTAGTTGAACTACGGTGTACTTATTCATGTCATTATCTTCCTCGATGGCGAAGGTGCGTTTCTCCCAAGAAGAAGGAAGTCCTTCGATAAGCTTTGAGCACTTCTCCTTTTGAGTGTAGGACTTGCCGAGGGCCTCTAACTCGTTTATTATGTCAACAAAACGAGCGTAATATTCTTTCATCTTCTCACCCTGTTGCATATGAAACATTTCGTAATCTTTGTTTACGACTACGAGTTTAGAGTCTCTTACCCGACTCGTCCCTTCATGTAGTATGAGGAGAGAGTTCCAAATTTGATATGCACTCTTACATGTGCATATCTTATTGAAGTCCTCGGGCTCCAATGCGCATTGCAAGGCGTTCATTGCCTTGGCATTGCTTACCTCCGCGGCGACCTCCGCGGTTGTCCATTTCTCAAAATCTTCTTCTTCGGGCTCGAGGTACTCCTTCATTGTAGTCCTCCATAAGGATGCACTTCGGAGGAAGGTTTCCATCCGACATTTCCAGTACCCGTAGTTGGTACCGTTGAAGAATGGAGGCCTCGTAGAGGAATTTCCTTCCATCACCGAAGATGCTCCTTCACGGTTCCTGAAGGTGTCATAGTTGGAAGGTGGACGCACGGTCTTGTTGTCGTTGGCAGACATAGCTGAGTATCTGGCTTTGATACCAAATGTAATGCCCTACCAGCTACTGCACAAGTACTAGAGGGGGGGTGAACAGTACTTTAAAATAATAAGGAGTATAATTCCAAATTAAATTGCAAACAACTACCAAATCAATTTGCGGAAGCTTAAATTGAATGACAACACAAAATTAACAATGCAAACAAACGAAGTTAATGGGTTCGGATCCACCCAAGTCTCCCCGACTTGTTCCCGGTGATCCTACGTCCCAACCACCCGGATCCCCTCCGGATACTTGAGTTAGAAACCCTAACTCAAGATTTCCACTATGAATATCTTGTGAAAAACCTTCACAAGATCAAATCATACATGCAATGGCAAAGTGAATCCCACAACCCGGGATCACAAACTTCTCTCACAACCGAGAGAACCAATTAGCAATATTAAAGAGTTTAAATGAAATTAAACAATCTTACCACAAAATCCTATACCTTGAGTTTTTCTTACCCAAATGGTGAAATGAAGGATTTGAGGAAGATGAAGTCACCAAGACCTAGCACCAAGGAAATGACCAGCAATCGGTGCCTAGGAATGAGTTGGAGACTTGGATCAAGCAATAGCTTGAAGAGCTCACCAAGAACAAGCTTCTCTCTAGATCTAGAAATGAGAAAGAATGGGTTTCTTGTGAGGAAGAGAGCTTTAGATTTGAGGGAGAATGGCTATCTCTTTAGAACTCAATGAATCTCTTAATGGCAGCTCTAACCTAGATAGAAATGACCTAGGTTCGTATTTATAGGGTCCCATAAAAACAAGTTAGGTCATTCACCAACGGATAGAAATCTGTGAGACTTAGTCGGTCAAAGAACAATCACTGACCGACTAGTTCATCAACTAGTCGGTCAGCCAAACAACGTGGACCGACTAAGAGTAGATCTGAGAAGAGATAGAATTTCAGACCTAGAAATCTAGTCGGTCCAAGAAGACTGTCTGACCGACTAGTTTCACAACTAGTCGGTCAGCCAATGAACGTAGACCGACTAAGAGGCAAAATAACTTAGTCTGAATGCAAAGTGACTTAGTCGGTCCAAGAACAAAAGTTGACCGACTAAATTGTCAACTAGTCGGTCACCAAACGTTCTTAGACCGACTAACGATAAACAGTAGCTTAGGAGAATTTTAGAGTGAACAGTAAGTCACAACTAGTCGGTCAAAGAAGCATCACTGACCGACTAGTTCACAAACTAGTCGGTCGGTGAGTCAACGTAGACCGACTAACTGTAAACAGTAAAGTCCAAGAAATTAAGGAATCAAACTAGTCGGTCCAAGAACAGTTGCCGACCGACTAGATCACCATCTAGTCGGTCAGTACTTGTTCTTGTACCAACTAATATGCACAATAAAGTCCGAATCGAAGCGCGACGCTTCGAGGAAGTTAGAATGAACTTGTGCAAGGATCCTAGAGCTACGAAATGAGCGTAATGAAGATAGAAACGTAAGATATACTCAAGGCTTAACAATCTATCAATCGAAACTAAAAGACTATAAATAAAACCTTAATAAACGGTCTTCGAGAGCTTCGATTGAATCTTCATAACTTCCAAAGCGTCGCAAGAGCTTCAACGAAGCTTTAGGCATGAATATGAGCTTTGGGAAGTGTTGAGATGTCGCTTTGAATGTTTTCGTGAATTTGGCGACGATCTCCAATACTGCGCTCACAAATAGTTAGTTCATGGATTATTTATGTTTGCTCATCATCAAAACCAAATCCGGGGAGTCCAATATTCAACAGCATGAATGTGGGTGTGTATGGGGACTAGTGTGAAAAGGGGTTGGGTAGTGGCATTGTTTTAATTAGGTGAGGTGTGTGTGTATAGTATAGAGGTGGGTGTGCATAGTAATGGTTATTTCCTAATATCCTAGAAGTTGGAGGGGGGTAAGTGATGAGCGTGTTTTAGAATTTTCATATGTTTCATGGTTATCTTAAGGAATAGTGTGGAAGGATGAGAGATATTTCCTAAGAGAATTCTAGAGCTCTCTCTCCCTTTCTTTTTTCTCTTCTCTTTTCTTTTCTTTTTCCTCAAGTTTCTCTCCCCTTTTTCCCTTCACAATTTCGTTCTCCCTCATGCTCTCATTTTTGCAAGGAAAAATCCTCTTTTCTTCACCTTTTAGAGCCCTAGTTGTTATGCTAGCAAGTGTGAGTTTTTGGAAGCTTAAGGAGGAGGGTTCAAGCACAAGAAGGGAGCTTTTGTGGAGAGTTTTGAAGGGGAACATGGGACTCTTAAAGTGGTAGGATTCCATCTCCAACTATTGTTAGTGTATCTTATGCATGAGAAATTAAGTTAATCTTAGTTTAATGACATTAGTTTTCATTTTTGATGATAGCTGAAATTCTGGACAGATTTACATTCTCATTGATTTGCTCATTTCTCCTAACATAGACATGACGTTGATCTGGAATTTTTATGGCATAGGTATTGGACTTTTATCTACAACTTTCATGTTGAGAACTTTTGTTAATTCGGACTGTAATTAGGGGTATGCATTCTTTCTTTGCAATACGTCTGATTTTTACCCAGTCTGGACACAGTTTGGTAAAACATAGACCAGTCACTGCACGCTCCACAAAAATTCGTGATCTTGCCTCGTTGGAAAGATAACAATCTTTTCTACAACTTTCTTCTAGGACATATTTTCGAGATTCTAACTGCTACATGACTTAAACTAGCAATCTTTACATCTCTTAAAATCTGTCTGGAAAATAGTTTTGATAGGTCTCACCAAACAATTCACCATAAATCGCACAGTGGGAATTTTCTCTTGAAACTTTATCACTGAATCCACAACACATATGTCTACAACTCTTAAGAGAAGAAACATTGATGTTTTATACAAATATTTGGAGCATTATGTCTCTATTTGGGACTGTCCTGTTATTTCCAGAAAATGGGTTGCATGAATGTGTTGTTTTGTCTTCGATTATGGATCTCCATGTTTCGTGGCTTCACTATATGATTGTTACATGATTCATCAGTTATTTGTTTGGCCTCCTCATGACTCATAAAGTTGTTAATTTTCATTTGTGTTCAATATCTTGGTGATTTAATTGTTGATAACAATGTTGGCCTTCAAGTGGTATTGATGTTGGCAAAAGAAAGCAAGTTTGGATATGATCATATTACGGACACGATGGGTGGAGAGCACGGGCATGGACAAAGTGCCGTGGTAGGAGGTGGGAGAATTCGCCATTGGCCACCTCTTGATCCATTAGGTGACTCCATATTGACAACAGAGTAGTCACGATACACTTGCACGCCGGCTCATTCATGGGATCCCATTGCATTGCATTGCATTGCATTGCATCTCATAGCAATTGCATTGTGTTTCATATGCATCATGGCATCATTGAGCATTATGTGTGACTTGTGGTTATAGATGTGATTGTTACCGTATATGTATGATTGTTTCCATGAATGCATGAATTGCTTGAAATGGTTGTATGTTGGAAAATTGAGGTGGTTTGCTTTTATTCGTGGAACTTAAGTGGAAATGTGATGGATGATTTTGCTATTATTGCCCTATTTATGATGGCACCATGGACATGAGGTTGAAAATGCTATTTGATATTGTGAAAACCGAATGAGTGAGAGGGTTCCATGTGACTAGTTCTATTGTTTTACTATTAACACTTAGTTGCCCATTATGAATGTTGTACTTGTTACTTGTTGTATCTTATACGTTATGCTAGTATGTACACCTTTCCTGTTGTACGTGCATGCTTTCACATGTTCATAACTATAGTTGTTACTTTCTTTACTGCAGTAGGTGTTTATGCCATGTTATACACTCTGCATGCTCACGTGCACCTTTTCCCCACTTCATGTAAGGGCTAGTTGGGGAACTGGTATTCCTACTGGGTCACGCTTTGACGTGCCCCACCGTTGACTTTTCAGGTTCAGGTGTTGGCATTGGTTAGTTGTTATGAGGTGGAGCAGTGGAGTTCTGTGGATGAGTTAGGTTGGGGTGGTGAGGGAAGAGGAGAGGGTGTTTGTACTTTTGGGGTTTTGTTTGAGTTGTGACGAGTTGTTAATGATGGATGTATATACAGATGGATAATGTATATAAATCAGACTTTACCTTGGGTTTAGTTGTTGTACAGTTCCATCTGTGTTTTCTCTCTGGTTGTCTATGTTGTGATTCTGTGTTGGCCATGTGTTGGTTGCCTTGTTGGGAACATTACAGGTACTACCCCAGCAATGCGCAGTGGCCTACTAGCTTTTTGTATATCTTTTCTTTTCTACCTTCGTAACACTCGCTACTCTGGGAGAACCTGGGACAGATTCATACTTCCTGGGTATCCTAAGGAGTGGGGCGTTACACATACACTATACAACACACTCTCTAGTCTACCCCTGAGCACCCAACTGTACAAAGTCACTCTCTGAGGGCTCCATCTCTACCTCGAACTTCGGAGTAAACTCCTGAATCAAGCACTGCTCCGCCTGCACTGCTTCTAATCCTGAAAAATGAAAAATGGGACACGTCGATGCTTAACCCAGTAGGAAAGTCTAACCAACTGGGTAGGAGCCAGTCTGAGAACTATTGTGCCTAACCAAGGTTTGCTTATTGGCAATAATCATGACAACAATTTAATGCATAAAAAATTAAACTATTATAGACATGTAAAGAATAGAATGGAAGGTACAACAACCTAATATGCATAAAATAAAGCATCAAGACATGTGCTAAAAAGTACATTACTGTAACATGTTATTCATAAAAGGAAACTCAGACAGGAAAAGACTATAGATAATAATTCAAGTACTTAAAGTAAACACGAGCAGAAATATAACAAACGATTACAATTAATTAAAAGAGGATTAACATAACCCCCTTTTCCACAGGTATCATACTCATAGTTTCTTAGTGTCCACCATTCTCATTATTTATGCAGACCCATGGATTCTAGATTTGGCTCCCATGGATTTAAGAGGTGGCACCCGGCATTTCCGTGGCACTTGTCCATGTACCACGTAGGTCCATGTCATCTACCACTGCACACATAGATTCAAGAGGTGGCCCCGGCATTTCTGTGGCACTTTGGTCCATGTAGCACGTTGGCCTATGTGGTATTTATCTCTGTTGAATTACCATTCATTTTACCATTACATCGATGTTGGGATTAACCACGACCATCGTTTCATAGAGACATTCTAACATTTCCGCTTACAGAATTTTACCTGCATATTTCTTTCATAGTAAACATCAAGATGAAGCATGCTACTATCGTAGTACATAACATATCAGACAACAAGATAGAGCTTCTCTTATAAACTTAAAGCATATGAAATGGAATTAAACATGGCACATGTAGTAATCTACATATGGAACATTTCCCTTATTGGTCATGAATTACTTGCATAAATATTAGCATGGGAACAACTAGCATAAGATTTTATACTATGGTCATAACCCTTACCTTACTTAACAATGAGCAAGACGTATCAACATTTGAAATGGACTTACTTACTTAAGGAGCATAACATATAGCATATGAGATTACCAAAACTTAGTTAATGTCTAAAGATTCGCGTTAATTCATTAACATCACGACATACTCATTTCAGCATACAACCCATTTCAATGATACATCAAAATTTCACATGTCCATTTTGCATATAGCATACACATTTTCATGGAAATAAATTAGGAAAGATTCTCATGGGACATATAAATTTCACAGAGCATAATCAATCATTAACAAGAAGCCACACAACCTCATCCATTGATGTAAACATTTACATTATGACAGAAAATGACATAGAACACTATAGCTCAATCTTGGAAGAGCAGATTCAGGAACTGTTTCTGGATCTGGAGTCTGAAAGATCATGCCATATAAGTCATTTAGAGCCATAATATGATTTAGATCATACCATAACAGTTATAGGTAATTTAATTAGGATTTCAGATTATCTAAAAGTGTAATGTTTGGATATCAGTACTGAAAGTTATGGTCTAAATAGTATAGTGGTGCAGAATCAGTCTAAAATTGTTACAGAGATAGAAATCGATTGTTACTGTCCAATTACAGTCGGAATTTGAGTTTAGTCTTAACATGAATGTTGTACATAACTTAACTAGCTTGTCAGATTGTATTAGAACATATTTTGTGGAGTATTAGGCAAAAAGTTATGTACACTTTAATTTTACTACAGAAACTGAAAAACAACAGAATCAGTCCAGGATTGACACCCAGTCAACGATTACCTATTTCAGTCTAATTTTAGGCAGAATATGAGTTTGCTCTCTAAATGAAAGTTGTAGCTAACTTAAAAATATTTCCAAATTATCTTGAATCATCGTTTTTCGAGTCTTATATAGAAAGTTAAGCTAAAATTAATACCCATGACAAAATCGACAGCTGCCCAAAAACACAGTTTTCAGAATTCAAATTTCTTAAATTGTTGACGAAATTTGTGGAATTTTATGGTAACCGTATGGAATCTAAACTAAACATATTGAAATTCTACATTATGGTATTTATAACATGAATCAAATATCCGGGATAACTTAAGAGATGAGCTACAACATAAACATGTAATATGATAACTCATTTTTCCTTTTTCTTGCAAACACGATAATTTAAACATGTTTCATTTTCTTATCAAATTCTGAAACTAAAACTTATCTAGCTAAGTTAGAAATCCTACCTTGCAAGTCCTCCTCTGAAATTTCTTTAAGCTTTGGCCCCTCTTCTCATATTCTCCTTCAATTTCAAGCTTCTTCCTCCCTTCCTTCAAGCTCCAACTTCAAAGGTGGAAATAGGGTTCTTTTGGGTTTGTAGGTAGGCAAGAGAGGTTGTGAGGTGGTGGTGGCCAGCCTAGTGGAGGAGATGGAGGAGTAATGGTGGAGAGCTTGGGTTTCCTGCGTTTGAGGATGGAGGAGATGAAAGAGTTTTGGCTTTTGGCTTTTGGTTTTTGTTTTTGGCTTTGGGTGTTTGCTGGTTTCTTCTTCCTCCCTATTTATTCCCTTTAAGAATCATCTCCAACATCCTTCTCATCATCCTATTTTTATGAGAGTGCCAGTGTAGTATGAGGTGGCACCAATAGAGCTAAGATAAATTTTGCATTTGACACATAACAGGGCTATGTGTCACCTTAGGAAATTTTGTAAGTTTAATTTTTAGAAATATAGGAATACACTTAAAATATACCATTCCAATAAAATGTTTTTCCACTAATTACGTATCACAATATCACATATAATGATATTTAAAGATATTTAAAAATAGTTTCATCATTATAAAAAGTAGGAAAAATTCCTACAATAAACACAAAAATCATACGCATACAAATACAGCCAAAACTACGTAACATAATACATGTACATACGAAAACGGTATATTACAATGTGGTCAGCTCTAAATCACTAGTCGTTGACTCAGTCGTCACTGGGATATAATGTACCACTGGGCACAGCCATACACACTCTCGGCTTGCTTATGGAATGGTGAGTATCTCGGAATAATATGATGATGTGGCCTTCATGGTTTGCTTTTATAGATCTATAGGAGATGGTCGTCTCACAATAGGTAAACACGTACACAGATCATGACATCACATTATGGGAGTCGGACTTGTAACCTACATGTGCAAAACCAATCAATGTGGATAATGATCATTTCTTATAATATAATCCCAAAACTAGCGATCCTTGGAGATATCATAGAAGATGCTTAACTCTGGTCCAATGGCGCTTTGTAGGTGCAATACTGTATCTGGCTAGTAGATTTATAGCAAATGCTATATCGAGATGCATGCAATTAGCCAGATAGAGAAGTTCTCCAATGGTACTTAGATAAGGGACTTCAGGACCTAAAATATCATTTCCCTCTTCTAGCTGACGGAAAGGGGCTTTTTGTACATCCAGTGAACGTACTACCATAGGTGTACTCTATGGATGACAATATGCTTCAGCACACTCTGGGCGTATTAAGTCTAATGTAAGAGGATTTTATATTTTATATAATAAATCTGTGAGTCATGACATATCTTTATTTTGTCTATATCTTTTATATCATATTTGATAGTCAGGCTAGAACAGATATTTCGTTTTTCTCTTCAGGAGGTCCGATGAGATTAAAATCGTTTACGACTATAATCTCAAATCATGTACTTTGCTCTTATAAAGATTCAAAGACAACCTTTAGTTTGAATTATTGCTTTGTAAAGGGACTCACTTGTTTGTACAACATTTTATTATCTCATTAATAGAATAGACGTCCTGAAGTCTATTCAGGCATTTATGGAAATGAGGAATGTATCTTTATCAAGATATCCATAGAGGTATGCTATCACAATATCCAATGTCAATATATTTAAAAATTTCCTTTACCAAATCACACTATATTTGCAACTATAACCAGGGAGTCTGGTGCATCATTTAGGAGGAGACAGATACAAAGGTGTGAGCTCCCCCTGTTTCTATCTTCCAGTTTTTATTAATTTTTCTGGAAAAAGAAACATTAGCCTCACTAAGGAGACAGATACTTATGTGTGAGCTCCTGGTGTTTCTATTTTTCCCGTTTTTATTTTTATTTTTCAGCTGTGGAAGAAGAAACATGTCTCAAGGGGACAAATGCAAGTGTGTGATTGTCATGCATCATTATATATCTCTCACTTTTTCTATCAAGTCACGACTTCAGGCGTGATCTTATTATTATTTTTCAAACACAAAATTATTGCTCATGGCTGGATTCAAGAATCTTGCCTCATGAGGTGAGATCATTTAGCGATGTATGGCATCCTATTGGTGTCTATATCGGTCTGTAATTTGACCATAGATCTCGTGGGATCTATTTACCGCGAGATGCTTATCTTTAAGATATGTGTCTAAAAGATGGCAAAAATGACTTTCGCATTATCCCTTTGCATTCGTTCATTTGTATTGAGGAAAGAAGGATATTGGCATTTCAGTTGAACTTCGGGTTCACTTGCCAATATAGACAATAGTTATTCAAAATTTTGAAGACAATAATTGCGACATGGACCATTATACATAATTATTTATAAGCACAACTGCATAATCATATATAAATTTATGAAAATGATAAGACATTTCATGCAGAAAAAGCATAGAGAAAATATGCTAATTGTGTGGATCAGCCAGTCACCACAAATAAATAATGTCCACAGTCCAAATAATACAGTTCCTTTTTGGGTAAATGTATGCACTCGAAGCCAATTATTTTGTAATTAGAACACCTTATTCAAAATAATAATATGTTATTTGGTACAATTTATCTTAGTATATTTACATATGTGTGTCTATATTAAAATACTTAGATAAAGGCCTAAGACTTAATGTGAGGTCAAACATATATCGAGATGAGGATCACGATCATTTGAAATGTGTTGGCAGTCAGGAGCGCAAGTCTAAAATTGTTCATTATCGTAGATGCATTGAGAAAAGACATCAATGCATCAAATAGACTATTGTGTTGTCTGTCTTCAACGAGTATTAGTGGCGATGATCTCATGATCGTTCGATTTAATGAAATCGAAGATGAGACACATGTGCTCATTAGAGAATGAGTTCACTGAATGACCCAATAATAACTACCACATGGATATCACAAACTGAACTGTCAATGGTAAGATCTCAAGTGATGATAGACAAGCCGGTCCTTTGACTTGAGGTTATTGTACAAGCATGTGCATGAACGGTGTTACTTAGATCTCTGACCTAGCTTCGAGGCAGGGCCAGCTAAAAGGTCTTAGGTTGGGTGACACTTAAAACATACGAGGGGAGTACTGGCCAAGAGAGAATTCGTCTCTCCAGTCGTGGGGAGTTAATGTCACAGAATCGGTATGGTTATTAGTAAAAATCCTTGATCGAGATGTATTGGATATGATCCAACAAGGACAAGCTAAGACTGAACTATGCTGATCCGACTACGAACCTATTAGGGGTTGACAGTTAACCATACCCTAGGCTTTACATTGACATAGTGTTGACGAAGGGATTAAAATTTTGGAATTCAACACTGACATAACCAAGTGTAGTCCCAACAATGTTTATGTCAAGTAGCAGATCACGTAATAATGAAACCCAACCAGGAACAACAACTGCAGCTTGCGGTCACTTTCGTCAGGTGCTATGAGTCCCACCTATAGTAGGGTCATGTTGTAGGGTCGCACACAAGCTAAGATCATCGTCTAAGTATTAATAGAAAAATGCATTTGATGCAAAAGACTTAATATGGTCGCAATTAGTTGCGAAGAGGATTTCAGTCACACATGATTCGATGCGAAGATCGAGCCATGAAAAGTATAGAACAAGCTCAAACCGGGGTTTTGGGAATGTCTCAGACCCATCTACATAGCCCAAACTCAGCTAGGGCTAAACAAAGAATGCAAAAAAAGAAAAATAATGTAAAAACAACAGAAGCCCATTTTGGATGCTAGGCTAAGCCCAGCATAAAAACTTTTTGCGGACAAAAATAATATCCTACCAATCACACAGTCACAGCATGGTGTAGAAATAATGTGGAAGAAACACAGAGCTCGGTCGCCCCAACGATATACTCCAATCACAAAGTAGTCACTAGAATAATAATGTCAAGATACAAACACCCAAAACTTTGTGCCCCAACACTCAGCTCACCAAATTTATATCTCACTCTCCAAAGTGTTAAACACTACTATCCTAGCAAAAACTTTGCTCTTGACTAGACCCAACCAATCAAGAGTCCCGAAAGAACCCCAAAAAACGAAACTAAAATCTAATACAAAGATCTACCAAAACTATTACAAATATAAATAAGATAAAGAGTTTAGAGTGCGCAGTTTGTGATGTTTGAGTAGTCTCTGCTAATCAGCACGTCGTCAGCTTCGCGTTGGCGCAAACAATGTCTCAACCTGACCTCTGGATTAAAAGATGTAGCCTTCCAAAGTTCGTTACGCAAATCTGCTTGAATCTGGTCTGTGCGTAAATCAATTCACAGTTCTGTGGAATCGGCAGCTGTCTTTGCGTAAAGTAATCAGATAAACCGTCTTACAGAAAATGCAGTAAATTGCCCTGAGCTTAGAAAAATCTGAATAAATACTCGTTGTGAGGAAAAGTTCTGTATCTTTGAAGCTTGTTTCTAGGGCTTGGAACTTGATCTCTTGGACTTTGCTTCTTCAAACATGGTGGCTTTGGTTGTTTGCTCCTCTAACTTGAATATGGCTTATGCTTGCAGATGTAGCTTGATGTTGGATTGTTCCTTATGCTTGCGGCAAGGCTTGAAGATGATGGAGAACTTTGGCCTAGGAGATAATGAAGACTATGAAGCTATTAAGAATACAACTCACGCTAAAATAAATACCACTGATTTAATACAGAGATTAAAATTGGATTAATGTCACCATATTGTATAGCGTTGAGTTATAATCGTCCTGGTACAATGTAATGCCCCGCTCCCCAGGATACCCGTAGCAGCGAGTGTTACGAAGGAAAATACAAAATACAAACACATGCAGGTCTATTGCACTCCACTGGGATAGTACCTGTAACATTCCAGACAACACAGAATAACAAAAGAAAACCAACAATTCAAACACTGATATATACATACATACACAGAATACTAATAGAGATCAAGGATGTAGAGGGTGACGATGCTTGTGCCCTCTCCCCCCTCTCTTTTTTTCTTATTTGTATTTGCTAGTGGTGAAGTTTTGTACTACCTTTTAGTATATATATAGAACAACTCTTACTCGTCAAAAAAATATATACAACTGTCCATATAATACAACATCCTTATACAACCTCATATACAACAAGAACCCTCATCACACCAAGTACAAGAGCATACACCAAAATCTCACACACACTCACACAACCCTTAACTCCAACCAGCTGAGCTATTGGGCCTCCAACTCAAGAACCAATACCTGAAAAATCAACGGGGGCACGTCAACGCGTGACCCAGTAGGAATTTTCCAGCTCTAATGGCATATTACTCAACCATGAATGCAATGGCATAATGAAATGAACAACATCATATGCAATAGCAACTACAAGAATAACATATTGCATTCTAGGCATAGGGATATACATGTTATAAAAGGAAAGAAGCTACAATTTATAATTCATACTTTGCTCTAGATTATTACAACTTGCATTAAGCATGGTTGTATGCTAGTAGTGCCATACATGAGTGGAGCATGTGGTCATCATGGCATAGCTTTATTAAGAAGAGACATAAAGCTACAACATTCGAGAATGGCAACCCACAATTTTAAGAGCATGTTTATCTTTAACAATTGGAATCTAAGTGAAATGACAATTAACCACAAGTTTAAGTGTATGTCAATAGCATTCTTAGAACTATTTGTCCAAAGGGTGAGTTATGCATTCCACTACTTAAAGGCATCACCTGTCTCTTAACAACACATGAATTTTTCAACAAGACATCAACTTTATGCCTAACACTATCTAATTATTTAAAAAGACCACAATCTTATGAATGAAGGTAAACCCAAACATAAAAAGATAACATCTTGAAGCACAATATGTCATAAACTCATTTGTCCAACACACAATCATTTTAAGCAACTCATGCATTCATGACAACAATCATACATATAAGGTAAAACCCATGTATATAACCACAATTCACACATAATGCTCAATGATGCCATGATGCATATGAAACACAATGATGCAATGCAATGGGATCACATGAATGTGCCGGCGTGCAAGTGTATCGTGATTCTACTCCGTTATCAATGGGGAGTCACCTAATAGATCAAGAGGTGGCCCACGGCGAATTCTCCTGCCTCCTACCGCGGCCACTTTGTCCATACTCATGCACTCCACCTTCGTGTCCCTAAAACATCATATCACATCCCATATAAATGGGTATATCTCACATTCTTGCATGTGCCTTCACTTGGGCATTTGCACAAGCAACACAACCACACATCCTTTTATTTATGCATTTCCACAAACATGTGATGAGCGTTATGAGCATGGCCACAAGCACATTGGTAAATCCATTAACAAACCATAATATTAAACTCCCTTTCATGTAACAACAATAATCATGTACTATAGAATTAAGATTAGCAACAATACACATTTCAAAACACCACTCAAGCAAACCAGCTTGCAGGAAAAGTGCATGCAGTCATAAATAGTGGCAGTTATCATCTATTTCCTTTATGAATTTGATGAAAATTCCTAAATGGAAGTTGTAGATATAGCAGTGCTAGACTCACATATAAAATTGCATGTAGAAATACATCACAGGTGATTTATGGTGAATTGTTTGGTGAGATCTGACGAAACTGTTTTTCAGACAGATTTTGGGAGTTATATCAATTGCTGTTTTAAGTCATATTGCAGTTAAAATCTTGAAAACATGCACTAGGGGAAAGTTGTAGAGCAGGTTGTTAACTTTACAACGAGACCAAGAACACTAATTTCTGTATTGTGTGTAGGGACTGATCTTAATTTTGCCCGACTGTGTCCAGACTGGTTACATTCAAACATGTTGTAAAGAAAGAATTCTTACTCCAAATTACTGAGCTGAAGATATAGAAAATTTTATATGATTCTAGGGTAGGATTTCAATATCTACAAGAACATATTTTTTTTGCAGAAGTTATTAATGCCTAAATTAAGAGATATATTCATGTAAACAAGAAACAGAATCTGCCTACGAATTCAGACTTGGTGTTTGCATGAAATTAAGCTAATTTAACATGGATTTGCATAATAACCCATTAGAATAGGGATTCCTACCACTAGGGGACCTCAATTCCTTTCTCAAGCTTCCACCTTGCTCCATGAACCCTCCCCTCGAAGCTCCAACTCCCCCTTAAGCTCAAGATTTCTCCACCTCCACCTCTTCCTCTTTCGTATTCTTCTTCTAGTTTCTTTCTTTCTTTCTTTCTTTCCTTTTTTTGTTTTGTTTTTAACCTGGGAACAATTCGGCCAGGATTTGGGGGGAAAGAAGAGAGGAAAAGAAAAAGAAATGGAGAAGTTTTAAGAAGTTTGGAGAAAGGAGAATGAATTTAAATTAATGGGAATCCTCTATTTACAAGTTTGCCATCTCTCTAAAATATCTCTCTTCTCATCTTCAAATAACTCAAGCCCAATTATATAAGCACAACCAACCTAGCAACTAAACTTAGCTAAAGACCCAAACAATAATAATAATAATAATCAACATCAACAATAACAACAATAATAAAAATGCTAATACCGATAATAATAACAACATCAACCACAATACCATTCATTAATACCAATAACAACAATAATAATAATCTTATTATTACTAATAATAATAATAACTAACACCAACAACAACATCAATAATAATAGTAACGATCTCATTAAAATAATCTTGTTAGAATGCCATCACTAAGCATACTAATAAACAATAATAATACTCACTACACCATAACCAATACAATCACTTACATGCACTTATACATCCAAATCATATCATATTTAACCATATAGCCATCTACGTAGGAAATTACTATGCACACAACAAAATTACTATGCACACTACGGAGGCATACAAGCAAGCATACACTACATATCAAACAAAAAATAAATACCTTACTGTATATGGCAATATGGCCATTACACACAAACAGTTCGTCGATCTGAGCTCTGTGAAGAAAGTTATGCACTTTTCGGCGTCATCTGTCGAGCTCCTTCTTCCTGCAAAATTGATGATCTCTTTGATGCTTTGAGAAGAGAAATTCGGCCAAGGAGGAGGAGGATTGATCTTTGAAGCTTTTTGGCTCAGTGTGATGCGATGTAATGTTTCTCCAAGGGACTTCTCCTTTTGTAAGGTATATGAAGTTTTCTTCAATTAGAACACTTGATCTTTAATTATTCAATCAAATCTTCAATCAAATCTTATCTTATATCCTTGATGCAATGAACTTGATCAATCCTAGGATAAGTAAGACTCCTCAAAATTGATTTGAATCTTCAATCAAATCTTATCTTATCTCCTTGATGCAATGAACTTGATCAATCCTAGAATAAGTAGGCCTATTTTGAATTCAAATTAAATCTTCATATTTGCACACCATATCTCCTTATCCCTCCATGAAATTTGTAGAAGATGTTGACCAAGTCAAATCCCATTGAATCACACCTTTGTCATCTCTCCTTTTCTTGCACATAAATTACGAGCTTGATAATGACTATATTCACAAGTTTGCCACTTTGTTCTCAATGTTTATTTGTGCCTGAAAACATTTAACAAACACATCAAAAATATTCATGAATGTTTGTTATCATCAAACAAGAAAGCATATATCGTTGTATCCAACACCGTTGTATCCAACACAGCACCTAGCCCTGGCTGAGCCCTGTACCGGGCCCTGGGCCGTTGGCCCAGGCTAGCACATGCGGGTCAGGCGCACGCCCGAACTAAGTGGGCCCCGCTGAAATGAACAGTCCCGTATTGTTCATGTTGGCTGATTTTGCAGACTTTGAAGCATCGTTTGAGAGGTCAAACGAACTCAAAATTGAGCACCGTTTGTTTTTGTACAATCTCTGTTTAATGCTCTTCGAAATGATATATTATTTTTACACTTAGGCTTAACGGAGAGGAAGAATTAATTGCTCAAAGTTTCGTCCTCGAAAGAGAAAAAACTTTTGTCAATTTGGATTCTGTTTTTTAGTACCACATCGTATGTGATACTCCGCTGAAGGCTCAGCTTTTCCTATAAATAGGGAGGCCGTCTTCCTCCTAAATTTACACTAAACCTTAATCAAAGGAGCTCAACCGAAATTATTGGAGCAAAATTTGATTCAAAGGCGAACAAATATTTTTCCCTTTTATTCCCTTTCAGGTTTTAGCAAAACTTAAATGGAGTTCGGATCTGATCCGAACCTTGGGGCGAGGTTTCAACAATGTTGAAATTTTCTGGATCAAGATGTTAGCTCTAAGGCAAGGCATTGCAATTGCTCTGGGACATCGCTCTAAGGAACTTGTTTTTGGGACGGCAAAAACATAAGGTATACTCTTTATTTTAGCAGTTAATAATTTCGTTCTATCTAGGTGAGATTGGTTCACCCTTCTCCCTAGATAGTAAAGATCATGTTAATGTTTTATTTATTCCGTAGGCGTTTCATAAAAATGTGTTTTTATGGCTTTCTTCTTCTGCTGCTTTTCCACATCTATTAGGCCTAGGGCTAGACGATAGGGAAAAGGCCTATGGTTGCTTGCTCAAAACCCTTCACTTTTTACAAAAATAAAAAAGTACAACTTTGGAAACCATGTGGGTCCCATAAAAATTCTTCTTCATCAGGAGGTGGCCTCCGGTTCTATGGAAATAGTCATCGGGCATGTGCATTACATTATATTCCTCACTACATTTTCTCTCAAAAAAAAGAAAAGTGTAGGAAAATAAAGTGGGACTTAAAAGCCCGATCCAAAACCATAATATAGACATTCATGTAAAAATTGTGCTCAAGAAATTTTTTATCACATATCAGACATATAGTATTCACAAGATATGAAAATTCAAATATTTTATGTGTAATAATTAATTGGACCGCGGTGAAACGTTATACACCGTTATGTTAGGTATCGCTATGATATCATTGCAACGTTGTTAAGGCCCATCATCCATGGCACCTTAGACCTGGCACAAGATCCCTCACGAACTTGTTTTAAGGCATACCTCTCGACAACGCCGAACCCATCACAAGATCCCTATCTTATCGGGACCTAGTATGGTAAGAGCGATTACTTCAGGTCATCTCATAACTCCCGAGAACTAGTATTCAAGCTAACAAGCTCTGATACCACTGTTAGGGGTTCTATCATGCATAAACAAGTTTATACATTGTGGAAAAATAAAAACCTCCCAAGATCCATGCGTTTTCAAATTGATTTGATCAGATTACTAACCTTTTTGACGATTCGAATGTATCAGACTGCAGGTTCTGCTCTACGAACGACCACCCTTTATCAGTATCCACAAGAAAACGTCATGAATAGGAATTGCAAGGGTGCTAGCTCCTTCTCCGCAACTATGGTTTCTCTCTCTTTCGCTCTTCTCTTTTCACAAAACGGGAGAGATAGATTGAATGCGTGAAAAAACTGAAAATCCTCTCTATATCTTATATAGAATCCCACGTTAATCCCTTCACGCGTTTCAGTTACACAACGATATCTTTAAGGATAATATCTTAACAAGATACATTATCCGTTAACTCTTTAACGCGTTTTTGTAATGCAGCAATATCTTTGGGATAATATCTTAACGAGATACAATATGTGTCAGTTAAGATATTTCGCCTTATTACGAATTTCAAATCAAATTCGAAATCATGTTTAAACCATATCCTATCCATTACGCTTTTTGTGTGCGACCCAATAGGCTCATATTAAATTGGCAGTGGGCATAATCCCATTAAAAGCCCACAAGTCATAATTGGTCTCTAGCAAGACATTATGACTACCCAATTAATATGAATATCGTTAGTCCAATATTAACCTAACCAATAGAACATGTCATAATCCTTTTGTCACACGATATCTGATTTGAACATAAGTCATGGACAGTGTCATACTTATATTGTTCAAACATTTAATTTCTCGCTTACTAAGTAGACTGATAAAATCAAATGACATTCATTTGAGCACGGCCATGCATTTCTCAGTCCTACTTATCGAGGGGCCCATTAGATATCTCTCTCATAAGAGAGTGACAAATTCCATCTTGTTCATTCACTTTCCTCTGCATAATTCACATCATGTTCAATCATAACCTTTATGATTATCTGATTAAAGATAACGTTTGGTTATGTCAAAACATGATGTTCCTTATGTAGGAAACTGTGATGATCTCAGGTCTAAGGATTTTATGACATAACTATTATGAGATTATTTATGACACTAATCCATGTAATGATCTCATAGCGAGTCTATCCAGTACCTTGTTCTCCAACAAGTACCTATAAGTTTGATTTGTATTACCTTACATATAATTATCTCATAATTATCAACCAAACTCATACTAGTCTTAATTCATCATTATACCTTTAACGATGAATGACTAGGGATGCTTAGAATAACATAAAACAACTATTCAAACATTATTATAATAAAACATGCAAGCAATATAACAATAACAATAAGAGAAACATTTTATAAATGAAAAATGACATAACATAAAGGTCCAAATATTTGGCCTAGGGCAAAACCACTAACACGTTAGGTTATGTAACTAACGGTACGACAGTCGCTGGATCCTCATAATTATTAAGCAAATGCTTACAAGAATAAGCAAAATATATCTGAGAAACTTGCCAGATAATATGTGATATATAGAATATTAACATGATTATAAAACATGCAACATAGTTAAGGAATATGCTGAACAATAAATTATAAGCATGGGTAGTGTGCTCTAGTTCAGAATTTTTTTGAAAACTATGATACGCCCCATTATTTTTATTTTTAAAATTTTTCTATCACCTCCTAAATTTTCTTTTCTCTTTTTTCTTTTTCATTCTTTTTGCTTTGGGGGCCGAGGCCCATATCAAACACTGAGGGCTTTAGCCCGCCTGTTCCTCCCTTCTTTAGGTTTTTGGGCCCGAGGCCCACATCAAAAGCTACGGGCTTTAGTCCGCTAGTCAGTGTCGGCCCCCTCTTTTTTCTTTTTTTGGGGCCGAGGCAGATGGGCCGGGGTGGGTTCGTTCCGGCGGCAAGGAGCCGTCGGCCGACCGTGTGTGTGTTTTTTCTTGTTTTCAACTGTTTGTGTGGGGTTGGTGGTTGGCCGTCGTCCTATCCCCATAAATTTTTTTAATTTGATTTGATCGTGTGTATCCATAAAAATCATGATCATGATTAAATTTACTGGGTTTTTAGGTATAATTGAAGATCGATTGAGACATATTCTTGATTTCGATTGGTCGTCGGCGTGCGAAAAAGGTCTCGTGTTTCAATGTTCAAACGGTAACAATCTCACGATCCTCCGTCATCTGCCAAAGTTTTCGCAACGTCTGGTCTTTCTCTCTCAGGGAATATCGTGCTGATAACGTGTTGTGAAGTGCATTCTGGAGAGCAACACATACCTTTATTTATATGGTAATAGGAAACAATTCATATGATGGTGGGATACAGTGTATATGTAGGACACAAACTTCTAATTTGCTACATGATAAGATATAACCTACATGAGCATATAATGTGCCTACGTAATACCATTCATAACAAAAATTAAAATTTAGCTTCCTAGCAAATTTTGTTTTCTCAAAATTTAGTTAAACAAAATTTATTTATATCCAGATTTAGTTCCCCTGGAATTTTAAATTTTACTTTAATCCAGATTTGTTATGAGCAGGCTTTTGTAGGCCCGCACGGTCCCCATTAGTGTATTGGGTATCATTCATTATGTAACATTATTCTATAAAGACAGGGCTACGGGTTCCGTAGCCAATAAGCTCATAACACGTTATCAGCACGCTCGTCAGCTGAGCTGATCCGAACCCCTGTAGACGGACGGATTGCTACGCGAACGGGCTTCCTTCACCGAACTTCGCTAGATCCGGAGGGTAGGATCTAGAGCTAATCAACCAAACCCCTAGATCTAAAATTTTATGCGCATATGATTAGATCTATATCTGTTTAATTAGATCTAGATTTTATCTTAGATCTATATCATTGGATCAATGTTTGCTTAGATTAGATCGACTTTTATCTCAGAACTATATGCTAAATCAACTTTTGATTTATAACTCGATGTTTTTATCACTAAAAATCAAATTTTTACCATTAAAAACTCTGATTTGAAGACTAAAAATAGCTTTTTTATAAAAATCTTGATTTTATGATCTTCTTCTCCAAATTTTCTTCATCGCCATGCGGTCAGCAGTCACGCGTACGAGAAAAGCCTTCCCCTACCCGCCGCCAGAAGCGGCGGCGTGCCAGTGCCGCTCCGGCGGCAGCCATTCGCTGTCACCCGAAGCGGCAGCAGGCGCTGCTGCCTCGGCGACAGCACCTGGTGCTGCCGCTCCAGTGGCAACATTCTCTGCCGCCAGAAGCGGCAGCAGCCGCTGCCGCTTCGACAACGGCGGCGTTGTCGCCAGGAGCGACAGCGGCCGCCTAACCGCCTGAAGCGGCGGCGGCCAAACCCCCACACCCCTCGCAGCTAAACCCTAGCTGCCAGAGCGGCGGCCAACGCGAGGCAAACCCTAGCTGTTTGCACGAGATTGCACTGCAGATCGCCTCCAAAAACCCTAACTAGGGGGTTTCCCCAAAAAAAATTTAACATATTTTATTTTTCAGTTATTACTTAAGATTTCCTCTTATTTAATTCTGATTAATTATATGCACAAATCATCATCGCATCTTTTATTGGATTATTCGATTATTTTCTACGTTTAATAATTAGGAAAATCCCGCGACCGCTCTGCCGTTAGTCAGCTAACCTAACGGTGTATGACATTGCCCAGTGGTCCAATAATTATTAAACAAAAATATTTCATTCCATTATAAATGCCTGTGATGTTGCATATTTTTCATTGCATGTAGCATAAATTAGCATTTAAAAATATTACATGCATGTGATGATTAAATGCATGCGATGATTAAATGCCTGCTACATTTTCTGCGACGTATGTTGATATTCTGTTGTGGTTTTCGATTGGCTATCTGTCACCATTTAATTTTCTCGCATTTTTTTCATTTTGAGAGAAATTGTAGTGATGATTTAATTGTATAAATTCCAAGATTGGTGTACATCTCATGAAGATGAAGATTTGTATTTTCTATTTTATGAGACTGTATATGGACTTTATTCCTTTTAAAATGGTAAACAGCCGATCCACACAAAAAATATCTGTGTCTGAAATGCATAATTACTTGTTTTTTAATATCTAATTATTGCTTATTTTAACATGCTTAGATAAATGGCAAAAATAGCGAGCATCGACTTCGATGTATTGGATGTTACAGGCAAGAACTATCTAAGCTGGCAGTTGGATATCAAATTCCACCTACGCTCACAGGGATTGAGTCATGCCATTACTGTATGCAATATGGTTTCTGACATAGATAAAGCGAAAGCAATTATTTATATCAGACACCATATCGATTGGACCCTGAAGGTCGAGTACCTCACTGTAGAAGACTCTTACGAGTTATGGACCGCTCCCGAGGATCGATACAAACATCAAAAAGATGTTATCCTTCCTCGAGCACGATATGAATGGGAGAATCTCTGTCTACATGACTTTAAGTTCATCGCCGAGTACAACTCGGCACTTTTCAGTATCACCTCACGCCTGAAGTTGTGTGTTGAAAAAGTGACGGAGGAACGCATGTTGGAGAAAACTTATACATCCTTCTACGAGAAGGATGTCATCCTCATGCAACAGTAGCGTGAACGAAAGTTCACGAAATACTTAGAGCTTCTCCCATGCCTTCTGATGGTGGAACGGAATAAAGATCTCTTACTGGCCACCCATATCTTGCGCCCTGCTGGCACTGCACCTGCCTGAAGCGCACAACATCTCCTCTAAGAAGAAGAAGATCAACTTCAGAGGAAAACCCCAGAAGGAAAAGGCAATGAAGAAGCATGCTAGAGGACCCCCTCCAAAGACCTACAATGAGGGGAAGAGAAAAAATGTGTGGAAGAAGAAAGACAACGGCCAGATATCTGTCGCCAGGAAAGACTGGAAAGACAAATGCCACAGATGTGGTATGACTGGACACTGGTCCAGAAACTGTCGCACTCCACGTCACTTCTAGAACTCGTATAAAGCTAGCCAGAAGCCAGCCAAAACAAACCTGGTGGAACATGAAGACCTGGCACCAATCAGGTTCATCGCAGAGGACTTCTCGAACGATGACATGCTCGACGGATGTCTTATCTATTTTATTTCTGCAATTTATTGTATTTGAAATAATTTACTTTCTAGTTGTTTGTTTTTCAACATGTTAGTTAATTTTCAGACTTTGAATGAAATTTAGTTATGTGTGTGCCTTATATTGTTATGCTTTTTCTCTCTTGCTATAGATGGATAATAAATGCCTAGTGGACAGTGCTTCTACGCACACGATCCTTCAAGATATTTGCTTTTTTCAAAGCATACACAAATACAATGGAACCGTGAATACTATTTCCGGTCCATCAGGAATAATAGAAGCATCAGGGAAAGCACACTTTCTGCTCCCCAATAAAACACAACTATTAATAAAAGATGCTCTTTTCTCTCCAAGCTCGAATAGAAACTTGCTAAGTTTCAAAGATATCCGTTTAAACGGATACCACCTAGAAATGGTGAACAAACAAGACAAAGAATATTTGTATGTAACGACTCTTAAAAACAATGCTAAAACCATCGTTGAGCGTTTTGAGGGACTCCCGTTGGGTCTCTACCATACAAAGATTCGACAATGGAAGCTAATACAATTGAGCACCAGAAGTGCAAGAATCAACCAGAATTTCAACTCTGGCATAATAGACTCAGACACCATGGATCGACAATGATGCACTACATCATATCCCATTCCCGTGGTATTAACTCGAAGAGCCTGAATGTCACGACCCGCTTCCCTAAAATGGAGGCGAGACGTGAAAAGGTCCGCACGAGAGTGGAGCTGTGAAGCCCCAAACCCGATAAGCGTCAATAAAACATAAGCAGGTCCCTGTAACCACAACGGAACAACAATAATAACACAAGGAGATACTGAAATAAAATCTCGCATCTCATAAATTGTCCAACATGAAAATAACTCCAACATCCAGAAAAGCCACCAGGCTAAAAGAAAAAGTCTAAAGGCCCAGAACAAGGCCAACAAAAGCAATAACCACAACAAAGTATAGGTGCTACGCACCGATAACAAAACAACTGTCTAACAAAAGTAAGACACAACGAAGACACTAGGACTGGTCCCCAGTGTCCACGTACTCCCCGTCAAACACAAGCTCGGGCTCGGCGTCAGCAAACACCTCGTCCTCAACAAGGTACTCAGGCTCAGGATCTAACATGTGTCACCCAAAAGAGTAAAGGGGCACATGTCAGCAAGTCTAAAAGACTTGAGCAAGGAAACTGAAAGTAAGGCAACTAGCAACCTAGCAGTTTAGTATGCATGACATGGCAGTTATAACATGAGTGCACAATTTAAGACATGGCAAGACAATTTTGTACAAGGGAACAATTATCGGGACAAGACAAGAGTAGCCAAGCTACTAACATTCTCAATCAATTCACATTGTAGTAGGTGTTTACGCCCTTCAGCTGAATGGTACATCATTCACACCGATCGGCACTAAACCCAATTCACGTTTCACGTTGTTTTGTAGATGTTTACGCCCTTCAGCTGAATGGTACATCATTCACACCGATCGGCACTAAACACTACCCCACCCCAGAGTTTACGCCTTACAACTGCAGTTGTTGATCAAACAGACCCCCAGTTGCCTGGCCGCTTAACCCTTACCCCATCCCATAAGTAAACAAGCCAGGGTCCCTGAACATGAGCCCAGCAAGTGAGCCAGGGTTGCCCCGCACGGGAGCTTGTTTCTTAGTTCACAATTCAATATATCGAGCGTTGGGGTTAGCAACTCATTATGCTCGCTTCTGGTCACGAGCCAGGAACACAAGTATTGTAGCGATGCTACGCAATCACGGGGTCACTTAAAGAATGCAATGACATGACATTTAATTTGCGTACCGTTAATGGAAAGTAAACATGACATGGTAATTGTGCAACATGCTAAATGTCGGAACTAGCTTCGTTGTCAAGCTAGTTCCCCAATTTGCGCCTAGGCGAGTATCATTTCGTCGCCTAGCCTCTTTTACGCCTACAACAAGCAAATGGCCTAAAACATGGCCTAAACCCTAAGTGGCAAGTTTCACTTGCCTAGCACCGGGGATGACGACCACTTCGTCATACGGATGCCAATCTACGGGGGAATCGCTGTTTTTGGGGGAACATACAACAAACAACATGAAATTTTATTAGGGTTTCATAAAAATATAAATAGGTTAAGAAAACATAGAGGAATCGATTTCTTACCAAGAGGAGACGGAAGAAACACTCCGGGGAACCCTAGGATCAGATCTGGAAAAGATTGGAGAAGTTTGGGGAAACTAGGGTTTTGGGGGATTTGGGGATTTTGATGGATTTTGGTGAGATTTTGGGGAAGATGAGAGGTAGATAGAGTGGATGGATGGTTTGGATGATGGATTTAGGGCTTGGAATGAAGAAATGAAGCTTGGAGGAAGATGGGGGCTCAAGGGGGAAGATTTTAGGGTTTTGGGTCGTGTTGGGGAAGAAGAAAACGTTTGGGTTGGGTTTAAATAGGATGGGCTGGCTGCTGCCCAGAAATTAGGGTTTCAACACTGGTTAGTCGGTCAAAGAGCAACCACTGACCGACTAGTTTGGCAACTAGTCGGTCGGTCGACCAACGCAGACCGACTAAGTGCAAATAGTAACTCCTGAACGAAAATAGGATTTTAGAGTTAGTCGTTCCAAGAACAAATACTGACCGACTAGTTTAGCATCTAGTCGGTCGATGAACGTTCTTAGACCGACTAAGAGTAAACAGTAACTCAACTAAAATTAAGATGATGTGTTAGTCGGTTAAAGAAGCATTGCTGACCGACTAGTTTGCAACCTAGTCGGTCAACCAACGTTCTTAGACCGACTAACGATAAACAGTAACTCCTGGGAAATTTAGAAAGCAAACTAGTCGGTCCAAGAAGGATTGCCGACCGACTGGATCGTCATCTAGTCGGTCGGTGCCCCTTCTTATACCGGCTAATGAGCACAAAAAGTTCCGATACGGAGCGCGGGGCCCCGGGATCGATTCCTAAGACTCCTAGGCTTGATCTAATAGTTAGATACGACCGTTATGAAGTCCGTCACGAGTGACACACTTCGAAATCGACGATCCTAAGGAAGAAACGAGAAAATACGACGAATCGATCGAAAATGAAAACTACGGAGACGAAAACCACACAAGAGGAGATAATCCACCAAAACATATATTATATTATATTATATCCAGATACATGAAAAGCAGTCGTTACATCCTCCCCAACTTAAGAAAAATTCCGTCCTCGGAATTTCCAAATACTCACGAGTCCGGAAACAAAAGTGGGAAACGCTCTCGCATCTCATCCGCATTCTCCCAAGTAGACTCTCCAGGTGAACCGTGTCGCCACATCACCCTCACAAGATTGACAATCTTGTTCCGAAGCGATTTCTGACGCCTGTCCAGAATCTGCACTGGATGCTGGTCATACGTCATATCGGGGCGAACGGTAATCTCCGAAAAATCTACCGCATGAGACGGATCGCTAATGTATCGACGAAGCTGCGACACATGGAAAACATTGTGAACTCCTTCCAAAGATGGCGGCAAGGCCAGGCGATAAGCTACCTCGCCAACCCTCTCCAAAACGTCAAACGGTCCAATGTATCGCGGGCTCAACTTTCCACGCTTCCCGAAACGAATCACACCACGATTCGGGGAAATCTTCAAGAACACATGGTCACCCTACTGAAACTCCAAAGGACGACGTTTAGCATCCGCCCAATGCTTAAAACGGTCCTGAGCAATTCTCAACCTCTCCCGAATATTCCTGACGATATCCACGGCCTCCACGATCATCTCAGGTCCCAACAACTCCCGATCACCAACGTCATCCCAACTCAATGGCGATCGACATTTCCTCCCATAAAGAGCGGCGAAAGGCGCCATGCCAATACTCGCCTGGAAGCTGTTGTTGTAGGAAAACTCTACCAAATGTAGATGGTCCTCCCACGAACCCTTGAAATCCAACATGCACGCCCTCAGCATGTCTTCCAAAATCTGAATCGTCCTCTCGGACTGGCCATCCGTCTGCGGATGGTACGCCGTGCTGAAACTCAGACGCGTACCCAAGCTCTTCTGCAAACTCTGCCAGAACTGAGATGTGAACCTCGTGTCTCTGTCAGACACGATACTCACGGGGACTCCATGAAGTCGCACAACCTCCTGCACGATTCACGTTACATCACTATCCAAACTAGGAAAAGGAAATAAAACGGAGAGTAAAAGAATTTTACCTCCATATATCACCTCGCTAGCGCCTCAGTGGACTGTCCCACTCAGAACGGAATAAAGTGCGCAGATTTGGTCAATCGATCTACGATCACCCAAATCGCGTCATTCTGCTTCGGACTCCGAGGTAGTCCAGTCACGAAGTCCATAGTGATGTGTTGCCACTTCCACTCCGGAATCGGAAGCGGTTGTAGCAACCCGGCCATACGCTGATGCTCCGCCTTCACTTGCTGGCAAACCAAGCACTTGGCTACACTCCGAGCCACGCTCCTCTTCATGCCATGCCACCAATTATTCAGACGAAGATCCTGGTACATCTTGGTGCCACCAGGATGCACAGAATACGGCGAACTGTGTGCCTCCACCATCAACTCCTCTCTGATATCCCCAGCCGGCACACACAACCTGGCTCCAAACCTCAACGAGCCATCCTCATGAATCAAAAAGTCAGTCCGCAGACCGGCTTCCACCTGCTCCCGAATCCTCACCAGCTTCGGATCCTCAGCCTGGCCAGCCTTAATCCGATCCACGATCGTCGACTGTACCTGCATGTACATCAACGACGAAGCCTCTCCAGGAAGAACAATCTCCACGCCAGACTCACAAAAATCCTGCTGCAATCTCCACTGCGAAGTCAAAATCATCACCGCCGGAAGCCTACTCAAAGCATCCGGAACCACATTCACCTTTCCAGGGTGAAACTGCAAGTCAATCTCATAATCCGCCATAAGCTCCAACCATCGACGCTGTCGCATGTTGAGCTCCTTCTGAGTGAAAATATACTTCAAGCTTTTGTGATCGGTGAACATCTTCACTTTCTCACTCAGCAGGAAGTGCCTCCAAATCTTAAGAGCAAACACAACGGCAGCCAACTCCAAATCATGCGTCGGATAATTCTTCTCATGAACCTTAAGCTGACGGGACGCATACGCCACAACATGCCCGTGCTGATGCAACACACAACCGAGACCCTTGCCAGAATCATCGCAAAAGATCTCAAATCCACCGCTGCGATCAGGCACAACAAGAATAGGGGCAGTCGTCAACCTCTCCTTCAGAACACCAAAAGCACTCTCACAATCACCCGACCACACAAAAGCAACATCCTTCCGCGTCAACCTGGTCATCGGCTCAGCAATACGAGAAAAGTCCTTAATGAATCGCCGATAATAACTAGCAAGTCCAAGAAAACTCCGAATCTCAGACGCAGACGACGGAACAGGCCACTCCCTGATGGCCCGAATCTTCTCGGGATCCACTGAAATACCATCTCCAGTCACCACATGCCCGAGAAAAGCAACTCTATCCAGCCAAAACTCGCACTTCGAAAACTTAGCATACAACCGATGCTTCCTCAAGATCTCCAACACCGTCCTTAAGTGCGAGGCATGCTCTTCCTCCGACTTCGAATAGATCAGAATGTCGTCAATAAAGATAACGACAAACTTATCCAAAAAGTCATAGAAAATCAGGTTCATCAGATTCATGAAAACTGCGGGCGCGTTAGTTACGCCGAAAGGCATAACCACAAACTCATAGTGTCCATACTTCGTCCTGAACGCTGTCTTCGGAACATCTCCCTTCTTCACCTTCAACTGATGATAACCACTCCTCAAATCCAATTTAGAAAACACCCTCGAACCTCCAAGCTGATCAAAAATATCATCGATACGAGGCAACGTGTATTTATTCTTAATGGTCACCGCATTCAACTCCCGATAGTCCACGCACATGCGACGTGAACCATCCTTCTTCTTAACCAACAGCACCGGTGCTCCCCACGGAGACACGCTAGGATTAATATAACCCTTCTGTAAAAGCTCATCCAACTGCTTCCGCAACTCCTCTAATTCTGCAGGTGCCATACGATACGGCGCCTTCGAAATCGGCTGCGCACCTGGAACGAGATCGATAGAAAATTCCAAAGCTCGATCAGGCGGCAAACCAGACATCTCCTCGGGGAAGACGTCGCCAAAATCTCGTACCACAGCTGGCCACTCCAGCTCCATCTGCATAGCCACAGCCTCCACCGGCCTGGCCCGAAATCTGACAGGACCAAGCGAACTGCTACCACGACTGAACTCAAATACTGGATGTCCGGGAATCTCAAACACCACCTTCTTTCTCCGACAGTCGATCGTAGCATAGAAGCTCGCAAGCCAATCCATCCCAAGAACTGCATCATAGTTGATGATGTCGTGGACAATGAAATCAGCAAAAAGCTCATGTCCACAGACCACCAAAGAGCAAGAATTGCAACCACGATGCACCGAGACCACGCCATTCCCTGTAACGATATTCCAACTCTTTGGAAGAGGGGACGTCGACAAGGAATGCCTCTCCACGAAGCTCCGAGAAATAATGCACATCGATGCACCAGAGTCAAAGAGGACTCGGGCAGGAAATGTGCAAACCAAAACCACACCTAACAATCAATTAACAATCAAACCCTAGTCTAGCAAACAACCATGTTCAAGAAAACAACATAATCTAACAATCAAAACCAGCTAGGAAAGTAACAGCTAGATTGAGGATTATCTGCGATAACCTCATCCACAGCCTCGCTCTCTGCAGCGGTCATCAGAAAAGCCTACCTCCTCGGCGGAACAGCCTGCTGAAAAGCCTGCCTCTGCGGAACAAGAGCTGCTCCACGACCAGCAGGACAGACACTCGCTGCTGCAACGGCTGAGCTGCAACAGGTGCCCTCCGCAGCGGACCCGCATGCTGACAATCCTTCGCGACATGGGAAGCATCACCACAAACCAGACACTGGCCCAAAAACTTCTGACACTGATCCTTGATATGGCCAGGCTTGCCGCAGAAATGGCAAGTCTTCAGAATAGGCCCTCCTGGCCTCTTAAACTGAGCGGACTGATTAGGCCTGAATCCAGGTCTAACCACAGCTCTCGCCTGTTCCACAGGCCTCTTCCCAGCACCAACAACAGACTCCCTCCTCTGGTTCACGAGCAGCTCCTGCCTCTTGGCAGCGACCAGAACCTTCTGATAAGACTCCCGGTCAGAAGAGGTCACAAAACTCTGGAGCTCCGAAGCAAGCCCCTGCAGGAACCTCTGAGCTCTCTCCTCAGCGTCCTGCACCATCTTTGGTGCAAACCGACTCAGCCTCATGAACTGTTGGTGATACAGGTCCACCGACGAGTTCCCTTGCTTCAAATCGATAAAACGTTGCAGCATCTCCTCACTGGCAGCTTTCGGGAAGAACTCACCCTCAAATCTGGCCTTGAAGGTAGCCCAAGCTATCGGCTCCACCAACAACTTCTCTTCCGCATCCCACCAATTCCGAGCATTATCCTTGAGTTTCCTCTTCGCCAAATCAACCCATCCAGCCGGAGTGATCTTGGCCATCTTCAGATTGTCCTCGATGTTCCGAATCCACTCATCAGCAGCCAGAGGACCCTCAGAACCATCAAAATATGCGGGACCCAGCTCCCGAAATTGCTTCGCTCCTGGCTCAGAGCGAGGGGCATCCGGAAGAGCCCGGGCAGCTCGAGCAAGTGGAGCATTCTGGACTTGCAAAAGCAAGCCCTGCTGCACTTGCATCATCTGGAGCATCATCCACATCATCTCACCGCTGGTGGGTTCCCGCTCAGGCTCCTCATCATGAGGGACCGCACCACTACCCCCACCACGGGTGAAACGTCTTCCTGCCATCTAGTGACAAAGAAAACGAATCAGAGTAGACTCATAGCTTATGACTCGGACGTCGAACTTAATTTATTGGACATTCTAATATTATTATCGCTATTCCAAAAATCGCAGTTACAGAAGGACCTGCATGGGCCACCAACAAAACCTGTCACGACCCGCTTCCCTAAAATGGAGGCGAGACGTGAAAAGGTCCGCACGAGAGTGGAGCTGTGAAGCCCCAAACCCGATAAGCGTCAATAAAACATAAGCAGGTCCCTGTAACCACAACGGAACAACAATAATAACACAAGGAGATACTGAAATAAAATCTCGCATCTCATAAATTGTCCAACATGAAAATAAGTCCAACATCCAGAAAAACCACCAGGCTAAAAGAAAAAGTCTAAAGGCCCAGAACAAGGCCAACAAAAGCAACAACCACAACAAAGTATAGGTGCTACGTACCGATAATAAAACAACTGTCTAACAAAAGTAAGACACAACGAAGACACTAGGACTGGTCCCCAGTGTCCACGTACTCCCTGTCAAACACAAGCTCGGGCTCGGCGTCAGCAAACACCTCGTCCTCAACAAGGTACTCAGGCTCAGGATCTAACATGTGTCACCCAAAAGAGTAAAGGGGCACATGTCAGCAAGTCTAAAAGACTTGAGCAAGGAAACTGAAAGTAAGGCAACTAGCAACCTAGCAGTTTATTATGCATGACATGGCAGTTATAACATGAGTGCACAATTTAAGACATGGCAAGACAATTTTGTACAAGGGAACAATTATCGGGACAAGACAAGAGTAGCCAAGCTACTAACATTCTCAATCAATTCACATTGTAGTAGGTGTTTACGCCCTTCAGCTGAATGGTACATCATTCACACCGATCGGCACTAAACCCAATTCACGTTTCACGTTGTTTTGTAGATGTTTACGCCCTTCAGCTGAATGGTACATCATTCACACCGATCGGCACTAAACACTACCCCACCCCAGAGTTTACGCCTTACAACTGCAGTTGTTGATCAAACAGACCCCCAGTTGCCTGGCCGCTTAACCCTTACCCCATCCCATAAGTAAACAAGCCAGGGTCCCTGAACATGAGCCCAGCAAGTGAGCCAGGGTTGCCCCGCACGGGAGCTTGTTTCTTAGTTCACAATTCAATATATCGAGCGTTGGGGTTAGCAACTCATTATGCTCGCTTCTGGTCACGAGCCAGGAACACAAGTATTGTAGCGATGCTACGCAATCACGGGGTCACTTAAAGAATGCAATGACATGACATTTAATTTGCGTACCGTTAATGGAAAGTAAACATGACATGGTAATTGTGCAACATGCTAAATGTCGGAACTAGCTTCGTTGTCAAGCTAGTTCCCCAATTTGCGCCTAGGCGAGTA
The DNA here is from genome assembly GCA_030789695.1 of Scilla litardierei. Taxonomy (NCBI): domain Eukaryota; kingdom Viridiplantae; phylum Streptophyta; class Magnoliopsida; order Asparagales; family Asparagaceae; genus Scilla; species Scilla litardierei. The sequence continues at coordinate 96,921,799 of CM061136.1, forward strand.
TCATTTCGTCGCCTAGCCTCTTTTACGCCTACAACAAGCAAATGGCCTAAAACATGGCCTAAACCCTAAGTGGCAAGTTTCACTTGCCTAGCACCGGGGATGACGACCACTTCGTCACACGGATGCCAATCTACGGGGGAATCGCTGTTTTTGGGGGAACATACAACAAACAACATGAAATTTTATTAGGGTTTCATAAAAATATAAATAGGTTAAGAAAACATAGAGGAATCGATTTCTTACCAAGAGGAGACGGAAGAAACACTCCAGGGAACCCTAGGATCAGATCTGGAAAAGATTGGAGAAGTTTGGGGAAACTAGGGTTTTGGGGGATTTGGGGATTTTGATGGATTTGATGAGATTTTGGGGAAGATGAGAGGTAGATAGAGTGGATGGATGGTTTGGATGATGGATTTAGGGCTTGGAATGAAGAAATGAAGCTTGGAGGAAGATGGGGGCTCAAGGGGGAAGATTTTAGGGTTTTGGGTCGTGTTGGGGAAGAAGAAAACGTTTGGGTTGGGTTTAAATAGGATGGGCTGGTGGCTGCCCAGAAATTAGGGTTTTAACACTGGTTAGTCGGTCAAAGAGCAACCACTGACCGACTAGTTTGGCAACTAGTCGGTCGGTCGACCAACGCAGACCGACTAAGTGCAAACAGTAACTCCTGAACGAAAATAGGATTTTAGAGTTAGTCGTTCCAAGAACAAATACTGACCGACTAGTTTAGCATCTAGTCGGTCGATGAACGTTCTTAGACCGACTAAGAGTAAACAGTAACTCAACTAAAATTAAGATGATGTGTTAGTCGGTTAAAGAAGCATTGCTGACCGACTAGTTTGCAACCTAGTCGGTCAACCAACGTTCTTAGACCGACTAACGATAAACAGTAACTCCTGAGAAATTTAGAAAGCAAACTAGTCGGTCCAAGAAGGATTGCCGACCGACTGGATCGTCATCTAGTCGGTCGGTGCCCCTTCTTATACCGGCTAATGAGCATAAAAAGTTCCGATACGGAGCGCGGGGCCCCGGGATCGATTCCTAAGACTCCTAGGCTTGATCTAATAGTTAGATACGACCGTTATGAAGTCCGTCACGAGTGACACACTTCGAAATCGACGATCCTAAGGAAGAAACGAGAAAATACGACGAATCGATCGAAAATGAAAACTACGGAGACGAAAACCACACAAGAGGAGAAAATCCACCAAAACATATATTATATTATATTAAATCCAGATACATGAAAAGCAGTCGTTACACTGAAGCTACTTCGAAAGGGTGTGTTTCCTTGTCCCCCTTGTTACAAAGGGAAATTGATTACGAGACCATCTTCACTTAAAGTGGACTCAGAGTCTCCAAGCTTCCTAGAGAGAATACATGGAGACATTTGCGGGCTTATTCACCCTTCAAGTGGTCCATTTCGTTACTACATGGTACTGATAGAGGCATCTTCCAAATGGTCATATGCGTGCCTCCTGTCCACCTGCAACGTAGCCTTTGCAAAGCTACTGGCACAAATCATTAAGTTGTAGGCACATTTTCCAGACAAATAGATTAAGAAATTACGTCTGGACGATGCTGGGGAATTCACATCACAAGTCTTTCTAGACTACTACCAAGCAACTGGCATTGAAGTTGAACATCTTGTAGCACATGTTCACACCCAGAACGGGTTAGCTGAATCTCTTATAAAGAGACTACAATGGATTGCTCGTCCATTTTTAATGCAATCCCAGTTGCATGTGACTGCATGGGGACATTCCATCTTGCATGCTGCATCGCTAATAATATTACGACCGTCTGGTAGTCAATCTTATTCTCCGATGCAACTCGCATATGGAACTCCACCGAATATCTCTCACTTGAGGATATTTGGATGTGCAGTTAATGTCCCCATCACACCATCGCAGAGGACCAAGATGGGTCCTCAACGTCGTCTAGGTATCTACATAGGATTCGATTCACCATTGATCATTAGATACCACGAACCCCTAACAGAGGACGTCTTTAAGACACGTCTAGAAGATTGTGAGTTTGACGAAAGTACTTTTCCCAAACTAGGCATAAACACAGAAAAGCCAGAAGCTTCAAAGTCCATTTCATGGGATACCAAAACTTTATCCCATTTTGATCCGCGTACAAACCAAAGTGAAGAGGAGATCCTGAAGATTCTCCAAATACATAATACAGTTCACATTTTACCGGACAAATTCACTGATAACCAGAAGATTATCAGATCACACGTCCCTGCTGCAAACATGCCAGCTAGGATTGACATACCCAAAAATGGATGCAATCCACCTGCAGCAGAAGCGGCCATACCTCAACAAAAGAGAGGACGACCCCAGACTCCAAAGATAAATTCCCTCGAAAGAGAGAACTCCTGGAGAAACTATAACGATACCACCACAAGATGCTGAGCTCAGCCCATATACCTCTTCCCTCCTAAAAACACTGAAGAGGAAAATATAGGAGAAATATCATTAAACTATGTATGTACTGGGGAGGCACTGGACAGAAAAAGCACAATCATCGATGATAACTTCACGTTCTTTATTGCTAATCACGTCACTGAATATGACGATGATATCGATACACGCTCTCTAGCAGAATGTAAACGCAGAGAGGATTAGCCAAAGTGGAACGAGGCAATAGGAGTAGAGCTGGACTCACTCTCGAAACGCAAAGTTTTTGGACCTGTAGTCCTAACATTAAAGGGTGTTAAACCTGTGGGATATAAATGGGTATTCGTAAGAAAGAGAAACGAAAATAATAAGATCGTACGCTACAAAGCGCGTCTTGTTGCATAAGACTTTTCCCAACGACCAGGAATAGACTATGAGGATACATATTCTCTGGTCATGGATGCAATCACTTTCCGGTTCATAATTAGCCTAACAGCTACGGAAGGCCTGGATATGCAGCTCATGGACGTTGTGACTGTATACATATATGGCAAATAGATAAGGACATCTACATGAGATTTTCGGACGGATATAAACTTCCAACAAAAATGACAGAAAGACCTCGGGACGTCTATTCTGTCAAACTCCAAAGATCACTGTATGGTCTGAAACAATCGGGAAGAATGTAGTATAACATACTCAGTGAATTTCTCGTGCAACAAGGATTCACAACCAATGAAGTCTGCCCTTGCATCTTTATAAGAGCAAAGGGAACATGATTCGTAATAATTACCGTCTACATAAACAACTTAAATCTCATCGGATCTCCTGAAGAGATAACTGAGATATCCAAGAGACTTGCACAGACTTTTAAGATGAAAGACCTTGGCAAAATCAAATCTGCCTTGGCTTACAAATCAAACACCTCAGCAGAGGAATCCTGTTACATCACTCCACCTACACAAGGAAGGTGCTGAAAAACTTTCTTATGGACAAATGCCACTCGCTGAGTACACCAATGGTCGTCAGATCATTGGATGTGGATAAAGGCCCCTTCCGTCCGCTGGAAGAGGTGGAGGAAGCACTGGGTCCCGAAGTACCCTACCTAAGTGCAATTAGAGCACTCCTTTATCTGGAAAACTGCACGCGTACCGATATAGCGTTCGCAGTTAACCTACTAGCCAGATACAGTCTAGCACCCACAATGCGTCACTGGAACGGAGTGAAGCATCTTCTGCGCTACCTCCAAGGGTCAGTTGACCTGGGACTATACTACAAGAAATGCGTATCCTCCAACTTAGTTGGTTTTGCAGATGCTGGATACATGTCTGACCCTCACACCGCAAAGTCCCAGACCGGCTTCGTATTCACCTACGGTGGAACAGCCATCTCATGGAGATCAGTGAAGTAGACTTCAACAGCAACCTCATCCAACCACTCCGAACTCATTGCGATCCATGAAGCTAGCAAAGAATGCTTCTAGCTTCGTTCTGTCATCCACCACATCCTAGTGACAACCGTCCTGAAGACGAGAGATCTTGAACCAACCACCATGTACGAAGACAATGCAGCCTGCATAGCTCAACTACGAGGTGGCTACATCAAAGGTGACATGACGAAGCACATTTTCCCCAAGCTCTTCTGGACGCATGAACAACAAGAAGACAAACAGATCAACATCCAGCAGATCCAGTCTTGCAACAACCTGGCAGATCTATTTACTAAAGTATTACCTCGCTGTACCTTTAGAAAACTTGTAATAGGGATTGGGATGAGACAGTTGAAAGATATACAAGCCTGAAGCTTGTACGCAACAGGGGGAGTTAATGTTGTGTTGTACTCTTTTTTCTTTAGCTATTGGTTTTTCTCATTGGGTTTTCCATAGCCAAATGTTTTAACGAGTCAACCACATCAACTCTAGATCCCGAAGTATCCACACCTGATGATATCCATCGATCAGGGGAAGTCAAGGAGACTTTCACTCTTTTCCTTTCGCTATTAGTTTTTTCCATTGGGTTTTCCATAACCAAAGGTTTTAACAAGGCAAGACCAATTAACTTAGGATCCAGAAGTATCCATATCCCAATGATCAGATAAGCCCTATCAAGCTTACAACAATGGATGGATAAGGGGAAGTGTTATGAGCGGGCTTTTGTAGGCCCGCATGGTACCCATTAGTGTATTGTGTTTCCACCCAATTTGTAAACTTATTCTATAAATACAGAGCTACGGGTTTCATAGCCAATAAGCTCATAACAAGATTTATTTTTCCTCAAAATTTTAAGATTTCTTCTCGAAATTTTTGTATTTTCCCCTAAATTTTTCATAAAATCTTATAATATCTATTGATTTTTTCAAGATTCAAACTTATAAATTTGTCATAAAATCGTATTTTCCCTTATTCCTATTCCCGCCCCCCCTATTCTTGGCAAAAGAACAGGCCTTAGTCACCTATGCAATTCGAAAACGTGTCTTAGATATATTAAGAAGGACCGCACTCATAGGTCAAGGTCAGAAAGCCTGTTGCGAGTATAAGAATACACATGTACTCTTTATGGGCCTTAAGAAGAAGCAATAAAGAGAGGCGCGGACACAGGGAGAGAGAAGCGAGGAGGAGGAGGCGCCGCCTGTTCCTTAGCACGAGAATCAAGGAGCCGTTTTAACGCCTCCGATCTCACTCTCACCCCCTCGGGCACCGTAAAGCAGGCCCCGCTGGCTCGTTTCGTTTGTGCTCAATCGCGGAGCATTTAAGCGACCCCTCACCACCTCCTCCGCCTCCATTCACTCGCCATTTATTTTATTCCATTCACTGTCGAGATATAGATCTGCGGTCAAAAAGTGGGCCAGCCCAGCTGTAGACGGACGGATAAATAATACAAGAAGAGAGTGCGGAAGTCAGTCCGGCGGCGGCGAGCTCACCGGCAGCTGTCGGTGGGCGGATGGAGTGGTGGCGGAAGATCGTGAAGAGAGCTCTTGTGGCGGTCGCCGCACGCGTCAAGCCCCGCAAGGACGGTGAGCCCCCCGCCCATACCCTCCCCAAACCTCCGCCAGACATCATTCAAATTAATTCTTTTTATTCAAGCAGCCAAATTTTTCTTTCGACTTTCTTTGTATTTTTTGACCCAAAATTCTACTTTTCCGTGAAAAAAATTTAACTTTCTTCCTGTACAGTAGAAATTCACAGCATTACCTAGTTTAACCCAAGAAAAGGTTGATCAATTGTAATTAGAACAAGTTTGGGATAAAAGCTGAATTCTTTTTGGCCTTTCATCTCAGCCTTGGATCCTCGATATGCGTTTTGTCTGTTTGACTGCAGCAATATTAGTGGCATATTCTTCCGTCTTTTATCCCCACCGACCCCTTAATTTTATTTCTATTGAGAATACCAAGTGTTCATATGATGAAAAATGGACGGTTTCGATCTCTGCTTTTCTAATGAAATTGGGGGATCATTGATGCTACACAGGGAAGGGGATACTGAAGCTACACAGCGATGTCCAGACATGCGAGTATCAGGATGTGCAAGTGATGTGGGAAATGCTACAGAAAACGGAGAGGGAGCTGATGCATGCACCACCCAAGCACAAGAGGCCAGATTGGAGGATATCTTGAACACTTGCAGCAGTGTGAGCCATGGTGGAGTCTGACTCAGGATCAGACAATGTTGGAAAGCTTGGCATCTTTTATGGATGCATTTTAAAAGATACGGAGAAAGAGGGGTGTGTTATGTTTTCATTTTGAGTACATGATGTACATATTTGCTACTTGCTCTGCCTTCCACCCTTTTGGGGGTCAACTTGTAGATTTTCTTGAGGTAGTAGGAAGAGGCCTAACTTTCAAAACAAGTCCTTTCGTTTTTCTCAAGTTTTTCGGTGGGGATAATTCAAGGACTCATGACCTTGTAACATTAGGGCTTGCTCCATTGGGTTTCTTTTGGGATGGGATTTAATGTTTGCAATAGTAAATCAAAGGAGGAATTTTGAGGAGAGCAAAGAGGAGTAGTGTGTTTCTTTTGGTTGCTTTGGGTTGGAAAGTGGAGTGTAGTTTTGTTTGTGGGGCTCATAGTAAAGTAGTGTGTTTCTTTGGTTATAGTGGTATTGGGAAAGTTGGATGAGGAAAGTGAGAAAGTTGGTTGTGGTGTTTTGAGGTCAGATTACCCCCCAACCGCATTTGAAGTAGAAAATTGTGAAACACATAAGTTAATTAATTATTAACTAACTAACTATTAAATATTAAATAAATTACTATTAAATAAGCATATTTAAATACAATTTACTTAATTAAATTTTAAAAGACCGAATTTAAAAAAAGGAATGTTTAATTGAATATGGCCGAATAACTAGTAACACAAGAACGATAAGCAACGCAATCAACAGAAATAAAAATACAATTTATGAACTGGAAACAAAAAATACTAAAATATTAAATGCACGTCAGTGAGCGCATATCAGATAGCACAAACCCATGTCACATACCATAATAGGCCATCATAATCAATACATATAATATACATATTACAAGTATCATCTGACATCCCAACATATAGTAATGAAGTTTTACATTTTCATCGCGATAATAAACAACATTAACAAAGAAATCAGCAAACATATGATCGAATACAAAACCAACTTAATGGTTTTGTATTCGGAGAGAAAGGTGTCCATTTTCCACGCCAACCGCCCATCAATCTCCAAATGTCACCTATCAGACACCGCTGTGGAAGAGGATGCATGGGTCGGGCTTCTTGCAAGCTTATCAAGCAACTGTAGTATCACATATGTTGACCACTCTGAGTGAGGTGGACCCTTCCATTCGTAGTACTTGCATTTATTATTACCTCGCACTGGACAGCTCCAAAAGTGACGGCCAAGATTATTTCTGGTCCATGATGTCCTCCTGGGAATCCGTATCCGACAATGGCAAAACCTGCTGTCAGCTTCATCTGCATCCAACTCAGAACCTGTAAGAACTCTCGGTCTGGATTGAATAGTCTGGCTGGACCTGGTGCTCATGTGTACCTTGCATGAAATAAAGAGTGACAACGGAGGCAGTCACCATATATACAAATAAATATTACAAAAAAAACAATTTTAAGTCTCAAGGCTACATACAGAATTGCATCAAGAAGCAACACCTCAAACTGATACATACAAATGAAGAACCCAAAAAAGAAACGGATACATCCATAAAAACCAAGAAAGAAACTGGAAAAAAAATTATCATTTGTTAAAACCAAACAATCCACACAATGAAATTGCACCATACCAACTTGGTCCATACCTAAGTCAAATAAAAATTATTTGACTTGTGCCCTCAGGTAAACATGTTTTGTAGAGTGAACAGCAGAAGGTATATGGCGGTTGCTCATTATAAATGAACCTTCCAGCCAAATACCCCTATATCTTCTTTTCATAGGGTCAATTTTCTTATTTATTGTTCATCATCATCGGGCGTAAGTTGGTTTTTGGGGCATGGCTCATTGTTGCAGTATGTGTTTGTGTGGTGCTATTTTTGGAAAATTGTATCAGATCTTTGTGGCATGGCTCCTTATTGCTGGTTGTATGCAATATATACATAAGCCCTCAGGAAGAAATAAATTTTATCGTGATAAAAGTTGGTAATAGGTCGTTGCTCCATCACATATCACCCCCTCATTTAACATTCTCCCATCTCATAGACCGATCCATATAGCCCATATCATTTCATATGATTTTCAATGTATCTCACGAATATACATCATTGGGGAGTAATGGAACCATCAAGCCAAATACCAACTATTTATGCATAACCAAGGGACATATGGATCAAATAATCAGCTTCATCATTGGGCTATAGGTAAACCATAACAAGGAGCCATGCCAAACAATCTGATACAATCAGCCAAACATAACAACCCAAAAACACCTACTGCAACAAGGATCCATGCCCCAAAATTCTGATACAATTATCCACAAAGAACACCACAATATCACAACTGCAACAAGGCTCTAGGCCCCAAAAATCTGATACAAGGAGACATGCCCCAAAAATCTGATACATTGATCCAGAAATAACACCATATAAACACTTACAGCAGCATGGAGCCATGCCCCAAAAATCTGTTCCAATTAGCCAAAATTAACACCCCATAAACACAAACTGGAACATGGAGACATGCCCCACAAATCTGATACAATGAGCCAGAAATAACACCCCATAAACACAAACTGCATCACGGAGCCATGCCCCAAAATTCTGATACAATGAGCCAGAAATAACACCCCATAAACACTTACAACAACATGGAGCCATGCCCTAAAAATCTAAAACAATGATCCAAAATTAACACCCATTAAACATAAACTGCACCATGGAGCCATGCCCCAAAAATCTGAAACAATGATCCAAATATAACACCCCATAAACACAAACTGCACCATGGAGCAATGCCCCAAAAATCTGAAACAATGATCCAAATAAAACACCCCACAAACACAAACTGCAACAAGGAGCAATGCCCCAAAAATCTGAAACAATGATCCAAAATTAACACCCCATAAACACAAACTGCAAAATGAAGCAATGCCCCAAAAAGCTGAAACAATGATCCAAATATAACACCCCATAAACACAAACTGCAACATGGAGCATGCCCCAAAAATATGAAACAATTATCCAAAATTAACAACCCATAAACACAAACTGCACCATGGAGCCATGCCCCAAATATCTGAAACAATGATCCAAATATAACACCCCATAAACACAAACTGCAACATGGAGCCATACCCCAATAATCTGAAACAATGACCCAAAATTAACACCCCTTAAACACAAACTGCACCATGGAGCCATGCCCCAAATATCTGAAACAATTATCCAAATATAACACCCCATAAACACAAACTGCAACATGGAGCCATGGCCCAAAAAGCTGAAACAATGATCAAAAATTAACAACCCATAAACACAAACTACACCATAGAGCCATGCCCCAAATATCTGAAACACTGATCCAAATATAATACCCCATAAACACAAACTGCAACATGGAGCCATGCCCCAAAAATCTGAAACAATGATCCAAAATTAGCACCCTTTAAACACAAACTGCACCATGGAGCCAAGCCCCAAAAATCTGAAACAATGATCCAAATATGACACCCCATAAACACAAAGTGCAACATGGAGCCATGCCCAAAAAATCTGAAACAATGATCCAAAATTAACACACCATAAATAGAAACTGTACCATGGAGCCATGCCCCAAAAATCTGAAACAATGATCCAAATATAACACCCCATAAACACAAACTGCACCATGGAGCCATGCCCCAAAAATCTGAAACAATGATCCAAAATTAACACCACTTAAACACAAATTTCACCATGTAGCCATGCCCCAAATATCTGAAACACTGATCCAAATATAACACCCCATAAACACAAACTGCAATATGGAGCTATGCCCCAAAAATCTGAAACAATGATCCAAAATTAACACCCTATAAACACAAACTGCACTATGGAGTCATGCCCAAAAAATCTAAAATAATGATCCAAATATAACACCCCATAAACACTTACAGCAATATGGAGCCATGCCCCAAAAATCTGAAACAATGATCAAACAAGAACACCACAAAAACACAAACTGCAACATAGAGACATGCCACAAAAACTAATACATTGAGCCATATCCCAAAACCCCCCATAAACACATACTGAAACAAGTAGCAATGCACCAAAAACTGATACAATGAGATATGCACCAAACCCCCCCATAAACACAAATTGAATCCAAATCCAACACCGCGACTATATCTCCACAAACATGACATCTTCACCTCACAAACATCTTCACCTCCCAGCCTGTTATACTACTAGTCCAAATCCAACCCCGCTACTATCTCTTCAATCATCATTTTCCTAGCTGATTGAGGCAAAGCCAAAAAGCTTCGTGCCTCCATCTCATCCTTGCGTAGGGCCTTAAAGACTTTAAATAATATAACCAGCGTATACTCAGTAAACTCGTAGACAAGCTGGGCAAGTGGTTCAGTCCAATGAGAGTGTGCGGACCTTATAGCATCCGCGACCTCATTCATATTTTCTGATATTTCTCGCATGATGTCTGGATCTTGCTGCATGCCCCGTCTTCGTTGTTTCTTTTTACCCATCGCAGGTGGGTTTGCATGGCTTGGCCCTCCCTGATTAACAGGCCCGGTCGAAGCATGGGTGGGAATTTCTTCCAGGACATTGTGTGGTGGCGAATTTATATGTATCGGCTCTTGACTTACGGGCTCTCCTTCGCCTTGGCCTTCATGATTCTCTCCACCAAACTTTTCAAAAACACACATTGCTAAATCCCCCTTAGCAGCGTCATCACCAATGACGATAACAAGATCGTCATACCATGGAAGTGGATGATTCACATAAGTCCGCAGCCGATGGTTAGCCTGAACGATTAGAATATCAAATATGATAAATGGTATGCAATGATATATTTAATGTAGTATCACATAACATATATATAAGGTAGAAGTAATTACCGCCGCCCACGTAGCATACGTTTCGGGAACAAGCTTAATGACCTTACTCTCCTCATCCCATCCAGCTCCGCTAAGCTCAATGCACTCCTTTACGTCTTTGAGACGTCTCCTTAACGATTTCATGTGATTCTTCACATTAACACTTGTGAATGAAGTCCAATGGATGTTATTTATTTCGGCTGCAGAGGCATTGAAGGCTGTATTTTTAAAAGTCTTATCGGCTTTATACCCCAGACGTGCAAGCTCAGCTAGGAATGGAATGAGGGTTTCATTGTAAGCATTCGTCCAAAGTTTGTTCTGTTGTGCAGAAGATGAAGGCTGCTTAGACTTCTTCCGTGGGCTTGAAACAGACCCATCAACATCTTCGCTATGTCGGCTCGACTTCCTAGAAGAGTCACTACCGGGTGTTCGTTCATTGACACTTGGTGGCATAGGCATAGCGAATGCACCTGGGGAAGCTAGGTTTCTATAAGAGGGTGCTCTCCCCCTTGCATCATATTCATAAACCCCATTCTAGGCGGCGATGGCATCTGCATTGGCATGTGCATAGGAATGTTGAAATTTGGATATTAGGGATATCCCATGCCATGTCCACCTGCTTGGTACACATGCCCACCTGATTGGAAGCCATGCATGTGATATGGCATCGTTGGCATCCTCATGGGCATTGGTCTGTTGACAATGGGATCAACCCTTCGTCAGGTTCTACCCATTGGGACCCATATACATTATCATAGCTGGGGAGTATGGGATCACTACCGTCCCGGTATGGTTCACCCCCCTGACCAGAGTTTGACGAGCCTTCCATCCCTATAACAACAATCAAATTAAATTGAAAATGCAAGTTGTGGCTATAAACATCCAACCATCATATAACATGAACCTATACTGCATTCGGGTATAAAATTGCATGTAAAGCAAATAGTGGAAAAGTAAAGGCATGAAAAAATTTGGCACATGCAACAAAGCAAAAATAATGCAATATGTCCGATACAAGAATAAAATGTTCAGCCATAGGAGGCAATTTATACGCTGACCCCCTCATAGCCCATGCTCTATTGTGTTCCCGTTATTATTTTTGTTACAGAAGTCCACCCACATATCATAAGCTATCTGCTCCCTACGCATTTTCCATTGATCACGTTGTTCAGTTTGTTCACGAACGGTCACCTATTGGGATAGATCCATAACATCATTATCATCATGGTCATCGATACCATCTATAGCCTCCTTAACCCCATCACCATCTTCAGTTAGATGGGGGTTATGCGGATCTTCTATTTGGATGTAATTATGCAAAACACTGCAAGCTAGTACGATTTCGACTTGACTTTTGAATGAGTAGTGAGGATTGGCTGTAATTATTTTAAACTTGTTCTTTAGGATACCAAATGTCGACTCGATCTTTGATCGTAAGGTAGAATGGTGTAGGTTGAATAGCTCTCTTCGGTTTCTAGGAACCCGATCAGTATGGTCCTTCAAATGGTATCTAACACCCCGGTATGGAGATATGAACCCTGGCATTGTAGTATACCCAGCATCGCAAAGGTAATATTTACCTACATTCGAAAAATAAACCAGTTTATGAGCCAACGATCTCTGAGAGAAGTATCTCATATGTAAATGTAAATTTATTCCTATTACATTCATACACTCGCAGCCCTAGGGGTGATTTAGACAATGCATCTTTCAGGACCGTAAAATCATATGCGAATCCTTTCCACCCGGCCAGTACGTATGTGAATCTTTTATTTGGAGTAACAGCTGCTAGCACATTTTGCGTAACCCCTTTACGACCACTAAAGCGGGATACGAGACTGGCTGGTAGCATGGCAACTATGTGAGTCCCATCAATGAGACCAATGCAGTCCTACAACGTAATCATTGAGCCCAATTTTCAATCATCACGACGATACTTATTAGACTGACACATATACAGATAATCACACATACCTTAAAAAATGGGAACCAATTGGGATTATTGACTATCTCTGGTGGCGTCTCATTAGTAGCTTGCTTCATGTACATATCCCGAATTGCACACACTGTCCCCATAACTTTGTTAAAATACCGGCTCACTGTCCCCCTCCCCTAATAACATCCACTTGCATGACTCTATTCTTTGACTTGTGCCCTACAATTTGCCGGAACATGTCCAACTGCTCCTCGATGGATACATGTATAGTGTCCTTGAGAAGATCACGCTGACGCATTATTGTTGCAAGATTCATGAAAGCATGTCTTCGTATCCGTAAGTAGTCCAAACAGCTACTTTCAGACCCCCACAGAATTCTCTGCATGTGGAATTTTCTATGCAGATCCCGCATAGCTGAGGGCTCTCTTGCTATATGTCACGCCCCGCTTCCCAAAAATATGGAGGCGAGGCGTGAGTAGGTCCGCTCAGACTTGAAGCTGTGAAGCTGCAAGTCTTATAAGCGTCAATAAACTTCAAATGGCAGGTCCTTGCAAATGCGATACAAAACAAAGATAATAATAAAGGAAATGAGACAAAAAGCAATCCCAGAATATCCATAAAATAAGTTCCAACATCGCAGAAATAGCCACCAGGCTGAAAAGAAAAAAAGAGTCTAGATGCCCAAACATGGCCAACAAAAGTACAACGTACAAAGTAAAGGTGTCACACACCGACATCTAACAGCAATCCTAAAACAAAAGAAAGCTTAGCAAGGTCGCTAAGAATGGTCACCGGTAACCACGAACTCCTCCGGATAGACATGGGCTCAGGCTCAGCGTCAGCAAATACCACGTACTCAGCAACGGTCTCTGGCTCAGGGTCTAACATGTGACACCCAAAAGAGCAAGGGGCACATGTCAGCAAGTCTACAGGAGACTTGTGCAAGGAAACTGAAAGCGAAAGTAAACAACCTAGCAGTTCTAGCATGATGCAATGACATGGCAGATATAGCATGAGTGCAGCAAGTAAAGTAAGGTACTAGCATGGCATTTAAATCATGGCATGGATGTCAAGTTTTACAAGAACAAACACAAGTGCAAGGACAAGTCTAGTAAGCACGTCGTGCACAGAGATTACGCCTTTTGGCTAGAGTGGCGGCGCGGCCAACTCCTAGCTCAAGTGATCGCTTATCCCTACCCCTCCACGTGTATCGAGCCAGGGCCTTACCCCCGAACACGGAATGCTCGCTTCTGGATCACGAGCCAGGAAGTGTTTTTCAATATGGCATAGGGGTGCACCTAGCCTCAACAAGGAAGTCGGGCATTGGCTTTTGACCAACACATGTAGCCCGCTTCTGGATCATGAGCCAGGAAGTGTTTTTCATGATGGCATAGGGTGCACCTAGCCGGGATAAGGAAGTACAAGTATTGTAGCATGTGCTACGAATGCAACAATCAACTTGGATGACATGTAAGATGCAATGCATGGCAGTTAAAAGTGCGTACAGATAAGGAATTTAAACGTGGCAGATAACAATGCATGAATGACATGGCAGGGTGACAGATCTAGCTTCGTTGTCAAGCTAGATCTTAAGTTGTGTCTAGATAGCTATCATTTCACTGTTTAGTCTCTTTTACGCTAAAAACAAGGAAGTGGCCTAAAAACATGGCCCTAAGCAAAAGTTGGCAAGTTTCAATTGCCTGCAAGTCTGTCGTCTGAAAAATACCGTCCAAAAGTCCAAAGTCACAAACAACCTACGTACACAAGTCCACTAGCCTCAACACGACGCGAGAGCTACTCTGACGTCGGGTAGCGACGTCAGGGTTTGGATTCCGGCAGCGTGTAAGGTAACGACGTCGGGTTGGGAACGGTAACGGGTCGCGAAGGAAAACGTAGTATAACTGCGACATAAGGTTACGACATTTTATTAGGACAAGGCTAAGCTCTTAATATATCTATCGTTTACACCTATACACCCAATCTAACAAATAATCACATGCTGTGACCTACACACAACTTACTGTTTATTAACTTATTAACAGCACAAATAATCTCATACTAATTTCCCAACCTCACGTTTAGTACTACTGTGCACATACAACACATAGGGACTCGGGGCTGCCTACTAACCTATGCTACTCCACTTATACAATTATATAACATAATTTACATATGTAAGTAGTTACTGACCTTCACTCCCTCTTGCGTTCACGTGCAGGTGGAGGGCACGGCCTTGCGGGAGAGGTGAAGGCCGGAGGAACTCAGGTGGCCGGAGATGGAGCAAAGGAGATGTCGGCACGAGGCTGGGGGTGACTGCCATGCGGTGGACGGCGAAAAGCAGTGCTGCAGCGGCGCTGGGCGACGGTGCCATCCGCTACAGGCGCTGGGCAAGTGATCTGGCGGTGTGAACACCGTGGGGTGGCGGAGCTGGTTGCGGGGAGTCGTGGGGGTCTGTGGGCGTGGCTACGACGCCGTGGAGGCCGCTGCGAAGAGCAGCAGCAGCCGCCGTAGTTGTTGGGCATTGCTGCGAATGTAGGGCGGCGCGGTGGTCCGTCCGGTGGGCAAGCGGAGCTAGGGACGAGGGGGCGACGTCCTAGGGTCGGCGACGGGGTCGGAGAAACGTCGGGGCGAGGTCCTAGGCTGGGTCAGCGGCGGGTCTGGTCGTCGAGCGTGGGTCGTGGATGAAGGAAGTCGGGCTCGCTGGGTTTTTGGTTGCTTGCGAGATGTGGAGGCGGCGGCTTCGTTTATTAGGCTGTGAAAAGAACAACCCTAGGTGTTTAATATTATAGGAGAGGGCACATGGCATCACGTGGGGCGGTTTCTCTCATAGCATAGGGCTAAAAACGTGGGGGGTCACGGGCTAGTAGTTAGGGTTAAAGATAGGGTCTAGGTTTAGTTTGAATATGTTATTATAAAAATAAATAAAACACAAAAGATGTTCACCCTCTCTCTTCTGTGAACGTGCTGCCAGGGCAAGGACCAAGTTTATTACTGATGTAAATATTATTAATAATTATTGGGTGAAAGATGCTATGTGTACTTAGGGTTAAACTGGTATTAGGTTGGGCAAAAAGTGAAAGTAGGTCAAACGGAGCCCTAAAATTGTGAAATAACTCCTGAGGCGACCGTGTCGACGAGAGAAAGAAAACTAAAGAGATGGATCACAATTCCGACGACGAGAAACGAAACTAAAAATAGAAAGGCCTCACGACAAAAGTGAAAATCGTGACGTCTCTTCAAATAAGGTCAAATCGTGGGATAACGACCCGTGAAATGTCGTTCCAGATGAATTCCACAATTTAATACTCTCAGAGACGAACACAACGGCATATCACACTATAGGGTTCGGATACGGACAAGATCTAAAATAATTACGTGCACGAACAAGACTACGTGCACGAAAATCGTACATAGGATACGGGGTCCAAAGGCGACAGTAATTCTAAGTTGGGCACACGTCGGGGGTCGGCTTGCTAAGGACGCAACCAAGTGCTACGGCCCTAATGACTCAACGACACGACTCACACACAAAGCAACAAAACCAATCAGGTACCCAAAATTGCTATACGCACAGCCGTATAACGAAAAGTGGGTACCGGCCGTTACATCCTACCCACCTTAGAATAAAGTCCGTCCTCGGACTTTCTAATTATAAATATAACTCTAGCCAGACTAGTAGCTATCCCAATCACATCACACTATAATTCAACCAGATATAGTCATTACAAGTGCTTATATATGCACTAGGTAGTCAAACAATAACTCTGCTAACATGTATATATTTTCACTCACATCATATACACCTATACCTATCATAGACAGCCAATTTCATTCACCTATTTCAATCATTCATATAGTCACGTACATCCTTATATAACTATTAAACACTTATTACATACCATGGTGCCCATACTCACAACAATTAAATAGTTCACACCAGTAAATACCATCGTAATACTTCACGTCAGATAACTACCTATGGACAAAACAATATGGATACACTACTCCCTATATCTCCTAGTGTACATCCAATGCCAACATATCAACACGAGTAACCACACCACTCATTATTAAATCAAGCTATTATATCTAAGATACATTCACCACCACTATAATTTCACAATTTATAGTCATTCAAATGCATGCAATATTTCACCATATATTCACATCACATACGGTCCTATAATTATATTCACGACACGCCACACATACCATAGTCACCAATACCTATAACTAAGCACATACTCACCCGTGCATAGGGTACACCCACACACGCTAACATTTCATTCATATATACCAATCATACAACTATATACTCTGCGCATCTACACACCTAGTTTAGTTAGCACACATACGTTCATACAGGCAAGTCCTTAGTAAATAATTACGACACAAGACAAACACCTATAACTATATACTCGTATAACGACCCACAATCATATGCGTAACACAACCAGGCACAAACAATCCTATCAATGTACATACATCATCCATCGCTACACGCAAACCACAGACATATGTACAATACACTTAGAGTATACCCACTCAAACTTGAGTGAGACTTGAGACACATATCAGAATACTCTATATACGTAACACGGTAGCTATACCTATACCAATACCACTCCAATGTATACACATCTACCAATACAACCATATACATACCATATGTCAATCACACCTAATATTTAGTCAGGTAACGCTCACATAGTTCAATCACTTTATATATCATAATAATAATACAGACATCAGCACACGTATAATTATAATACCTTCCCTATTACATGCATTCACCGTGTAGTCACACACATGTAGAACATATATTCACACCATATCCTACTACCTATAATTAGTATACCAACACATCTACTTCATACATAGTTAAGATATGCAATAGTCGTGTATACCTCATGGTATACACGCATACAACATCCCGTAAAAGCAAGCAATACCAATCAAAATTATAATCCTACTACCATATGTATATCACCTATATACTCATGCAGCAAATACATAACTACTTACGTCTAAGCACAATACGTATCTACGTACGAGCACATACTCACACGTACTAACACATAGGTCACATAATAGGCCTACTCACTTAACTATACGTACGCCTATTATTATCACACCTAACATACACATAGCTTTACCAATCATATTATTTCAACCATTATAAGTATCTCCAACTACATACACACCCTTTAGATATTCCAACACTGAATCTTATATACACAGACGTCCCTAGAGTGGTATAGCTATCCTCACACAAATCTATAAATACTAACACACATATAACTTCATAACATCATGAATAACTCTGAGTATGTATATATCACACAATAGGCAATCATTAATATACTACCGGAAGTACACTCATTCAAGCCCACACACTCAATTTAGGTACATGCACCACGACAACATCACAAAGGTCCAAGGGCCTACTAACAATTTAGAGTTGACACAGTTATTGACGAGCACTAAAGCCTAAGCAATGGAGGGAGACCGAGGTCGATAGCGTGACGAGGGAAAGATCGATAAGCACGGGTTCAGATAGGACGAATACAAGGAGACAGCTTGGTTAGGTGAAACAGCGACTCACTTGTGAATGTTTAGGTAGAGGAAAGGGGAGAGGTAGTGATACCCTTATAGGATACCGAAAGAAAATAGTGTAAATAACATAAGCTAAAATACGTGAAATTTGAAAACTGTTGTACTTCAAAAGTTGGAGTCCTCATCTGTATAAAAATATTTGAAGGTCGATAAAACGAGTTGTTCGAAATAAGTTTGAGTCGTGTATACATAATAAGAAGAATGGTTTATTAGCTTATTGAAAATTTACTATAAAGAAGAAGTAAAACATTCACACGAACATTAAGGACATAGGTTAGAAAAATATTATGCGGTAGTAATTTAATAATTTTGGAAAAAGTTTCGAAATTCAAAGAATGAAACCATATCAACTATAGTGTAGAGAATTTTAAGCACATGCTAAATGTTTTTCCAAGTCTTAAAACTGGAGAGAAATTTCAAATAAATAATATTGAAATAATTTTAGAGAAATCCGAAATTGCCAAACGAAACCGATTTATACAAAGATCTTAAAGTATGAATACAACGAGCCTAGAACTGATATATATATATATATATCTATTCTATATTTCATGCATAATTTGAATTTTGTCCCAGTCAGCAGTCCAGTCATATAGCTTTGTCCCAGTCAGCATGTAATTTGAGCTCTTATGAATTTGTCTTGAATTTGAATGAAATTTGAATGAAATTTGAA
This sequence comes from Scilla litardierei, assembly GCA_030789695.1. NCBI lineage: Eukaryota > Viridiplantae > Streptophyta > Magnoliopsida > Asparagales > Asparagaceae > Scilla > Scilla litardierei. The sequence goes on from CM061136.1 coordinate 96,940,936, forward strand.
TGAAATTGAATGAAATTGAATGAAATTGAACTCATTGAAGGTGCCATCATTTGAAGAACCCTTCACCCGTTGGCAGCATGGTTTGAAATTGGAGGGAAAATTGGTGATGGAGGGAAAATTGGTGATGTGGAGGGAAAATTGGTGATGTGATCAAATTATTTGATCACATCAGAGCCATCTCCCTCACGTTTCTTGGAGGGAATTAATTTGGAGGGAAGGTGATCTTCCTCATCTTCAACATCCTCACGTTTCCATCCAACGTTAACATCTCCCTTATCTTCAACATCATCTTCAAGCATCCAACCCCATAATCATCAGCCTCCACGCAAAGAAAACCGAGCTTCCTCACGTTTCCATCCAACGTTGCCATCTCCCTCATCTTCAACATCATCTTCAAGGATCCATCCCCATAATCATCAGCCTCCACGCAACAGCCGTAATCATCTTCCTCACGTTGCCATCTTGATTTTTAGCAACATTTTGTGTTTTATCAATCATCTTCCTCACTTGGTTGTTTCGGATTTTTGCAAGGTGGCTAGGTGTGCTCTTCAAACGTTCAAGTTGGTGATTTGAACAGTTAACTGGGATATTCAACAGGTGAGAGATATTAATCAAGAATTTGTTATAGTCATGAATTTGTTATTTATCATTTTTGTTATTTAACAGGTGAGAGATATTAAATTTTGAGATAAGGAACACATTTATGTGTATCTCATGACAGAGGATATCTCATTTTTAACACTTTTGTTATGAATTTTGAGATATATTTTTGTTATTTCTGATTTTTGAGGATATTCTCATTTGATCACATCTGTCTTCATTTATCTCAAAAATAAGTTTCCCATCACCATAGCATAGCATGTGTTTAGAATGATGAACTTAACTTATATATTTTAACACTTATGTCTGATTTTTGAGATTGAATTTTTAACACTTATATTGAATATTGGGAGCAGATTGAATTTTTGAGAAAATTGGGAAAATTGGGAAAATTTAAGTTGAATGATGAATGAGATATCAGACAGAATTTAACTTGGTAATGAATGAGATATGGGAAAATTGGGAAACTTAAATTTTTAACACTTCTGTCTTCATTTATCTCAAAAATTTCTTTCTTGATTTCCTATAAATCATGAATGTTAAATTTTGAATGATGAACTGAATTTTGATATTCTATCTCAAATTTTTGAATGATGAATGATGAATGTCAAATTTTGATATTATGTCTCAAGAGTGTTAACACATATCCTGATGAATTGAATGATAAAATCTAATAGCACACACTCTTGAGACATGAACTGAGATATCCTGGATTGAATGATGAACTGAATGTTAAAAATATGTCTCAAGGATATGTGAATGATAAAATTTGAGATATCCTGTGAATGATATCTAATAACACATATCCTGATAATTTAGTCCTGATAATGTCCTAAACACATATCCTGATAGCATTTATACTCAATTTCCTGTGAATGATAGCATTTATACTCAAATTTATCCTGTGATATGTCTTCAAGCATTTATCCTGTGAATGATATCCAATTTCCACTCAATTTCCATTAAAAATATTCAGATTTTATCAAATTTTATCTTTCAGAATTTATCCTGTGAATTTTATCATTCAGATTTTATCATTGAGATTTTATCTAATATTATCAAATATCATTAGGTGACTGTACAGGATATGTGAATGATAAAATCAGATTTGATAATATTATCAAATATCTTTCAGATTTTATCCTGTGAACACATTGAGATATCAAATTTGATAATTTTATCATTCACATAATTACATTCAGATTTTATCCTGCGAATCATTTTTAATCATTTTTAAAATTTGAGATATCCTGTGAATGATAAAATCTAATAACACATATCCTGTAAATGTTAAAAATATGTGAATTGAATGATGAACTGAGATATCCTGGCATGAACTCATTTATGTTCCAAATTTGATATGTGTTATTAGATAAAGCAAGTTTGATATGTGTTATTAGATTGAACTCAATTCAAAACTTGGCATGAATTTGATAAAGCAAGGATATCACTCATGAATTTGATAAAGCAAGAATACCTGGCATTCAGATTTTGCTTTAGATGAATGAGATAAAGCAAGGATATCACTCATTTATGCTCCAAACTTTTGAATTGAGTTCCAAATTTGAACTCATTCATGAACTGAGATATCCTGGCATGAATTTGATATGTGTTATTAGATAAAGCAGGGATATCTCATTCAAGTTCCAAATTTTGAGATAAGGAACACATTTATGTGTATCTCATGACAGAGGATATCTCATTTTTAACACTTTTGCCATGATATGTGTTATTGTTGAATGATGAATGTTACTATCTCAAATTTTTGAATGATGAATGATGAATGTCAAATTTTGATATTATGTCTCAAGAGTGTTAACACATATCCTGATGAATTGAATGATAAAATCTAATAACACACACTCTTGAGACATGAACTGAGATATCCTGGATTGAATGATGAACTGAATGTTAAAAATATGTCTCAAGGATATGTGAATGATAAAATTTGAGATATCCTGTGAATGATATCTAATAACACATATCCTGATAATTTAGTCCTGATAATGTCCTAAACACATATCCTGATAGCATTTATACTCAATTTCCTGTGAATGATAGCATTTATACTCAGGCAAATATCTGGGTTCAATTCAATTCAAAAATGGTCATATGTTATCAAATGAAATGAGATGAGGGCTGTGAGGTTGTGAGGCTGTTTGTTCAATTGAATTCAAATATGACCATATGACCATTTCATATTTGAACAAATGAAATGAAATGATAACATTTGATTACATTCATTTGATAACATTGAATTCAAAAATGGTCATATGAACACATATGACCTCATTTTCCTCACAGGCTCACATTTCATATTTGAAATGAGCCCAGATTTTCAAATATTAATGAAATTATATTCTTGAGATATCCAATTCAGTTCATGTTCAGTTAACTGAATGTTCCAATTTGATATTGAGTATTAATACTATTATTTTCAATTGAACTGAATTGGATATTGAAAATGGGATTTGAGTGTAATCCTCATTATCAATTACAGTTCAATCTTGAGATATTCCAAATCTTGAGTTGCTTTATTTTCAATTTTCAATATCTCAAGATTGTATTCTTTAGCAACCCATATCCCAGATTTTCAAATGCCATTTTAAATTAACCAACGCTTTATGGATATGCCTGTCAAAATTTAACTTAGAATTGGATATGCCTGTCAAAATTTAACCCACATCCTTCAATTTAACTTAGCTAATATGGATATGCCTGTCAAAATTGGATATGGCCAACTGCATATCCAATTGGATATGCATCAGTTACTTAGACTGATGCATATAAAAATCTGGGTTCACAGTTCATATTTGAACTCAGGAAATATTTGAAATATGAACTCAGGAAAATATCTGGGTTCAATTCAATTCAAAAATGGTCATTTGTTATCAAATGAAATGAGATGAGGGCTGTGAGGCTGTGAGGCTGTTTGTTCAATTGAATTCAAATATGACCATATGACCATTTCATATTTGAACAAATGAAATGAAATGATAACATTTGATAGCATTCATTTGATAACATTGAATTCAAAAATGGTCATATGAACACATATGAGCTCATTTTCCTCACAGGCTCACAGTTCATATTTGAAATGAGCCCGGATTTTCAAATATTAATGAAATTATATTCTTGAGATATCCAATTCAGTTCATGTTCAGTTAACTGAATGTTCCAATTTGATATTGAGTATTAATACTATTATTTTCAATTGAACTGAATTGGATATTGAAAATGGGACATTGAGTGTAATCCTCATTATCAATTACAGTTCAATCTTGAGATATTCCAAATCTTGAGTTGCTTTATTTTCAATTTTCAATATCTCAAGATTATATTCTTTAGCAACCCATATCCCAGATTTTCAAATGCCATTTTCAATTAACCAACACTTTATGGATATGCCTGTCAAAATTTAACTTAGCATTGGATATTCCTGTCAAAATTTAACCCACATCCTTCAAGTTAACTTACCTAATATGGATATGCCTGTCAAAATTGGATATGGCCAACTGCATATCCAATTGGATATGCATCAGTTACTTAGACTGATGCATATAAAAATCTGGGTTCACAGTTCATATTTGAACTCAAGAAATATTAGAAATATGAACTCAGGCAAATATCTGGGTTCAATTCAATTCAGAAATGGTCATATGTTATCAAATGAAATGAGAGGAGGGCTGTGAGGCTGTGAGGCTGTGAGGCTGTTTGTTCAATTGAATTCAAATATGACCATATGACCATTTCATATTTGAACAAATGAAATGAAATGATAACATTTGATTACATTCATTTGATAACATTGAATTCAAAAATGGTCATATGAACACATATGACCTCATTTTCCTCACAGGCTCACAGTTCATATTTGAAATGAGCCCAGATTTTCAAATATTAATGAATTAATCTTGCCAACAGCAGTTGAAGTGTGAGGCTCATTTCAATATTAATGAATTGAAATTTCCTTTCTCAGGACTGAATTCAAGCATTTAACTGTGAGGATTGAATTTATATGGAATGAATTAAAGGGATGTTGTGAACTCATATGAACTCAATTTAACTTGAATTTATATGGCCATTGAGTTATGAACTTGAATTAAAGTCTTGGATATGCTTTAATTTAACTGAATGCATATCCTGTCAATTTGAAGGCCATTTATATGCATTAAAAATTTTACTTAGCTAATATGGATATGCATATTTGTTACTTAGACTGATGCATATAAATGGATATGCATATCAAAATTGGATATCCAAGCTTAGACTGAACGCATATTAGTTACTTAGACTGAATGCATATCCAAAATTACACCCAAGGCCATTTATAAATTTAACATTTTGATATACCTGGCAAAATTGGATATGCATTAAGTAACATCAGAACTGAATGCATATCTATATAACTTGAATTAAAGGCTTGGATATGCTTCAATTTAACTGAATGTTATGAATTCAATGGCCAAAGATCATATTAATGTCCAATTTCATAACATTCAGTTCATATTAAGTATATCCTGTCAAATAGTAATATCAATTTCATAACATTCAGTTCATATTAACCAACTCATTTGAAAATGGTTTTTGAAAATCTCGGCATTGCTAAATTAACCAACTCATTTGAAATGGCATTCAAAATAATGGGTTGGTTAATTTGTTGAATGTGTTGGTTACAGGATATTCTTTTGAATGCCATTTTCAAATGAAATGAGTGTTCATATTACCCAACCCAGCTGAATTTAACTTAACAGACAAACTGAGCTGAATTTAACTTAACATACAAACTGAGCTTAAGTACTAATATTTGTCTGTTAAGTTAAATATTATGACCTTATATTAAGTAACTGAATGTTATGAACTCATATTATGAACTCATATTAAATGATTGCTTGAATTTAACTGAATGTTATGAACTCAATTGCCAAAGCTCATATTACAGGGTATTTAAAATTTTAAAATACTCCATTTCATCTGAAAATTTTAAAATACTCAATTTTATATGAGATTTTTAAGTTTTAAACTGCAATTTTTCTAAAGCTTTTATTACAGGGTATTGCAAGTTTTTTTTGATGTTATTACAGTTTTTATAAGCTCTTTTTGGAAAAAAATTTTAAACATTATTACAGTTATTTCTGCAAGCATTTTTTGAACTTACATTATTAGTACTGGATTTTATCTTTTACATTATAGCATTTGCAGTAACTGGATATTCAAATTTGGTTACTTGAATAGTCTATGGTGTGTATTGATAAATCATGGAACTTAGATATCATTCACCATGAACATGAACTTATCCCAATTCTACTTCATATATTAGGCTAATATAAATCATGGAACATCCGGTGCTTATCAATCTTACACAGTGAAGGGTATGAGACAAAATTCATGGGTATGCATTGATAGCGATAAATCTTTTCCTGTATGACATTGCTATAAAGGATCATGCATATGTTGATGAGTTTAGCTGCATATGTATGCATATGTTGTTGCAAACTTTGATGGTGCACAGAAATTTGAATGTTGACCCAAATTGCATGTGCTGTTTGTTGTACAGATAACCGGGTGTGATACTTTTTTTTCTTTTGTTGTGCCAGGTATGTGAGCACAACAGCAGGTAGTAGATGCTAATTTTAATGTAAATTGGTGAATTTGTAGCTGTTGTCAGCATGTAGGTTTTAAGTTTGTTTGCCTATTTTCATGCAATTCGAGTCAAGTGAATGATGGTGCTGGAGCAGTTCTGCTCATGTGGAGGGATGTAGCAATGCAAAAAGGTCTGCATATACTTGGAATATTCAGCTTGGTTATTCTTACAGACATGGATACAGTCACTATATACAAAAAGCTCCAAAACTTTTCATAGTTCTGCATATGATCAAAATCAATGTAAATTGTAAATGAACATCACGGATTGTAATACAAAAAAGACAGTTTTTTGAGAATATATTGCATAAAACCAGTCTGTTGGACCAATTGTACAGTATGTACTTCCTCAATTTTTTTCCCCTACCAGTATTAATTATGAATAACACAAATTGTTGCCCAATTTTTAGGATTTTGAGGAAGATGTGTGGTCTTTTGCCAGGCAGAGGAAAGAAAATGGGAGCGCAAGTTCTCACACGAGAGTACACGACCAATCTTCATCACCATATTCTTCATGCTCTAAAAGGCTTCCCCATGCTTCAAGGCTGATCCCAGAGGCCAATGTCAATGCAGAGTCCACATGCAGGCTACTCCTTTTAACATATTTGAGTGCTCCAAACTTTGCTGGGCCAATGCAAATGTAGTAGATCAATATAATGCAAATGAATAAGAAGAAGACGTTGATGATCAAGTCCATCCACATGAATGGCTGGCTAAATAGCCTGCTAGAAGCCAGATCTCTTCATTCTTAGTGTATGAGGGAGCAGTGGAGGATTCTCAAGGGGAGAGACTAGCGCAATGCGAGGAATGTTATTCTCACAAGGACATGGTTCTTAGAGTAAACTAGAGGTTATTTATGGTGTTTATGTGATAAAGAAATCAAATCCATTGTAATTTTATGTTAGGTCTTATGAATATGAAGCTGATGCGTGGAAGTTTTGTTTTGTTTCTCTAATGTAATCTCTTCATCATGTCAGTACCGATATTTTGTTTTGTTTAAGTGCATGAGTAGTAGAAGCTTATTACTATGTTAGTATGAGATTGTTATGCATGTGAGAGGAAAGGGGATCATTTTGTTGTGAACTAAGTTTCTTTTGTCCAATGCTGTTGATTTTAGTTGTTTTTGTGTTTTTGTATTCTAATTTCTTCACTTAATCTCTATTTGATTCACTTTCTGGCCACGTCTGATGGGTCAAAATTTAAGGTAGTGATTTTATCATAGCTACATACATAAGATGTGTTATATTAATTATATATGGTGTATGTTGGTGAACTACATTCTCTAAAGCTAATTTTTTGAGAGACTAAAATTTTGGAAAGAACTACATTCTCTAAAGCTAACAAAATTATGAGTGGAACTAAATTTTTTATAAAGTGAAAATTTTAAGAAAAATTCCCTAAAATTTTGAGAAGAACTAAATCATGAGGGAACTAAATCTTAGGGAACAAAATGTTGGATTGAACTAAAATTTTTGTGGGAACTAAATTTTGGGGAAACTATAATTTTTGGAACTTAAAAATTTGGGGGGGGCCCTAAAATTTTGGGGTCCACTAAATCAGAATGGACTTATATTTTGAGAGAAACTAAATTTTTTGAGTGAAACTAAATTTCCAGTTATGAACTAAATTTTGATGCGAAAATAAATTGTTGAAAATTTTTAGGGGAACTAATTCTGTATGAAACTAAAATTTGAAGAACTAAAAATTTTAAGGGTGTTATGAATAGGACCCATTGGGCCTATTGGGTATCCACCCACATGAGTACCCATTATGAATACTATATAAAGGAGGCTAGGGGTTTCCTAGCCTCAACCCTTCTCCAAAAAAAAATGTTTTTTGCACGACACACACAATTTTTAAATTACTTTAAATGCCTGTGTCTTTTGATTATCTGCGTGGTTGTATGTCGCAAAAATATTATCTGCGTGGATGTGCAAATATTAGGCTATGTTTTTAGGGATCAGCCAGGTTTCCGACACCGTTTTAAATTCCCGCAATTTTTCTTCTTTTTTGAGAGAAATTTTGTATGTGAGGATAAAAATGTAAAAAAGAAGACCGAAGGACACCAAGAAGAAGCTGAAGGCGTTCGCACAACGGAGATAGGGGCTTCTCTCTGAAGTTCCCGAGTTGTACTTTATTTTTTCATGCATTCATTTTTGATGTAACTTCGAACTGTACTTCTTTTATTTTTCGGTGTCGGCTGGCTGATCCCCATAGTCCTAAGTCCTTTTCTTTCTGTTTCATTGCTTATGCATTAACTGCGTGGTTGTTAATTAGTTTTAATACCATGTTAATGTTACAATGAAACTGTCAAAAAGCATGCTAAAATCACTTTAATATAGTTCAACGCCTATTGCTAGACTATATACATGCGATAAGTTTTCTTTAAAAAATGCCTGCAGCATATAAATAGCATGTGTACATCATACTTGTTTCATTCAAATGTACATAATCTTTAGTTTACAAACTTTACATTATATGTACGATGAGCTCATGATATGACGATATTTATGACAATAAGACAATAATGATTTCAAAAAGTTTAAAATCATATCCTCTTTATGAACCTGAAGTTTCAAAATCAAATCAAAAGTCAACACTCTCACTCCCTAATAAAATAAATACGATGGTTTATGCGAAAATTAAAATTGCTATCTTTATAAAAGATGCATACTTTGCGGTAAACAGATATATAAGATCTATGATCTATATAATCCAATATGGACACTAGAAGTTTTCCATAATACCGCTAAACTCTTTAAAAGAGTTCTCTCCTTTATTCTTACACGGAAAGATTTTTTCTAGCCTTGAATATAAGCATACGCCTGAAGTCGTGGCTTAATGAATAAGTGAGAAATACATTACGCACCCACGTATTTATTCCCCTCTGAGCATGGTAAACTATCCACATAAAATTTGAACGACTCAAGTAAAAGGCCTGAAGCTATACTCGAGCATTCAAATAGACTTTTTTAAAAGTCCCTTATTAAAGTGGAAGTATAAATAATTTGCTCAAACCCCTGCTTATGTCTCCTTAGCAAGACTAATTTTCATTGTCCTTTATAAATAAGGAATATTGAAATCAGGGGAAGTTCAGGATCAAACATGACCTGAAATAAAAATAAGGAAAACTCAAAACAGGGGAAGTCTTGGATTAAATGGGAAAGTGAAGATACGATATACCTCGACATGGAGTAAGCAATGGCAAGCCAAAATCAGACCGGAAGTTCTGATAAGAGCCATAATGTTTTTGCAAACATGAAAGTGCATTAACTTATGCCATATAAAAATACATACATATCTAGTCAAACGACGAAAGTCTAATTGACCTTATGTATATTTAGCTACTCCCCGAGGACAAATAAACTTTGAAATCAAAAATTATCTGTTGTCATAACATAAGTCTTAAATGAGCATAATTATTGTTGTATGTTTTCAAGAGCACACATCACACTATGTCACTTGTTGACTTATCATCAGTATTATTCTCTTGTAGTCTTAATACATTTTATTTTACTGCGTATGTTTTGCTATCTTGAATACCCCTAAAAAATAAAATGAGGATGCCATATACTCTCTGAAACTTATACAGTTTCAAAAAGGATATTCGTCAAAACGAAATCCCTAATGACTCAAGAAATAAATGAAGCCTGAAGCTTTGTCCCAAAATGATCCGCACAATAGTCAAAGTGAAGATGTAATCCTTCACAGTTTGAACACAGTTCAACTATTACCGGACAAAATTAACTTGAGCATTTTTAATGGACTTTTCAAAAGTGCCACATAAATTCAAAAGAGGAATTATTTTGGAACACCAGAAGTGTCCAGAATCGACCAACTATGGATCGATATCACCCTGGAGTGATGATGCAAGACATCATCAACCAGAAGAACCCGGAGATTCTTCAAAAAGTGTGAAATTTTCATTGTCCTATTCAAAAGGGACAAATGATAATGAGATCATCTCCATTCACATGGACATTGACTCTCCCTACTTCCTCAAATGAATTTAAGATGATATACTATCATCATTAAAGATAATGAAGACCTTTAGGTCTCTTGAGAGTATTTAAGGGATATAAATAGGCTTCGTCCACTCCCTTAACCGGACTGATGATGTACCCTTGGTGTACTCATCAATATATCCTCTAAATAAATGGTCATTATCCAACCACATTCTTTTATTAAAGGGTGGTAACTTTGGATAACACTGGGAAATTTAAATGTTTTACAACTGGAAAAATAAACGAACACCCTGAAGCTTGTGTTCACACCCAAGTATGGGTAAGATAAATCATTAAAATGATTTAAATGGATTTCTTATCCATTAAAAATCCAGTTGTAGGTGACCACATGGGAACATGCAATTACATTGCAAACCATCAAAACGCATTCTTAGAACCTATTTATATGAGTCTGATCACCTCATATAAACAGTTTCCGAAAACCCCTGACAGGGGAAGCGTTTAGAGCACATCTTATAGATTGTGCCATGATGAGTAGACACCCCCCATATCACCACTATAGACTATCAAAATGCAGAACTATTTATCGGAAGTAAATATCCCAGATAAATAGAGTCTGAGCACTCTGAACAGGGGAAGCATTTAAATTCACTTCTCCAAAGACGTGCATTGATGATCCTATTTTAAAGCTTTGATGAGATCCTGAAGATCCCTCACAACTTTAATGTCCCAGAATCAGTTTCAACAGAAATACTACAATCATCCATGAGCCTAAAGCTCAAATGACCATTTAAATCATTAATACCTATGATCTGGTTATCATGAATTGTGATGAGATCCTGAAGATCCACACTTATGAAACTGTTAAAACAGTTATCAGACATAGTTACTGACAATATAGATATTGTCAAAACTTTCACATCCCTGCTACTAAAAATCCAGCTAGGATTGACATACCGAATATATTGGATGCAATCCACCAGTAGCAGAAGTGGATATCCTCAATGGATGAGAGGACATACCACTAGGCTCCAAAAAGAGAGATCTACTCCTGGAGACCGAAAAAACAATACCACCACAGGAAAGTGAGCTCAAATCCAGAACCTTATTGCAACTTGGTTGCTAAGGACCAATTCTGGATCTGTCCATATTCTTTACCCGTCCCAGAACCTTCACTTCTTTAACGCGTCGTGAAGGAGACACCTCTGGGAGAAATCAAATGATTATAGTACGTACGGGGTGAGTTTTGGACAAGAAAGAACACCTTTTGTCGACAAATTCTCTCATATTTCATTTTGCCAGTTAAATATAAAATATCGTTTCCACAACTCTGCTTTGCCTGAAGCAAAGATAGAGATTTGGCCAAATTATAATAATGTGGAATGAGGCAATAATAAGGTGAGCTGGACTCACTTATGAAATATGAGGTGTTGGACCTGAAGTCCTGGTATCAAAAATGATATCAAATCCTGTGGGATAACTGAGTATTGAAGGAGAATTAAAATAAAATCGTTAACTATAAGCATTTTAATTTGCTATAGTTTTAGAGGTATAAATCGCTCAAACCAGGAAGTAATCAAGTAAGATGAGCTGAACTCACTTACAAGATGAATCTGATGCATCGACTGGTTTATGTCAAGGCGTAACCCAACGAATGGCAAAAGAGGGAATTTTTGGTTGATGTTGCTATTGGATGTGACAACATCACCGATATAAAATTTCTTCAACTGCATGTACAAATTTCTTTACTTTCCTTTCTTTTTGGGACACATATTAATAATATGGTTAAAGGAAAGACAACCTAGACAAAGATCCTTAAAGGACTCATACTAAAAGGTTGTTGTTTGCACCTCTTAAAAACAGTATTGTTCTTAAGAGAGCAAATTAAAAGATTTGAGATTATTTTAATAACTCAAAATATTATCGGATCTCCTGAAGAGAAATTACCGAAATATCTGTTAAAGCCTATCTATCAGATATGATATGATATGAAAGCCCTAGCTAGGCATAAATTCTAGGCTTACAGAACTTTAATCATCCTGAAGATGAACCATCATCCTGAAGATGAACTATTATCCTGGAAATGAACTATCATCCTGAAGATGACGTTAATAAATCATCCCGAAGATGTAAACTTCATACAATGATGATTGATGAAGAAACATTAATTTCATTCTCCACCAAATACACCTATTTGGTTGTATGGATATACATTAAAAGACCCCTTTCCGTTAGCTGGAAGAGGGGAAGAATATATATGGTCCGGAAGTACCTTAAGTGTTTTTGAAACACTCTTTTACCTGGCCAACTGCATGCGTCTCTTTTGAGCGTTAGCAGTATAGCTATTAGCCAGGTACAGTGCAGTGCCCCCAGCGCACCACTGGACCAGAGATATGTAGCTTCTGCGCTATCTCCAAGGGTCGAGGAAAAATCCTCTATGTTAAATGTATTTGCATATGCAGGTTACAGATCATCGCGATGAATGGAATAAAAGGGACGTCCACCTCCTGAAGATCTACACAGAATCCTTCCCAGTCTACATCCTTCCACCATTCCGAGAAGCCCATCACCCAAGGAGCAGTTCAAGAACATACAATGCCAGGTCCTGAAGTACCTCATAGACAATGACGATTGAGACGTGGAGCTGTCTACCAAGTTTGCTAGCGCTCCTTTAGTTTCAGCTAATGCCTTATATGAGTGAAACTTGTATAGATGAGTGATGCTTGTACTTTACTTTTGCTTTCGGAATGTTGTAGATGAGATGGATGTATAGACACATAGGAGATAAATGTATAGATATATAGGAGATATGCAAGCCTGAAGCTTGATCAGATTAGGGGGAGTCAACTGTAGAGTTGTACTCTTTTTCCTTGGCTAGTGGTTTTTCCCACAGGGTTTTCCATAGTCAAGGTTTTAATGAGGCAACCACATTGACTCTGGATCCAGAAGTATCCACCCCTCGACACATCCCCAAATCAGGGGAAGTTATGGAGTGCTGTACTCTTTTCCCTTCGCTATTGGTTTTTCCCACAGGGTTTTCCATAGCTAAGGGTTTTTAACGAGGCAGTTACCCTTAACTTGGATCCAGAAGTATCCACCCCTTAAGATACTCAGTAGTACTAATGAATCATTCAGTATTCATAAAGTCGAGTATACCACGTTGGTTGGATAAGGGGAAGTGTTATGAATAGGACCCATTGGGTCTATTGGGTATCCACCCACATGAGCACCCATTATGAATACTATATAAAGGAGGCTAGGGGTTTCCTAGCCTCAACCCTTCTCCAAATCCTTTTCTCGTTCATAACAAAGGGTAACTTAATAAAAATTTTTGCTTTTAATTATTGCTGATCGTGTAAAATTAGGGGATCCAAGATTTTGAAGGGGATCTATTATACCTTTGACATCCTTTTTTGAATTCTAGGGCTGACTATAACAAGATAAAGAGCAGCTGGGATTTGATCTTGGTAAATCAATCGTTGAGATTGGATTTAGTGAAAATTTTAGTGGGAAAACTTAAATTGTGGTCGGAAAAGCGTCTTGGGAACCAAAACTTTAAAATTAAAAGTGTATTGGGAAAATTGTGGAGGTTAAATTTGGGTGGGAAAAGTGTATTGGGAACCAAAACTTTGAAATTAAAAGTGTATTGGGAAAGATTGTGGAGAAATATGATCCATTAAATCAAACAAAGTAAAAAATTTGCGTAAAAAAAATTTAAGTTAATACAGTCACTGAAAAATACCTTGAGGTTTGTTGTTCCTCGCCGGAGGTTCCCGCTAAAGTTTTTTACGCTAATTTGTTGTTTCGCACCGAATGCTTTCGTACGTTGTTCCGCGCCAACAACCGACGCCCGCACTGAAGGGGCCCGTGCCAAATTTGTAGTTCTGTGTCGAATGCGCTCATGTGTTGTTCTGCGCCGAAGGTGCCCGCGCCGAATTTGTTGTTTCGCGCCGAATTTGTTGTTTCACGTCGAAGGCGATCACGCCGAATTTGTTGTTCCGCGCCGAATACGCTCACGTGTTGTTCTGCACTGAAGGCGCATGCGTCGAATTTGTTGTTTCCCGCGCAAAATTTGTTGTTCCACGCCGAAGGCGCCCACACCATATTTGTTGTTCCGCGCCTAAGGCGCCCACGCCGAAGGTGCCCGTGCCGCTAATTTTTTTACGGTAATTTGTTGTTCCACGCCAAAGGCGCCAACGTCGAATTTGTTGTTCTGCGCCGAATGCGTCGCTCATTGTTCCACGCCGAATTTGTTGTTCCGCGCTGAAGGTGCTCCCGCGTTGTTCTGTGCCAAAGGCGCCTGCACCGAATATGTTGTTCCACGCCAAAATTTTCCACGTCGAAGGCGTCCACGACGTAGGTGCACATGTTGCTAAATATTTTACGCTCATTTGTTGTTCTTTTAAATTTTGGCAGTGGAAATAATTTTTTGGGGAACAAAGATTTCGCGGTGGAACAACACATCTGCTGCAGATTGAATGATCTCTCTGTCAACGCGGGGCCCACCGTCTCTTCGATCTATAGGGCAAAGATGAGAATAATTTCTCGAGCCGAATGAAATTTTTTACGCTAATTTGTTGTTCTGCGCCGATTTTTTATGCTAATTTGTTGTTCCGTGTCGAAGGCGCCCGCGTCGAATTTGTTGTTCCGCACCGAAGTTGTCCGTGCCACTAAATATTTTTACGCTAATTTGTTGTTGCACGCAATTTTGGCCGTGGAAATAATTTCTTGGGGAACAAAGATTTCGCGGGGAAAAATCTTAAATGAACCGTGCCCTCGGGCACGGGTTATGACTAGTATATATATATAATCGAAGTTCTATTTTTCTTGGAAGATATTCTAAAGTATAGATGGTAAATGGCGAAGAAAATGAATTTCGTAGTTTAGAAAAAGATGGTGTATCGAACTATCAAAATAGTAATGAGGTTTTAAAATCAAGGTGCGAGAAATATCGGTTAGCAATTAGCTACGAGGTAGTAATTTAATAAAATTCAACAAATAGACTCCAAAAATTACGAAAGGATTTTAACTCAATCGAATAGTGAAAAATTTAAATATATACGTAGAGGGTTTTAAATAGAATTTAAAACTTAGCGAAAACTTTCAATAAGGAAAATCGAAAAAGAAGAAAAAAATAACTTTCAGAAGATTCAAGATTCGTAACGGAGAGGTTCGAAAATTGACGACGATCGTTATGAGGCGATCTCGTGAATAGAGGCAAGGAAAATGGTCGGATGATCAAAACATACATACGCCTAGGATATGACCCAGGAAAACCTACGGGGAAACTCCTACGGTCGACCAACTAAAGATTAAGAAACTTGGCGCTATGACTTCCTAAGGAACAAGACTGTAATGAAATGCGTTCAGCTTGGCCCGAAATCGATGAACCCAAGCGAACGACTAAAGAAATTCTAGAAGTCTAATATGATCAGAGTTAGGCAAGAACCACTAAGGTAACTCCTAAGACGATTAAATCAATTCCTGGCTAGGAGTCTAACTAACAATCAGGGACCTCTAACTACCAAGCACAGACGTCTAACTAAGTCTTCTTACCACCTAGTGACATATGAAAAAACGATTAGAACTAAGCTCAAGGCTTATGAATCGGATGTTGCAATTTATTTAATGGACATTCCATAGTTATTATCGTTGTTATGATAATTCGCAGTTGCAAGACGGGACCTGCATGGGCCACCAACAAAACCTGTCACGCCCCGCTTCCCAAAAATATGGAGGCGAGGCGTGAGTAGGTCCGCTCAGACTTGAAGCTGTGAAGCTGCAAGTCTGATAAGCGTCAATAAACTTCAAATGGCAGGTCCTTGCAAATGCGATACGAAACAAAGATAATAATAAAGGAAATGAGAAAAAAAGCAATCCCAGAATATCCATAAAATAAGTTCCAACATCGCAGAAATAGCCACCAGGCTGGAAAAAAAAGAGTCTAGAGGCCCAAACATGGCCAACAAAAGTACAACGTACAAAGTAAAGGTGTCACGCACCGACATCTAACAGAAATCCTAAAACAAAAGAAAGCTTAGCAAGGTCACTAAGAATGGTCACCGGTAACCACGAACTCCTCCGGACAGACATGGGCTCAGGCTCAGCGTCAGCAAATACCACGTACTCAGCAACGGTCTCTGGCTCAGGGTCTAACATGTGACATCCAAAAGAGCAAGGGGCACATGTCAGCAAGTCTACATGAGACTTGTGCAAGAAAACTGAAAGCGAAAGTAAACAACCTAGCAGTTCTAGCATGATGCAATGACATGGTAGATATAGCATGAGTGCAGCAAGTAAAGTAAGGTACTAGCATGACATTTAAATCATGGCATGGATGTCAAGTTTTACAAGAACAAACACAAGTGCAAGGACAATTCTAGTAAGCACGTCGTGCACAGAGATTACGCCTTTTGGCTAGAGTGGCTGCGCGGCCAACTCCTAGCTCAAGTGATCACTTATCCCTACCCCTCCACGTGTATCGAGCAAGGGCCTTACCCCCAAACACGGAATGCTCGTTTCTGGATCACGAGCCAGGAAGTGTTTTTCAATATGACATAGGGGTGCACCTAGCCTCAACAAGGAAGTCGGGCATTGGCTTTTGACCAACACATGTAGCCCGCTTCTGGATCACGGGCCAGGAAGTGTTTTTTATGATGGCATAGGGGTGCACCTAGCCGGGACAAGGAAGTACAAGTATTGTAGCGTGTGCTACGAATGCAACAATCAACTTGGATGACATGTAAGATGCAATGCATGGCAGTTAAAAGTGCGTACAGATAAGGAATTTAAACGTGGCAGATAACAATGCATGAATGACATGGCAGGGTGACAGATCTAGCTTCGTTGTCAAGCTAGATCTTAAGTTGCATCTAGACAGCTATCATTTCACTGTCTAGTCTCTTTTACGCTAAAAACAAGGAAGTGGCCTAAAAACATGGCCCTAAGCAAAAGTTGGCAAGTTTCAATTGCCTGCAAGTCTGTCGTCTGAAAAATACCGTCCAAAAGTCTAAAGTCACAAACAACCTACGTGCACAAGTCCACCAGCCTCAACACGACGCGAGAGCTACTCTGACGTCGGGTAGCGACGTCAGGGATTGGATTCCGGTAGCGTGTAAGGTAATGGCGTCGGCTCGGGAACGGTAACGGGTCGCGAAGGAAAACGTAGTATAACTGCGACATAAGGTTACGACATTTTATTAGGACAAGGCTAAGCTCTTAATATATCTATCGTTTACACCTATACACTCAATCTAACAAATAATCACATGCTGTGACCTACACACAACTTACTGTTTATTAACTTATTAACAGCACAAATAATCTCATACTAATTTCCCAACCTCACGTTTAGTACTACTGTGCACATACAACACATAGGGACTCGGGGCTGCCTACTAACCTATGCTACTCAACTTATACAATTATATAACATAATTTACATATGTAAGTAGTTACTGACCTTCACTCCCTCTTGCGTTCACGTGCAGGTGGAGGGCGCGACCTTGCGGGGGAGGTGAAGGCCGGAGGAACTCAGGTGGTCGAAGATGGAGCAAAGGAGATGTCGGCACGAGGCTGGGGGTGACTGCCGTGCGATGGACGGTGAAAAGCGGTGCTGCAACGGTGCTGGGCGACGGTGCCGTCCGCTACAGGCGCTGGGCAAGTGATCCGGCGGTGTGAACGCCATGGGGTGGCGGAGCTGGTTACGGGGAGTTGTGGGGGTCTACGGGCGTGGCTACGACGCCGTGGAGGCCGCTGCGAAGAGCAGTAGTAGCCGCCGTAGCTGTTGGGCGCTGCTGCGAATGTAGGGCGGCGCGGCGGTCCGTCCGGTGGGCAAGCGGAGGCGACGTCCCAGGGTCGGCGACGTGGTCGGAGAAACGTCGGGGCGAGGTCCTAGGCTGGGTCGGTGACAGGTCTGGTCGTCGAGCGTGGGTCGGGGATGAAGGAAGTCGGGCTCGCTGGGTTTGGTTGCTTGCGAGATATGGAGGCGGCGGCTTCGTTTGTTAGGCTGTGAAAAGAACAACCCTAGGTGTTTAATATTATAGGAGAGGGCACATGGCATCACGTGGGGTGGTTTCTCTCATAGCCTAGGGCTAAAAACGTGGGGGGTCACGGGCTAGTAGTTAGGGTTAAAGATAGGGTCTAGGTTTAGTTTGAATATGTTATTATAAAAATAAATAAAACACAAAAGATGTTCACCCTCTCTCTTCTGTGAACGTGCGGCCAGGGAAAGGACCAAGTTTATTACTGATGGAAATATTATTAATAATTATTGGGTGAAAGATGCTATGTGTACTTAGGGTTAAACTGGTATTAGGTTGGGCAAAAAGTGAAAGTAGGTCAAACGGAGCCCTAAAATTGTGAAATAAATACTGAGGCGACCGTGTCGACGAGAGAAAGAAGACTAAAGAGATGGATCACAATTCCGACGACGATAAACGAAACTAAAAATAGAAAGGCCTCACGACAAAAGTTAAAATCGTGACGTCTCTTCAAATAAGGTCAAATCATGGGAGAACGACCCGTGAAATGTCGTTCCAGATGAATTCCACAATTTAATACTCTCAGAGACGAACACAACGGCATATCGCACTATATGGTTCGGATACGGACAAGATCTAAAATAATTACGTGCACGAACAAGACTACGTGCACGAAAAGCGTACATATGGTACGGGGTCCAAAGGCGACGGTAATTCTAAGTTGGTCACACGTCGGGGGTCGGCTTGCTAAGGACGCAACCAAGTGCTACGGCCCTAACGACTCAACGACCCGACTCACACACAAAGTAACAAAACCAATCAGGTACCCGAAATTGCTATACGCACAGCCGTATAACGAAAAGTGGGTACCGGCCGTTACACTATATGTTCGGCCCTATCATTATTGTCAAGTTGTAAGGCTACTACGACAAACGTTATTGCAGCCGCTGCAGCGGTACATAACTCATAAGTCGAATGGTCTCCTTGTGTATCCATGTCACCCTTAATTGAATAACACATATTTAATGTTAATTATATACATAACATAATACATATGAATAACACATTTCAGATAAAATTGTGCATATCCAAATCAGTAGCCCTCAGATATAGTGTGTAATCATAGTCACACACGTGGTTGCTTTGCCGTTGCTCCTGCATTTTCACCCCATAAATACCCCATTTATAAATCAATTTAAATGCAAACATCGTATTAAAAGCCGACTGAAGCCTTTGAAATAATTAAACATTTTTAATACTTACAAATAAAATTTAAATTGTATTAGGATAAAAAATGCTACAATGTGCCAAAAAGAAAACCACAGATACCAATACTACACCAAGGATCCATACCCCAAAAATAACACCCTATAAACCAAAACTGCAATAAGGACCAAAAATCTGATACAATGCCCCCAAAAATATCACCAAAAACACACAAAAACCAAGGATCAAAATTTTTTTGTAGTAGGCTCAAAATATGCTACAATGAGCCAAAAAGAAAACCACATAAACCCATACTGCAACAAGGATCCATACCCCATAAATAACACTCCATTAACCAAACATGCAACAAGGAGCCATGCCCCATAAATCTGATACAATGCACCAAAAAATATCCCCAAAAAATCACAAAAACAAGGATCAAAATTTTTTTGTATTAGGATCAAAATATGCTACACTGACCCAAAAAGAAAACCACATAAACCCATACTGCAATAAGGATCCATACCCCAAAAATAACACCCCATAAAACAAAACTGCAATAAGGAGCCATGCCCCTATAAACCAAAATTTTTGTATTACCCCAAAAGTATGCTACAATGAGCCAAAAAGAAAACCATTTAAACCCATACTGCAACAAGGATCCATGCCCCAAAAACTAAGGCATGTTCCATTGTGGTTTCTTTTGTTGATTTGGTCCGAGAAAGTTCAAAATTTGCACTGTAGCCATAAATAACACCCCATAAATCCAACCTGCAACAAGGAGCCATGCCCCAAAAATATGATACAATGCACTAAAAATGATAACAAAAAAATGACAAACTGCAACAAGGAGCCATGCCCCAAAAATTTGATTTATGTATCCATGACCTTCCCATCCCAAAACAGCAACAACAGACTGAAGGAGCCATGCCCTAAAAAATTATACAAGTAATCAATCATAACAACAATAAAAACCCAAACTGCAACAGGGAGACATGCCACAAAAATCTGATACAATTATCCTCAATGAACTCCAAAAAAAACACAAAAACTCAATGAAAATTTAAGATCACATATTTTTGATTTAACACAATTAAAATCATAAACTTTCAGCTGACATGGGGACCCGACATTGTAAAAATCAAAATGGGGCTTCAAGGGAACAATCTTAGCAAGCCATCCACCGTGTGCGAATGTCGTCACAAATCCATTCCATCAAAAATCCATTCCTTCGTTCCTCCTTTATTTTATCATCATTGGGCTTTTTTAGAATGCACAATTCTTTACATTCATCATACACATAAATCATCATACAAAGAATTCATGCAACCAGCATTACCAATTTCACAATAATATCCGCATATGCCCGAAACCACCCAAATTTGAAACCCTAGCCGCATGCACACCACGATAGCAAAGTAGCAAGGCAATAACACCAAGGCAGCAAAGATCATCGCATATAGGAACACATTGCAGCAGCAAATTTCATCAAAAATTAAATTAGAGATGAAGAAAATATACATCGTCGCTAATATGGCAGCAATAATATGGTAAAGCTCACCGATCCTGCTGATCGCCTCAGATTCCAGTCCTTCGCAACCAATCGAGGCACACACGAGGTGGCTCCGACTCCAGCGAGAACTTGGGGAACAAATCAGGGTTAGGGTTCTGCTTGTAGCTTTACTGGCACTGAGATCCGACCAAGCTCGGGACACCTCCTTCAACTCCGACCAAAAAAACCAATGGAGCACCCAAATCCAGCACAAACCCGCAGCCTGGCCTAGGGTTTTTTCGCAGAGAAAGGGTGAGCACAGCCGGTGGGGACCAATAATCGCAGAGAAAGGGCGGAATAGCCGTGAAATCCGGGGATTTCAGCTGGGGCAACTGGGGTTGCCAGCTAGGAGAGAGGCGTCGCCGATGGGGAGGAAAGCATTGGAGAAAAGCAGCGGTGCAGAGGAACACACGAGAGAAAATGAGAGCGGAATCCCCCAAATACAAGTCGACAAGACCATCTACAGTGCGAAATTTGCACTTTCTCGCCCCAGAGCAACAAAAGAAACCGGCGTTGAACATGCCCTTAACAAGCTCGTTTAGGGCTTGTCTTGTTACTCAACTAAATAGGCATGTAGCTGATTACATTGTTAGAAGAGAAAAGACCCAATGACCTTTAGACTTTCATATACTTTTCATGTATAAAATATTAAAACTAAAGTCTCGGGTCATTATTTTTTCTTTACGTTTTGGTCTTGTTTTGATAATACAGTTATTGAAGTATTATAATGCACGTACATATGCTTAATTATATGTATTTGTTTTAGATTAGAAATTCAAATATAACAGTATGTATATCCGCCACCGTCTTTCCTTCCTCACAAGTTACATGTCACACGAAACTCCTAAGCCTTTATGGTTAGCTGCTCCTATGGTCTACATATAATTTTGGATGAGGAGTTACATGTCACACGAAACTCCTAAGCCTTTATGGTCAGCTGCTCCTATGGTTTACATATAATTTTGGATCATCATCGTTGATGCCATCAGAGCAAAAGAGGCTCTAGCATGGTTCCTTACATCATGCATGGAGAAGACCACCTTTTTCTTAATGGGCTATTATAAGTCCCCAAAAAAATCTTCAAAATTAAAAAATTTTCAAATCATATTAGGCCGAAGAGAGTGATGATGTTTGGCACCTCCTCCATATTATTCATTTTATTGGTTAAATCTGTTCTCACTCCTTTAAAAGAGTTTTCCCCCCCTATTTCTTTCAATAATGATAATAATGTTATGAAGTGTAGCCCCTTGGGGGAGACCCCAGGCCTTTATTTATAGAGGAAGGGAGAGTTATACATGGATGAGATATAATCTCTCAAATAGATACAATCTTATCTACTCACACACATCATTATCTATTTACAACACTCTCCCTTATCCAGCCATAAGTGTGAACTCTGTCCATGAATACTTCGGGATTCTGAGCATCAAATGAGTAACACAAGGGGTGTATACTTCAGGATCCTGAGTTACTGGGATTTGCCTCGTTAAAACCTTTGGCTATGGAAAACCCAGTGGGAAAAACCATAGCTAAGGGAAAAGAATACAAATACCATCTAACTCCCTCTGATCTGCACAAGCCCTTAAGCTTTCAGATCTCTTAGGTGCTTTTCATCACTCATATTTACAACATTCCAAAAATACATACAAATTTACAAATGTCAACATCATTAAGCACCTGTTGAATCCAAAAAATCTGGAGAGGTGTGCTTTGTTTTGTCGTCTCTGATGTGGTCCCTCAAAAGTGTGTTAAGAATGTGGGTTGGTCTTCAGACTATCTGATCAGCTCCAAAACACCAGCCTTTTACCCAGTCGTCACTGGGATGTGATGTACCACTAGGCGTACTCAAATACTCCATTGGTTTGTTTCTTGAATGGTGAGGATCTCGGAATGATAGGATGATGCTGCCTTCATAGCTTGCTTTGCAGATCTGCAGTAGATGGTCGTCCCACTGTAGGTACCCAGTCCGTGATTACTCATTTAGGGGGTCGATCCTGTAACCTGCATATGCATAATCATGGAGGATAATTCTTTATAATGTAAGCCCAAATCTATCGACCCTTGGAGGAAGCGCAGAAGATGCTTAACTCCAGTCTAGTAGCACTTTTTTGGGTGCATCACTGTATCTGCTCGTGAATTTACTGCAATTGCTATATTGGGACGTGTACAGTTAGCCAGAAGTGCTCTGATTGCACTTAGTTAAGGGACTTCATGACCAATTATATCATCCATTTCTTCCAGCCGACGAAGGTGGTCTTTATGTACATGATTTGGGGGAAATATTACATATTTAACCCCCCAATTAGTGCCATTTTGTGTGTATATGATGCCTATTTGATCGCTAATACGATCGTATTTAGAATACTCTCATTTATTACAACATATCCTTATTCTCTGCACAAATACGAATTTATTGAGTATTTCTGTCATTCTCATTTTTTTCATGTGTAGATCTCGATCTCACGATTCCAACGACTATTTATTTATATTTTTCCAAGATATGTGCTAATTTCTATGACATCATATTTTTGAATGCAGAATACCAATTAAATGGAGAAAATTTGGCCGAAATACGCGGTCGCCCGACCGTACATGCACAGCTCCAGCGGGCCGGACACGTGGCGCCATCGCAACGGTACCTGCCTCATCAGACGATACAGGGTGCGTGCGATGCGGCTTAATCCAAGCTTCACAATCTTGGTCCAACGGCCACTACGAATGTGAAGGCGAAGAAAATGCGGGTGATGGGCGGGCCATGTGGCACGATCTGGTCGGTTCCCGCTCGATCGGACAGGCGCTGAAGCATATACATAGCGGGGTGACGTGGCTGCTTCGATACCGTCGGATTCTGATCCGATGCTCCAGATCGAACTCCGATGCGTCTTCGGATTTGGACGCGGAAGCGGGCGAGCGCAACCCGCCATAGCCACTTGTCATTCATACATCGCATACTGCATGATATCAACGGTTGATATTTTATCCGACTTAGGGTTAGCGGATCCGATAGGATTTTAAGCGGGTTTGAGCTTAAAATTCTTATCCGCTACCGACATACCCCCTTTATAAATTGGATGTATTCTAAGCCGTAGAGAGACTGTTTTTTATTATTTGTGTTTTTGTTTTTCACTACACAAATTATTAATGTTCTAACAGAACTGCTAAACAACAGTGCAACTGTAATAATATAAGAAAAGAAAGACAATGCAATATTTTCATGTTTTTATTAATTTGGAAACCTGAACACTACACACTTTATCAAGGACTGGACCTCACCTCAGGTGGGTGGCTGGTGGCGCCCCAGATACACGTCCCGGAGCGGCGACACTGTAGTCTTACCGCAAGCGCACGATATAGCGGCGAGCGGGTATCGAACACAGGGAGGCCTAATAACAGTGTCTTCTTCAATCACCTGGCTATAGGAAAAGTCGGGAAATGTTCGCAAATATGCGGTTACAGTCGTTCAAATGTATAAAAGAAATAACAAATTAATAAATACGCCTAGGGGTAGGGAATCCCCGCTACTCGCCGTATCTCGTCATTGTGATTCGTAGGTTTCACAATTGCTAGACTTGAAATTTGGGTGAACTAGTTGCAACTAAATGTGGAACCAAGCTCATGCTCTCGCGCTATTGCCGGTCTATAGCCAACCTAGGGTAGGGTCCAATCTCTTGCAAAACCTAACCTAGGCAAACTAGCGTGAAGAACAACATCATCGTTCAATCGTATCTCGAGCCCACTCTCGTGCAAACTCGAGCTACGACCTCGGTTGGGATAGTTCCTCCCCGTCCAATCTCTTGCAAACGGGTATTGGTATAGAATTGCAATCGAAAACCCTAGTTTCGGTCCAATCTCTTGCAAACCGATTTCGGAGAAACTCAATTGTAACCCAATTCGAATATCTAGGGCTTCCTATCGAATTGGGATCCAATCTCTTGCAAATCCCAATCGGTATGAATCCCTAGCTATTCGTATTAAATCAATCACAACCTAACCCTAATCAATCCTAGCAATAGTTTCACCAATTCATCACAAATTTGAGATTGGGCTCGTAGGGTTCATCCCTACGCCCTAAGACGATGAACTACTCACAATTCATCATGCAATTCAATAGAAATTCACAAATAAAATGAATGGAATTCATAGCAATATTCAATAAATCAATAAAAATGGAGTTTTTGAGAGAGAGAGAGAGACAAACCAATGAAGAACAAGATAGCATCCAACAAAATCTCCCTTTTCTCTCCTCCCTAAAAGCTAAATCTAATCCATAAAAAGTTAATCTAAAAAGGCTGCAAAAAGTTCTGGAAAAGCTCCCTAAACTAGGTTAAAAACTGGGGTTAAATACCCCCCAAAATCGCCCAAAAAATCCTGACGAAAATGCCCCTGCGCAGCCTCAAAATCACAGTTTACGCTACAGGCAGCGCGGCTCACTCGGCCGAGTGAGAAATGTCACTCGGCCGAGTGATAGACCCTGTACAATTACAGAGAGTTGGGGGGCTCGGGGGTCGTCTCCTCGGGAGTCACTCGGCCGAGTGACTTCTCTTCACTCGGCCGATGGGCGTTCTTCACTCGGGCGGACGGTCTTTCGCCACTCGACCGAGTCGGTCTTTGGGAATCGACTGTACAAAAACAGTAAGTCTGGAATTTTTGTTGTCGTCGTCTTGATGCCACTCGGGCGAGTGGGTCTCCGTGGTTCGGCCGAGTGACATGGCGATGCTCGATCGAGTGCACGCTGAATATAGCTCTGTTGCGTGTCTGATCTGGCCGGCCGAGCGGGCTTCCGATGCTCGGCCGAGTGACTCCTTCACTCGGTCGAGTGGCATGTTGAAAATGCCCATTCTTCATGTTTTTGCATCCTCGTCGCTCCTACGACGTTCTTTCTTCTTCCACTCCTCTCCAATCGCAAAATATCCCTCAAGAGAGTCGTCGGTTACACTCCGGAGTGGGTGCATCTCGGAATCACTCCAAATCGCTCCAAATCTCCTGAAATACGACAAAAACAACAAATCGTGAAAAGCATCGCAATATTGTCGAATAAACGTGAAAAACATGATTTGAGCGATCTAAATGGCATGCAAACATGCATAAAAAAGGTGTAAAATATGGAGTGATCAATATCCCCCAAGCTTACCTCTTACTCGTCCTCGATGAAGATAAGTAAAAAGCAAACCCGGTGGATAAAGATAAAGAAAAAAATGATGGAAAGGCGGAAAACGAAAAACGAAAAACAAAATAGAAAAACGAAGAGGGAAGTTGCTAGATCATTTTCTCAGGACGTGGGTTTTGCTTACTCATATAGCATGCATCGAATATAAAACACATGTCAAAGACTTTTATTTTAATATCATAGTATAATGGTGCATTTGAAATAGAAAACCCAAGAATATCAATATAGCATGAAAAATGGAATAATTCTAAGATTAACATCGTCTGAAGCATCTAAAGAGGTATACAATACCGTAGATCACACACTTTTCAATTGAATGCTTTCTATAAGGAGTATAAGAGATATCACACGATAGAGTAGAAAGAATAGAAAAAGTGTGGTTTTCATGAAATGAATGCTAAGCGTAGATTTCTGGATTTCGTGAAACTTTAGCAATCTCACTGAGTATAAAATATTACTTAGCCTAGGTTGTCATGCACCGTCAAGTAGTCACTCTCTCACACATCATTGGATTCTCTCCCCCAAGCTTATCTATAAGCGTGGTGGCATATACAAAACAATATTTACATACCCGTTTCCTTTATGAAGCTCCAAAAGTAAAAGAGAACAAAAATAAAAGCTAAAGAGGGAAGAAAGAGAGAAAGTGTATGAGATGGGATCGTTTTCGAACTACTTTCCTCTTTTCTTTTCTTATTCTCAAATCTTTTTCTTTTTTTTCTTTGGGTTTTGGGGAATTTGGAGCATGTGATTTTAATAACGGGGGAATGCCATTAATAGAATCGCTAAGGGGAGATTCACCAATGAATTTAAAATAGAGAAATAATGTTCAAGATATGTGGAGAAAGAAATAAATGTATCTCTCAATTCACTCTATAGGACGTGCATGACAACTTCAGCAGGGTAATATAATCTACTCAGTTTAATCTCAAAAAGTAAACTAATCCAGATTTATCATTGCTAGCAACAATTCAATCAACCTGAAGTGAAACGTACAAGTCATGCAATAAGAAGTGATATGAGAGAAAAGAAAGCAGTACTCCAGATATAAGCAATCAATGCGTGAATCTTGATGTGTTTTCTACGATAGCATACATATGAATCATCAGACATCAGCTAAAAATAAAATTTCATCCATTTTCATGCGGGAAAAGAAGTGGGTTACTATTTCTAAATGCAAAGTAGAACATAGCATATGATATCAGAAATAAAAAGCTATGACATGACAAATATAGCATGCATATAGAGAAAAGCTAACACCACGTCATCATCATCACAGAAAAGTCATCTCTAGCAAAAGATGAAAGAAATAAAGATGAACGAAAATAAAAACTATTCACAATGCAGCACACAAAGAAAATAAGAAAAACGTGATGCATGGTAAAAAGGAAAAAAACGTGATGAAAAATGGGTGCAAAAGTGGAAAAAAACGTGAAAAAACTAAAAATAAAAGTGATAAAAGCGAAAAGTGTGAGAACTCACTCCTCCAAGCTAAAGTGCACAGTGTCCTCAATGTGCGAAGTGTGGCACACCGAGAGACGTGTAATGGGGGGGGGGGTATGCATGCATGCATGATAAAAAGAAGTAAAAATAAGAAAATGAAAAATATGATGCGGATGTGATGCATGCAAGAATAAGAGTGATGTAGATATGTGTGTGTCACCAAAAATACTCTCCCTCTCTCCCGAAAAAAGGATATAGAATGATATGATCAGAATGTCGACAAAAATAGTGAGGGGAGGGGGGTGGGCAAAAATCATCAGGACCAAGCAGAGAATGGGTAGCATAACGACAAAAAATCGGTGGCATCAAGGGTGTGCCTAAGCTGGTGGAGCTGTGCCATCTCCGTCCTGAGGTGGAGGTGGGGGGGGGGGGGGGTGGTGGTGGCTGGGTAACAGTGTGCTGGGTGGGTGGGGGTGGGGGTGGTGGGCGTGGAACAGTCAGCTGGGTGGGTGGTGGTCGTGGCAGTCGCTCGAGAATCTGGGTCAGGCAAAAGTGAATGCTGGGAAGTAGCTCGAGGCGCTGCTGCATGGCGGTGACTGTGGAAGACAGAGCCCTAAAATCGCCCCTGAGTCCGCTCAACGCCCCCTCAAGAGCGCGAACGCTCTGAACTAAGGCGTCAGGGGGTGGTGGAGCGGAGGGACGAACAGGTCTAGGCTGAGCAGGTCAGGGCTGTCGGACAGTGGCAGTGTAGGTGATCGGGACATCAGGCATGAGTGGAATGTGGGTTGTGCTCACTAGTGGATGCCTAGCCTCAGTGCGAGGCTGGGACGCAGGCTGGTGTGAAGTGGAAGCAGCAGCAGTGGGATTGGAAGACAAAATCGGTGACGAGGCGGTAAGAGAGGTCAGTGACACAGACGTGGGAACAGACGTCACGACACTCTCAGATAGGACAGCTACGGTGGAGACAGAAGGGTCGACCGCTGGGGAGGAAGTGTGGGGTTCAAAAGGTGAAATCCCAGCGGAGATCAAAGTGTGTAGGGTCTCCACGACGGAAGAAAAGGAAGGCTCGCCGCTCTCAAGTATGGTGGGTGGACGCTCGGGTGGTAAAGAAAGAAGGGGCTCAACCGACAGGGCCACAGCAGTGGTGGGGGTGGCGGCAGGCGTGGTGGCAGTGGAGGACGGCTCAGCAAGTGTACTCCCGACACCGGCAGAAGTGTGGACAGAGGTGTCGGGAGCGGCAGAAGGTGCATGCGCAGGCTGATGGATCACAGGGTCAACAGGTGCAGGGTGTGCTGCAGGGTGTGCTTGCTCAGCCTCCTCGGCCTCAAGCACGTAGGCGGCGGGGATCAGGAGATCCATCGCCGGAAGCCAGTCCTCGTGTGCCGGTCCTATGTGTGTCCGAGCGGGGCTCGAAAGGATCATGTAGTCAGCACCGAAAGGACCGTGCAACCATACCCAGTGCCGCTGGCCGTGCGGACGAAGCATCTTCATCCGGGCCATGATGTCTATCGAGAGTGCAGTGGGGCCCGGGGCTAGCCGAAGGTCAGCCGGAAGGTCCTCACCGGTCATCAGGGCTAGCAGGGTGATCAGGCCGCCGCAACATATCAGGGAGCAAGCACCCACCGATACGATGATGCGGTCCAAAAACCAGCTAGCGACGTCAATCTCAACGGCGGGGACCATCGTAACACCATCCCTATCCAGAACTCTGGGGAGAATCATCGCGTAGAGCATATAAAGCTCAGGCGTAGACATCGTCCCAGGCTCGTACCTCGCTAGAAAAGTGGTCGCCATAAGGCGCTGTGCGATGCGGAGGCAGGGGTGGACTATGGCTGAGGCCTTGGCCCTACTAGGGTCAAAGGCCGGTGGTAAACCCGTGATCCTGGCCCAAAAGGCGTGTGAATCGAAAGATGGGGGAGGGATGTGAGTGGGGGCGTAGGCTCGGTCGGGCGTGGGGACTGCGGGCCACTGAAAGAATGTTCGAAGCATATCGAGAGTGATCTGACACTCTCAATCCATGAGTCTAAAGGAGCATCCCTCAGCGGTCCGGGTGATCGAGCTGAGTACCTCGAGTGTCGGACGGACGTAGGTGTCCGTCGACACAGACAGAAAATCTTGCCAACCCACGTTGTCATACAACGTGAGCAACCCCTCTAGTACCCCCAGGCAGCCTAGGTCTGCAAGGTGTGCGAACCTGGAGGGCACAATCGAGCGCTGGGTGATACGCTCAAAAACGACGCGATGTGCATCGTCTCAGAACGTAATACCCAGCGGCCCGGCGATAGGAGCCGGTGGTGGCTGTGGGTGGATGGGCTCGGCTGGAAGTGGCTGTGGGTCGACTGGATCGGCAGTCTGTGGCTGTGTGGGGTGAGGTGGTGTAGGCGGAGGAGAGTCCTCCATCTCGTGGGAGGGGCCGGGCTCATCCGGTCGCTTCCGTTTGGCGGAAGCTCTCCTAGTGCGTGGCCGTGTTCGGGGCGGCATGTGTGCCCCGAGTGATCACCCAACGAATGGAAAAAATGCGGCGTGCTAAAATAAATGGAACGAAGGTACCTGAACATGCCGCGAGAGCAAAACAGCAGATGCATACGAAGACGCCGACTCCACGAGGCCAAAAGCGCGCCCGGAAGCTCTCCTAAGCTCCCGTAAGCTCCCCAAGATAGCCTGCACATCAAACAACGATATCAGCGTGTAAAATTCAAAATACATGGGGGGTTAGGGGTATAATAGATAGATAATGAAATTAATTTGATTTAGGGGCTCGATTAGTGCATGGATCGTCGAAAAATACGAGAAAATGGAGAAATGGGGTGAAATTGGGTGTACCGGAGGTTGGCCGGCGGCGAGGATGGTCGCCGGCGGTGGGGGTG
Organism: Scilla litardierei; assembly: GCA_030789695.1. Lineage (NCBI taxonomy): Eukaryota > Viridiplantae > Streptophyta > Magnoliopsida > Asparagales > Asparagaceae > Scilla > Scilla litardierei. The sequence continues at coordinate 96,971,358 of CM061136.1, forward strand.
GTCGGCGGTCGGCGCTCGGCGCTCGGCCACCGGTGGTCGGGCGGTCGAGGGCGGCGTTTGGGCGAGCGAATGATGATCGCAGCGGGCGGGGAGATGAAAGGGCTCGGGCTCGGGCAAAAATTTGGGCGTTTCGAAAATCGCGCCGAGCCCGTTCGCTTATATAAGTGAAGTTACGACTCGGCCGAGTGACTAAGTCACTCGGCCGAGCGATCGTAACGAAAAAGTTTATAAAATTTCTCCCTCCACTTACGACTCAGCCGAGCGGCTTTGCCACACTCGGCCGAGTGAAAAGAGTCCATTCGGCCGAGTGGCACAAGCACTCGGCAATTCTCGCCCTAGGAGCGTATCAGTTTCACTCGGTCGAGTGAATATATATACTCGGCCGAGTGGCAGTTTATACTGAAATCACAAAAAAAAGATAGAGAGTTGGGTACAGCAGACTTCCCTCGTTGGTGGGCCACTCGGGCGGACGACGTTGGTTGCTCGGCCGAGTGGCTATGGTACTCGGCCGAGTGAGGCTCTGTTTTCTGCTGTGATGCTATGTTTTGGCTCTAATCTCTGTTTTTCTTCCTTCAGGTGGTTTCTTCCTTCTCCTAAGCCTTGAGCGCATCCATGGAGCACTCCTCTTTGCCTTGGTCATCCTCCATATGATAGATATCCCGTTCTCCTCTCCTGTCAAAGAAAATAGGACCCGTTGTCACAAATTTTTCGGGCAAACGACTCAAAACACTAATAAAGTCTAAAACAAAAATAAAAACTAAAATAGAAATAATACGATAACCGTCGGGTTGCCTCCTGACAAGCGCTCGTTTAAGGTCTTGAGCTCGACCCCTTTAAATTTTCAACTTAGCGCGGGATGTTGGGTGCATATGAGATGCACCCGTCGAATTTTCCGGGAAGACCGCTCGGATTTGGATCATTGTGGTGTGTGGTCTTCCTCAGCGCCCCTTCGTCATGAGCAATGTTGGGGGGTGGCTCCCCCAAGCTAGAGCTTGCTCCGGTCTTCGACTTTGCCGGTGACACCGATCGTCGTATCGGTGGAGCTTTCTTCGGAGTCCTCAACTTCGAGAGCTTGCAAAGCTCCCGTATTCTTGTGACATCAGCATCGCCATCATCAATCGCCTTGGAGATATCGGGGGAGTGCTCCATCTTCTCTTCCTCGGCCAAATATAGGCCTTCTTCGAAGCTATCTTCGTGGGGTGCGCCGATGGAGTGGGGGATCGCCTCTTCGATGACCTCATCAAGGAGGTCCATGTAATCTAGCTCCTCATGATACGGCATGTGCTTCATTGCCTTTGGTATATGGAGCTCCACTTCGATGTTGCCGACGTTCAAGGTAAGGGTCCCCTCCCGCACATCGACGATGACACCGGCGGTGGCGAGGAATGGGCGTCCAAGTATGAGTGATGTATCGCCCTCCTCCTTGATGTCCATTATCACGAAATCGCATGGCAAACATATGCCTCCCGAAACTTGGAGTGGGATGTCCTCTACGATCCCAACCGGCCTTGTAATCTGCACGTCCGCTAGTTGAATCCGCATGTCGGTAGGCTTTAAATCCGTGCCGGTATTCAACTTCCGGAACATGTAGAGAGGCATGCGGCTAACACTAGCCCCCAAATCCACCAATGCTTTTTGTAGGGGGACGCCGCCCAGAGTGCAAGGAATCCGGAAACTCCCTGGATCTTTAAACTCGGCGGGCTCCTTTTCCCTCCTTGTGAACCAAGTCCCTTCCTCCACGAGCATTATCTTCTCCTTCCTCTTCCTTCACATAATTAAGTCCTTTAAGAACTTGGCGTAAGATGGGATTTCCACTATAGCGTCGAGGAAGGGGATATTGAGGCTCACCCCTCTCAAATACTCGAGAAACATGGCTAGCCGTTTTGTAACGACTGCTTTTCTTGTATCTGATTATAATATAATATAATATATGTTTTAGTGGATTTTCTCCTCTTGTGTGGTTTTCGTCTCCGTAGATTTCATTTCGATCGATTCGTCGTATTTTCTCGCTTCTTCCTTAGGATTGTCGATTTCGAAGTAAGTCATTCGTGACGGACTTCATAACGGTCGTATCTAACTATTAGATCAAGCCTAGGAGTCTTAGGAATCGATCCCGGGGCCCCGCGCTCCGTATCGGTACTTTTCTGTGCTCATTAGCCGGTGTAAGAAGGGCCACCGACCGACTAGATGACGATCCAGTCGGTCGGCAATCCTTCTTGGACCGACTAGTTTGCTTTCTAAATTTCTCAGGAGTTACTGTTTATCGTTAGTCGGTCTAAGAACGTTGGTTGACCGACTAGGTTGCAAACTAGTCGGTCAGCAATGCTTCTTGAACCGACTAACTCATCATATTATTTTTGTATCAGTTACTGTTTACTCTTAGTCGGTCTAAGAACGTTCATCGACCGACTAGATGCCAAACTAGTCGGTCAGTATTTGTTCATGGACCGACTAACTATAGAATCCTAATTTCACCTGTAGCTACTGTTTACACTTAGTCGGTCTGCGTTGGTCGACCGACCGACTAGTTGTCAAACTAGTCGGTCAGTGGTTGTTCTTTGACCGACTAACTAGTGCGGTAAACCCTAGTTTTGCCCTAGCCGCCAGCTTAGCCTATAAATACCCAACCCAAACGTTTTCTTCCCCTCCAACTCGACCCTAAACCCTAAAATCGCCCCCATTGATCCCCCACCTTCCTCCAAGCTCCATTGCTTCATTCCAAGCCCTAAATCCATCATCCAAACCATCCATCTACCCTATCTACCTCTCATCTTCCTCAAATCACACCCAAAATCCATCAAATCCCCAAAATCACCCAAAACCCTAGTTTCCCCAAACTTCTCCATTCGCTTCCAGATCTGATCCTAGGGTTCCCCGGAGTGTTCCTTCCGTCTCCTCTCGGTAAGAAATCGTTCTACCGTTGTTTTCATAACTTATTGATAATTTTGGTGAAACCCTAATTAATTTCATGTTGTTTGTTGATTGTCCCCCAAAACAGCGATTACCCCCGTAGATAGCATCCGAGTGACGAAGTGATCGTCGATCCCCGGTGCTAGGCAAGTGAAACTTGCCACTTAGGGTTTAGGCCATGTTTTAGGCCATTTGCATGTTGTAGGCGTAAAAGAGGCTAGGCGACGAAATGATACTCGCCTAGGCGCAAATTGGGGAATTAGCTTGACAACGAAGCTAATCCCGACTTTTAGCATGTTGCACAATTACCATGTCATGTTTACTTTCAATTAACGGTACGCGAATATGTCATGTCATTGCATTTCGCCTGTCACGTTTAATTTAATTAACGGTACGCAAATAAAATGTCATGACCTCGCATTCTTTAGATATTGCTGTGATTGCGTAGCTTCGCTACAATGTTGTGTTCCTGGCTCGTGTTCCAGAAGCGGGCCATGTGTTGGTTGATAGCCAATGCCCGAATTGCGTGTTCCGGCTAGTTGTTCCCTACGCCATACTAGTGTTCCTGGCTCGTGACCAGAAGCGAGCATAATGAGTTGCTAACCCCAACGCTCGATACATTGAATTGTGAACTAAGAATGCGAGCTCAATGGCGGGGCAACCCTAGGCTCACTAGATGAGCTCAATGTGCAGGGACCCCAGGCTCCATATCGTGTGAATATTGGATAGTGTTTAGTGCCGATCGGTCTGAAATGCTATGCCATTCAGCGAATGGCTTAAACACCTACAAAATGTGAATGTATTGAATTGATAGTAGCTTGGCTACTCTTGTCTTGTCCCGATGATCGTTCTCTTGTACAAATTGTCTTGCCATGTTTTAATTGTGCACTCATGATTTAACTGCCATGTCATGCATACTAAACTGCTAGGTTGCTAGATGCCTCACTTTCAGTTTCCTTGCCCAAGTCTTTTTAGACTTGCTGACATGTGCCCCTTTACTCTTTTGGGTGACACATGTTAGATCCTGAGCCCGAGTACCTCGTTGAGGACGAGGTGTTCACTGACGCCGAACCTGAGCTTGTGTTTGACGGGGAGTACGTGGACACTGGGGACCAGTCCTAGTGTCTTCGTGTGTTTTACTTTTGATAGACAGTTGTTTTGTTATCGGTGCGTGGCACCTATACTTTGCTTTGTTGTTGTCGTTTCTTTTGTTGGCCTTGTTCTGGGCCTTTAGACTCTTTTCTTTTAGCCTGGTGGCTTTTCTGGATGTTGAACTTATTTGTGATGCTGGACAATATTTGTGAGATGTGAATTTTATCTCAGTCTCTCCTTGTGTTATTATTGCTATTCTGTTGTGGTTACAGGGACCTGTTTATGTATTGTGGACGCTTATCGGGTTTGGGGCTTCACAGCTCCACTCTCGTGCGGACCTTTTCACGTCTCGCCTCCATTTTAGGGAAGCGGGTCGTGACAGGTTTTAGTGGTGGCCCATGCAGGTCATTCTGTAACTGCGATTTTTGGAATAGCAATAATAATATTTGAATGTCCAATAAATTAAGTTCGACGTCCGAGTCATAAGCTATGAGTCTAATCTGATTTGTTTTCCGTGTCATTAGATGGCAGGAAGACGTTTCACCCGTGGTGGGGGCAGTGGTGCGCTCCCTCATGATGAGGAGCCTGAGCGGGAACCCACCAGCGGTGAGATGATGCGGATGATGCTCCAGATGATGCAAGTGCAGCAGGGCGTGCTTTTGCAAGTCCAGAATGCTCCACTTGGTCGAGCTGCCCGGGCTCTTCCGGATGCCCCTCGCTCTGAGCCAGGAGCGAAGCAATTTCGGGAGCTGGGTCCCGCATATTTTGATGGTTCTGAGGGTCCTCTGGCTGCCGATGAGTGGATTCGGAATGTCGAGGACAATCTGAAGATGGCCAAGATCACCCCGGCTGGATGGGTTGATTTGGCGAAGAGGCAGCTCAAGGATAACGCCAGGAATTGGTGGGATGCTGAAGAGAAGTTGTTGGTGGAGCCGATAGCTTGGGCTACCTTCAAAGCCAGATTTGAGGGTGAGTTCTTTCCGAAGGCTGCCAAGGAGGAGATGCTGCAGCGTTTTATCGATTTGAAGCAAGGGAACTCGTCGGTGGACATGTATCACCAAGAGTTCATGAGGCTTAGTCAGTTTGCGCCGAAGATGGTGCAGGACGCTGAGGAGAGAGCACAGAGGTTTCTGCAGGGGCTCGCTTCGGAGCTCCAGAGTTTTGTGACCTCCTCTGATCGGGAATCTTATCAGAAGGTTCTGGTAGCAGCTAAGAGGCAGGAGCTGCTCGTGAACCAGAGGAAGGGATCGGTTGTTGGTGCTGGGAAGAGGCCTGTGGAGCAGGCAAGAGCTGTGGTTAGACCTGGATTCAGGCCTAATCAGTCCGCTCAGTTTAAGAGGCCAGGAGGGTCTATTCCGAAGATCTGCCATTTCTGCGGCAGGCCTGGTCACGTCAAGGATCAGTGTCGGAAGTTTCTGGGCCAGTGTTTGATTTGCGGTGATGCTTCTCATGTCGCGAAGGATTGTCGGCATGCGGATCCGCTGCGGAGGGCTCCTGTTGCAGCTTAGCCATTGCAGCAGCGAGCGCCTGTTCCTGCTGGTCGTGGAGCAGTTCTTGTTCCGCAGAGGCAGGCTTTTCGGCAGGCTGTTCCGCCGAGGAGGCAGGCTTTTCTGATGACCGCTGCGGAGAGCGCGGCTGTGGATGAGGTTATCGCAGGTAACCCTCATTCTAGCTATTACTTTCCTATTTGGTCTTGATTGCTAGATTATGTTGTTTGCTTGAACTTGCTTGTTTGCTAGACTAGGGTTTGATTGTTAATTGCTTGATTAGGTGTGATTTTGGTTTGCACATTTCCCGCACGAGTCCTCTTTGACTCTGGTGCATCGATGTGCATTATTTCTCGGAGCTTCGTGGAGAGGCATTCCTTGTCGACGTCCCCTCTCCCCAAGAGTTGGAATATCGTTACAGGGAATGGTGTGGTCTCGGTGCATCGTGGTTGCAATTCTGCTCGTTGGTGGTCTGTGGACATGAGCTTTTCGCTGATTTCATTGTCCACGACATCATCAACTATGATGCAGTTCTAGGTATGGATTGGCTTGCGAGATTCTATGCTACGATTGACTGCAGGAGGAAGAAGGTGGTGTTCGAGATTCCTGGACATCCAGTGTTTGAGTTCAGTCGTGGTAGCAGTTCGCTTGGTCCTGTCAGATTTCGGGCCAGGCCGGTGGAGGCTGCGGCTATGCAGATGGAGCTGGAGTGGCCAGCTGTGGTGCGAGATTTTGGCGACGTCTTCCCGAGGAGATGTCTGGTTTGCCGCCTGATCGAGCTTTGGAATTTTCTATCGATCTTGTCCCAGGTGCGCAGCCGATTTCGAAGGCGTCGTATCGTATGGCACCTGCAGAGTTGGAAGAGTTGCGGAAGCAGTTGGATGAGCTTTTGCGAAGGGTTATATTAATCCTAGTGTGTCTCCGTGGGGAGCACCGGTGTTGTTGGTTAAGAAGAAGGATGGTTCGCGTCGAATGTGCGTGGACTATCGGGAGTTGAATGCGGTGACCATTAAGAATAAATACCCGTTGCCTCGCATCGATGATATTTTTGATCAGCTTGGAGGTTCGAGGGTGTTTTCTAAATTGGATTTGAGGAGTGGTTACCATCAGTTGAAGGTGAAGAAGGGAGATGTTCCGAAGACAGCGTTCAGGACGAAGTATGGACACTATGAGTTTGTGGTTATGCCTTTCGGCGTAACTAACGCGCCAGCAGTTTTCATGAATCTAATGAACCTGATTTTCTACGACCTTTTGGATAAGTTTGTCGTTATCTTTATTGACGACATTCTGATCTATTCGAAGTCGGAGGAAGAGCATGCCTCGCACTTGAGGACGGTGTTGGAGATTTTGAGGAAGCATCGTTTGTATGCTAAGCTTTCGAAGTGCGAGTTTTGGCTGGATCGAGTTGCTTTTTTGGGGCATGTGGTGTCTGGAGGTGGTATTTCTGTGGATCCCGAGAAGATTCGGGCCATCAGGGAGTGGGCCTGGTTCCGTCGTCTGCGTCTGAGATTCGAGTTTTCTTGGACTTGCTGGTTATTATCGACGATTCATCAAGGACTTTTCCTCGTATTGCTGAGCCGATGACCAGGTTGACACGGAAGGATGTTGCTTTTGTTTGGTCGGGTGATTGTGAGCGTGCTTTTGGTGTTCTGAAGGAGAGGTTGACGACTGCCCCTATTCTTGTTGTGCCTGATCGCAGCGGTGGATTTGAGATCTTTTGCGATGCTTCTGGCAAGGGTCTCGGTTGCGTGCTGCATCAGCACGGACACGTTGTGGCGTATGCGTCTCGTCAGCTTAAGTTCATGAGAAGAATTATCCGACGCATGATTTGGAGTTGGCTGCCGTCGTGTTTGCTCTTAAGATTTGGAGGCACTTCCTGCTGAGTGAGAAAGTGAAGATTTTCACCGATCACAAAAGCTTGAAGTATATTTTCACTCAGAAGGAGCTCAACATGCGACAGCGTCGATGGTTGGAGCTTATGGCGGATTATGATATTGATTTGCAGTTTCACCCTGGCAAGGTGAATGTGGTTCCTGATGCGTTGAGTAGGCTGCCATCGGTGATGATTTTGACCTCGCAGTGGAGATTGCAGCAGGATTTTTGCGAGTCTGGTGTGGAGATTGTTCTTCCTGGCGAGGGCTTCTTCGTTGATGTACATGCAGGTACAGTCGACGATCGTGGATCGGATTAAGGCTGGCCAGGCTGAGGATCCGAAGCTGGTGAGGATTCGGGAGATGGTGGAAGCCGGTCTGCGGACTGACTTCTTGATTCATGAGGTTGGCTCGCTGAGGTTTGGAGCCAGGTTGTGTGTGCCAGCTGGGGATATCAGAGAGGAGCTGATGGTGGAGGCACACAGTTCGCCGTATTCTGTGCATCCTGGTGGCACCAAGATGTATCAGGATCTTCGTCTGAATTATTGGTGGCATGGTATGAAGAGGAGCGTGGCTCGGAGTGTAGCCAAGTGCTTGTTTGCCAGCAAGTGAAGGCGGAGCATCAGCGTTCGGCCGGGTTGCTACAACCGATTCCGATTCCGGAGTGGAAGTGGCAACACATCACTATGGATTTCGTGACTGGACTACCTCGGAGTCCGAAGCAGAATGACGCGATTTGGGTGATCGTAGATCGATTGACCAAATTCGCGCACTTTATTCCATTCCGAGTGGGGACAGTCCACTGAGGCGCTAGCGAGGAGATATATGGAGGTAAAATTCTTTTACTCTCCGTTTTTATTTCCTTTTCCTAGTTTGGATAGTGATGTATCGTGAATCGTGCAGGAGGTTGTGCGACTTCATGAGTCCCCGTGAGTATCGTGTCTGACAGAGACACGAGGTTCACATCTCAGTTCTGGCAGAGTTTGCAGAAGAGCTTGGGTACGCGTCTGAGTTTCAGCACGGCGTACCATCCGCAGACGGATGGCCAGTCCGAGAGGACGATTCAGATTTTGGAAGACATGCTGAGGGCGTGCATGTTGGATTTCAAGGGTTCATGGGAGGACCATCTACATTTGGTGGAGTTTTCCTACAACAACAGCTTCCAGGCGAGTAATTGGCATGGCGCCATTCGCCGCTCTTTATGGGAGGAATGTCGATCGCCATTGAGTTGGGATGACGTTGGTGATCGGGAGTTGTTGGGACCTGAGATGATCGTGGAGGCCGTGGATATCGTCAGGAATATTCGGGAGAGGTTGAGGATTGCTCAGGACCGTTTTAAGCATTGGCGGATGCTAAACTTCGTCCTTTGGAGTTTCAGCCGGGCGACCATGTGTTCTTGAAGATTTCCCCGAATCGTGGTGTGATTCGTTTCGGGAAGCGTGGGAAGTTGAGCCCGCGATACATTGGACCATTTGACATTTTGGAGAGGGTTGGCGAGGTAGCTTATCGCTTGGCCTTGCCGCCATCTTTGGAAGGAGTTCACAATGTTTCCATGTGTCGCAGCTTCGTCGATACATTAGCGATCATCTCATGCGGTGGATTTTTCGGAGATTACCGTTCGCCCCCGATATGACGTATGACCAGTATCCAGTGCCAGATTCTGGACAGGCGTCAGAAATCGCTTCGAACAAGATTGTCAATCTTGTGAGGGTGATGTGGCGACACGGTTCACCTGGAGAGTCTACTTGGGAGAATGAGGATGAGATGCGAGAGCGTTTCCCACTTTTGTTTCCGGACTCGTGAGTTTTTGGAAATTCCGAGGACGGAATTTTTCTTAAGTTGGGAGGATGTAACGACTCTTTTCTTGTATCTGATTATAATATAATATAATATATGTTTTAGTGGATTTCTCCCTCTTGTGTGGTTTTCGTCTCCGTAGATTTCATTTCGATCGATTCGTCGTATTTTCTCGATTCTTCCTTAGGATTGTCGATTTCGAAGTAAGTCATTCGTGACGGACTTCATAACGGTCGTATCTAACTATTAGATCAAGCCTAGGAGTCTTAGGAATCGATCCCGGGGCCCCGCGCTCCGTATCGTTACTTTTCTGTGCTCATTAGCCGGTGTAAGAAGGGCCACCGACCGACTAGATGACGATCCAGTCGGTCGGCAATCCTTCTTGGGACCGACTAGTTTGCTTTCTAAATTTCTCAAGAGTTACTGTTTATCGTTAGTCGGTCTAAGAACGTTGGTTGAGCCGACTAGGTTGCAAACTAGTCGGTCAGCAATGCTTCTTGAACCGACTAACTCATCATATTATTTTTGTATCAGTTACTGTTTACTCTTAGTCGGTCTAAGAACGTTCATCGACCGACTAGATGCCAAACTAGTCGGTCAGTATTTGTTCATGGACCGACTAACTATAGAATCCTAATTTCACCTGTAGCTACTGTTTACACTTAGTCGGTCTGCGTTGGTCGACCCGACCGACTAGTTGTCAAACTAGTCGGTCAGTGGTTGTTCTTTGACCGACTAACTAGTGCGGTAAACCCTAGTTTTGCCCTAGCCGCCAGCTTAGCCTATAAATACCCAACCCAAACGTTTTCTTCCCCTCCAACTCGACCCTAAACCCTAAAATCGCCCCCATTGATCCCCACCTTCCTCCAAGCTCCATTGCTTCATTCCAAGCCCTAATCCATCATCCAAACCATCCATCTACCCTATCTACCTCTCATCTTCCTCAAATCACACCCAAAATCCATCAAATCCCCAAAATCACCCAAAACCCTAGTTTCCCCAAACTTCTCCATTCGCTTCCAGATCTGATCCTAGGGTTCCCCGGAGTGTTCCTTCCGTCTCCTCTCGGTAAGAAATCGTTCTACCGTTGTTTTCATAACTTATTGATAATTTTGGTGAAACCCTAATTAATTTCATGTTGTTTGTTGATTGTCCCCCAAAACAGCGATTACCCCCGTAGATAGCATCCGAGTGACGAAGTGATCGTCGATCCCCGGTGCTAGGCAAGTGAAACTTGCCACTTAGGGGTTTAGGCCATGTTTTAGGCCATTTGCATGTTGTAGGCGTAAAAGAGGCTAGGCGACGAAATGATACTCGCCTAGGCGCAAATTGGGGAATTAGCTTGACCAACGAAGCTAATCCGACTTTTAGCATGTTGCACAATTACCATGTCATGTTTACTTTCAATTAACGGTACGCGAATATGTCATGTCATTGCATTTCGCCTGTCACGTTTAATTTAATTAACGGTACGCAAATAAAATGTCATGACCTCGCATTCTTTAGATATTGCTGTGATTGCGTAGCTTCGCTACAATGTTGTGTTCCTCGGCTCGTGTTCCAGAAGCGGGCCATGTGTTGGTTGATAGCCAATGCCCGAATTGCGTGTTCCGGCTAGTTGTTCCCTACGCCATACTAGTGTTCCTGGCTCGTGACCAGAAGCGAGCATAATGAGTTGCTAACCCCAACGCTCGATACATTGAATTGTGAACTAAGAATGCGAGCTCAATGGCGGGGCAACCCTAGGCTCACTAGATGAGCTCAATGTGCAGGGACCCCAGGCTCCATATCGTGTGAATATTGGATAGTGTTTAGTGCCGATTCGGTCTGAAATGCTATGCCATTCAGCGAATGGCTTAAACACCTACAAATGTGAATGTATTGAATTGATAGTAGCTTGGCTACTCTTGTCTTGTCCCGATGATCGTTCTCTTGTACAAATTGTCTTGCCATGTTTTAATTGTGCACTCATGATTTAACTGCCATGTCATGCATACTAAACTGCTAGGCTTGCTAGATGCCTCACTTTCAGTTTCCTTGCCCAAGTCTTTTTAGACTTGCTGACATGTGCCCCTTTACTCTTTTGGGTGACACATGTTAGATCCTGAGCCCGAGTACCTCGTTGAGGACGAGGTGTTCACTGACGCCGAACCTGAGCTTGTGTTTGACGGGGAGTACGTGGACACTGGGGACCAGTCCTAGTGTCTTCGTGTGTTTTACTTTTGATAGACATTTGTTTTGTTATCGGTGCGTGGCACCTATACTTTGCTTTGTTTGTTGTCGTGTCTTTTGTTGGCCTTGTTCTGGGCCTTTAGACTCTTTTCTTTTAGCCTGGTGGCTTTTCTGGATGTTGAACTTATTTGTGATGCTGGACAATATTTGTGAGATGTGAATTTTATCTCAGTCTCTCCTTGTGTTATTATTGCTATTCTGTTGTGGTTACAGGGACCTGTTTATGTATTGTGGACGCTTATCGGGTTTGGGGCTTCACAGCTCCACTCTCGTGCGGACCTTTTCACGTCTCGCCTCCATTTTAGGGAAGCGGGTCGTGACAGGTTTTAGTGGTGGCCCATGCGAGGTCATTCTGTAACTGCGATTTTTGGAATAGCAATAATAATATTTGAATGTCCAATAAATTAAGTTCGACGTCCGAGTCATAAGCTATGAGTCTAATCTGATTTGTTTTCCGTGTCATTAGATGGCAGGAAGACGTTTCACCCGTGGTGGGGGCAGTGGTGCGCTCCTCATGATGAGGAGCCTGAGCGGGAACCCACCAGCGGTGAGATGATGCGGATGATGCTCCAGATGATGCAAGTGCAGCAGGGCGTGCTTTTGCAAGTCCAGAATGCTCCACTTGGTCGAGCTGCCCGGGCTCTTCCGGATGCCCCTCGCTCTGAGCCAGGAGCGAAGCAATTTCGGGAGCTGGGTCCCGCATATTTTGATGGTTCTGAGGGTCCTCTGGCTGCCGATGAGTGGGGATATTCGGAATGTCGAGGACAATCTGAAGATGGCCAAGATCACCCCGGCTGGATGGGTTGATTTGGCGAAGAGGCAGCTCAAGGATAACGCCAGGAATTGGTGGGATGCTGAAGAGAAGTTGTTGGTGGAGCCGATAGCTTGGGCTACCTTCAAAGCCAGATTTGAGGGTGAGTTCTTCCCGAAGGCTGCCAAGGAGGAGATGCTGCAGCGTTTTATCGATTTGAAGCAAGGGAACTCGTCGGTGGACATGTATCACCAAGAGTTCATGAGGCTTAGTCAGTTTGCGCCGAAGATGGTGCAGGACGCTGAGGAGAGAGCACAGAGGTTTCTGCAGGGGCTCGCTTCGGAGCTCCAGAGTTTTGTGACCTCCTCTGATCGGGAATCTTATCAGAAGGTTCTGGTAGCAGCTAAGAGGCAGGAGCTGCTCGTGAACCAGAGGAAGGGATCGGTTGTTGGTGCTTGGAAGAGGCCTGTGGAGCAGGCAAGAGCTGTGGTTAGACCTGGATTCAGGCCTAATCAGTCCGCTCAGTTTAAGAGGCCAGGAGGGTCTATTCCGAAGATCTGCCATTTCTGCGGCAGGCCTGGTCACGTCAAGGATCAGTGTCGGAAGTTTCTGGGCCAGTGTTTGATTTGCGGTGATGCTTCTCATGTCGCGAAGGATTGTCGGCATGCGGATCCGCTGCGGAGGGCTCCTGTTGCAGCTTAGCCATTGCAGCAGCGAGCGCCTGTTCCTGCTGGTCGTGGAGCAGTTCTTGTTCCGCAGAGGCAGGCTTTTCGGCAGGCTGTTCCGCCGAGGAGGCAGGCTTTTCTGATGACCGCTGCGGAGAGCGCGGCTGTGGATGAGGTTAGAGGCATTCCTTGTCGACGTCCCCTCTCCCCAAGAGTTGGAATATCGTTACAGGGAATGGTGTGGTCTCGGTGCATCGTGGTTGCAATTCTTGCTCGTTGGTGGTCTGTGGACATGAGCTTTTCGCTGATTTCATTGTCCACGACATCATCAACTATGATGCAGTTCTGGGGATGGATTGGCTTGCGAGATTCTATGCTACGATTGACTGCAGGAGGAAGAAGGTGGTGTTCGAGATTCCTGGACATCCAGTGTTTGAGTTCAGTCGTGGTAGCAGTTCGCTTGGTCCTGTCAGATTTCGGGCCAGGCCGGTGGAGGCTGCGGCTATGCAGATGGAGCTGGAGTGGCCAGCTGTGGTGCGAGATTTTGGCGACGTCTTCCCCGAGGAGATGTCTGGTTTGCCGCCTGATCGAGCTTTGGAATTTTCTATCGATCTTGTCCCAGGTGCGCAGCCGATTTCGAAGGCGTCGTATCGTATGGCACCTGCAGAGTTGGAAGAGTTGCGGAAGCAGTTGGATGAGCTTTTGCAGAAGGGTTATATTAATCCTAGTGTGTCTCCGTGGGGAGCACCGGTGTTGTTGGTTAAGAAGAAGGATGGTTCGCGTCGAATGTGCGTGGACTATCGGGAGTTGAATGCGGTGACCATTAAGAATAAATACCCGTTGCCTCGCATCGATGATATTTTTGATCAGCTTGGAGGTTCGAGGGTGTTTTCTAAATTGGATTTGAGGAGTGGTTACCATCAGTTGAAGGTGAAGAAGGGAGATGTTCCGAAGACAGCGTTCAGGACGAAGTATGGACACTATGAGTTTGTGGTTATGCCTTTCGGCGTAACTAACGCGCCAGCAGTTTTCATGAATCTAATGAACCTGATTTTCTACGACCTTTTGGATAAGTTTGTCGTTATCTTTATTGACGACATTCTGATCTATTCGAAGTCGGAGGAAGAGCATGCCTCGCACTTGAGGACGGTGTTGGAGATTTTGAGGAAGCATCGTTTGTATGCTAAGCTTTCGAAGTGCGAGTTTTGGCTGGATCGAGTTGCTTTTTTGGGGCATGTGGTGTCTGGAGGTGGTATTTCTGTGGATCCCGAGAAGATTCGGGCCATCAGGGAGTGGCCTGTTCCGTCGTCTGCGTCTGAGATTCGGAGTTTTCTTGGACTTGCTGGTTATTATCGACGATTCATCAAGGACTTTTCTCGTATTGCTGAGCCGATGACCAGGTTGACACGGAAGGATGTTGCTTTTGTTTGGTCGGGTGATTGTGAGCGTGCTTTTGGTGTTCTGAAGGAGAGGTTGACGACTGCCCCTATTCTTGTTGTGCCTGATCGCAGCGGTGGATTTGAGATCTTTTGCGATGCTTCTGGCAAGGGTCTCGGTTGCGTGCTGCATCAGCACGGACACGTTGTGGCGTATGCGTCTCGTCAGCTTAAGGTTCATGAGAAGAATTATCCGACGCATGATTTGGAGTTGGCTGCCGTCGTGTTTGCTCTTAAGATTTGGAGGCACTTCCTGCTGAGTGAGAAAGTGAAGATTTTCACCGATCACAAAAGCTTGAAGTATATTTTCACTCAGAAGGAGCTCAACATGCGACAGCGTCGATGGTTGGAGCTTATGGCGGATTATGATATTGATTTGCAGTTTCACCCTGGCAAGGTGAATGTGGTTCCTGATGCGTTGAGTAGGCTGCCATCGGTGATGATTTTGACCTCGCAGTGGAGATTGCAGCAGGATTTTTGCGAGTCTGGTGTGGAGATTGTTCTTCCTGGCGAGGCTTCTTCGTTGATGTACATGCAGGTACAGTCGACGATCGTGGATCGGATTAAGGCTGGCCAGGCTGAGGATCCGAAGCTGGTGAGGATTCGGGAGATGGTGGAAGCCGGTCTGCGGACTGACTTCTTGATTCATGAGGTTGGCTCGCTGAGGTTTGGAGCCAGGTTGTGTGTGCCAGCTGGGGATATCAGAGAGGAGCTGATGGTGGAGGCACACAGTTCGCCGTATTCTGTGCATCCTGGTGGCACCAAGATGTATCAGGATCTTCGTCTGAATTATTGGTGGCATGGTATGAAGAGGAGCGTGGCTCGGAGTGTAGCCAAGTGCTTGGTTTGCCAGCAAGTGAAGGCGGAGCATCAGCGTTCGGCCGGGTTGCTACAACCGATTCCGATTCCGGAGTGGAAGTGGCAACACATCACTATGGATTTCGTGACTGGACTACCTCGGAGTCCGAAGCAGAATGACGCGATTTGGGTGATCGTAGATCGATTGACCAAATTCGCGCACTTTATTCCATTCCGAGTGGGACAGTCCACTGAGGCGCTAGCGAGGAGATATATGGAGGTAAAATTCTTTTACTCTCCGTTTTTATTTCCTTTTCCTAGTTTGGATAGTGATGTATCGTGAATCGTGCAGGAGGTTGTGCGACTTCATGGAGTCCCCGTGAGTATCGTGTCTGACAGAGACACGAGGTTCACATCTCAGTTCTGGCAGAGTTTGCAGAAGAGCTTGGGTACGCGTCTGAGTTTCAGCACGGCGTACCATCCGCAGACGGATGGCCAGTCCGAGAGGACGATTCAGATTTTGGAAGACATGCTGAGGGCGTGCATGTTGGATTTCAAGGGTTCATGGGAGGACCATCTACATTTGGTGGAGTTTTCCTACAACAACAGCTTCCAGGCGAGTATTGGCATGGCGCCATTCGCCGCTCTTTATGGGAGGAAATGTCGATCGCCATTGAGTTGGGATGACGTTGGTGATCGGGAGTTGTTGGGACCTGAGATGATCGTGGAGGCCGTGGATATCGTCAGGAATATTCGGGAGAGGTTGAGGATTGCTCAGGACCGTTTTAAGCATTGGGCGGATGCTAAACTTCGTCCTTTGGAGTTTCAGCCGGGCGACCATGTGTTCTTGAAGATTTCCCCGAATCGTGGTGTGATTCGTTTCGGGAAGCGTGGGAAGTTGAGCCCGCGATACATTGGACCATTTGACATTTTGGAGAGGGTTGGCGAGGTAGCTTATCGCTTGGCCTTGCCGCCATCTTTGGAAGGAGTTCACAATGTTTTCCATGTGTCGCAGCTTCGTCGATACATTAGCGATCCATCTCATGCGGTGGATTTTTCGGAGATTACCGTTCGCCCCGATATGACGTATGACCAGTATCCAGTGCAGATTCTGGACAGGCGTCAGAAATCGCTTCGGAACAAGATTGTCAATCTTGTGAGGGTGATGTGGCGACACGGTTCACCTGGAGAGTCTACTTGGGAGAATGAGGATGAGATGCGAGAGCGTTTCCCACTTTTGTTTCCGGACTCGTGAGTTTTTGGAAATTCCGAGGACGGAATTTTTCTTAAGTTGGGGAGGATGTAACGACTGCTTTTCTTGTATCTGATTATAATATAATATAATATATGTTTTAGTGGATTTTCTCCTCTTGTGTGGTTTTCGTCTCCGTAGATTTCATTTCGATCGATTCGTCGTATTTTCTCGATTCTTCCTTAGGATTGTCGATTTCGAAGTAAGTCATTCGTGACGGACTTCATAACGGTCGTATCTAACTATTAGATCAAGCCTAGGAGTCTTAGGAATCGATCCCGGGGCCCCGCGCTCCGTATCGTTACTTTTCTGTGCTCATTAGCCGGTGTAAGAAGGGCCACCGACCGACTAGATGACGATCCAGTCGGTCGGCAATCCTTCTTGGACCGACTAGTTTGCTTTCTAAATTTCTCAAGAGTTACTGTTTATCGTTAGTCGGTCTAAGAACGTTGGTTGACCGACTAGGTTGCAAACTAGTCGGTCAGCAATGCTTCTTGAACCGACTAACTCATCATATTATTTTTGTATCAGTTACTGTTTACTCTTAGTCGGTCTAAGAACGTTCATCGACCGACTAGATGCCAAACTAGTCGGTCAGTATTTGTTCATGGACCGACTAACTATAGAATCCTAATTTCACCTGTAGCTACTGTTTACACTTAGTCGGTCTGCGTTGGTCGACCGACCGACTAGTTGTCAAACTAGTCGGTCAGTGGTTGTTCTTTGACCGACTAACTAGTGCGGTAAACCCTAGTTTTGCCCTAGCCGCCAGCTTAGCCTATAAATACCCAACCCAAACGTTTTCTTCCCCTCCAACTCGACCCTAAACCCTAAAATCGCCCCCATTGATCCCCCACCTTCCTCCAAGCTCCATTGCTTCATTCCAAGCCCTAAATCCATCATCCAAACCATCCATCTACCCTATCTACCTCTCATCTTCCTCAAATCACACCCAAAATCCATCAAATCCCCAAAATCACCCAAAACCCTAGTTTCCCCAAACTTCTCCATTCGCTTCCAGATCTGATCCTAGGGTTCCCCGGAGTGTTCCTTCCGTCTCCTCTCGGTAAGAAATCGTTCTACCGTTGTTTTCATAACTTATTGATAATTTTGGTGAAACCCTAATTAATTTCATGTTGTTTGTTGATTGTCCCCCAAAACAGCGATTACCCCCGTAGATAGCATCCGAGTGACGAAGTGATCGTCGATCCCCGGTGCTAGGCAAGTGAAACTTGCCACTTAGGGTTTAGGCCATGTTTTAGGCCATTTGCATGTTGTAGGCGTAAAAGAGGCTAGGCGACGAAATGATACTCGCCTAGGCGCAAATTGGGGAATTAGCTTGACAACGAAGCTAATCCCGACTTTTAGCATGTTGCACAATTACCATGTCATGTTTACTTTCAATTAACGGTACGCGAATATGTCATGTCATTGCATTTCGCCTGTCACGTTTAATTTAATTAACGGTACGCAAATAAAATGTCATGACCTCGCATTCTTTAGATATTGCTGTGATTGCGTAGCTTCGCTACAATGTTGTGTTCCTGGCTCGTGTTCCAGAAGCGGGCCATGTGTTGGTTGATAGCCAATGCCCGAATTGCGTGTTCCGGCTAGTTGTTCCCTACGCCATACTAGTGTTCCTGGCTCGTGACCAGAAGCGAGCATAATGAGTTGCTAACCCCAACGCTCGATACATTGAATTGTGAACTAAGAATGCGAGCTCAATGGCGGGGCAACCCTAGGCTCACTAGATGAGCTCAATGTGCAGGGACCCCAGGCTCCATATCGTGTGAATATTGGATAGTGTTTAGTGCCGATCGGTCTGAAATGCTATGCCATTCAGCGAATGGCTTAAACACCTACAAAATGTGAATGTATTGAATTGATAGTAGCTTGGCTACTCTTGTCTTGTCCCGATGATCGTTCTCTTGTACAAATTGTCTTGCCATGTTTTAATTGTGCACTCATGATTTAACTGCCATGTCATGCATACTAAACTGCTAGGTTGCTAGATGCCTCACTTTCAGTTTCCTTGCCCAAGTCTTTTTAGACTTGCTGACATGTGCCCCTTTACTCTTTTGGGTGACACATGTTAGATCCTGAGCCCGAGTACCTCGTTGAGGACGAGGTGTTCGCTGACGCCGAGCCTGAGCTTGTGTTTGACGGGGAGTACGTGGACACTGGGGACCAGTCCTAGTGTCTTCGTGTGTTTTACTTTTGATAGACAGTTGTTTTGTTATCGGTGCGTGGCACCTATACTTTGCTTTGTTGTTGTCGTTTCTTTTGTTGGCCTTGTTCTGGGCCTTTAGACTCTTTTCTTTTAGCCTGGTGGCTTTTCTGGATGTTGAACTTATTTGTGATGCTGGACAATATTTGTGAGATGTGAATTTTATCTCAGTCTCTCCTTGTGTTATTATTGCTATTCTGTTGTGGTTACAGGGACCTGTTTATGTATTGTGGACGCTTATCGGGTTTGGGGCTTCACAGCTCCACTCTCGTGCGGACCTTTTCACGTCTCGCCTCCATTTTAGGGAAGTGGGTCGTGACACGTTTCTCCATCTTGGCTCTAGCTAGCCGTTGAGGGAAGGGCACCGGTGGCATAAATCGGCGCTCATCAATAAGCTCCTCCATTCTAGATTTTTCTCCTTCTTGCGGCTCCTTCTCCTTTGTCACTTCAATTACCGGCTCGCTTTCTTCTAGATTCTCCACCACGGGCTCCTTGTCTTGAATCATGGGGGGAGTGGTATCCTTCCCTCCTCTTGTTGTAACCGCAATGACCGCATTGATATGGCCGATGTTGCCCCGTGGATTCGGCTCGGGTTGAGCCGACAATTGTTGATTGTTTTTATTGAGCAACGCAAGTTGCTCCCCAATTTGAGCGACGACGGTGGCGAGAGAATCTTGTCCCGCCTTCAATGTGGCATTGATCTTTCATTGTTCCGCCATAAACTCCTCCACCTTAGCTTCAAAGTCCGGACGTGGTTGAGCTTGCGGTGGGTTGGGATTTCTCCACCCTTGATTGTACCCGGGTGGCCTATAAGGTCCCACTTGTTGCCTCGGTGGAAAGTTTTGTTGCGGTGGCCCCCTCGGTGGATAATTAGGTTGTGGTGGTGGTGGAGCCCGAGCTTGAAGAGGTTGTTGTTGCGGGGGGTTCAATGCACCATCATTATTAGCATATGAGAAACCCGGATGGTTTCTAGCGGCCGGATTGGCCCAATATCCAGAATTCCCCGCGACGTATTGGATTTGCTCCAAATCTCCTTCTCCTTGCTCTCCTCCTACATACATGGATTGGGATTGGTCTTGCCAATCACTCATATGATTTGTCGGCATGGGTGTAGAAGGGGCTCCTTGAGGCTCCGTAATGAATTTCTCCAATCTCTCCACTACCTTGTGGAGAGAATCAAATTTGTTGGCTAGCTCCGCGACGGCCTTGGCCTCATAAATGCTAGACGGCTTCAAGGAGGACGAAGAATGTCCTCGCTCGTCGCCCCACTGTTGGTTGTTCGAGGCCATCTCCTCAAGTAAGGCCGTAGCTTCATCGGGAGTCTTTGACAAAATGGCTCCATTGGCGGTAGCATCAATGATTTGTTTCGTGCCCGGTTGGAGCCCATTGTAGAAACTGTGGACAAGCTCCCAATCCTCAATGCTATGATAGGGGCATTGATGTTGCAAGTCCTTGAAGCGCTCCCATGCTTCATAGAGAGTCTCTTGTGGTCCTTGCTTGAAGGACATGAGAGCACTTCTAATCTTCACCGTCTTGGAGGGCGGGTAAAATTTGTCGACGAAGGCACTAGCCAATTCATCCCAAGTGGTGAAGATTCCTTCAGCTTGCGTCCTCAACCAATATAATGCCTTGTCCTTGAGTGTGAAAGGGAAGAGGCGCAGTCTGATAGCATCCACGGAGACGTCCGGCATTTGGAAGGTGGCACACTTTGATAGGAAGAGCTGGATGTGGTAATGAGGGGTTTCATGGGAGTTCCCATGAAAAGGATTTTATTGCATAAGGACCACCAATCCGGTCTTCAACTCAAAATTTTTGTCGGCCGCCAACTCCGGCATGGCTATGGACGAGGTCGTGGAAGAAGTCTTAGGCCGAAGCCTATCTCGTATGGAAATGGTCCTCGCCATTCGCGCTGCCAATTCTTCGGGTGTCTCAGGATGGGTCATAAAATTTCCTTCCGTAACGGGTCTCCTCTCCGCTCAGATCCTCCTCAATGTACGCTCGATCTTCGGATCGTATAGTATCTCTTCGGGGTTCGCCGAGGATCTCGTGTACATGCAAGGGAAAACAGAGTTTCAAAGAAATAGTTAGCACAATGGAAGGGTGAAGCAAAATAAAAAAATGATAGAACAAAAAGAAAGAAATAGCTAGGTTATAGGAATCAAACACTATTGCCTCCCCGGCAACGGTGCCAAAAACTTGGTCGCGCCCCGGATACACGTCCCGGAGCGACGACACAGTAGTCTTACCGCAAGCGCACGGTGTAGCGGCGAGCGGGTATCGAACACAGGGAGGCCTAATAACAGTGTCTTCTTCAATCACCTGGCTATAGGAAAAGTCGGGAAATGTTCGCAAATATGCGGTCACAGTCGTTCAAATGTATAAAAGAAATAACAAATTAATAAAGATGCCTAGGGGTAGGGAATCCCCGCTACTCGCCGTATCTCGTCATTGTGATTCGTAGGTTTCACAATTGCTAGACTTGAAATTTGGGTGAACTAGTTGCAACTAAATGTGGAACCAAGCTCACGCTCTCGCGCTATTGCCGGTCTATAGCCAACCTAGGGTAGGGTCCAATCTCTTGCAAACCCTAACCTAGGCAAACTAGCGTGAAGAACAACATCATCGTTCAATCGTATCTCGAGCCCACTCTCGTGCAAACTCGAGCTACGACCTCGGTTGGGATAGTTCCTACCCGTCCAATCTCTTGCAAACGGGTATTGGTAAAGAATTGCAATCGAAAACCCTAGTTTCGGTCCAATCTCTTGCAAACCGATTCCGGAGAAACTCAATTGCAACCCAATTCGAATATCTAGGGCTTCCTATCAAATTGGGACCCAATCTTTTGCAAATCCCAATCGGCATGACTCCCTAGCTATTCGTATTAAATCAATCACAACCTAACCCTAATCAATCCTAGCAATAGTTTTACCAATTCATCACAAATTTGAGATTGGGCTCGTAGGGTTCATCCCTACGCCCTAAGACGATGAACTACTCACAATTCATCATGCAATTCTATATAAATTCACAAATAAAATGAATGGAATTCATAGCAATATTCAATAAATCAATAAAAATGGAGTTTTTGAGAGAGAGAGAGACAAACCAATGAAGAACAAGATAGCCTCCAACAAAATCTCCCTTTTCTCTCCTCCCTAAAAGCTAAATCTAATCCCTAAAAATTTAATCTAAAAAGGCTGCAAAAAGTTCTGGAAAAGCTCCCTAAACTAGGTTAAAAACTGGGGTTAAATACCCCCCAAAATCGCCCAAAAAATCCTGACGAAAATGCCCCTGCGCAGCCTCAAAATCGCAGTTTACGCTACAGGCAGCGCGGCTCACTCGGCCGAGTGAGAAATGTCACTCGGCCGAGTGATAGACTCTGTACAATTACAGAGAGTTGGGGGTCTCGGGGGTCGTCTCCTCGGGAGTCACTCGGCCGAGTGACTTCTCTTCACTCGGCCGATGGGCGTTCTTCACTTGGGCGGACGGTCTTTCGCCACTCGGCCGAGTCAGTCTTTGGGAATCGACTGTACAAAAACAGTAAGTCTGGAATTTTTGTTGCCGTCGTCTTGATGCCACTCGGGCGAGTGGGTCTCCGTGGTTCAGCCGAGTGACATGGCGATACTCGGCCGAGTGCACGCTGAATATAGCTCTGTTACGTGTCCGATCTGGCCGACCGAGCGAGCTTCCGATGCTCGGCCGAGTGACTCCTTCACTCGGCCGAGTGGCATGCTGAAAATGCCCATTCTTCATGTTTTTGCCTCCTCGTCGCTCCTACGACGTTTTTTCTTCTTCCACTCCTCTCCAATCGCAAAATACCCCTCAAGAGAGTCGTCGGTGACACTCCATAGTGGGTGCATCTCGGAATCACTCCAAATCACTCCAAATCTCCTGAAATACGACAAAAACAACAAATCGTGAAAAGCATCGCAATATTGTCGAATAAACGTGAAAAACACGATTTGAGCAATCTAAATGGCATGCAAACATGCAGAAAAAAGGTGTAAAATATGGAGTGATCAGTGGCTCTCCAACTACCCTGCCAGTGGTCCACGAGCACTGAATGACTTTAACTGGGCCTCTCGAACTCTGTCCACCCCCTCTCATGGGAGTACGAGTGAGGTAAAATCAACACACATCATCTCACAGTACATTGCCCTGTGGGCATCACTTATCACTTCAAATCCTCACATGTCCAGTCCCGATACCTACGTACTATTCAGGTCTCCCTCACCCCTTCCTAGGATACTTACCCATGTTAGTATGGAACAAGTTATCCTGGAACATTTCAATGACAATTTTTTCATTGAAAATGTCGACTATATAGCGACCAATACATTCAGCCAGCAGAAAAGTGCGCAGACAATCATATCAGTGGCAATTATCATCCCATTCCATTTTGAATTTGCTGAAACTCATTAAATGAAAGTTGTATAGATTGAATTCCTCTACTCAGATACCAAATTCTATAAATTTAAGGCCGGTAAGCTAATTAATATGGGCTAAACCCCAAAGTATGTAAAATCTGTTTTAAAACAGAGTTGTTGAGCCCTAAAAAGATGTTGTATTCATCAACTTACAGTCAGAATCTCAGTGAAGGAAAAACATGAAAGTTGTAGATATTGAAGTTAGCTTTCCAAATTGACTAAATCATAGCTGTTGGATCACTACAGTAGGAGATATAGCATGTTTGGTGACAGTGTACAGATTTTGGCAGAGTCCGATACATCAACACATACAGTGTTTCAGGTAAGATCTATACAAAATTATGCCATGGTTAATAAACAAAAGTTGTAGGGGACTTGATAAACTTTCAGAATTATAATTTTTTTCACTATTTCTTGCATCCTAGAATAAGAGATACGCATAAATAAAGTCACAACAGATTCTGACGTTTAAATTAGCACCATCTTAGCAAGAAATTCATTGAACTAGTATATAGAGAGTAGCATGCAAATTGGTTGCAGGAGCTAATAATGAAAGGTAATATCTAAAGTGTTCATTTCAAGTTGGAATCCTACCTTAGAGTGATGAGAGAAATCCCCTCTCCTTCTTCTCCTCTTCCTTCTTCTTCTCTTCTTCTTCTTCTCTTCTTCTTCTTCTTCTTCTTTCATTCATTCATTTTTTTGTTGTTTTTTGTTCCCTAAGTGGTTCGGCCAGCAAGAGATATGATGAGGGATTTGAAAGAAAAACAAAAAATGAGAAAAAAGAATGAAGAAGAATGAGGTAAAGTCCATGAGGGACTCCCTTTCATTTTCCTTTCCTTTTTGGTTTCTTTTCTTTTCTTTGGCCCATGATGGAAAGCCCATGAGGGAGGCCCATAGGGAAAATGAAAAGGAAAATGAAAGGGAAAATGAAGAGGAAAATAAAAGAAAGAAAGAGAAATTAAGAGGAAAATGAAAATGAAAACAAAAAGGAAATTAAAAGGAAGAAAGAAGAAAAGATTAAGAAAGGAGGAGGAAATTTGAATCACTCTTCTCAAAAGATACACGTGTGTCAGTCCCATGCACAAAACCCATACTACGACAAAGGGTATACTAGATACCGTATACAAAGGGTATTTCACACATATGGATATTCCATATACGTTATATAGTCAAAACTAGGTCTAACTCAATCATAACTCATTTGGATCAAATCTTACATTCTCTCTCCCCCATTTTGTATCATCAAAAGAAAACACAAGAATCCATATTATATGCAATGTAAAAGTATAGCATTATTAAACAATACATACACTGACATAATGACAACTAAGAACAATCGATATTCAATGATCTCATAACCATGATTAACACATCTTTGTGCCTATGTGATGATCAAAAATTAAAAGCAAATATGGATAAGTATTCATGAAAGACAACCAATTCAAACCAACTTTTCCAAAGTAACATGAAGTCTATAAGGATTGTATTTCTCAACCTCATGAAACATGAATTCAAGTTACCTACACATATGCATTGCCTATAAGGACTCTTAGACGAGAGGTGACATTGCTTGACAAACACAACACCAATGCTAAAGAAATGAATTTTTGCATAAGTTGGATATTTGTGGGTTGTATCATATTCATGGACCACATCCATTTTACAGGTAAAGTTCTTTTCTTTCTCTTTTACATAGGACTCTTTGTCCTTATCTTCTTTTCTTTTAATCATATTTCTCTTTTCCTATTGTTGAGCTTTGTTTTTCATCCAAGGCATTATTTCACTTCATATCATGTAGAGTAACATACTTTTTAATGGTTTTCATCCACCTATAACCTCTTTCCATATTCCATGAAAACTATTCCGTAAAGTTTTAACAATTTGATTTATGAATATGTAAGGTGAAGATGTAGAAATCGTGTTAATCAACAATTAAACATGTCTCAGTTATCCATGAAGTCTAACATGCAGTTTAGTCAAGAAAATAATACAAGACTTCTAAAAGAATATGAATTTTATCCAAAGTGTAATTTGATTAACAAAAGAAGTCGCATGAAGCTCAAATTTGTCTAGATTTTCAATTTTTCAATTTTTATGTTTTTTAATTTTTTCTATCACACAAAAAGAAAGAAAGAAATTACAAAAAAATAAAGCACACTAGAAACAAAACAAAAACAAAAACATAAAAACACTAAAAGAATATAAAATCATACCAAAAAATCAAAATACAAGAAAAAAGTTTCATACTATTTTCTTTCAATGATGCCCAATTGTAAACGTAGACGACAAAAACGATCTTCCGCCAAAGGTTTTGTGAATATGTCTGCTAACTGTCAATCCGTAGGAATAAACTCTATAGATACATCCTCTTTAGCAAGATGATCTCTAATAAAGTGATGTCTAACGTCTATATGTTTAGTACGAGAATGATGAACATGGTTGTTTGAAAGATCTATGCCACCCATGCTATCAAATCTAAGAGGGGATCTTTTAAGAACAAAGCCGTAGTCTAACAAGGTTTGCATCATCCATAACACTTGGGCACAACAACTACCTATGACTATGTACTCCGCTTCGGTGGTGGAAAGTGCAATGCTAGCATTTTAATTTATGAAAGTGTATCATGAAAGTATATCCACGCAAATGTATGGTCTTTTTTCTAGCATTTTAATTCATGAATTTTGTAGTTCTTCATGGGCATTATGCTAGGATTAGAAATTTTTGAAATTTTCATGCTTCTTTCTTTCTTTAATTGGATTAGTACCCTAGCGATATTTTCTTACATTTGACTCATATATTAGAAAGTAAATTACCAAATTTGTTAATTTATCTAATCGAGACTAAACGATTGCTCAATCTTGGCTTCTCGTGGTTACCAAATGAGGTTGAACAAGTTTTTACTAAGTCAACTTGAGCCAAACCCGGTGATTCTCACTACTACAAAAAAAGACATTTAATAGCACATGTTGGACAATGCTTGCCAATTATAAGTGTTGTTTATTAGAGGCGCATATAATAGACATCGCTTCTTTCTGCAAGCGCTGTTAAAGGTTGGATAATAGATATCACTTCTTTATGCAAGCGCTGTTTATTAGAGTCACAGATAATAGACATCGCTTCTTTCTGCTAGCGTTGTTAAAGGTTAGATAATAGACATCGCTTCTTTTTGCAAGCGTTGTTAAAGGTCGGATAATAGACATCGCTTCTTTCTGCAAGCGCTGTTAAAGGTCAGGTAATAGACATCGCTTCTTAGATAGTGCTTCTTTTAACAAAGCGTTGTTAAATTGTTTTGTTTTAATAGAAATGGTTAGTATATCATAATTATTTAAATAAAAATACTAATTTTTTTATCATACTAGAAATAAGTATTTTGATGTTATTAAAATTCTAGTTGAAACCTTATTATCTATTAAATGGATAACTAATTAAATAAATTCCAAGTAGCATCAACAAATTCCTAATGAACGTGGAATTTTTGAAACACCTTGGACTTATTAGCTTTTTATTTTTCTCAGCATGATAGTGGGATCCGCACCTGCATGTTATCTTGAATACAAACTATTCATGTTTTGCATCTCCTTCTAAATTCTAAATAATTTTGTCTTTGGTTTGAAATTAATTTATAATTAATTTTGTTAGTATCAAAGATGAACACAGCAGTGGTTGAGAGTTGAGACTCTACATATACATGCAAGAGGTCTTGAGTGAAAATCTGCGCTTTTGCATCTTCAAAATTGGTTTTAACTATTTTTATGAAAAAAACATTTTTCTTTTCCTTTTCCCGTTTCTTTCTTATGGGTTTTGGGTTTGTCTTTGAATGCTAGCAGGTCAGGTCCAGGATCCTCTAATCTATTCTCAAAACCATAACCCTAATATTTTCCTAGCAGTCGCGCATCCTCATCGTTTCCCTTCTTCCCAAAATCAACCAGCCCAAGATTCATTGCCGCCTCCATCGTCTCATTTCATCATACTTCTTCAATCCATCTGCACCGGCCTCCATCTGATGAAGGCCGTTCTTCACCAAGAATCGAAAATGAAGGATTTCACCAACAATGGTGAAATCAAGAAGAATTTTATTACTAAGAGAAAGAATCTCAGTCCAATTAAAAAAAGAAATGAAAAACGAGAAGAATTTCTCATACAAATTCTTGATAATACTCTCGTTCACATTTCAGTATTTATACAACTTTTAACTACTAACAACCTCGCCAACAGCCTAACTAACTCCAACGATCACCGTCGACGAAGCTATTGCAACCTCGCAACGGATTCCAGCGCCGGACGTCAGCCTTTCAAAGCTGGAAGGAAGAACACCATGGCTGAGCAATACGTCGAACACCTGCCGCTTGTCTACATTAGCCTTCAAGCCGTTGGGAACCGTTGAGCTCGGGGTCCACCTCTTAAGTCATCATCGACGGTCAGCAATTAACCCTCCCTTCAGATGAAGGTTTGCATTCAAATTCTACAGACGGTCTGATCTTCCTTCCTCATCAACTGACGGTCCAGATCCTCCCACTTCCAACATTTCTAGCAATCGACTGTTAGCTCCCTCACCTCCAAACCTCACCGCAGCTTCCACCTTCTTCTCTGATACTCTCCTCCGAGCTTCTGCAAACTGGGCCCTAACATTCCCTCCCCCATTAAGAGACCTTGCCTCAAGGTCGAAGGTAGGGAATCTTCGTACCAAATCCCAGTACGACTCCCAAGTCGCTTCTTCAATGGATCGCTGTTTCCACTTAATCAGCACCTGTGATTCTAAGCATCTCCATTTTTGAACAACCCTGCGATCAATAATACTCTCAGGTTCATCAATAATCTCTTCGGTATACCGAGGTTGTGAATCTTGGACGACCGTGCGATCCCCTATCTTCTTCTTGAACTGAGAAACATGAACCACAGGATGAATTTGAGCTGCCTCTGGCAATGCCAACCTATAAGCGACTTCCCCAATCCTCTCTAACACTTCATACGGACCGTAATACTTTGGAGATAATTTATAAGGACTCCTCATTGCAACACTAATCTGCCTGTAAGGTTGAACATTCAAATAAACCCAATCTCCCACATGAAAATTGCGCTCTGTTCGATGCTTATCCGCATACCTCTTCATTCTTTATCTGGCTTTCTCCAAATTATCTCGTAATAATTTCAGAGTAACCTCTCTAGTAAAGAGAGAATCATCAACCCCAGCCACTTTAAAAGTATTAGGCATGTAAGAGATTAAGGTTAGAGGAGCCCGCCCATACACTGCCTCAAACGGAGTCATTTGCGTTGAGCTTCTCCAAGTAGTGTTATACCAAAATTCACCCAGAGGCAACCATTTAACCCACTCCCTAGGTTTGTGGCAACAAAAACAGCGCAAATAACACTCCAAGCTCCTATTAGTCACCTCAGTTTGCCTGTCGCTTTGAGGGTGATATGCAAAACTATGGGCCAACGTCGTCCCTTATAGCCTGAAAATCTCTCTCCAAAACTGACTGGTGAAGATGGCATCCCTGTCACTCACTATAGTCTCTGGAACCCCATGATGTTTGAATACCCCTTCAAAGAAGACTTCAGCCACGCCCTTAGCCGTAAATGGACGTTTGAATGGGAAAAAATGGGAGTATTTTGTTAATCTATCCACTACTACATAGATAACACTGAAGCCATGACATAAAGGCAATCTCAATATGAAATCCATGGAAATACTTCCCCTCTGAGAAGGAGCGGGGAGTGGTTGCAATAATCCTGGGTAGGCTACGTTCTCTGCCTTGTTTCTTTGACACACTTCACATTCCCTCACATATTTCCTGACATTGGCCTTCATTCCCCTCCAGTGGAAAGACTTCCTCAGCCAATACAAGGTCCTGGCAGCATCAGAGTGCCCCCCTACAGGAGAGCTATGGAATTCATGGAGAAGTATTTGCTGGAGAACATGGGAGGTGGGACTGATTAAAATTCTTCCCTTGTAATAATATATGTCCTCAATTTTTTAATATTTCTGCACTTCTATATTCCCTTGTTGTAACCTCCTTTCAACCAACTGAAAATATGGGTCATTTTTCACCATTTCCTTAATGTCTTGTATCCAATCACATAAGGGTGCTGAAACATGATATATTGAGCAATAGTCCTCCTCTGCCTCATAGCTATTATCCACCTCTCTAGATAAACTGTCAGCTGCCCTATTTGTCTTCCCAGGTTTGTACTCCACACTGTAATTATAGGATTGCAACTTCATTAGCCACTTGCTCTGCAGTCCTTGATGCAATTTTTGGTTAAGCATGTATCTGAGGCTTTGATGATCAGTTCTTATGGTGAATTCCCTTCCTAACAAATATTGCCCCCACTTGGTAACAGCCAAAATAATTGCTAAAAGCTCCTTCTCATAAGTGGATAGTAGTAAATTCCTTCCTGTCAATTTTGTGCTCAGATAAGATATTGGCTGAGCCCTTTGCATTAACACAACCCCTATCCCCCTTCCGGATGCATCACACTCTAAGATGAACTCTTCATTGAAGTTTGGCATTGCTAATACTGGTGCTAAAGTTAGGGCCTTCTTAAGTGCTTCAAATGCTGCCTGGGCTGACTCACTCCAATTAAAATTTTCCTTCTTTAATAAATCAGTGAGAGGGGCCGAAATCCCTCCAAACCCTTTTATAAACTTCCTGTAGTACTCAGCTAGCCCCAAGAACACCCACACATCCCTGATGTTCTTAGGTACTGGCCAGTTTTGTATAGCTTCAATCTTCTTGGGTTCCATAGACACCCCCTATGCACAGAAATTATGTGACCCAAGTACTCCACTGACTTTTTCCCAAAAGAACATTTAGACAATTTAACAAATAATTGTTGTTCCCTCAAAATATGCAGCACCCTATGCACATGCTCGAGGTGAGTTGGCCAATCTTTGCTGTATATTAAAATATCATCTAAGAATACTAGAACAAATTTTCTTAGAAATTCCCTGAAGATTGAATTCATAAGTGACTGAAAAGTGGATGGAGCATTTGTTAAACCAAAGGGCATTACTAAAAATTCATAATGTCCATCATGGATTCGGAAGGCAGTCTTGTAAATGTCCTCTTCACTCATGCGGATTTGATGGTACCCCGACCTCAAGTCCAGTATTGGGAACTTGTCCTTTACAGTTTGCTGATTCAATGAACGATAATCCACACACATATGCCAACTAGAATATGCTTTTCTTACCATCACTACGAGAGATGCATATGGGCTATGACTAGGTCTAATTACCCCTGACTTCAACATTTCAGCCACTTGCCTTTCTATCTCAGTTTTGAGTGAATATGCATGCTTGTAGGGCCTAATGCACACAGGTTTAGCTCCAGGAATAGTTGGAATTCTATGGTCACATGATCTCCTGGGAGGAAGTCCTTCAGGTTCTTTAAAAACATTTGGATATTGTTCTAATATTTCCTTCAGATCCCTGAACAGATTTCCCAATTCTATGGCACTAGCTTGGCTTCTCCCCTTGTAGTCTTCTACCTCCAGTACATTCAGCTGAATCCAATACCCTCCCCCTTGCTGTCGAAGATATTTATCAATTCCCTTCTCATCTACAAACTGGGCAGCACTAGGAACTACTCCTAGCCACAACCACTCCTTACCCTCCCAGTTAAATCTCATTTGCATTTTCTTAAAATTGAAAATAATATCATCCAATTGCCGCAACCATTGGGTTCCCAACACTATTTGATGACCCCCTAAGGGTAATATTAACAAATTAGGTGCAACCACCACCCCTTGACACTGAATCTGTACTCCCTTACACCAACCTGATCCTTGAAGCTTCTCACCACTAGCCACCACTACATCAAAAACATCTGAATGCTCTACTTCCAGTCCCAAAGATTTTACAAGCTTGGGATGGATGAAATTGTGTGTGCATCCTGTATCAACTAGGATGTGTACTGTTTGCCCTTTTATACTTCCCTTAAGCCTGAGAGTTTGTGCAGCTGGTATACCTGTGAGAGCATGCACAGATATGGAGGGAAATTCATCATTCACTATGTCCTGTGTATCCTGAGGTTCTTCTCCATTCACAATTTCACACCCACTCTCCTCTTCCTCCAAGTCCTTCTCAACATCCAATATATACAGCTGCTTCTTGCACCTATGACCACTTTCCCATTTCTCATTGCAGGTGAAACATAGGTTGTTCTTCCTCCTAGACTATATCTCTTCTTGAGTCATCAATCTTCCCCTAGGGCCAAAAGGGACTACATATCTAGACCCCTCCTTGGTTATTTCTTTAGCAACTCCAGGTGGCTGTGGCTGGTGATATTTGTTGAATGAACTGGAGGTTACATGATATTTAGTCTTCCTAACTAAAACCAATTTCTCCTCAAAAGTTCTAGCTAGTTGTACTGCTCTCATGTAGGTTTTTGGATTGGCTGCCATGAAATCCAAGCGACTCTCATTCTTAAGACCATTGATGAACTTATCTAAGACATAATCTTCAGGCATTTTCCGCAACAGGTCAAAAATCTGCTCATAATTTCCCAAATATTCCTTAACTGTTCCCGTTTGTTTAAGGTTTGAGAAAACAGCAAATGGTTTGTCCAATTGGGTAGGACCAAATCTCACCACAATTTCTTCTTTAAACTTCTCCCAATTAAAGAAATTAACTACATTGACTTTCCCACACTCAAACCAGTGTAATGCAATACCCCTCAAATAAAACGAGCAGGTTGTAAGCCAATTAGCATAAGGGGTTGAATAATAAGCAAAAATTAGTTGTACCTGACTCAGCCACGACAGGACATCCTCTTCCCCTATGAAAATAGGAAATTCAGGCTTCAGCACTCTGGGTTGTATGTGAGAAGAGCCGTCTCCATGTAACCCTCTTCTTTCCGAACTTCTCTCTCCATGGCCATTAGGATCACCAGTTCTTTCTTCTCCGTGGTTACGGGATCCAGTCTCTTGGTTGCTCATGCGCTCATCCATTCTGCCCTGAATATTTCTCTACAATTGAATTTGCGCTTCTTGATTGTTGAACCTCTCAGATTTGTTTTGATTATTCAACATCATCTGGATCTGAGTAGTCATGTGCTCTTGTGACTGTCTTTGGGACTCCACCAATGTTTGAATTTGGGCATGAATTTGGGAAGACAACTGCTGAATTTGAACGCCCAATTTCCCTTCCAGAATTTGATTTTGAGCTTCCATAGCTCGCATCCTCTCTTCTTGCTGGAAGCTCCAAGCGTTTGGATCATCCATCCTCTCGCCCATTTGATGTAGGTCAGGGTTAGAGCTCTGACCTTGATCTCCATCCAAGATCCTGGGGCTCAATCCCACCTCGTGTCTTTGTTTTCCCATGGGAACATAACGTCTTTGATACCAAATTGATGAAGGCCGTTCTTCACCAAGAATCGGAAATGAAGGATTTCACCAACAATGGTGAAATCGAGAAGAATTTTATTACTAAGAGAAAGAATCTAAGTCCAATTAAGAAAAGAAATGAAAAACGAGAAGAATTTCTCATACAAATTCTCGACAATACTCTCGTTCACATTTCAATATTTATACAACTTTTAACTACTAACAACCTCACCAACGGTCTAACTAACTCCAACGATCACAGTCGACGAAGCTGTTGCAACCTCGCAACGGATTCCGGCACCGGAAGTCAGCCTTTCAAAGCTGGAAGGAAGAACACCATGGCTGAGCAATACGTCGAACACTTGCGGCTTGCCTACAGTAGCCGTCAAGCCGTTGGGAACCGTTGAGCTCGGGGCCCACCTCCTAAGTAACCATCGACGGTCAGCTATAAACCCTCCCTTCAGATGAACGGTTCGCATTCAAATTCTACGGACGGTCCGATCTTCCTTCCTCATCAACTGACGGTCCATATCCTCCCACTTCCAACACTTCCATCAATCGACCGTTAGCTCCCTCGCCTCCAAGCCTCACCGTAGCTTCCACCTTCTTCTCCGATACTCTCCTCCGAGCTTCCGCAAACTGGGCCTTGACACCATCATCACCTCCATATTTCTTCTTCCATCAGCATCCAATGGAGGCCAATTTCCCTTCCTCAACCTCTGCCACGGCTCGACTACAACATCTTGACCCGACCACCTGCTTGCCTTCCCCGGGCTCACTCCCAACTTTCAGTCGACGACCGCAGGGCCAAGGCATGGCCTAAAATGCCAAAGCATCATCGACGACAACTTTTGGCAAGTCTAATCATCCCTCCCACAATCTCGCTCTTTATCCCGGCTTCATCCAAGCCTTCTGCTACTCATTTCTATCTCCTGCAGCCAGCCGATGACGTGTATACCATGTGTTTGACGAAAAGACTCAACCACATCAACGGGATCCAAAACTCTTCCAACCTGAGCTCGGTCTCTGACGAGCACCTGCTGTAAGTTCCTCAATCTTATTGGCTAATATAAGATTCTCCCAAATTCGATTTTTTTTGTTTATGAAATTTATGTTGGTAATTGGTTATCATGGTTCTATGGTGTGGGCAGCTTGTGTTTGATGAAATGCCTGATTGAAGGTTTTATTTGGGTCATATAGAGGAGGATTTATATGCGAATTGTTGGTTTATCTGTTAGGATTTAATGTAGAAAAGCTGCCACCTGATCCAATGGATCAGGTGGCAAGACACAAAAAAGGTGGAGAGTACAAGCCCCGACATGGGCTTGTACTCGTTGGAGTCCACCCCTTTGTGTCTTGCAGGTGCCACCTGCTCTATATTAATCCCTATCTGTTAAAGTATTTTGAGTAAAAATTTTAAAGTTTCGTGACTTTCTGGAATGAACAAAAGATTTTATATAATTTCTATGGAAAATTTGATGGTCAACAGTTTTCTCAATTTTTAGACAGTAGAAATAGTGGACCTATGATCTTGCATTTTACATGGATCTGGATAGCTACTTTAGTTAACCTTCTTGGCTATATAGGCTATATGTGGCAATTTTTGGCCCGTTCCGATAGCCTGATACGGGCCTGGCACGTTAAGACCGAGTATGGGCCGTCGAATTTGGCCCAAAATCCTTATCAGGCTGTGTTGACCTGGCCCGGTTCGTTATCGTACTGGGCCTATGCCACGCTATCCGGACCATTGGACGGCCTGGCCTAGCCTGGAAATTAGAAAGAAAATAAAGAAAAGGAAAAAATCATGAAGTCCGAAGTCGTGTGTGAACTCAGAACTGTAAAGTCACTGCCCAGCAGTTGCTTCCTAAACTTCTATATATTGTAAATATTTCAAAAAATCATTTTATCAGTGTCTTCTGAGTGCATATTGTTGGTTGCTGAAGTGTCTTAAGTTTATGCAGCTTCCTATTACGGCAATACGGGACATAGAATTTTTGAAGATGCTTCATGATCGCCCGCCCCGAACACACACCCGGGGCGGGGGACTCGCTAGTCTTACCACAAGTGCACGGTGTAGCGACGAGCGGGTATCAAACACGAGGAGGGCAAATGACGGTGTCTTCTTCAATTCACCTGGCTATAAGAACAATCGAGAGATATTCGCTATAAAGCAGTCACAGTCGTCCAATTGTATAAAGAAAATATCAAATTAATAAAAACGCCTAGGGAAAGGGAATCCCCGCTACAAACCATATCTCGTCATTGTGATTCGTAGGTTTCACAATTGCTAGACTTGAAATTCAGGTGAACTAGTTGCAACTAAATGTAGAACCAAGCTCACGCTCTCGCGCTATTGCCGGTCTATAGCAAACCTAGGGTAGGGTCCAATCTCTTGCAAACCCTAACCTAGGGAAGCTAGCGTGAAGAACAACATCATCGTTCAATCGTATCTCGAGCCCACTCTCATGCAAACTCGAGCTACGACCTAGGTTGGGATAGTTCCTACCCGTCTAATCTCTTGCAAACGGGTATTGGTATAGAATCGCAATTGAAAACCCTAGTTTCGGTCCAATATCTTGCAAACCGATTCCAGAGAAACCCAATCGTAACCCAATTCGAATTTCTAGGGCTTCATATCGAGTTGGGATCCAATCTCTTGCAAATCCCAATCGGTATGAATCCCTAGCTATTCGTATTAAATCAATCCCAAACTAACCCTAATCAATTCTAGCAAGAATTTCACCAATTCATCACAAATTAGAAATAGGGTTTGTAGGGTTCATCCCTACGCCCTAAGACGATAAAACTACTCACAATTCATAATGCAAATCATTAGAAATTCAATAATAAAAACAATAGAATTCATTGCAATAGACAATATATCAATAAAAATGAGGTTTTTGATAGCGAGAGAGACAAACCAATGAAGATTCAATAGCATCCAACAAAATAGAACTTTTTATCTCTCCCCAAAAAGCTCAATCTAATATCCTAAAAAGTAATCTAAAAAGCTGCCAAAAGTATGTGAAAAAGCTCTCCAAACTAGGTTAAAAACTGGGGTTAAATACCCCCCAAAATCGCCCAAAAAACTGTGACCAAATTTCCCCTGCGCAGCTTGAAAATCGCACTTTACGCTACAGGCAGCGCGGCTCACTCGACCGAGTGACAAATGTCATTCGGTCGAGTGACGAACCCTGACGAATTCCAGTAAGTATGGACTTTTGGGGGTCGTCTCCTCGGGAGTCACTCGGCCGAGTGACTTTCTTCACTTCGGCCGATGGGGTTACTTCACTCGGCCGAGTCGGAACTCGGGGCTGCACTGACGGATTACAGTAAGTTAGGAGTTTTGGTTGCCGTCGTTCTGATGCCACTCGGGCGAGTGGTGTCTCCGTGGTTCGGCCGAGTGGGCTGGCGATGGTCGGCCGAGTGCACGCTGATACTCAATCTGTTGCATGTCCGATCTGGCCGGCCGAGCGGGCTGTCGATGGTTGGCCGAGTGACTCCTTCACTCGGCCGAGTGACATGCTGAAAATGCCCAATCTTCGTATTTTTGCTTCCTCGTCGCTCCTACGACGTTCTTTCTTCTTCCACTCCTCTCCAATCGCAGAGTTCCCCTCAAAAGAGTCACGGGTGACACTCCGGAGTGGGTGCATCTCAGAATCACTCCAAATCGCTCCAAATCTCCTGAAATACGACAAAAACAAGAAATCGTGAAAAGCATCGCAATATTGTCGAATAATCGTGAAAAACGCGATATGGGCGATCTAAATGGCATGCAAACATGCAGAAAAAAGGTGTAAAATATGGAGTGATCAAAATCCCCCAAGCTTACCTCTTACTCGTCCTCGACGAAGATGAGTAAAAAGTGAACCCGGTGGATAAAGATAAGGGAAACGATGGGAAAATGGCAAATGAAAAAAACAAAATAGAAAACGAAGAAGGAAGTCGCTAGATCATTTTTCTCAGGATGTGGGTTTTGCTTACTCATATAGCACGCATCGAACATAAAACACATGTCAAAGACTTTTATCTCGATATCATAGTATAATGGCGCATTTGAAATAGAAAACCCAAGAATATAAATATAGCATGAAAAATGGAATAATTCTAGAATTAAGATCGTCTGAAGCATCTAAAGCGGTATACAAAATCGTAGATCACACACTTTTCAATTGAATGCCTTCTATAAGGAGTATAAGAGATATCACACAATAGAGTAGTAAGAATAGAAAAGCGTGGTTTTCATGAAATGAATGCTAAGCGTAGATTTCTAGATTTCGTGAAAATTTTAGCAATCTTACCGAGTATAAAATATTACTTAGCCTAGGTTGTCATGCACCGCCAAGTAGTCACTCTCTCACACATCCTTGGATCCTCTCCCCCAAGCTTATTCATAAGCGTGGTGGCATAAACAAAACAATATTTACATTCCCCGTTTCTTTTGAAGCTCCAAAAGTAAAAGAAAATAAAAAAGGGCAAAAAGAGGGAAGAAAGAGAGAAAGTGGAATGAGATGGGATCGTTTTCGAACTTCTTTCCTCTTTTCTTTTCTTTTCTTCAAATCTTTTTCTTTTTCTTTTCTCTCTCTCTCTCTCTCTTTTTCCGAATAACATATATACACAAATGATCCCAAATCAAAAGAGAAGGATATACAAGTATTTTTTTTCTTTTAGGTTTTGGGGAATTTGGAGCATGGGATATAATAACGGGGGGATGCCAATAATAGAATCGCTAAGGGGAGATTCACCAATGAATTTAAAAATAGAGAAATAATGTTCAAGATATGTGGAGAAAGAAATAAATGTATCTCTCGGTTCACTCTATAGGACGTGCATGACAACTTCATTAGGGTAATTTAATCTACTCAGTTTGATCTCAAAAAGCAAATAGTCCAGATTTATCAATGCTAGCAAACATTCAATCAACCTGAAGTGAAGCGTACAAATCATGCAATAAGAAGTGATAGGAGAAAAGAAAGCAGAACTCCAGATATAAGCAATCAATGCGTGAATCTTGGTGTGTTTTCTACGATAGCATACATATGAATTATCAGACATCAGCTAATAATAGAATTTCATCCATTTTCATACGGAAAAAGAAGTGGGTTACTATTTCTAAATGCAAAGCAGAACATAGCATACGATATCAGAAACAAAAGCTATGACATGACAAGATTAGCATGCATATAGAGAAAAGCTAACACCACGTCATCATCATTACAAAAAAATCATCTCTAGGAAGAGATGAAAGAAATAAAGATAAAAGAAAATAGAGCTATTTACAATGCAGCACACAAGGAAAATAAGAAAAACGTGATGCATGGCAAAAAAATGAAAAGGTGATGAAAAATGGGTGCAAAGCGGAAAAAACGTGAAAAACTAAAAATAAAAGCGATAAAAGCAAAAAGTGTGAGAACTCACTCCCCCAAGCTAAAGTGCACAGTGTCCTCAATGTGTGAAGTGTGGCACACCGAGAGACGTGAAATGGGTGGGGTGGGTGAGGATGCATGCGTGATAAAAAAGAAAGAAAAATAAACATAAAATATGATGCAGATGGGATGCATGCAAAGATCAGAGTGATGCAGATATGTGGCACCAAAAATACTCTCCATCTCTCCCAAAAAAGATAGAAAATGATGTGATCAGAACAGGGACCAAAATAGTGAGGGGAGGAGGTGGGGGAAAAACTCCAGGACCAGCAGAAAATGGACAGCATAACGACAAAAAATATATCAATGGCATCAAGGGTGTGCCTAAGCTGGTGGTGCTGCACCATCTCTGTCCTGTGGCGGAGGTGGAGGTGGAGGTGGGGGTGGGGGTGAAGGGTGTGGCTGCTGGCTGGGTGGCCGTGGAGGTGGAGGCAGTCTCGCCAGTATCTGGGTCAGGCAAACCTCAATACTGGGAAGTAGCTCAAGGCGAGTCTGCATGGCGGTGACTGTGGCAGAGAGGGCCCTAAAATCGCCTCTGAGTCCACTCACTGCCCCCTCTAGAGCACGAATACTCTGAAGTGTAGAGTCAGGGGAAGGTGGAGCAAGGGGACGCACAGGTCTGGCTGTGAAGGACGGGACTGCCGCACACGGGTGGTGTAGAGTATGGGGCCAACAAGAAAATGCGGGAAGGGGGCTGTGCTCACTAGTGGATGCCCAGCCTCAGTGTGAGGCTG
Source organism: Scilla litardierei (assembly GCA_030789695.1). Classification (NCBI taxonomy): domain Eukaryota; kingdom Viridiplantae; phylum Streptophyta; class Magnoliopsida; order Asparagales; family Asparagaceae; genus Scilla; species Scilla litardierei. The sequence goes on from CM061136.1 coordinate 97,009,790, forward strand.
GGACGCAGGCTGGGACGAGGAGGCAGCAGCAGCAGTAGTGGAAGACAAAATCGGCGATGAGGCAGCAAGAGAGGTCGGTGACACAGGTGTGTGGACAGACGTCACGACACTCTCGGATAGGACAGCTGTGGTGGAGATAGAAGGGTCGACCACTGGGAAGGAAGTGTAAGGACCAAAAGGTGACACCCCAGCGGACAGCAAGCTGGATAGGGTCCGTACAGCAGCAGGGAAGGAAGGCTCGCCGCTCTCTAGTACGGTGGGTGGACGCTCGGGAAGAAGTGAGGAAATAGGCTCAACCGAGATAGGCACAGCAGTGGTGGGAGTGGTGGTGGACATGGTGGACGTGGTGGACGACTCAGCAAGGGTACCCCCGACACTGGCAGAAGTGGGGATAGAAGTGTCGGGAGGTGTAGAAAGTGCAGGCTCAGGCTGAGGGATCATGGGGTCGACGGGTGGTGCAGGGGGTGCCTACTCAACTCCCTCGGCCTCTAGCATGTAGGCGGCGGGGATCAGGAGATCCATCGCCGGAAGCCAGTCCACGTGTGCCGGTCCTATATGTGTCCGAGCGAGGCTCGGGAGGATCATGTAATCGGCACTAAAGGGACCGTGCAACCATACCCAGTGCCGCTGGCTGTGGGGACGAAGCATCTTCATCTGGGCCATAACATCTATCGAGAGTGCAGTGGGGCCCGGGGCTCGTCGAAGGTCGTCTGGAAGGTCCTTGCCGGTCATCAGGGCTAGCAGGGTGATCAGGCCGCCGCAACAGATCGGTGAGCGAGCGCCCACCGAAATGATGATGCAGTCTAAAAACCAGCTAGCAATATCAATCTCAACGGCGGGGACCAGGTCGTCGCTATCCCTATCCAGAACTCTAGGGCGAGTCATCGCGTAGAGCATGTAGAGCTCAGGCGTAGACATCGTCCCAGGCTCGTACCTCGCAAGGAAGGTGGTCGCCATAAGGCGCTATGCTATGCGGAGGCAGGGGTGGACTATAGCTGAGCCCTTGGCCCTATTAGGGTCAAAGCCAAGTGGAGAACCCGTGATCCGTGTCCAAAAGGTGGAGGCGTCGAACGACGACGGTGGGATGTGCGTGGGCGCGTAGGCACGGTCAGGGACAGTGACATGAGGCCACTGGAAGAATGCACGAAGCATGTCGAGAGTGATCTCACACTCTCGATCCATCAGGCAGAAGGTGCATCCCCCAGGGGTCCGGTCGATCGAGCTCAGGACCTCAAGTGTCAGACGGATGTAAGTATCCGCCGACACGGCAAGAAAATCACGCCATCCCACGTTGTCGTACAACGTGAGAAGCCCCTCTAGTACCCCTAGGCGGTCAAGGTTTGTAAGTGTGCGAACCTAGTGGGTACTATCGAGCGATGGCAGATACGCTCGAAACGGGCGCGATGTGCGTCGTTTCGGAACGTGATCCCCATCGGCCCGACAACGGGAGCGGGTGGTGGGACAGGATCGGCTGGGATAGGCTGTGTGGGTGGTGGTGGCGGTGGCGGGCTAGGTGGAGGGGAGTCCTCCCTAGTGTGAGAGGGACCGGGGTCGTCGGTCCGCCTCTGCTTGGGGGCGGATCCCCTCGTGCGCGGCCTAGTGTGCGGCGGCATGTGTGCCGCGAGTGCTCACCCAACTCAAGAATAATATGCGGCGTGCTAGAAAAATGGAACGAATGTACCTGAACATGTCGCGAGAGCAATAGGTGATGCATGCAAAGAGACGCCTCCGCCGCGAAGCTAAAAGTGCGTCCAGAAGCTCCCCAAAGCTCCCCCAAGATAGCCTGCAAATGAAACAACGAAATCAGCAGATAATATTCGAAATACAAGGGGGAGATGGGGTATAATAGATAGATAAAAGAATTAATTTGATTTTTGGGCTCAACGGGTCTACGGATCGAGAGAAACAAGGAGAAAATAGGATATCGGGGCAAACCGAGGCGATAGGGGGGGCAAACCGAGGCGGCGCCGGCGAGGTGGAAGGTGGCCGGCGGTCGGAGTGGGGAGGGTAGGTCGGTCGCCGGTCGGAGGGGATTGATTCAGGCGCGGGAGGTCTTGCAGTGGGTGAGAGAGACGAGGCAGCGGAAAGGCTCGGGCGAAATCGTGGGGAATTTGGGGTTTTAGAAAATCGCGCCCGCTCCGCGCTTATATATAAATTGTTACGACTCGGCCGAGTGGAAATGTCACTCGGCCGAGTGCGTAAACAGAAGAAATTTTGAAAATCTCGTTCCCACTTACGACTCGGCCGAGTGGCTTTTGTTCACTCGGCCGAAGGGAGAAAACTCCTTCGGCCGAGTGGCACTGCCACTCGGTAATTTTTAGGTTAGGAGGGTATCTGTTTCACTCGGCCGATGGGATTTCTTCACTCGGCCGAGTGGCAGTTAGTACTGAAATGCACAAAAAAGACAGAGAGTTGGTTCTGTAGACTTCCCTGGTTGGTGCCCCACTCGACCGAATGGGGTCCTTTGCTCGGCCGAGTCGCATATGATACTCGGCCGAGTGACGTGCTGTTTTTTGCTTCGGGGCTCCATTTTCGCTCTACTCTCTGTTTTTCTTCCTCCAGTTGGTTTCTTCCTTCTCCTAAGGCTGAACACATCCCTGGAGCGCTCTTCCTTGCCTCTATCTTCCTCTTATGATTGATCTCCTTTTCTCCTTCTCCGGTTATGAAAAATAGGACCCGTTGTCACGATTTTTATGGGCAAAAAGACTCTAAAAACTAACAAAAGTATAAACCAAAAATGAAAATCAAATAAAAATAATGCAAAAACCGTCGGGTTGCCTCCCGACAAGCGCTCGTTTAAGGTCTTGAGCTCGACCCCTTTAGATTTTCAATTTAGCGCGGGATGTTGAGTGCATATGAGATGCACCCGTCGAATTTGCTCGGAAGACCGCTCGAATTTGGATCGTGGTGGTGCATGGCCTTTCTCAGTGCCCCTTCATCATGAGCAATGTTGGGGGATGGCTCCCCCAAGCTTGAGCATGTTCCGGTCTTTGACTTCGCCGGTGACACCGATCTTCGAATCGATGGAGCTTTCTTCGGGTTCTTCGACGTCGAGAGCTTGCAAAGCTCCCGTATTCTCGCGACATCAGCGTCGCCATCATCATTTGTCGTGGAGCTATTGGGAGAGTCCTCCAATGTCTCTTCTTCGCTTAAATCTTGGCTTTTTTCAAAGCCATCATCGTGGAGTGCACCGATGGAGTGGGTGATAGCCTCTTCTATAACCTTGTCGAGGAGGTCCACATAATCTAGCTCCTTATAATACGACATGTGCTTCATAGCCTTTGTTATATGGAGCTCTACTTCAATGTTTCCGACGTTCAAGGTAAGAGTCCCCTCCCGCACATCGACGATTACACCGGTGGTGGCGAGGAATGGGCGTCCAAGTATGAGCGATGTGTCACCCTCTTCCTTGATATCCATTATCACAAAATCACAAGGCAAGCATATGCCTCCCGGAACTTGGAGTGGGATGTTCTCCGCGATCCCAACCGGCCTTGTAATCCGGCCGTCTGCGAGTTGAATCCTCATGTCGGTTGGCTTTAAATCCGTGCCAGTATTCAACTTCCGGAACATGGTGAGAGGCATGAGGCTCACACTAGCGCCCAAATCAACCAATACTTTTTGTAAGGGGACGCCTCCTAGTGTGCAAGGAATCCGAAAACTCCCGGGATCTTTAAATTTGGCGGGCTCCTTTTCTTTCCTAGTGAACCAAGTTCCTTGTTCCGCGAGCATGATCTTCTCTTTCCTTTTTCTTCCCGTAATCAAGTCCTTTAATAACTTCGCGTATGATGGGATATCCACTATGGCAGCAAGGAAAGGGATATTGAGGCTCACCCCTCTCAAGTATTCGAGGAACTTGGCTAGCCTCTTCTCGATCTTGGCTCTAGCTAGCCGTTGAGGGAAAGGCACCGGTGGCATGAATCGGCGCTCATCAATAGGTTCCTCCACTATAGATTTTGCTCCTTCTTGCGGCTCCTTCTCTTTTTCCACCTCAATTGCCAGCTCGCTCTCTTCTAGAATTTCCACTATTGGTTCCTTGGCTTGAGTCATGACGGGAGTGGTATCCTTCCCGCCTCTTGTTGTAAACGCAACGACCGCGTTGATATGGCCGGTGTTGCCCCGTGGTTTTGGCTCGGGTTGAGCCGACAATTGTTGGTTGTTTCTATTGAGCAACGCAAGTTGCTCCCCAATTTGAGCGACGACGGTGGTAAGAGAATCTTGTCCCGCCTTCAATGTGGCGTTAATCTTTCTCTGCTCCACCATAAACTCCTCCACATTAGCTTCAAAATCTGAACGTGGTTAAGCTTGCGGAGGGTTGGGATTTCTCCAACCTTGACTATACCCGGGTGGCCTATAAGGTCCCACTTGTTGCCTAGGTGGGAAGTTTTGTTGCGGTGGCCCCCTTGGTTGATAATTCGGTTGTGGTGGTGGAGCCCGAGCTTGAGGAGGTTGTTGTGGCGGGGGGTTCAAGGCACCATCATTATTAGCATAGGAAAAACCCGGATGGTTTCTAGCGGCCGGGTTGGCCCAATATCCGGAATTCCCCGCAACATACTGGATTTGCTCCAAAGCTCCTTCCCCATGCTCTCCTCCTACATACATGGCTTGGGATTGGTCTTGCCAATCACTCATATGGTTTGTCAGTGCAGACGTAGAAGGAGCTCCATGCGGCTCGGTAATGTATTTCTCCAATCTCTCCACTACCTTGTGGAGAGAGTCAAATTTGCTAGCAAGCTCCGCCACGGCCTTGGCCTCATAAATACTCGTGTGTTTCAAGGAGGACGAAGAATGTCCTCGCTCGTCGCCCCACTGTTGGTTGTTGGAGGCCATCTCCTCTAGCAAGACCGTAGCTTCATCGGGGGTCTTTGACAAAATGGCTCCGTTGGCGGTAGCATCAATAATCTGTTTTGTACCCGGTTGGAGTCCATTGTAGAAACTGTGGACAAGCTCCCAATCCTCTATGCTGTGATGGGTGCATTGATGTTGCAAGTCCTTGAAGCGCTCCCACGCCTCATAGAGAGTCTCATGTGGTCCTTGCTTGAAGGACATGAGAGCACTTCTTATCTTCACCGTCTTGGAGGGCGGGTAAAATTTGTCGACGAAGGCACTCGCCAATTCATCCCAAGTGGTGAAGATTCCTTCAGCTTGCGTCCTCAACCAATATAAGGCTTTGTCCTTGAGTGTGAAGGGGAAGAGGCGCATTCTGATTGCATCTATGGAGACGCCCATCATTTGGAAGGTGGCACATTTTGATAAAAAGAGCTGGATGTGGTAATGAGGGTTTTCATGGGAATTTCCATGAAAAGGGTCTTGCTGCATCAGAACTACCAATCCAGTCTTCAACTCGAAATTTTTGTCGGACGCCAACTCCGGCATGGCTATAGACGAGGTCGTGGAGGAAGTCTTAGGCCGAAGCCTATCTCTAATGGAAATGATCATCGACATTCGTGCTGCCAATTCTTCGGGTGTCTCAGGATGGGTCATAAAATTCCCTTCCATATCGAGTCTCCTCTCCGCTTTGATCCTCCTCAATGTACGTTCGATCACCGGATCGTATAGTATTTCTTCGGGGTCCGCCGTGGATCTCATGTACATGCAAGGAAAAACAGAGTTTCAAAGAAATAATTAGCACAAAGGAAGGGTAAAATAAAAATAGAAATAATAAAACAAAAAGAAAAATAGCTAGGTGGTAGAATCAAACACTATCGTCTCCCCGGCAACGGTGCCAAAAAACTTGATCGCCCGCCCCGAACACACACCCGGGGCGGGGGACTCGCTAGTCTTACCGCAAGCGCACGGTGTAGCGGCGAGCAGGTATCGAACACGAGGAGGGCAAATGACGGTGTCTTCTTCAATTCACCTGGCTATAAGAACAATCGAGAGATATTCGCTATAAAGCGGTTACAGTCATCCAATTGTATAAAGAAAATATCAAATTAATAAAAACACCTAGGGATAGGGAATTCCCGCTACAAACCGTATCTCGTCATTGTGATTCGTAGGTTTCATAATTGCTAGACTTGAAATTCAGGTGAACTAGTTGCAACTAAATGTAGAACCAAGCTCACGCTCTCGCGCTATTGCAGGTCTATAGCAAACCTAGGGTAGGGTCCAATCTCTTGCAAACCCTAACCTAGGCAAGCTAGCGTGAAGAGCAACATCATCGTTCAATCGTATCTCGAGTCCACTCTCGTGCAAACTCGAGCTACGACCTAGGTTGGGATAGTTCCTACCGGTCCAATATCTTGCAAACGGGTATTGGTATAGAATCACAATTGAAAACCCTAGTTTCGGTCCAATATCTTGCAAACCGATTCCAGAGAAACCCAATCGTAACCCAATTCGAATTTCTAGGGCTTCCTATCGAGTTGGGATCCAATCTCTTGCAAATCCCAATCCGTATGAATCCCTAGCTATTCGTATTAAATCAATCCCAAACTAACCCTAATCAATTCTAGCAAGAATTTCACCAATTCATCACAAATTAGAAATAGGGTTCGTAGGCTTCATCCCTACGCCCTAAGACGATAAAACTACTCACAATTCATAATGCAAATCATTAGAAATTCAATAATAAAAACAATAGAATTCATTGCAATAGACAATATATCAATAAAAATGAGGTTTTTGATAGAGAGAGAGACAAACCAATGAAGATTCAATAGCATCCAACAAAATAGAACTTTTTATCTCTCCCCAAAAAGCTCAATCTAATCTCCTAAAAAGTAATCTAAAAAGCTGCCAAAAGTATATGAAAAAGCTCTCCAAACTAGGTTAAAAACTGGGGTTAAATACCCCCCAAAATCGCCCAAAAAACTGTGACCAAATTGCCCCTGCGCAGCTTGAAAATCGCACTTTACGCTACAGGCAGCGTGGCTCACTCGGTCGAGTGAAAAATGTCATTCGGCCGAGTAACGAACCCTGACAGATTCCAGTATGTATGGACTTTTGGGGGTCGTCTCCTCGGGAGTCACTCGGCCGAGTGACTTTCTTCACTTCGGCCGATGGGGTTATTTCACTCGGCCGAGTCGGAACTCGGGGCTACACTGACGGATTACAGTAAGTTGGGAGTTTTGGTTGCCGTCATTCTGATGCCACTCGGGCGAGTGGTGTCTCCATGGTTCGGCCGAGTGGGCTGGCGATGGTCGGCCGAGTGCACGCTGATACTCAATCTGTTGCGTGTCCGATCTGGCCGGCCGAGCAGGCTGTCGATGGTCGGCCGAGTGACTCCTTCACTCGGCCGAGTGACATGCTGAAAATGCCCAATCTTCGTATTTTTGCTTCCTTGTCGCTCCTACGACGTTCTTTCTTCTTCCACTCCTCTCCAATCGCAGAATTCCCCTCAAAAGAGTCACAGGTGATACTCCGGAGTGGGTGCATCTCAGAATCACTCCAAATCGCTCCAAATCTCCTGAAATACGACAAAAACAAGAAATCGTGAAAAGCATCGCAATATTGTCGAATAATCGTGAAAAACACGATATGGACGATCTAAATGGCATGCAAACATGCAGAAAAATGGTTTAAATATGGAGTGATCACTTCACCATGACAATGTTATTAAGTTTAAGGAGATTTTAACTTCTCCATGTTGTACTCCTGGCAATTTTATTATTCTTGTCAGTAAAGCTTTGTCGTTTTCCATTGGGACTTTTCAAATCAATTTTTTTGGTACATCTGAAGCCACAAGCGGGATTCAATCCCGCAACCTAAGACTTGGGAAGGGGGGACATACCACTTGGCCAAATGTTTGGTGGTAAATCAACTTTATCAATACAGTATTTCTACTTAATTCGTCTGATTTTGTTCCCAAAACCCCTTTACATATTTCCAGGTCCCAAGAAAAATGAGCAGGGAAGGCTAGGTGTTCTCTATTATTCATTTCCATTTTGTTGTCTAATTTGTTATGTTATATCATTTCCTTCTATAAAATTTATCATTAGACGTCTAAAAAGGTAATTGGTCCGGGTTGATTTCCTTACTAATGGTTTTGTCATGGTGTAAAAAAACTAATGTTTCAACTTTTCTTTGGGAATGTTCATTTGGCAGCAAATACAAATGGGGCATCTATATGGTCTTTGAATTCATGGACCACGATATGACATATTTGTCAAATCGACCTGATATGCGATTTACTATACCTGAAATTCATAAATGTATTCTAATTTCATGTAGCAACGTTAATTTTGTGTTAATCAATTCTTTGTTGTTTTTTGACATCTGACATCATTCTAAACAATAAGCTAGTGCTACATGAGGTAGTTGCTAACAGGATTGCACTGTTGCCATGTGAATCAAGTTCTCTATCGTGACATAAAAGGTTATTATTAAAGCTCATTGTAAGTATTTCTAAATAACCTTTTTTGAATGCTAATGTTGGGTTTGACATGAAATGTGCAATGTCAAATTTACTAATCGACAACAAGGGAAACTTAACGCTTGTGATTTTGGCCTTGCACGATCATTCTCGAGTGATCATTATAGGAACTTAATAAATCGTGTGCTCACTTTTTGGAATATGTAAATTGATAATATGTATTTGACTGAGTGAAGATATATCATCAATTTTTAGATGAAATAATGTGATCCTAACTGATGTTTGAAGCCTCTCATACATGTCTTCTTTTTTAATTGGTACAGATTAATGTTGGTTTCGTTATAGAGCTCCAGAGCTCCTGCTTGGAGCTACAAAGTATGGTCTAGCTATAGACATGTGGTCGGTCGGTTGTATATTTGCAGAGGTTCTCCATGAAAAGCCCATCTTGCCAGGAAAGAATGAGGTTATACTGCCTTGCACTTGGGTCTTCATTTTTTATCGTGCAAATCTTCTTGATTTGATCATAAAGAAATATTTGTGCATGGAACATGGTGCAAAGTGCAATACAGAGAAAAAATAAGGTAATTTGTTAAATTTACTCCACATTGTGGAGAGTAATAAAATGTAGATCATATTGGCCCCCCTTGTCTATTTCACTTCTGCTCCATAATGAAGTAGAAGTTTACTTTCCCTTGCATCCCATTAAACCAAATAAGAATTTTTTATACTTTGTGTTATCTCAGAGAATCAATCTATACGCAAGAAGACATTGCATTTTGTGTGCCCATATCTTTTTCGACCTTGATAATAACATGGCATATTGTCCAACATAGTAATGGCTAAGGTGGACATTGCCAACTGTTTCTTGTGATTATCTTATTTAAAAATTTTCATTTACTTTTGCATTCCTATTAAGCTGGGCTTCTTTGCTCATGATCTTCTATCTTTTTTGTTGGTGATCATGAATATATTGATGTTGTGATCAATGGCAAGAATGGTATCTCTGAGTGTGTGATTATTGAAATAGACTTCCAGTTGGGGTCTCTGAGCGTGTGATTATTGAAATAGATTTCTAGAGCCACTTTGAGATTGCAAGAGAAGTCTAGTCTTATAAAGTGATATTGTCTTCGCTTTTTGGTAGTATATGTTGGCTCCCTGGAGAGACCACCAATTCTTGCATATCATGGTTAAAGCTACTCGATGGCCACTCAAGCAGAATTCTATGCATCTGCCTCCATGGAGATCCTTGCCTTATCTTTAGGCAAAGTGGCATTCCCCATATGAGAGGAAATGTGAACCAGAGGGGGATGAAGCTAACTGCGACGGCGTCGGAAACAATTTGTTAGAGCACCATCAGTGCATTGAAATATTTGAGGAGGCTGAAGATGTCTCTTAGGGGACAAATTTACGTTGAGTGCTTATTCAGTCAGTCTGTCTCTAGTGACAAGAAATGTAACAAGAGGCAAAAAATGAAGTTCGACTCCTCAGTAGCTAACAGAATTAAAATTTTGTCATATGTTTCTTTGGGGGGGTTGTTGATCACTCCATATTTTACACCTTTTTTCTGCATGATTGCATGCCGTTTTGATCGCTCATATCGCGTTTTCACGATTATTCGACAATATTGCGATGCTTTTCACTATTTCTTGTTTTTGTCGTATTTCAGGAGATATGAAGCGATTTGGAGTGATTTTGAGATCAAGAGGATTTGCACCCACTCCGGAGTGTCACCCACAGCTCTTTTGAGGACCATTCAGCAATGGAAGACGAGTGGAAGAAGAAGGAACTTCGTAGGAGCGACAAGGAGGAGAAACGAAGAAGATTGGGCATCTACATCATGTCACTCGGCTGAGTGAAGCACTCACTCGGCCGAGCAAAGAAGCCCACTCGGCCGACCAGACCGGACACGCACAACAGAAGAATATCGGCGTGCACTCGGCCGAGTGACGATAGACCACTCGGCCGAGTATGAAGATCCACTCGCCCGAGTGGCATGGGAAAATCCATCCAAAAAGAGGCCAACTTACTGGAATTTTACAGTCGATCTGAGAAGGCCACTCGGCCGAGCATGAAATGCCCCTTGGCCGAGTGAGTAAAGCCACTCGGCCGAGTCACCTCCGAAGACAGACCTTTGAAAATCTCTGACTTACTGGAAATGTACAGAGTTTGTCACTCGGCCGAGTGACATTTGTCACTCGGTCGAGTGAGCCGTTCTTCCTACTGCGTAAAGTGCGACTTCTGGGCTGCGCAGGGGCATTTTGGACACGATTTTCTGGGCGATTTTGAAGGGTATTTAAACCCAGTTTTTGCCCTAGTTAGGGAGGACTTTTTAGAGCTTTTTGGCAGCCTTTTTGAGAGGTTTTTAGATCATTAGATTTAGCTTTTCTCTTGGAGATTAAAAGGCTACTTTTGTTGGATGCTATTGGATTCTCATTGGTTTGTCTATTCTCTTATCAAAACCCCTATTTTTGTTAACAATTTCTCTATTGCAATGAATTGTGTTGATTTTATTATTGATTTCCTTAAGTATTGCATGATGATTAGTGAGTAGTGCCTTCGTCTTAGGGCGTAGGGATGAACCCTATTGACCCTATTTCTAAATTGTGATGAATTGGTGAAATTCTTGCTAGAATTGATTAGGGTTAGGTTGGGAATGATTAATTACGGATAGCTAGGGATTCATATCGATTGGGATTTGCAAGAGATTGGGTCCCAATTGATAGGAAGCCCTAGAAATTCGATTTAGATTTACGATTGGATTTCTCTATAATTGGTTTGCAAGAGATTGGACCAAAGCTAGGATTTTAATCGTGTTTCTATACCAATATCCGTTTGCAAGAGATTGGACGGGTAGGAACTATCTCAATCTAGGTCGTAGCTCGAGTTTGCATGAGAGTGGGCTCGAGATACGATTGAACGATGATGTCGTTCTTCACGCTAGCGGCTTAGGTTAGGGTCTGCAAGAGATTGGGCCCTACCCTAGGTTTGCTATAGACCGGCAATAGCACGAGAGCGTGAGCTTGGTTCTATATTTAGTTGTGACTAGTTCACCTAAGATTCAAGTCTAGCAATGATGAAACCTACGAATCACAATGATGGGATACGGTCCGTAGCGCGGATTCCCTATCCCTAGGCGCTTTATTTTATTGATATTTCTATCGACATTTTAACGATTGTGACCATTTCACCCCAAATTATTCTCGACTATTTTGATAGCTAGGTGATTGGAAGGAGACACTGTCATTGTTCCTCCCTGAGTTCGATACCCGCTCGCCACTACACCGTGCGCTTGCGGTATGACTACAAGTCGCTTGTCCCAGGTGTGTGTACTCCCGGGGCGCGATCAAGTTTTTGGCACCATTGCTGGGGATTTGCATTTGACGGTTTTTGATTTTGATCACCCAGTTATCTCTTACCATCTATCCACCTCTCTTTCATTATTTTTCCTTATTGACTCCGTTTGCTGTCCAATTTACTTGCTCTCCCAGAATTCTCCATGAGATCTTGACAGGAACATGGGAGACGCAATTTTGATGACTGAGTCTAGCCCGGGGGACGACGATTCCTTCGCGAACCTTCTTAAAGAACTTGTTGATGCATGCCACAGGGGCGTTCGCCCTTGATGTCAAGGACCCCATTGAGCAACAATTTGCTATTTTTGTGATGGACCGAGTCTCCCCGGAAGGGACTATCGAGGGCAACGTCAGAGTTGATGTGAGAGATGTAGGAGAATAATGCCCTCCAGGCTATTTATCTCTGTGTGAATAGCACAAACATCTTGTTCGAAATAACAATAAGCTGTTTGGTAATGATTTATCTAAGTTATTTTATAATGTAGATAACATTAGACATTAACTTAGGTAAAGTCCTGAGACTTTATGCAAGGTCAAACAGATATCGAGATGAGTATCTCGATCATGGAGAAATGTTTGACCGTCTATAGTATAAGTCTAAAAGGGTTCGTGGTCGTAGATGTTTCGAGACAAGGATATCGAAACATCGGATAGACCATTGTGTCTTAGTCTTCACCGTTTAGCGGTGGCGATGATCTCATGATCGCTTGACTTGGCGAAGTCGAAGACGAGACACAGGTGCTCATTAGAATGAGTTCACTGAATGATCCACTAGAGTTATCATATGGTTATATTGACCAATCTGTCAGTGATAACTCTAAGTGATGATAGGATAGTTGGTCTTTTGACTTGAGGTCATTTTGACAAACCTGTGCGTGAACGGTGCCACTTATATCAACTGACCTAGCTTCGAGGCAATGCCTGTCGAAAGGTCTTTTGATTGGGTGTCACTTGAAACGTACGAGGCGAGTAATGACCAAGAGAGGATTCGTCTCTCCCGGTCAATGGGAGTTAGTGTCGTAGAGTTAGTTCGGTCTTTAGTAAAAACTCTGCGCAGAGTATGTTGGAAGAAGTCCAACATTTATTGACTAAAGATTGATTGAAACTAACCGGAGTGAAGTTATTGGGGTTGACAGTTTGACCGTACCCTAGACTTGATCTACACGACATAGTTAAGACGAAAAGACTATAACTGCGGAATTCATCACGAAAACAGTCAGCGTGGTCCCGACAATACTCATGTCAATGAGTCAACCACATAATGATGATTCCTGAAGCAGGGACGGCAACCACTGCTCGTGGTCACTGCCGTATAGGGCTTCGAGCCCAACCTGTTGTAAGGGTCAGGCTGTAGGGTCTCACACAGAGTGCGATTCTTCGTCTAGTAATAGGTAGAAATTAGTTATGGAGAATAATTTGCATTTGATGCAAAGGGATGGAATAATTGCATTTGATGCAATATGGTAATTTAAGCTTAGATAGGGACTATCTTGCATTTGATGCAAAAGCGATTAAATGTGTATTAAATTGTTAAATACAATATTTAATAATATAAACGCAAGGAAAAGTTCACGGGTAAGACGGAAATATTCCGGTCTAGACCCAGGTTCAAACGGCGTCCAAATCGGACACCAAATGCTCAAGTTAGAGCCAAAACATTCCAAAGGATCAGACCAGGCAAAGCCCAGTAAATGCAAGGCAGAACAGGCTGCCTGGGCTAGCCCAGGCGCTGCCTGGGCTAAGCCCAGGCTCGGCCTGGGCTAGCCCCAGGCTCGGCCTGGGCTAGCCAGGCACAAGCCTGGGCTAAGCCCAGGCTCGGCCTGGGCAAGCCCAGGCGCAAGCCTGGGCTAAGCCCAGGCGCAAGCCTGGGCTAAGCCCAGGCCACCTGGGCTCTGCCCAGGCGCAGGCCTGGGCAAGCCCAGGCCCGCCTGGGCTCTGTCCAGCGCCTGGGCAGAGCGCAGGCGCGGGCCTGGGCTTGCCCAGGCGGCTGGGCGAGCCCAGGCGCGACCTGGGCTCTGCCCAGGCACGACTTGGGCAGTCTTGGCGCGAGCGGGATGTGTGGGGCCCACCCATGGGCCCCACCTCTAAGGTTTTGAACCCTAAGTGTGCTGAATCAAATGACGGCTCAGTTTTTGCGAAAAACTAGCCTTGGGCTGATCTTTGGACACTCAATTGGAGGGTCAAACGAACTCCGATTGTCGAACGGTTTTTTCCTTTGCGTTCACCGTTGAACGCTCGTCGAATTGATAGGTTGTATCAATCTTGAAGCTCAACGGTGAGTGAGTTAAAATTCACGAAAGTTTGCACTTTGTGAAGTGCAAACTAACTTGATTTTAATTAACCCATTATTTAGTCCCACATCGGATTTTGAGAAAAGGGGAGAGTCCGCCGCCTATATAAATAGGGGTCTCCCCCCTTCCTCAAAACTCGTCCCAAGCTCTAGATCTGAGCGGCTCTCGTAAATGTTGGAGCTCGCTCGGATCTAAGCTTAAATTAATATTTCTCTTCTCCCTAAATTTCTGCCTTACTCCTGTGGGCTCTAGCAAAGCCGCAAAGGAGTTCGGATTCTGGATCCGAAATCTAGGCGGATGTTTCTCGCGTGAAACTTTCTTCGGCGCGTGGTTGGCTCGACGGCACGGGGATTGATCTCCTCGGGATGCGGAGCGGATCGAGGAGCGGTTCGGGGAGCGGTTCAAGGAGCGGCTCGACGTGGGACGGGAGTAGCTCGGAAGACGGCGCGGAACATCTCGCCTGCCCCAGGGCTGAGATTCCGGGTATGTGGTTAAAGTATTTTATTAGCATTAGTTTAATTTAATCGCAGTAGGCTAGATCCTTCTTAGGATGGTCAGATCCATCCCAAGTCGGCATAGATCTTAGCATAGGGTCTTGGACCTTAGGGCTAAGTTAAAAATGTTTTAACTGCTTGTTAATTTAGATTAACTAGTCTTTCTTCCGCTGCAAATAATTTTTTTGTGTATATGTTCCGTCCGACTTAGGACGGGCATAGAGTTTTTGTGCCCTAAGGGACCGCGAATTCCTTACAGTGTTATCGGAGCCTAGGTTTGCGTAGTCGATCTAGGTACTGCGATTTCATTAAACTTGTTAATGCTTTTAAATGCTTTTCAAATGTTTTTAAAGTTATGAGATAAAATTTTAAAAATGTTTTAGATGTTCAAAAATTCTTTTTGATATTTTTGAACATGAAATTTTTTAAAAATAACGTTTTAAAATTTATGTGATAATTTTAAAACTAATTTTAAATCTTTAAAAGTTTAAAATTATTTTGGATGCCTAAAATTTTTTATATGATAAATGTTTTAAGCATGGAAATTTTAAAATGGTGTTTTTTAAATTTATGTGATAAATTTTAAAATTGATTTTAAGGCTTTAAATTTATGCGATAAGTTTAAAATGTTTTAGATGTTTAAAAATTGTATATGATAAATTTTTGAACATGGAAAATCTTTAAAAGTAATGTTTTAAATTTATAAGATATTTTTTAAAAATGATTTTAAAAGTTGTTTATGCGATAAACTTAGTTTATTTAATTGTTAAATAGATATACACTTTCATTTTATGTTGATAAAATTAGTGTAGTTTTATTTTAATGTCTTGCTAATCTTGTCCCTTATTTGATAACTCAAGACAACCCTTTAGGTTAGCCATTAAAAATGATTAAAATTTATTACTTGAATTTTAATGACATGCTATGTTTCAATAAAACATTAACAACAATATAAGACCTAATTCCTCATTTGGGTAGTCCTTTAAATGAATTTTCAATTCTAATTGTTATAATTAATTCTCATTAAAGGACTTCGCTTTTAGCGTTGTTGATAATTTATTAAAATCCTAATAACGATTAGGATAGCACGTGAACCTTATAGTTGATAAGGACTTAATAAAAGTTATTAAACAAATCCTAAAATTTTGAATTTAAGGATTCAACTAGTTGATAGGATTAATTAGTTGTTAATAAAAGATGTTTAGTCTATGGCATACATACAAAAATGACAAGCTTCATTCAATGGACCATGATCCAGTCAATGTGCTTGGCTAAGAGTTCTGGATCACCCTTTAAGGGATAGTGATCCTGGCTTAGTCAATTCCCTGGCTGAGTTCCGCTGGACCGTAATGTCGCGAATCATGATTGTATGACACCCTGGACTATATCTAAGTCAAATACGTTAATGATCTTTTTCAAGATTAGCCGTAGCCTTCCTTGTTTTAGGGTTGGCAACTATAGGACCCGCGTTATAGTTGTTGAGATACACTCAAGCTGTAACATGGCAATCTTATAGGAACCAACTTCTTAAATACATAAGATGACATCTTGACTTAACCCAAACCGACGTTGTCGTGAATACACCAAGCGGCAGCATAAGTTTAGTCAAGGATGTAGTCTGCCTAGATGTAGTCTAAGACCTGACCCAAACCAACGTGTCGTGCATACACCGAGCTGAGGGGCAAGTCAGGCTAGACATGAAAACAAGGGTCCGACTAGACTAGACATTGTGATTTGGATGAGCACACTCATGATCACGAATGGCTAGGGGCAAAAACCAATTAAGAGAGTCATATCCGATATGATCGATGAAGAGTCATCTTCCGATCGCAGAGTCAATCAACTTGTTGAGCTACACTCAAGGTTGTTTAGACTCAAGGTGATTGGAACTCTTACCCATTAATTTTAATTCGATTAAATCGTTCGGTATTAAGCTTTAAAACGATCGTAAAAATAGTGGGAGGATATAGATAGATAAAAGACAATCTACCTATATTTAATATTGAACATATGCTAAAACTAGGGCAAGACTATGTTTACCGTAGGAATTAAAATATAATATTTTAATTAGTTAACTGGTCAATAAGTTGATTAATTGAATATCGAGTTAAATTCTAATTGATAGAATTAAAACTATATTCTCGTTGACATTAAATGACCTTCTAAAGAACAGACTTAAGAAATATGATTTCATTAAGTTCTGGGTCCAACAAATAAATTAAAGCTACATGTCACTCGTCTCTATATGAGTCAGCTTGAACATATAGGACATTCAAAGTATGTTTCTCCCTACAACTTGTCGAGCAACCCTCAAGGTTGCATGGACAAACAATTTTGAGCCGCAAAGTTCGAAAATTCGATCAAACCGTTTGAGTCGAATATGAGTGCATGAGCGATGCAAGACTATGTATCCCAACCGGATCTTGAGACAAGCAACTTCTTGAGCTACACTCAAGATTGCAAAGCTTAAGTGTTTGAATACATAAGTTGCTTGCATAGCTATTTATTTATGTTGATATCTAAATGTGATTTAGAAAAGGAAGAAGGCACTTCGGAAAGTCAATTGAGAAAGTTAGTTTAATTTATCATTAGTAGAGGCATAAGTAGGAGGAAATGAAAACATGACATATTTTGATGTCACATTTCGGAATAAGTTGTTATACAAAAGACGTTTAACACATTTTGACGAATGTCGTCACATTGCTTCTGAAGTAATGTTTTGTGTTAAGTAATTTGTAAATAACTATATATATATTAAATGTTAATATTTAAATACACAAGATAGTAGCAAACTTATATGGTAAAATTAGACTAGGCCGTATCAAGAGATTAAGCTTCACAAGTCACATAAAGAGGGGTCTGACCTCTCGTATTATGAACTCTACGGACACTTGTGAGTCTTAGCCTCTTAGATACAATGGCCGAAACCCATCTGTGAGACAGTGGGAGAATGAGTTGTCGAACTCAGTCTAGTACATACTGATGTACCCGAGTCTAGATTAACCAAAATAAGTTATTCGTATATTTTATTAAGACACGTGTTCTTGATGAAACACAAGTCTGATAAAATAAAGAACGAAATGACTAAAGTATTTAAACTGATTCGATTAGATCGAATGGTCAAATACTTAGCTAAATAAAACCTTGTGTAATTAAAAGAAAATGTGATTTTCTCTCAGGTCAAGTCTGTTAACACATCAGAGTGTTAAAAGGTATGAATCACACTTAGTTAGACTTGGTGCGATCCATAAATAAGTGACTCTGAGTTAACTCCTCCCTCTGGGTTAAGTCCCAGATAGCAATGCCTAGGTTTTGATAATGTTCTGTGAGGACATTATCAATAAGATATTCATAAAATCAATCATTAAGAAGTTGTATAATTACTCGAATCTCGTAAGACGAAGAGTCGAGTTAGACATCATAACTGATGATGACTTAGTCAACTTGTAGAATGAAATTCGGAGTAGTAACTCCGATTTAAAACTTGATGCAATCAGAAAAGGTCCGGTGCGTAAATAAATTTTGGAATTTAGTTTACGTGTCCAAGGAAAATGTTTCCTCACTTTCTGCAAGTAAATCTTTAAGTTGAAAGATTGGTGTAGAAAGAAAATAGTGAAGTACAATCTTGTTCGTCGAGAACGGTTTTCATATTAATTCCTATAAATGGATTATGTTGAAACCGTCTCGCTAGCAGATGTGTGCAGATCTACTCGGACCAAACTCGATGTAAACGCTTAAGTTGACCATGAAAATTTGAGCATTCACTTATAAGTTCGTTTTTCTAAATATGATTTAGACGAACCAACTTATATGAATTGGCCAGAAAGTTTTCAAGGTCAGTGGGAGCGTATAAATTACATGCGAGGCATTAAAGAAATGGAACATATATTTTGACAAAGTAATCAAAAAGTTTGATACTTTATCAGAAATAAATATGAGCCATTTGTAATGACCAATTACTAATTTAAAATTATTATCGTAAGGTACGATGAATTGGATAAGATCCAAGTAAATAAAAATATTATAGATTCCAAAAGACCAAGTGAATTATTTGAATGAGATTCAAATGGTTGGTCTAACATGAACATAGAAACCCATTAAGTCTATAGTGTAGACGGTTTTAGCAGATCCACTCACGAAGGCTCTACCACATGAAGTCGGGAAAACTTATGTGTAAAAACGGTATAAGATACCGAGATAAATGGGCCTGAGTGCAAGTGGGAGATGTAGGAGAATAATGCCCTCCAGGCTATTTATCTCTGTGTGAATAGCACAAACATCTTGTTCGAAATAACAGTAAGCTGTTTGGTAATGATTTATCTAAGTTATTTTATAATGTAGATAACATTAGACATTAACTTAGGTAAAGTCTTGAGACTTTATGCAAGGTCAAACAGATATCGAGATGAGTATCTCGATCATGGAGAAATGTTTGACCGTCTGTAGCATAAGTCTAAAAGGGTTCGTGGTCGTAGATGTTTCGAGACAAGGATATCGAAACATCGGATAGACCATTGTGTCTTAGTCTTCACTGTTTAGCGGTGGCGATGATCTCATGATCGCTTGACTTGGCGAAGTCAAATACGAGACACAGGTGCTCATTAGAATGAGTTCACTGAACGATCCACTAGAGTTATCATATGGTTATATTGACCAATCTGTCAGTGATAACTCTGAGTGATGATAGGATAGTTGGTCTTTTGACTTGAGGTCATTTTGACAAACCTGTGCGTGAACGGTGCCACTTATATCAACTGACCTAGCTTCGAGGCAATGCCTGTCGAAAGGTCTTTTGATTGGGTGTCACTTGAAACGTACGAGTCGAGTAATGACCAAGAGAGGATTCGTCTCTCCCGGTCAATGGGAGTTAGTGTCGTAGAGTTAGTTCGGTCTTTAGTAAAAACTCTGCGCAGAGTATGTTGGAAGAAGTCCAACATTTAATGACTAAAGATTGATTGAAACTAACCGGAGTGAAGTTATTGGGGTTGACAGTTTGACCGTACCCTAGACTTGATCTACACGACATAGTTAAGACGAAAAGACTATAACTGCGGAATTCATCACGGAAACAGTCAGGGTGGTCCCGACAATACTCATGTCAATGAGTCAACCACATAATGATGATTCCTGAAGCAAGGACGGCAACCACTGCTCGTGGTCACTGCCGTATAGGGCTTCGAGCCCAACCTGTTGTAAGGGTCAGGCTGTAGGGTCTCACACAGAGTGCGATTCTTCGTCTAGTAATAGGTAGAAATTAGTTATGGAGAATAATTTGCATTTGATGCAAAGGGATGGAATAATTGCATTTGATGCAATATGGTAATTTAAGCTTAGATAGGGACTATCTTGCATTTGATGCAAAAGCGATTAAATGTGTATTAAATTGTTTAATACAATATTTAATAATATAAACGCAAGGAAAAGTTCACGGGTAAGACGGAAATATTCCGATCTAGACCCAGGTTCAAACGGCGTCCAAATCGGACACCAAATGCTCAAGTTAGAACCAAAATATTCCAAAGGATCAGACCAGGCCAGGCCCAGTAAATGCAAGGCAGAACAGGCTGCCTGGGCTAGTCCAGGCACTGCCTGGGCTAAGCCCAGGCTCAGCCTGGGCTAGCCAGGAATAAGCCTGGGCTGAGGCCAGGCTCGGCCTGGGCAAGCCCAGGCGCAAGCCTGGGCTCTGCCCAGGCCCACCTGGGCTCTGCCCAGGCGCGGGCCTGGGCAAGCCCAGGCCCGCCTGGGCTCTGTCCAGCGCCTGGGCAGAGCCCAGACGCGGGCCTGGGCTCGCCCAGGCGCGACTTGGGTAGTCTTGGCGCGTGCGGGATGCGTGGGGCCCACCCATGGGCCCCACCTCTAGGGTTTTGAACCCTAAGTGTGTTGAATCAAATGACGGCTCAGTTTTTGCGAAAAACTAGCATAGGGCTGATCTTTGGACACTCAATTGGAGGGTCAAACGAACTCCGATTGACGAACGGTTTTTTCCTATGCGTTCACCGTTGAACGCTCGTCGAATTGATAGGTTGTATCAATCTTGAAGCTCAACGGTGAGTGAGTTAAAATTCACGGAAGTTTGCACTTTGTGAAGTGCAAACTAACTTGATTTTAATTAACCCATTATTTAGTCCCACATCGGATTTTGAGAAAAGGAGAGAGTCCGCCGCCTATATAAATAGGGGTCTCCCCCCTTCCTCAAAACTCGTCCCAAGCTCTAGATCTGAGCGGCTCTCGTAAATGTTGGAGCACGCTCGGATCTAAGCTTAAATTAATATTTCTCTTCTCCCTAAATTTCTGCCTTACTCCTGCGGGCTCTAGCAAAGCTGCAAAGGAGTTCGGATTCTGGATCCGAAATCTAGGCGGAGGTTTCACTCGCGTGAAACTTTCTTCGGCGCGTGGTTGGCTCGACGGCACGGGGATTGATCGCCTCGGGATGCGGAGCGGATCGAGGAGCGGTTCGGGGAGCGGTTCAAGGAGCGGCTCGGCGTGGGACGGGAGCAGCTCGGAAGACGGCGCGGAACATCTCGCCTGCCCCAGGGCTGAGATTCCGGGTATGTGGTTAAAGTATTTTATTAGCATTAGTTTAATTTAATCGCAGTAGGCTAGATCCTTCTTGGGATGGTCAGATCCATCCCAAGTCGGCATAGATCTTGGCATAGGGTCTTGGACCTTAGGGCTAAGTTAAAAATGTTTTAACTGCTTGTTAATTTAGATTAACTAGTCTTTCTTCCGCTGCAAATAATTTTTTGTGTGTCTATGTTCCGTCTGACTTAGGACGTGCATAGATTTTTTGTGCCCTAAGGGACCGTGAATTCCCTACAAGAGACGGCAAGATATATTTTGAAAACGATGGAGCGTGCATCGAAGAGTACAACGCTTCCGAGAAGTCCACTGGTCATGCTGAGATTTAGGGAGGTACACTTTATGACCCTTACTCTTATATTTATGAACCTACTGACGCATCTCTTGATCTCAGGTTTGGACCGGAGCACGATGGTGATCCCATCGATGCCCGCGCGGAGTTGTGCATCGTTTATTCCGATGCGCCGTCCTCACCGAGAAGTGAATCTGAGTCTGCATGGGGAAGCCCACTCAAAGAGTAGGAACTAAACCTGGATGTCGCAGAAGAGGTCAAGCTTCTACAAGGAGAGAAAGTGTAGGGTACAACGCCACCTGAGGTAGATCTTAAACAATTACCACCAAATCTAAGGTACGCTTTCTTTGGTAATAAATTGACCTATCCGGTTATTGTTAATGCCCACCTCAACCATGATCAACTAGAAAGACTCTTAGATGTTCTTAGGAGTCACACGGATGTGCTTGGCTACACCATCTCTGATCTTAAGGGAATAAGCCCTAGGCTTTGCACACATAGAGAATCCACTTGGAAAACACTGAAGCCACCTCTATAGAGCCTCAAAGGCGGTTGAACCCTAACATGAAGGAGGTGGTTAAGAAAGAGATTCTTAAATTACTTGAAGCCGGTATTATCTATCCCATCTCTGACAGCCGGTGGGTTAGCCCCGTTCACGTCGTCCCGAAAAAGGGGGGGATGACCGTTATAAAAAACGAAAAGGGAGAACCCATTTCTACGCGTACCGTCACGGGATGGCGATTGTGCATTGATTATAGGAAATTAAACAAAGCCACCCGGAAAGACCATTACCCATTGCCCTTCATTGATCAAATGCTTGAGCGTCTTGCTAAACATAAATACTTCTGTTATTTGGATGGCTATTCGGGATTCTTGCAAATCCCCTTGCATGAAGACGACCAAGAAAAGACCACTTTCACATGTCCTTATGGTACATATGCCTATCGTAGAATGCCCTTTTGGACTTTGCAATGCTCCCGCCACTTTTCAAAGGTGCATGACATCAATCTTTTCCGATTACATTGAAAATATTATGGAAGTCTTCATGGATGATTTTTCTGTGTATGGAAGTGAGTTTGATTCTTGTTTGGCTAATCTTACTAAAGTCCTCAAATGATGCCAACAAAACAACCTCACTCTTAATTAGGAAAAATCTCATTTTATGGTCACCGAGGGGATAGTACTTGGGCATCTTGTGTCCTCTAGAGGAATTGAGGTTGATAAGGCGAAAGTTGAGGTAATCAAAAAACTCCCTCCTCCTATTAATGTAAAGGGCATTAGAGGCTTCTTTGGTCATGCGGGGTTTTACCGCCGCTTTATCAAGGACTTTGCACTAATTGCCCGACCCCTTACTTCCTTACTTGCTAAAGATGCACCCTTTGTCTTTTCAGGAGAGTGTTTGCAAGCATTTAATGCGTTGAAGGAAGAGCTCATTTCCGCCCCCATCATACAACCGCCGGATTGGAGCCTTCCCTTCGAGCTTATGTGTGATGCAAATGACCAAGCCATTGGAGCGGTGCTAGGACAAAGGAAAAACAAAAAGCTTCATGCTATATTCTATGCTAGCAAAACATTGGACGATGCGCAGAAAAATTATACTACCACCGAGAAAGAGCTTTTAGCGGTTGTCTACTCCATCGAGAAGTTTCGTTCCTACCTCCTTGGATCCAAGGTTATTGTCCACACCGACCATGCGGCATTGAAGTATCTTTTAAGCAAGAAAGAGGTAAAACCAAGATTGATAAGATGGATACTTTTGTTGCAAGAATTTGACTTGGAGATTAGAGACAAGAAGGGAACGGACAATGTTGTGGCGGACCACTTATCTAGACTTGTTCGCGACAAGGAGGATGAGAGCTTGCCAATCGATGACACCTTTGTCGACGAGAGGCTATTCGCCGTAAGACCCGGAGAGGTGCCTTGGTATGCGGATCTCGTTAATTATTTGGCTTGTGGGATAAAACCATGTGGGATGCCCATGCAACAAAAGAGAAGATCTATGCACGAAGTCCGAAGCTATTTTTTGGGAAGATCTGTATCTCTTCAAGATTTGCAAGGATGGTGTTATTCGAAGATGTGTTTCCAATGAGGAGGCAACGTCAATCATCTTGCATTGCCATAGTATGCCATGCGGAGGACATCACGCCTCATCTAAGACCACCGCTAAGATATTGCAATGTGGATTCTTTTGGCCGACCATGTTCAAGGATACGCATGACTTCGTCAAGGGATGTGATAGACGCCAACAAACCAGGAACATATCAAGGCGAAACGAGATGCCGATGAGGCCCATTCTAGAAATTGAGCTATTTGATTGTTGGGGAGTGGACTTTATAGGACCTTTTTCGTCAAGCAAGGAAAACAAGTACATCTTATTAGCCATGGATTACGTCTCTAAATGGGTGGAAGCCATTGCAACCCCTACTAATGATGCGAGGGTGGTGTCCAAGTTTTTCAAGCAAAACATCTTCCCACGCTTTGGGGTGCCTCGTACTTTGATAAGCAATTGGGGAAGCCACTTTATAGAAAACAAATTTGAAGCCATGTTGAAAAGATATGGGGTGAATCACAGAGTTGGCATGGCATACCACCCTCAGATGAGTGGCCAAGTGGAGGTGTCAAACTGAGAAATCAAGCAAATTTTAGAAAAGACCGTAGATAGATCTAGAAAAGATTGGTCAATGAAGTTGAACGATGCACTATAGGCTTATCGCACGGCTTTTTGCACTCCAATTGGCACCACACCGTACCGACTTGTTTATGGGAAAGTTTGTCACTTGCCGGTAGAGTTGGAGCACCGCGCATATTGGACTATTAAGACATTCAATTATGATTACAAGAGTGCGACGGTGAGGCGACTCTTAGATATTAATGAGCTTGATGAGATTAGACGAGAAGCTTATGAGAGCTCAAGGATTTATAAGGAAAGGACTAGAATCCTCCACGACACACGCATCACCGTTACGGATTTCAAGGTCGGAGATAAAGTCCTCCTATTCAATTCCCGGCTCCGACTCTTTCCCAGAAAGTTGAGATCGCGATGGTCCGGACCATTCAATATTAAACACATACAACCGGGGGGACTTTGAATTGGAAGGGAAAGACGGAGCCACATTCAAGGTGAATGGACAACGGCTCAAGCATTATTCTGAAGGAGTCCCCTCTGGTGAAGTAGATCGCGTGTATCTACTCAAGGGACATCCCCACGATCTTTCATACCTCCTCGATGAAGTGATTGAAGAAGATATCCCCCCACTCTATTGGCACTCTCCATGATGATGGCTTTGAGGAAGGCCAACCCTCTAGCGATGAAGAGAAGTTGGAGGACCCTCCGGATAGCTCCACGGACGATGATGAAGGTGACGTTGATGTCGCAAGAATACGAGAGCTTTGCAAGCTCTCAACGGCCAAGAACCCAAAGAAAGCTCCACCGAATAGAAGATCGGTGTCACTGGCCAAGAAGAAGATAGGAACGAGCTCTAGCTCGGGGGACTTATCCCCCAACATTACCCATGATGAGGGGGCGCCAAGGAAGACCAATGATCATCATGACCCAAATCCAAGTGGCCTTCCTGGAAAATTTGACGGGCGTATCTCGTATGCGCCCAACATCACGAGCTAAACGAATATCTAAAGGGGTCGAGCTCATGACCTTAAACGATCGCTTGTCGGGAGGCAACCCGACGGTTTTTTGCATTGTTTTTATTTGATTTTCATTTTTGGTTTAGATTTTTATTAGTGTTTAGAGTCTAGTGTCTATGAAAATCATGACAACGGGTCCTAATTTTCATGACAGGAGATGGAGAAAGAGAGATCACTCATATGGAGGATGACCGAGGCAAGGGAGAGCGCTCCAGGAATGCGCTCAGGACTTAGGAGGAGGAAGAAACTGACTGGAGGAAGAAAAACAGAGACTGGAGCGAAAACGGAGAGCCGATTCAGAAAATAGCACGTCACTCGGCCGAGTAGCATCTGCCACTCGGCCGAGCAAAGACTCCATTCGGCCGAGTGGAGCACCAATCAGGGAAGTTTCTGCAGACCAACTCTCTGTCACTTTCTGTAAGTTTTAGTCTTAATTGCCACTCGGGCGAGTGACTCGTCACTCGGCCGAGTGACTCGTCACTCGGCCGAGTGAAACAGATACCCTCCCAGTTCTATAAGATTGCCGAGTGGCAGAGCCACTCGACCGAGTGGAGTTTTTCCATTCGGCCGAGTGAAGCAAAGCCACTCGGCCGAGTCGCAAGTGGCGAGATATTTTGAAAATTTTTTTAACTTAAGCCACTCGACCGAGTGAAATTATCACTCGGCAGAGTCGTAACCAACCTATATATAACCGGCTGCGGGCTGCGCGAAAATCGAAACGCAAAAAAATCCCAAACTCACGCCCTCACCCGCTGCCGCTTCGCCTTCCTCGCCCACTGCATCCCTTCCTCGACTGAGCCGGCCACCACCCGCCGATGACCGACCCCCAGTCGACCGCCGACGACCGTCCGAGCAGCTTGCCGCCGGCCATCACCGGCGCCGCTGCCATTTCGCCGTAATTCCTTGTTTTTGCCTCCAAATCCAATTTTCTCGCCTTTTTCTCGAATCTGCACGTGTTTTTAGCCTGATTTTGAAATTAATTTCCATATATATCTATTATCCCCTATCTCCCCCATGTATATTGAGTATTATTCACTGATTTGGTTGTTTGATTTGCAGGCTAGCTTGGGGGAGCATTGGGGAGCTTTTGGACGCACTTAGAGCTTCGCGGAGGAGGCATCTCTTTGCATACACTGCTGATTGCTCTCACGGCGTGTTCAGGTATACTCGTTCCATTATTTCGCATGTCGTATTACTTATTAGGGTGAGCACGCTTCGCGGCGCATATACCGCCGTGCACTAGGCCACGTACACGGGGAGCCGCTTCGAAGCGGAAGAGGACCGATGATCCTGGTCCCTCTTCTGCCAGGGAGGACTCCCCTCCACCTAGCCCACCGCCACCTACATAGTCGATCCATGCTGATCCCGTCCCTCCACCCGCTCCCGCCGTCGGGCCGATGGGGATTACGTTTCGAAATGACGCACACCGTGCCAGATTCGAGCGTATCTGCCATCGCTCGATAGTACCCTTTAGGTTTGCACACCTAGCCGACTTAGACCGCCTAGGGGTACTTGAGGGGCTTCTCACGTTGTACGACAATGTGGGATGGCGTGATTTTCTGTCGGTGTCGGCGGATACTTACATTCGTCCGACACTAGAGGTCCTCAGTTCCATTGACCGGACCCCTGGAGGATGCTCCTTCCGTCTGATGGATCGAGAGTGCGCGATCACTCTCGACATGCTTAGAGCATTTTTCCAGTGGCCCGCCATCCCTGAACCTGACCGCGCCTACGCTCCCACGCACATCCCACCCCCGTCATTCGACACCCACACCTTCTGGACACAGAACACGGGATCCCCACTCGGCTTTGACCCTAGTAGGGCCAAGTCCTCAGCTATCCTCCACCGCTGCCTCCGCATTGCACAGCGCCTTATGGCAACTACTTTCCTCGCGAGGTACGAGCCCGGGACTATGTCTACGCCAGAGCTCTACATGCTCTATGCGATGACTCGCCCTAGGGTTCTAGATAGGGTTAGTGACGATTTGGTCCCCGCCGTCGAGATCGACATTGCCAGTTGGTTTTTAGACCGCATTATCATTTCTGTCGGTGCTCGTACGCCTATCTGTTGCGGCGGTCTGATCACCCTCTTGGCCCTTATGACCGACGTGGACCTTCCTGACGACCTGCGTCGACCTCAGGGCCCCACTTCACTTTCTATAGATGTTATGAGCCGGATGAAGATGCTTCATCCCCATGGTCGTCAGCACTGGGTGTGGTTGCACGGTCCCTTCAGCGCTGACTACATGGTTCTCCCGAGCCCCGCTCGGACACACATTGGACCGGCTCACGGGGACTGGATTCCAGCGATGGATCTCCTTATCCCCGCCGCCTACGTGCTTGAGCCCGAGGATGCTGAGTAGGCACCCCCTGCACCACCTGTCGACCCCGTGATCCCTCAGCCTGCACCTGCACTGTCTGCACCTCCCGACACCTCTGTCCACACTTCTGTTAGTGTCGGGAGCACTTTAGCTGAGTCGTCCACCACCACTACCACTGCGCCTATTTCCGTCGAGCCCATTGCTACACTGAGCCCCGAGCGTCCACCCACCATTCTTGAGAGCGACGAGTCTTCCTTTACCGCTGCCGTGGAGACCCTCTCCCGATTGCTGTTCTCGACTCCTGGGAAGTCATCTTTTGTGCCCTTCACAGCCTCCCCAGTCGTCGACCTTTCGGTCTCCACCGCCCCTGTCTTTACCGAGAGCGTCATGACTTCTATCCCCACGTCTGCGTCACTGACCTCTCCCACCGCCTCGTCGCCTATTTTCACTTCTGCTGCTGCTTACGCTTCGACACAGCCTGCGTCCCAGCCTCACACCAAGGCTGGGCATCACTTAGTGAGCATAGCACCACTACCCCACTTCCCTGCTGGACCCATCCTCTACACTGCCCGCGTGAGACAGCCCCACACTTCACCTGTTAGACCTGTGCGTCCCTTTGCTCCACCACCCCCAGTCACTCTAGTTCAGAGCATTCGTGCTCTTGAGGAGGCTGTTAGTGGACTTAGAGGGGACTTTAGGGCTCTCTTCGCCACAGTTAGTTCCGTACAGGCCCACGTCACCATCCTTCCCAGTACTTAGGCTTGCCTGAACCAGATTCTGGCGCGTCTGCCCCCACCACCGACACCCACCCAGCAGCTACTACGCCCACCACCTCCACCTCCACCTCCGTCACAGGACGATGCTGGTGCACCACCATCAGCCTAGGCACATACTGGATGCCTTCTATATTTCTGATGTTTTGCTGGTCGTTTTTGGAGCCTGATGATTTTTGATCCACTCCCCCACATACTATTTTGGTACCTATTTGGTCATATCTTTTTATCGCTTTTTGGGAGTGAGGGTGAGTCTTTTTGGGGACACTTTTATCTGCATCATTCTGATCTCTGCATGCATCATCTACATTCACATCATTTTTTCTTTTTTCTTTTTCTTTCTTTTTTATCATGCATGCATCCTCACCCACCCCACCCATTTCACCTCTCGGTGTGCCACACTTTGCACATTGAGGACACTGTGCACTTTAGCTTGGGGGAGTGAGTTCTCACACTTTTTGCTTTTCGTCACCTTTTATTTTTATTTTTTCCACCTTTTCTTTGTTTTTGCACCATTTTCACTCACTTTTTCGTTTTTTATCATGCATCACGTTTTCTTATCTTTTTTGAGTGTGCCGCATTGTACATAGTAGTTTCTATTTTTCTTTTATCCCTATTTCTTTCATCTTTTGCTAGAGATGACTTTTCTGTGATGATGATGACATGGTGTTGGCTTATCTTTGTATGCATGCTATTTTGTCATGTCCTAGCTTTTGTTTCAGATATCATATGCTATGCCCTGCCTTGCATTTGAGATAGTAACCCGCCTTTTCGTATATGAATATGGGAGAAATTCTGTTATTAGCTGAAGTCTGATAATTCATATGTATGCTTATCGTAGAAAACACACCAAGCTTCACGCATTGATTGCTTATATTTGGAGTACTGCTTTCCTTCTTATATCACTTCTTATTGCATGAAAAATGTACGCCTCACTTTCAGGTTGAATGAATGAATGTTAGGTTGATATAACTGGACTAGTTTACTTTCTGAGATTAAACTGAGTAGACTACATTACTCTGCTGAAGTTGTTGTGCACATCTTATAGAGTGAACTGAGTGATACATTTATTTCTTTCTCAACATATCTTGAGCATTATTTCTCTACTTAAAATTCATTGGTGAATCTCCCTTTAGCAAGTCTATTATTGGCATTTCCCCCGCTATTAATTTTCATGCTCCAATTTCCCAAAATCAAAAACCAAAAAATATATATACATGTATATCCTTCTCTCTTTTGATTTGGGATCGCTTGTGTATATATGGTTATTGCAATTAAAAAAGAAAAAAAGATAAAAAAGAGAAAAGAAAAGAAAAAAAGAAAAGAAGTTTATATATGATCCCATCTCACACTCTTTCTCTCTTTCTTCCCTCTTTTGCTTTTATTTTTATCATGGAGCTTCAAAAATGGGGAATATGTTTATTGATTTATCTTATGCCACCATGCTAATAGATAAGCTTGGGGGAGAGGATCCGACGATGTGTGAGAGAGTGACTACCTGACTGTGCATGACAACCTAAGCTAGGTAATTTGCTATACTTGGTGAGATCACTAAAAGTTTTACGAAGTCCAGGAATTGACACTTAGCATACATTTCATAAAAACCATGCTTTTCTATTATTACTACTCCATATTGTGTGATATCTCTTATACTCCAAATAGAAAGCATTC
Source organism: Scilla litardierei (assembly GCA_030789695.1). Taxonomy (NCBI): domain Eukaryota; kingdom Viridiplantae; phylum Streptophyta; class Magnoliopsida; order Asparagales; family Asparagaceae; genus Scilla; species Scilla litardierei. Next base: position 97,039,523 of record CM061136.1, read on the forward strand.
AATTGAAAAGTGTGTGGTCTATGATTATGTATACAGCTTTAGATGCTTCAGACGATGTTAATTCTAGAATGATTACGTATCTCATATTGTTTTGCTATTCTTGGGTCTTCTATTTCGAATGCATCGTTATACTATGATATCGGGATAAAAGTCTTTGGCATGTGTTCTATATTCGATGAATGCTATATGAGTAAGCAAAACCCACGTCCTGATAAAAATGATCTAGCACCTCCTTCTTCGCTTTCTATCCTATTTTTTCTTTTTTTCTCCTTTCTTTTCGTTTTCCTTCTTTTTCATGGTTTTGCCCGCCGGGTTTGCTTTTTACTCATCTTCCTCGAGGACGAGTAAGAGGTAAGCTTGGGGGATTTTGATCACTCCATATTTTACACTTTTTTTCTGCATGATTGTATGCCGTTTTGATTGCTCATATCGCGTTTTCATGACTATTCGACAATATTGCGATGCTTTTCACTATTTCTTGTTTTTGTCGTATTTCAGGAGATATGGAGCGATTTGGAGTGATTTTGAGATCAAGAGGATTTGCACCCACTCCGGAGTTTCACCCACAGCTTTTTTTAGGGCCATTCAGCAATGGAAGACGAGTGGAAGAAGAAGGAACTTCGTAGGAGCGACGAGGAGGAGAAATGAAGAAGATTGGGCATCTACAGCATGTCACTCGACCGAGTGAAGCACTCACTCGGCCGAGCAAAGAAGCCCGCTCGGCCGACCAGACTGGACACGCACAACAGAAGAATATCGGCGTGCACTCGGCCGAGTGACGATAGACCACTCGGTCAAGTATGAAGATCCACTCGCCCGAGTGGCACGGGAAAATCCTTCCAAAAAGAGGCCGAATTACTGGAATTTTACAGTCGATCTGAGAAGGCCACTCGGCCGAGCATGAAATGCCCCTCGGCCGAGTGAGTAAAGCCACTCGGCCGAGTCACCTCCGAAGACAGACCCCCGAAAATCTCCGACTATCTGGAAATGTACAGGGTTTTGTCACTCGGCCAAGTGACATTTGTCACTCGGCCGAGTGAGCCGTTCCGCCTACTGCATAAAGTGCGATTTCTGGGCTGCGCAGGGGCATTTTGGACACGATTTTCTGGGCGATTTTGAAGGGTATTTAAACCCAGTTTTTGCCCTAGTTAGGGAGGACTTTTTAGAGTTTTTTGGCTGCCTTTTTGAGAGCTTTTTAGATCATTAGATTTAGCTTTTCTCTTGGATATTAAAAGGCTACTGTTGGATGCTATTGGATTCTCATTGGTTTGTCTATTCTCTTATCAAAAACCCTATTTTTGTTAACAATTTCTCTATTGCAATGAATTGTGTTGATTTTATTATTGATTTCTTTAAGTATTGCATGATGATTAGTGAGTAGTGCCTTCGTCTTAGGGCGTAGGGATGAACCCTATTGACCCTATTTCTAAATTGTGATGAATTGGTGAAATTCTTGCTAGAATTGATTAGGGTTAGGTTGGAAATGATTAATTACAGATAGCTAGGGATTCATATCGATTGGGATTTGTAAGAGATTGGGTCCCAATTGATAGGAAGCCCTAGAAATTCGATTTAGATTTACGATTGGATTTCTCTAGAATTGGTTTGTAAGAGATTGGACCAAAGCTAGGATTTTTAATCGTGTTTCTATACCAATATCCGTTTGCAAGAGATTGGACGGGTAGGAACTATCTCAACCTAGGTCGTAGCTCGAGTTTGCACGAGAGTGGGCTCGAGATACGATTGAACGATGATGTCGTTCTTCATGCTAGCGGCTTAGGTTAGGGTCTGCAAGAGATTGGGCCCTACCCTAGGTTTGCTATAGACCGGTAATAGCGTGAGAGCGTGAGCTTGGTTCTACATTTAGTTGCGACTAGTTCACCTAAGATTCAAGTCTAGCAATGATGAAACCTACGAATCACAACGATGGGATACAGTCCGTAGCAGGGATTCCCTATCCCTAGGCGCTTTATTTTATTGATATTTCTATCGACATTTTAACGAATGTGACCATTTCACCCCAAATTATTCTCGACCATTTTGATAGCTAGGTGATTGGAAGGAGAAACTGTCATTGTTCCTCCCTGAGTTCGATACCCGCTCGCCACTACACCGTGCGCTTGCGGTAAGACTACAAGTCGCTTGTCCCGGGTGTGTGTACTCCCGGGGCGCGATCAATTGTCTAGAGGGGTTGACTTGTACTTGTACCCTTTGTATCAATGCACATGGTCTAATTTATGTGATTGTTGTATAAAAGAAATTTAATTTGATTTTTTCTTGTAATTTAATGTTATTGGTGGTTTATTGAAGCATTTTGAACATTAACTGTATCTATTTAAATATGAAATGTAGGGGGAAACAATAAAATGAATTGAAAATTTTAGAAAAAAATTTAACATAGATAGTGCTTGTTTGGGACAGAACAAGTGCAGTCTAAGGTCCCAGATAGACAACGCTTTTAGTACAAGCGTTGTTTAAGGTCCACCATAGACAACGCTTGTACTAAACAAGTGATGTCTAAAGTCCCAGATAGACAACGCTTGTTTAGTACAAGCGATGTCTATGGTGGACCTTTAACAGCGCTTGTACTAAAGAAGCGCTATCTATCTGGGACCTTAGACAGTGCTTGTACTAAACAAGCGATGTCTAAGGTCTCAGGTAGATAGCGCTAATTTAGTACAAGCACTGTTTATGGTGGACTTTTAACAACGCTTGTACTAAAAAAAGCGATGTATATTGGGACCTTAGACATCGCTACTACTAAACAAACATTGTCTAAGGTCGCAGATAGATAACGCTTTTTAAGTACAAGGACTGTCTATGGCGGACCTTTAACAACGCTTTTACTAAAGAAGCGTTGTCTATTGGGACCTTTGACATCGCTTGTAAAGCGCTATTAAAACCAGCCACCCTTAGCAGCGGCGAGATAGACAGCACGTAAAAGTGCTGTTAAAGACCTTATTTAAGCGCTGTTAAAGGTCCCTTTTGTAGTAGTGTCTCTAGCTTATTAATGAGCATACATAATAATTCATAATGAATCTATTACCGATTTAAAATAAGTTAAACTCAAACTTGAGCTTGGGCCAATTCTACCTCGTCTTATACAAGCCAAGCTCAAGAAGAGGCTATTGAGCTTGTCCAAGGTGAGCTCAAGTGCAGGCTGAGTAGGGATGAAAATGAGTCTGGTAGGACGGGGCTGGGTCTATGCCCCGAACCCGGCCCCAAATTAATTCGGGCGTAAAATCCGGTCACGGTCCCTGCCTAGGCTTTTTAAATGGAAGAAACTAAATAGAGAAGATCAAATTTTTTAAGAAATTGGCATTTGGGGTTTGACTAAAGAAAGATAGAGCAAGAGAATGAAGGTGATAAAATTATATGCGGTAATTTTTTGATTTCATATCGGTTGAGCCAAATATTTTAAAGAGATTTGGAAATACATGCTATTAAAAAATTATAGGGATGTGCTGGGGCTAGGGCTGGACCTAATGTCGGCCCTGGCATCGGTCCCAAAACTATTCGGGCCTTAATAAAAGCCATAACCCCAGTCTTCTTTTTGCGTGTAGGGGCCGTGCTTTTTCTAGGCCAGGTCAGTGGGGCCTTGGGGCCAGCCCCAGCCCAATTTCATCCCAAAAGCTGCGTTTGAAGATGTCGTGATCATTTTCATTTATTTATTTTATTGAATATAATTTTATGTCCGAGCTTGGTTCGTTTAGTTATATACGAATGAACATGAATAAGCTTTTAAAGAGCCAACCGGAACCGAGTTTTGAGATCCCCAGCTTTTTTGGGTCCCTAGCTTCTCTCAATATTCTAGGTACTATGAATTATAAAAATAAATAAAATTCAAGCATCTTAATTTTCTGAGAACTTGAGTAATAATTTTTTAATGTTCAAATTTTGATGAAGTTTTCAAAGAGAAGAACACGTGTTTTTACACGTGCCAACGATCTAGTGACATTTTATTGCAAGGGGGTTGTGAATGCGTGTGTAATTTCAACTGTGATCGCAGGTTGAACCCAGCCCAATCCTGTCATGGCAGGTTAAAACTAGCCTAGCCCATCATCAAGTAGCCCACCGTTCAGGTTGGGCTGCAGTATTTTAGTGACGGGCCCATAATTGGCCCGTCCTATAAGTCTAAGCTTTATGCAACAACTTCGGTTTAATCCCTCCAAAATACTATTGGATATTAAATGGTTCAGTATGCGCTCATATTAATGAGACGTGCAACACCCCCATTCTTTCTTCATATTCTGTTCTTAAGAAAAATGCATCGCCAAATTAAAAAGAAAAAACACTAATTCAGGTTTACCATCCTTAAGCAAAAATAATACTGTAAAATATGTGTAAAATAATAGTATTTCTTCATTGAGTGGGCAAGTCTACATTGTTAAAAAATAATCTTTTATGTTATTTTTTTGATACATCGGAAAGCAGGAAACATGGATCGTGGAACACGGGTACACCCGCCCTGATCGCTTAAACCCAAACACGGAGAAGCCAGGTATCCATCGGAGCCCTAAAAGCTGGAAAATAAAGAAAAATTAAAAGGGGATATGGGGTAGTGGGATTCGAACCCGGGTCTCCACCGAGACAGCCGAGTGATTCAACCACTAGGAAATTTTATCATTACCATTTGTGTTACTTATAATTTGTTAGTGTTATTTATAAATGTATAAATGTTGTGAAGGGTTGAGGGCTAGGAAACCACTAGCCTCATATACATATAGACTTCTTATTAATAACACTTCTCATTATCCAACCATCAGTGTATACTCAACATATGAATACTGCATGATCCATAGTGCTTATGAGTATCATAAGGGCTGGATACTTCCAGATCCTAAGTTAGGGATAACTGTTTCGTTAAAACCTTTAGCTATGTAAAACCCAGTGGGAAAAACCAATAGCCAAGGAAAAAGAGTACAGTTCTCCATAACTTCCCCTGATTTTTAGAAGTATTTAGGGGTGGATACTTCTGGATCCAAAGTCAATGAGGTTGCCTCGTTAAAACCTTTAGCTATGGAAAACCCAATGGGAAAAACCAATAGCCAAAGAAAAAGAATACAACAATACATTTGACTCACACTGACCTGTACAAGCTTCAGACTTGCAGATCTCCTAGTCAGCTATACATCAATCTCTTCTTACAACTTTTCGAGAATAACTACAAAATACAAAGCATCGATCATTACACAAGTATCGCTCATATATGATAGCTACTAAATCTAAGGGAGCTCTTCTGAAGACAGTGGTCTGCAAACTCGGTAGATATCTCCATGTCTCTAGTCTCTGATCCAGTCGTTACTGTGTATGCGAGGTACTTCAGAGTGTAGCTATGCATACTCTTGATTTGCTTCTTGAATGATGAGCTTCTCGGAATGGTAGGATTGATGTTGACTTAGTAGCATGCTTTGCAGATCTCCAAGAGTTGGTTGTTCCTTTGTGGTAGTCATCGCGATGATCTGTAACCTGTATCTGCAAATACATTTAACATGAAGGATGATCCTTGCCCCTTAGAGGTAGCGCATAAGCTACATATCTCTGGTCCAGTGGTGCGCTGCAGGCGTTGCACTGTATCTGGCTAACAGATTTACTACCAACGCTCTCTAGAGACACATGCAGTTGGCCAGATAAAGGAGTGTACCAAAAACACTCAAGTAAGGCACTTCAGGACCTAGGATATCCTTCCCCTCTTCCAGCGAACGGAAAAGGTCTTAATGTGCATCCATACAATCAGTAGGTGTATTTAATGGATTGCAATTGTACATGTTTCTTCATCAACTTCGGGTGTGTGAAGTTTAATGTCACATGTCTTTCATCTTCGGGATGATAATTTCATCTTGTGGATGATAATTCATCTTCTGGATGATGGTTTCATCTTCTGGATGATGTTTTCATCTTCTGGATGATTATTCATCTTTTGGATGACCATTCATCTTCTGGATGATTTCATCTTCTGAATGATAATTCATCTTATGTATGATGTTTTCATCTTCTGGATGACCATTCATCTTCTGGATGATGTTTTCATCTTCTGGATGATTATTCATCTTCTGGATGATGGTTTTATCTTCAGGATGATAATTCTGTAAGTCAAAAATCTTTGCCTAGGTCATACATATCATATTTGATCGTTAGGCTTAAACAGATATTTCGATTTTCTCTTTAAGAGATCTGATGAGATTTGAGTCATTTGCAAATATAATCTCAAATCATTTTCTTTGCTCTTTTTAAAGATGTAAAAGCTGAAGGTTTTTGATGGACCTTTAGGGCACAATACTATGTTCGTCCTAGTCGGACGGACTATAGAAGCAGAAAAATAGCAGCAGAAATAAATAAATCGTTAAACTATTTAACGAACACCCTAAGGCTTCAAGACCCTAAGCTAGGATCTCTGCTAACTTGGGGTGGATCTGACCACCCCAAGGAAGATCTAATGCTACTGCAACATAATAATTAATGAAATCTAATTAACCACATACCCGGAATCTTGCTTGCATCGGCAAGGTATACCGAACCGCCTTCTGCTCCCCAAGCTTGCCGCCTCTGTGCTCCCGAACTAATCCACACGTAGCAAGTCGACACTGCGCCTCTGGGCAAACCAATTACCGAAGAAGATTTCACTTGAGCTCAATCCGACGTCTTAGACTTCAGATCAAAATCCAAATCCTTGTCGTCGTTTTGCCAGAACGAACGCGAAGGAAACAGAAGAAAATGGGAGAGAATAATTTCCCGTCTCGAATTTTGAGCGTGCTCAAAAACTTTTGGGAGCTTCTCAATTTTCAGAGACTTGGTGCAAATTTTCAATGAGAGTGTTGGCCCCCTATTTATATAGGAGGCCGGCCCTCCCCCTCTCAATATATCCGATGTGGGGACTAAATTAAAATTGGAGAATTAATTTAGTTAGTTTGCCTTTCATAAAGGCTAAACTTTAACGAATTAATTCTCCCTCACTGTTGAGATTCAAAAATGATACAAAATGATGAACGCATAGGAACAAACGGCGACGAATTTCGACTTCGTTTGATCCCTCAAACAATTGCTCAAAGTACAGCAAAAAGTCATAATTCGGGTAATTTCGTAGCCGTCGCAACCCTCCTAGGGTTTCTGGACATTAAGCCTCGCAGGTAGGGCCCATGGGCCAGCTGGGCATGCCCAGCCCAATCTGGGCACCAGCCCGCGCGGGTTGACCCGCCCGCTACAGTGTGGGAGGCTCTGACCTGCCTGCACAGCGGGTGGGTCAAACCCGCCCGCTGGGCGGGCTCTGGCCTGAGCCCGCCTGTTTGGCGGGCTGGGCTAGCCCTGCCCAGTTGGGCGGGCTAGCCCAGTCCAATTGGGTCAGGTCAGACCAGAACTGGGCAAAAGCCCAGTTCTGGCCTTTTGAGCCATAACTTCAGTTCTACAATTCTGATTGGGCCGATTCCAGATTTGTTGGAAAGCATGGTTCGAATGGGACCATCCCAAAGAGCCATCTATTCCTTTCTATGCGTTTATATGTTTCAAAATATCATTATAAACTATTTATAATGCATTTTAACCATGTTTGCATCATATGCAATTGTCCCATTCAGTATTCTACAAATACTGAAGTCGCAAACATTTTGCGACAATATTAAATCTCATTTAATTGTTGAAAACTTATGCGACCTTATTAAATCCTATTTAATATTAGTTGACTTAATTGTCACTAACGCTTTTAGTGGCTTTAATTATTCTCGTGCACCTGAGTACACTCCTCCTAAATTCTTCATATTACTAAGGCGCAAACCGAAATCGGTGTGAGACCCTATAGCCTGACCCTTACTACAGGTTGGGGCTCGAAACCCCTAGACGACAGTAACCACGAGCAGCAGGTGTCATCCCTATTTCAGAATCATACTTACGTGATTGACCCATCGACAAAAGTGACGTCGGGATCACTCTGACTGTGTCAGTGATGAATACAGCAGTTTTAGTCCATTAGTCATACCTATGTCCCTGCATGGCCTAGGGTATGGTAAACCGTCAACCCTGCTAGCCAACATAGGTCAGTATACACTATTTTTGTTATATGCACGTTGTACATCCTACAACGTACCCCGGTCGAGGTTTAGCACAAAGAACCGTACTGAGCCTGTGACACTAACTTCCTTTTAACGGAAGAGACGAATCCCATCTTAGTCATTTACTTTCCTCGTATGGTTCAGGTGTCATCCAACCTAAGACCTTTCAACAGGCCAGGCCTCGAAGCTAGATCATAGATCTAAGTGACACTATTCACACACATGTTTGTACAAATGACTTCAGGTCTTAAGGACCAACTTGCCTATCATCACTATAGAGTTATTAATGACAATTTAGTTAAAGTTTAACCATTTAATAACTCTTAATTGGGTCGTTCAGTGAACTCATACTCTAATGAGCACATGTGCCTTGTTTCCAACTTTGACAGGTCGAATGACTATGATATCATCATTACCCTACATGGTAAGACAAAGACACAATGGTCTGTCCGATGTGCCGATATCCTTTTCTCGACACGTCTATGACCATGACCGTTTTAAGACTTAAGTTCTTGTCGGTCATTTACTTCTCACAATCGAGATCTACATCTAGATGTATAATGACCTCACTTTTAGTCTAAGAAAATTATCCAAGTATTTGATTCATTAAATTTATACTAGGACAATCATTACCTTTTGTATTTACGAACAAGATGTTATATTAGGATAAATTTCCTCAAGGGCACATATCTTCCTACAAAAGCAACCTTTAGGAGGAGTCCTTATTTAATTTAAGGAACTCTCTTGGTTTTTATTTTATTATATCTTTCATCTGATAGAAGTCCCAAAAATCTATCCAGTCAATAAAGGAAATAAGAAGGAAATCTGTAAGGATATGGTGTCACACCATCCAAGCAACATAGCCCAAAATTTCCTTTGCCAATCGCATGGTTTTCGTAACTATAACCAGGGAGAGTGATGCATCAGTTTATATAATTTTGTAAGTGAGTCAAGCTAATCTTACTTGATTACTTCCTGGTTTCAGCAAAATAAACCTTTAAGCTATAGCATGTTGTTTATAACATACGATTTTATTTATTTATATTTGTATTTATACAATACTCATTATGCCCACAGTTTTGATATCTTTTGATATCAGGACTTCAGGTCCAAACACTTCACATTTCATAAGTGAGTCCAGCTCAACTTATTATTGCCTCGTTCACTACTACATAATCGGCTTTCAGCCACGGAAAAATCCGTGGCTGAAAGCCGGGTTTCCGTGGCTGACACGTTACGGCCTCGGAAAAAAAATTCTGTGGCCGAAAATCCATTGCCGATATCGTAGTCGCTAATACCCCCTTTGCTCACAGACTATTTCGTGGCCGATAATCTGCCACGGGTTAACGCCCACAGATGTCCGTGGCCGATAATCCGAATAAAAACAATATAAAAGTATCAGCCACGGACAAATCTGTGGCTGATATGTATTTATGGCCACGGAAAGGTCCGTGGGCGATATTTATCGGCCACGGATAATGGGCACGAAGCTGACGTAATCCGTGCACACAAACCGTGGGCAAAAACTATCTGCCACGGACGTTTCTGTGGCCATATACCTAATGGCCACGGAATTTTCCGTGGCCATATCGTGCTATCAGCCACGGTTTTGTCTGTGGCTAGTAGTATAAATTGTTTTTAAAAAAATTGCAGTATTTTCGTTATATAATATACAATATTTTATAACAAACAAATATGTACATGTATATACAACAAAATAAAGAAAAAAAATATTAAAAAGAAATGCACACATTTAAGGATAACAATGTATCAAACAAAAATATAATATACATACATAGCCAACGTCCGCAGTTTAAAATATGTTTATGCCAACATTAAAAAATAAAATTCTAACACCCTACAACGCCAACGCCATCGTCGCATCCCAATGACCGCACCATCGTTGCCATCGCCATCATTGAACGCCTCCATCGTCGCCATTGCCACCAAGCCTGCTATATACCGCCATCACTGCCATCACCGCCGCCGCTATCCATCGCCACCGTCACCATCGCCCCCAATCCCTCTCCCCTCGCCATCGCCATCGCCACCCTCAGGTCCTGAAGGACCTCCATCGCCAATCCCGCCCTCGTCATGTTGACCATACCAAAAAATATTATGTTAGACTGTAAAATAAATAAATTAATAGACGAGGATAAAAAGAAACACCTATAAAATTTAAGTTTGACAAGTAACGCTTCAAAATTTGAGTTTGCCCATAAACCAAGCGTGCAATTGAGTGCACGTGTGCCCCGTCCGAAAGCGAAGGTCGTGCGCGCTATGGGCAGATTCTGCCCAGAAAACTGGGCAGAATTCTGCTTAGTTTATGCGCAGAGTATGCCCAGAAAACTGGGCAGCATTCAATTGCATTACTTAATTTAAATGCTAATAAATGATAGTGGAAACTCCACTCTGCGACTCATTCTAACCTTAACACTAACCCTAACCCTAACCCTAACCCTAGCCCTAAAGCGTAGCCCATCTTGATATGCATCAATGTGTGTTTTGACTTTGATCCATGTGCCTTATGTGCACAGGTACTTTCTAGTGATCGATAAATATACGCAGACCCAAACACAAGTATTATAGGTATATGCTATATGGTTATATGTGTACATATCATATATATGATATGTGGGGGGGAGAGGGGAGGGGGTGAGTAAAGATAGATAATGTCATATATATATATATATATATATATATATATATTAAAACACAGAGGTTTTTGAATTCTAGGGCTGACTGGTACAAGCTGATGTCATGCTGATGTATAAAGAGGTTGATAGAAGAATGGCTAGGATTTAATCTTGGTAAAAGAAGGGTTGAGATGAGTGTTTGGAAAACCCACCACTTTTTTCTTTTTGTATTCAAACCCCCCACAATCATTACATTTGCGCAGAATACCACCTATTTCTCATTTTTTGCTAAAAACCCCTCTCATTTCACTTTTTACCCACATACCATACACACACGCACGCACGCACTTATGCACTTACACCCTTCGCGTCGAAGGCGCCCGCTAAATTTTTTTACTCTAATTTGTTCTTTCGACTCAAGGGCGCCCTCACCGAATTTATTGTTCTACGCCGAATTTGTTGTTTCGCACAAATTTGACTGTGTAAATAATGTTTGAGAACAAAGATTTCACGGGTGGAAATCTGAAATGAACCGTGCCCGCGGGCACGGGTTATGACTAGTATATATATATATATATATATATATATCTCTCTCTCTCTCTCTCTCTCTCTCTCTCTCTCTCTCTCTCTTAGGCGGCTCTATCATCTATAGTTTGGCACATCTGGAAGGAGCACAACAGTAGAATTTTTAAAGGCAAAGGGGTGGGGAAAACGACACTTTTTGAGGCAATAGCAGCGGATGTGGTAATATCTTTCCGGGACATTGATCGTGATCAGCTACCTACGACTGCCCCATTTGAAAATTGGGGATTCTTGGATGTTTGATACCTTATTGTATTTACTCTGTACATATTTTGCCCGGGGGGATTGCTACTAGGGGCTAGTCTGTAGTGGGTGACGGCGCTGGTGCCCTATCCCCTCTCTTTCTAACCCCAAACTAGCACCCCTAGAGGATGTTTTGTATTGTTTTGTCTTTAAATAAAGATCGATATTACTCGTCAAAATATATATATCTCTCTCTTAATCTTAATTAATCCAAACAAATCAAAGTTTGGATATAATTAAGTTGTAGAATGGTATCATACATGAAGTCCATGGACAGATAAACGAATTCATACTCAAATAGAGACTATCTTTCAGATGCAGAACTGATGTTCTCTGTAGTGCAGTGCTGATCCAACAAAGTAATCAACAAATCTAGAATACAACAAAAATCTAGATCTAAATTAGATAGACGTGCATGCATTAAGTAAGATATATTGGTTAAAGACTACACAGAGTTACAAATCAGAACTGGGATTGTTGGGTATGATATTAGTCATGAAAGTTATACGTAGCATAAAGCTACGGTAACAACTACTGCTACCAACCCCAACCCCATCAGTATATAGTAGGATTACTACGGCAACAACAGATCTGTTTAATATTATTAGATTATGTTGTATAATGAAGAAGAATTAGAGAAGGCAGATCTGATGGTTTCAAGGAAGAATTAGAGAATACAATCACTTTAAATATGTATAACAAATCCGATGACAGTGTTTCAAGTGACAGTGTTTCAAGTGACTGTGTTCTAATCGACGATTTCTTTCTTTTAATTTTTCTTTCTTTGTAGAGAAAGAAAGCACTCCCTATTTTGTGACCTTGGCAAACTGCAGGCGACAATGTGGTCCAATAACAGTATGTGGCCAATAGATTTAAACCTCGTCTTTGATTCCAAGGCCACAACCTCGTCGCATCTCTTTAATCCAACCTCCTCAAGATCTGCTGAGTTGCACGCAGGTTGAGGCTCTTCGTTGTAAACAATGAAGGCGGGTCCTAGGGAGAACACCTTGCGTTTGATGCGTCCATCACCATGTCAACATTCTTCAAGACGGTTCCACTAGCAACTAGAACCACCTCTTCGAGAAAGCCCCTGTAGGAGGCTCGAACTGATCGGTGAAGAAAAAGTTTAATCCTGCAAACTAATTGGTAAAATACCCCGCCTCTCCCCGCCCACCTCCTCCAACTACTAGATGTTTTCGACCCATGGCTATTGCTACTGCACCTACAACCGCAATCCTACTCTACACAGATGGGGTTGGGGTTGGGGTTGGTAGCAGTAGTTGTTGTCGTAGCTTTATGCTACGTACAACTGTCATGACTAATATCTTACCTAATAATCACAGTTCTGATTTGTAACTCTGTGTAATCTTTAACCAATATATCTTACTTAATGCATGCATATCTATTTAATTTATATCTAGATTTTTGTTGTATTCTAGATTTTCTGATTACTTTGTTGGATCAGCACTGCACTACGGAGGACATCAGTTCTGCATCTGAAAGAAGTCTCTATTTGAGTATGAATTCGTTTATCTCCCCATGGATTTCATGTATGATACCAGTCTACAACTTAATTATATCCAAGCTTTGATGTGTTTGGAATAATTAAGATTAAGATATATATGACATTATCTATCTTTACTCAACCCCTCCACCCACCCACCCACCCACCCACCCACACATATCATCTATATGATATATACATATACATACACACACACACACACACACACACACACACACACACACACACACACACACACACACACACACACACACACACATCTCTCTCGCCTATAACCGTAAACCTTATAGTCTAAACTCTGCGTATATTTCAATTTAATCTAAAACCACATTTGCATTGCCCTCTTGAGAACTTAAATGCGGAGATAAACAAATTCATACTTAGCAACTTATAATCTAAATCCAAATATCACTTATAACCCTAAAACTTGGTAGGAATTTTCTTTATCATGCTTGTGTTACGAATAATAAACCTAATGACTAAGACGGACGCATACACATAATTACATAGCAAATATAATAAAAGGAATTGTTACAGCAAATTATTACCTGTGCCGCTCTCATGCGCTTGATAACATCCAACTATGCTGGATTAAGGCCCACCCAGGAACGTAAAACTGCACTCTCCTCCAACAGATTCCTCATATCCTTCCTGACATGTGTCAAGGTCACCTGAACCTGAGCCATACATAAAGCCATGTCCGGCTGCCTCCTATTTGCCTCTTCGTGCCTACCTGCATCTATACGCAATAAAACAATTGCAAATTCAATTAGTTTAACAAACTGGACTGAACATTTAAAATAAAACTATACGTATATGTACGTGTCGACAGTGAGGTATGTGGGGAAGAGGATATATGTCCTGTAGTGCCTGAAAATATATAAAGAATGTTATACAATTAGTTATACAAAAACTTAAAAGGTCCACATTTAGACACATACTAAAACTACAATAATCGTACCTGTCCCAGATGGCGTGGGGGGGGGGATGTGCCACCGGTGAGCCATGTACTGCACCACCTGAAAATGTATGAAGCATTTTACCAATTAGTTTTACAAAAATTTAAATTGTGCACGTTATACATCATTACTACAACATTTGCGTACCTGACTCAGAGGGCGGGGTGGTAAGTGCCGAAGGGATGCCATGACTTGCACTGCCTGAAAATGTACGAAGCATTTTACCATTTAGTTTCCCAATAAATTAAATTGTGCACGTTATACAGCCGTACTTAAACCACAAAATATGCGTACCTGATCCAGATGACCGGGAGGTCTGGGATGTCCCTGTACCAGGTGTAAAAATCGTGTTCCAAACTCTCTTCATCTGCACTTCATAATATTTATGAAAAAAATTGATGCTTACATGCTGTAAATATTTGCGTAATTGATATGAAATAAATGGGATGTAAAATATAGAGTAATTCACATTCTTTATTGATTCCAAGAAAAATCATCGTAATGAACATTTTTATACATTTACATATTTTTAGCTTATTACTGAAAAAAGTTCAACAATTTGATGTTAATGTTTTACGCCCTTTGTGACCTAGTCTGAATGGTAGATGAAATGACTTTATTTATTGTGTTTCTTCGCCGTATGCACTCCGCTGCTACAATACCCGTGCCTGTGATCGCCAAATCGGGTTTATCAACACGCAATGGTGTGATGCCGATTGTGTATGTTTTAACATGGCTAGGTTCTCATTAATCTAAAATTAAAATAAATTCTATTTTTCCTTGATATCGACAAATAACTAAAATAAATTTTATACCAAGAGTGTATGTTTTAACATGACTAGGTTCTCATTAATCTAAAATTAATATACATTCTATTTTTCCCTTGATATCGACAATATAACTAAAATAAATTTTATGACACAGTCTTCGTCTAATGAGTATACCTAGAGTGTAGTGTCGGAGTTGATTTGACTAAGTCCAAGCCACGGTCCTCTTACGAGTATTCTCCTTTTGCAATTTAGATTTTACCAAATTAATTCCATATAGTGATGGATATTGAAATTGCATTGTGATGCAATTCCCATGGTACACTCTCACCCTCACCCTGACCCCTACCCCTACTCCTCCCCCAACCCTAGCATCAACCCATACCATAGACCCAACCCCAACCCCAACCCTAACCGAACCCTAACCATTCCCTAACCCTAACCCTAACCCTTATAACCACAACCTTAAACATTCCCCCAACCCCAATCCGACACCTAACCCTTTACAATAACCTCAACCCTAACATCAACCCTAATCCTAGCCCTGACTCCAACCTTAACACTAACCGAACCTTAACCCAAAACCATATTTTTAAACCCTACCCTACCCCAACACCTAAACCGAACCCCTACCTTAAACCTCACCCTAAACCGAACCCCTTCCAATACCCTAACCCTAGCCCCAACCCCTTCCCTAGACTCAACCCAAACCCTAACCCTAACCCTAACCCTAATCACAACCCTAAACTTCCCCAACCCCAATCCGACACCTAACCCTTTACCCTAACCTCAACTCCCTAACCCTAATCATAACCCTAACCCTAACCCTAACCATAACCCTAACCCTTCCCCCAACCCTAATCCGACACCTAACCATGTACCCTAACCTCAACCCTAATCCTAGCCCTGACTCCAACCCTAACACTAACCGAACCCACCCAAAACCATATTTTTAAACCATACCCTACCCCAACACCTAAACCGAACCCCGACCTTAAACCCTCACCCCTAAACCAAACCCATTCCCATAACCCAAACCCAAACCCAAACCCAAACACAACCCTAACCCTAACCATAGCCTTAACCCTAACCCTAACCCTAACTGTATCCCTAACCCTAACCCGAACAATAAACACGTTTCTCGAGTGTGGGGGGCGATGAGGGATGTGTCGGAGGGGGGTCGGGGTCCGGGTTTGGGGGAGTATAAGAGAGGGGTCGGAGGGGGCGTCGGCAACCCCCGTCGCCCCAGCTCTCGCTCTCCACCGTCAGTTCAGAAGGAGGCGAGGGGAACTGGGGCAACGACGGTGGCCGACGCCCCCCTCAGACGCCCCCTTAGATGCCCCCTCCGTCCATTCTAGCGAAATTAGGACGAAAAGCGTAACTTGCACGATGGCTGGCGTCGGGGTCGGCATCGGCGTCGGCTCCTTCGTCGTCGTTGTCGGCGGCTCCTTCGTCGTCCCTCTCTGTCTCTCTCTCTGTGGATGAAAATTGGAAAGTGATCAATTTTTTTACCTAAATTGGGGGTGCGGGATCCCCCAATTTGGGTAAATGTTTTTACTGGCAACGTACTTTTAGCCACGGATTTATCCGTAGCCGTTACTATTATTATTGGCCACGGAAATATCCCTGGCTAATACGTAATAGCCACGGCATATTTCTTTACCACTTTTCCATGGCTGATAGTTATCGGCCACAGACAATTCCGTGGCTGAAGGTCAACTAATGCCCACGGAAATTTCTGTGGGCAATACTCCGTGGGCCAATTTTTTTTCCAGCCATGGAAATTTGGCCACAGAAAAATCTGTGGCTGATGGTATCATACGATCAACCACGGATTTGTCCGTGGCCAAATTTAGGTGGCTGAAGACCTTTTTCCACCAGTGGTTCCACATTATTGGCCAATCTCTATGTTTGCTTTAGGAAATGGAGTGTGGAACCATATTTATAGTTATCATTTAAACGAAAAAAATGAAATGTGAGTAATTTTTGACAAGTGTGTTTTTATCTAAACACCTCCCCATATACATATAGTATTCAATAATATTTCAATTTATTCCTGAGTCATCTCTTCTAGAGATTCTAGAAAGGGAGATGATATGAAGATGAGCTCACTTTTCTGTGGTGGTATTGTTTTAGGGTCTCCAGGAGTTATTTCTCTCTTTGGAATCTCGTGGTATGTTCTTTCATTTTAATTTAGGAACATCCACTTCTGCTGCTGGTGGATTGCATCCATTATTTTTGGTATGCCAATCCTAGCTGAATTTTTAACAGCAGGGATGTGTGATTTTAACAATATTCAGTTTGTCAAAAATATGTATGAGAACTGCTTAACAGTTTCATAAGTGTGGATGTTCACGATCTCATCACGAATCATGTTATTTGAAATGGTCAACTGAGCTTCAGGCTCAAGGATGATGGTAATAATCATGTTGGACCTAAAACTGGGAATTTAAAGAGAATTGAATGTGAATGATCTTCAGGATCAAATCTTCACTATCGTTTCTTTATATGATTACCCATCAAGGCACAATCTATGAGATGTGCTCTAAATGCTTCACCCGTTAGGGGTTCTCGGAAACTGTTTATATGATGTGATCAGGCTCATATAAATAGGTTCTAAGGGGACGTTTTTGATGGTTTGCATTGTAATCACATGTCTCCATGTAGTCACCAACAACTGGATTTTTAACAGACGAGTAATCCGTTTAAATCATTTTAATGATTTATTTATATAACCCATTTTTGGGTATAAACACAAACTTCAGGGTGTTCGACATTATTCCAGTTGCAAATATTGTTTAATTTCCTAGTGTTATCAATGTTCCCGCCATTTAATAATGTGTCCCATTTGCTTTAAAAAAGCTGAACTGTGGGTGGATAATAGTTTTGATAATGACCATTTTTAGAGGATATATGGATGAATACTTTAAGGTACATCATCAGCCCTATGTAGAAAGTGGATAAGTTCACTATTATCCCTCAAATACTCTCAAGAGACCTAAAGGTCTTATTATTTTAATGGTGATAGTAAATATATCATCATAAATTCTTTTAAGGAAGTGAAGAGAGTCAATGTCCACGTGAATGGAGATGATCTCGTAATCATTTTTTTCCTTTTGAATGAGACAATGAAAGCTTCACACTTTTGAGGAATCTTCAGGTCCTTCAGTTTTATAAGATTGGTTAATGATGTCTTGCATCATTTATCCAGTGGTGACCAAATATAACGTAACGAAGTTTAAAAACTTGGTCGTTTCTGGGCACTTTAGGTGCTCCAATATATATGCTTCCTCTTTTATTTTTCTTTGTATAGCATATGACTTTTGAAAGTCTATTTGAAGTCTCAAAGTATGGTCTTCATGCCATTTTTCTTAAGTTATGCTATTAAGGATTTTTTTTGACGAATATCCTTTGAAACTTTATAAGTTTCAAAGAGTACATGGCATCCTCATTTTATTTTTAGGAGTATTCAGGTTAGCTATTCCTGATCCTCAATTTCAGACGTCCCAAATAGATCTTTTTGACTATCATCAAGGTAAAAATGCTTTCTATAGCATACGTCATGTGGTATAATTTGGATAATTAAAAATATCCATAATCGTTTGGCAAATAGTTATAGCAAACCATTCACAGTAAAATAAAATGAATAAAAAGCATGATATTCATCAATAAGAAATATTGTGATAATGCATTTAAATACATAAATACTGCAAGAAAATACTCCTGATAATTATGTTATGGCAACACGTTTTATAGTTTGATGTGTGCTAGAGAAATTTCTAATTAAACAATAGCTAGGTTTATGCCAATTTTTATATTTTACTAGCTTTGCCAGGTGGACACATGTTATGAGTTGCAGGGAGAAGTTCTATTGTTTTGCTGACATGAATATGTAGGCAAGCAGCTCAGAATACTTAGTGAACTTTCGTTCATGGTATTTATCTCATTATTTACTTGAAAAGACGTTTACGTCGTTTCCAGCGAGCGATCTTCTGAGACTTTTTTACCACCCAACTTCAGGCATGAGGTGATGCTAAAAAAGGCTGAGTTGTACTCAACTATGGACTTAAAGTCTTGCAGTCTCAGGTTCTTCCACTCATAACGTCCTCTTGATGTTTATACCATTCATACAAGGCCACCCATAACTTGTATAGGTCCTCAATAGTGAGGTACTTTGATTTCAGAGTTTTGTCCATTTTGTGGTGGATGGCTTTTGCCATTGCTATTTCTCTTCGAACTATGTCACATCTTCACTTTCCCTTTCCCTTTGTATTAGATCTTTTTTTATTCTTCCACTTTTCCACTCAACATGTATTTCGTTATGTAGCTTCAGACTTTTGAATGTATATTTAAGTACTCACGTATGGCTTTAATACCATTTTTCTTTCTCTTGAGTATGCTATACAAACATTAATGATTTCGTTTAAGCGAATATCCTTTGAAACTTTGTAAGTTTCTTTAAGTATTTGTGGAAGAAAAAACATATGTCAATTGAGCAATATGTGGGTGCGAATATATTTCTCACTTAAGTCACAACTTCGGGCGTGATCTTATAATTATTATGTGCAAGGTCAGACATAAGAATACTGCATTGTAGTGAGATTACTCTTAAAGAGTTAGCGGTGTTATGACATCTTTTTTGGTGTCCATATTGGTCCATATAAACCATAGATTTTCAAGATCTATTTACCGAGTGTTTTCCATCTTTACGATGGCATAAATGATGTTCGCATGATTCCAACGTTTTATTATTTTTGGGATTAAGGGGTATTGGCGTATATTATTTGAACTTCAGGTTCAATTTTGCCATTTTGAAAACTATATGTATGCCATAAACATAATTATAATTATATATATGAACACATATGCATGGAAATAATATTATTATCATCACATGCATAATCACTGAGACATAAGGAAATTTGCATCACAGATATGCTTCAGGCATTAAAATTTTCATCACATATATGTTGCAAGCATTAAAATTTTCATCACAGATATGCTTCAGGTAGTTAAAAGTTTCATCTCATATATGCTTTAGGGATTAAAATTTGAATCAGAGGCATTAAGTATGCTTCAGGCATATAATGGTAAAAGGGAGAATTAATTATATGTCCCGAAAAGCTCCAAATAAAATTTAGGAGTCCCTGTCATTTATGGCCGTCCCAAGACCTTAATTTGGGTTAGGGTCAGTATTCACGTGATTAGCGCGACGGCGGCCGTCAGGGCTGCCAAGGGTGCGCGAGGACACGATGGCGGCCTTCAGGGCCGCGAAAAATCGTCGGCTAGGTGATGAAGCATTACTTAGCCTCGGCGGCATGAATATGATTGGGAATTTTTTTGTTTTCACGCATGAAGTTATGAGAATTTACGCACTAATACATGATTCTCTTGGTGGGAAAAATTGATCCACGCACTAGGTGCGAAGAAAAACACTTGGATCAAAGTATTGCCTTCTAGGAGTACCTTAAATTTCCCATGAATAATACCGTAAATGTCTTCCAGAAAAACAATGTGCAACGAAAAATTGTTGTACATGGCCACAAGAAAAAAAATTCCCATGAAAATCTTTGCACATTATTTAATACCGTAAATCTCTTTCTTTAACAGATTAGATTAAAACAAAAGACATTGTTTAATCAAAGATCTATGATAAAATCAAGTTTTCTTTGAATATCTATTAAAAATAATATATAGACCTAAGAAAAATAATTAAACACCACAGATTCATCATTATGCGCATGAACGATAGTAGATCTAGGGGTTTTTATGTTACCTCTAGATCATACCCGCTAAATTTAGCGTAGTTTGGAGAAGAAATCTTTATCCGCGTCCTCGCGATTCGTCCCTAGATCGTTCGCCGGCAGAGCTTCATCTAAGTTGGCAAGCGTGTTGATAACGTGTTGTGAAGGGTTGATGGCAAGGAAACCCCTAACCTCATATATATAGACTTCTTATTGGATACAATGTGGGTGGATACCCACTATGCCCATCGAGCCCTATTCATAACAATAAAATTTTAAAATTTTTACCAAAAAATAGTAAAATCAAAAGAGGCGGTCCAGCCTTGTAGCTTGTGGGCCGAACCCATCCAATCGGATCAGCGACGGGCTGGGACTGAAAGCCGGGGTGGGCAGCCCATTTATTAAAATATGCACTTAGCAGACCCAACTGAAGATGTGTGTAACCCGCCAACGGGCTGACATATTGACTCATCCCGGCCCAGCTGCATCCCTATGTGATGGGGCAATGGATTTCTCTTTGGACTTTTGCTGGGGCCTTTACATTTGCTACTATAGAGTACGGGCCAGCCTGGTAGCACTTTCCTCTAATGTTCTTTATATTTTCCCTTTATTTTTCTTTGTAATTTTCATTAAATTTTACCGAAGTTATTTACCTACTAAAACAAAATGCATAGAGAATGCATTTAAACGTTAAAAACTCGTGTATTGGTATTAACGAGCAGCTCATGCCTCTACTCAAACAAATATCACAAAGTGTCTTTAGACACCACTTTCGAGGAAGCAATCATTGCTTACATAATCACCCAAAATCTATCTGTTTTGTGTGCATTTTAATTTTCAACAAAAAAAACTATATTCTTGTTTAATTGTTTTCTCAAAATAATACATTAAATCTTAAAAATAATGGAAAACTAACTTGGAATTTAGTTTTTTCCAATCATCGTGAATGAAAAAACTACACCAATCTTTCTAAGCATGCTAGATTTACTTCATTGAACATTTATATAAGTTTAAAAAAACCAACACGCCCTTTGAATAATGTTTAGAAAACTATCTCGATCTTTAACGAAAATTTTAGAAATATTTCAGAAATTTAGAACCAACACAAAAGATCCTTTCCTTTAAAAACAAACATGCTCATATAACTTATTTTTAACATCATGTATGTTATTGCAGATGGCCTCTCCATGGGCTATCTTCCTTGTAGTAGGCATTTAAAGAAAATTCATGTTAACTATTTTTGGGTGTGAAATCCCAATCAATTTTGTTTTTCAACAAACTCCTACAACAAGGTTATTAGCATATGAAAACAGTCATAAGTGGCCCCACAATATTGAAGAATAATTTCTCTCAAATTACACAAAGCAGTCACAGAATGGGGAAAAAAAGATGATGTCAGGGTTAAAAACAATTCAAAGCCCGGCATTTGATCGAAAACCAAAATCACAGAACGATAACATAAACATTTTTTTGGGTCATCGTAAAGATTTTGCTTTACGAACCTTCATTTTCAAATCTTTAAAAAAATCCCGAGAAAGAAGAATTGGACTACACCTACTGAAAAGTAAAAAAAGGCTTTCTACGAAATAGACACCCGTAACTGAACTAGCCACAAGATTCACTACGCGCCCAACCCTGTAAGTACTTTGCTGCATATGCTTGTGCACCAAAATAGTTACCAACGAAAATATTTTTCGAAAATATTTATCAACAACCGTTTTATGTATTTGTTGTTGTGAAGTACCTCATGGGAAAACCGCATGCCTTTATTTATATGGGATAGTAAGAGTTCATAAATTGGTAGGATACAATGTTTGAGTAGAATACAAACTCCTAATCCTACAAGATAATGTATTCATAACACTCCCTCTTATCCCGCCATAAGTGTATACTCTGCTCATGAATACTTCGGGATTCTAAGCATCATATGAGTATCACAAGAGGCGGATATTTCAGGATCCTGAGCTAATGTGATTTGTGATCGCGCCCCGGACGTACACCCAAAAGAGCGACCGTGTAGTTTTACCGCAAGCGCACGGTGTAGCGGAGAGCGAGTATCGAACACATGGAGGACGTATGACAGTGCCTTCTCCAAACAACCCGGCTATAGGAACAGAAAAGAGGGAATTTGCCTTTCGGCGATCCTGTCACAATCGTCAGACAAAGTATGGAGATATAAAATCAAATAAAGACGCCTAGGGAATAGGGAATCCCCGCTACTCACCGTATCTCGTCAATGTGATTCATTGGTATCACAATTGCTAGGGTAGAATTTCGGATGAACTAGTTGCAACTGAATATAAAACCTAGCTCACGCTCTCGCGCTGTTGCCGGTCTATAGCTAACCTAGGTTTGGGTCCAATCTCTTGCAAACCCTAGCCTAGGCAAGCTAGCATTAGGATCAACATCATCGTTCAATCGCGTCCTGAGCCCACTCTCGTGCAAACTCGGGCCGTGACCTAGGTTGGGGCAGTTCCTACCCGTCCAATCTCTTGCAAACGGGTATCGGTATGGAATTACAACCGAGAACCCTAGTATCGGTCCAATCTCTTGCAAACCGTTACTACGGAAACTCAATTTCAACCCAATTCGGATTTCTAGGGTTTCCTATCGAATTGGGATCCAATCTCTTGCAAATCCCAATCGATATGAACACCTAGCTATCCGTAATATATCGATCCCAAACTAACCCTAATAGCAATTCTAGCAATAGTTCTACCAAATCATCACAAATCAGAAATTGGGCTCGTAGGGTTCATCCCCACGCCCCAATACGTTAGGACTACTCACAAATCATATCACCAAAGACATTAGCAATGCCAAAAAGTAAGGAAAAAGCTCCCTAACCTAGGTTAAAAACTGAGGTTAAATACCCCCCAAATCGCCCAAAAAACTGTGACAAAATTGCCCCTGCGCAGCCTGAAAATCGCAATTTACGCTACAGGCAGCGCGGCTCACTCGGCCGAGTGACAAAAGTCGCTCGGCCGAGTGGGAGACCCTGAGAATTTCCAGTAAGTCTGGGGTCTTGGGGGTCTTCACTTCGGGCGTCGCTCGGCCGAGTGAGTTGTCTTCACTCGGTCGATGGGCTTCTCTTCACTCGGGCGGTCGGCAATTGCCACTCGGCCGAGTGGGTCTCTGATGCTCAGACTGACGAAAAACAGTAAGTTGGGAGTTTTTGATGGGCGTCGTCTGAGTGCCACTCGGGCGGACGGGGTTTCGTCACTCGGCCGATGTGGCTTCTGATGCTCGGCCGAGTGCACACTTGGAGCGTGTCCGATCTGGCCGGCCGAGCGGCGCTGGTCGGCCGAGCGGGGTCTTCTGGTCGGCCGAGTGACTCCTTCACTCGGCCGAGTGAGACACCAAAAATGCCCATTCTGAATGTTTTTGCCTCCTCGTCGCTCCTACGACGTTCTTTCTTCTTCCGCTCCTCCCCAATCTGAAAATACCCCTCAGGGAAGTCTTCGGTGACACTCCGGAGTAGGTGTATCTCGGAATCACTCCAAATCGCTCCAAATCTCCTGAAATACGACAAAAACAACAAATCGTGAAAAGTATCGTAATATTGTCGATAAATCGTGAAAAACGTGATTTGAGCGATCTAAATGGCAAGGAATCATGCGGAAAAAAGGTGTAAAATATGGAGTGATCAAAATCCCCCAAGCTTACCTCTTACTCGTCCTCGAGGAAGATAAGTAAAAGGCGAACCCGGTGGATTCAGAAAACGAAAACGACGAAAAACGGAAAACGAAAAACGAAGAAGAAAGAAGAAAGCGAAGAGGGAAGCTGCTAGATCATTTTTCTCAGGACGTGGGTTTTGCTTACTCATATAGCATGCACCGAACGTAAAACACATGTCAAAGACTTTTATTTCGATATCATAGTATAATGGTGCAAATAGAAATAGAAAACCCAACAATAATGATATAGCATGAAAAACGGAATAATTCTAAAATTAACATCGTCTGAATAATTTAAAGCGGTATACAATATCGCAGATCACACACTTTTCAATTGAATGCTTTCTATGAGGAGTATAAGAATATCACGCAATAGAATAGAAAGAATAGAAAAGCGTGGATTTCATGAAAAGAGTGCTATGCATAGATTTCTGGATTTCGTGAAGCTAAAACAATCTCACCGAGTATAGAATATTACTTAGCCTAGGTTGTCGTGCACCGTCAAGTAGTCACTCTCTCACACGTCATTGGATTCTCTCCTCCAAGCTTATCTATAAGCGTGGTGGCACAAAAAACAATATTTACATCCCCATTTCTTTTGAAGCTCCAAAAGTAATAAAAATAAAAACAAAAAGAGGGAAGAAAGAGAGAGAATATGAGATGGGATCGTTTATTGAGATTCTTTTCTCTTTCTTTTCTTTTTCTCTCTTTTTTTTAAATAGCATATATACACAATGATCCCAAATCAAAGAGAAATAAGGATATACATGAATTTTTCTTTTTCTTTTTGGTTTTGGGAAATTTGGAGCTAGGATTTAATAGCGGGGGAAATGCCATATATTAGAATCGCTAAGGGGAGATTCACCAATGATTTTAAAATAGAGAATTGATGTTCAAGATATGTGGAGAAAGAAATAAATATGTCTCTCAGTTCACTATATAAGACGTGCACGACAACTTCAGCAGGGTAATCTAATCTACTCGGTTTCGATCACAAAAAAGCTAACTAATCCAGATTTGTCATAGCTAACATCATTCAATCATCCTGAAGTGAAATGTAAAAATCATGCAAATAGAAGTGGTATAGGAAAAGAAAACGGTACTCCAGATATAAGCATTCAATGCGTGAATCTTGGTGTGTTTTCTGCGATAGCATACATATGAATATTCAGACTCAGCTAATAATAAAATTTCATCCATTTTCATGCGGAAAAAGTGTGGGTTACTATCTCTAAATACAAGGCAAATCACATCATATGATATCAGAAACAAAAGCTAAGACATGACAAATATAGCATGCATATAGAGAAAGCTAACTCCACGTCATTATCATCACAGAAAAGTCATCTCTAGCATGAGATGAAAGAAGTAAAAGATAGAAAAGGGAAAATGAAACTAATTACAATACAGCACACAAAGAAAATAAGGAAAACGTGATGCATGGTAAAAAAAAGGAAAAAGTGATGAAAGTGAGTGCAAAAGCGGAAAATGGCGTGAAAAAAAACTAAAAATAAAGGTGGTAAATCGAAAAGCGTGAGAACTCACTCCCCCAAGCTAAAGTGCACAGTGTCCTCAATATGGGAAGTGCGGCACACCGAGAGACGTGTAATGTGAGGGGGTAGGTGAGGATGCATGCATGATGAAAAAGAAAATAAAAATAACGAAACGAAAATTATGATGCGGACATGATGCATGCAGATACATGAGTGAATCAGATATAAAAGTGTGACACCAAAAACTCTCCCTCTCTCCCAAAAAATTATAAAGTAAGATATGAACAAAATGTGGACCCAAAAACAGTGAGGGGAGGGGGGGGGGGGGGGTGGGCAAAAATCATCATGACCGAGCAGAGACGGGCAGCATGACGGCAAAAAGAATCAATGGCATCAAGGGTGCCTAAGAGGGTGGGGCTGCGCCGTCTCCGTCCTGAGGCGGAGGAGGAGGTGGTGGTGGCTGGGGAACAGTCTGCTGGGTGGGTGTGGGTGTGGGTGTGGAAGCAGGCTGGGTGTGTGTAGGAGTGGGACTGGGGGTGGGTACCTGCTGGGTGGGTGTGGGTACGCGAGGAAGCCGCTCGAGAATCTAAGTGAGGCAATAGTGAATGCCCGGAAGTAGGTCGAAGCGGCTGGCCAAAGCGGTGACGGTGGCGGACATGGTCCTGAGGTCACCTCTGAGGGCACTCACCGCCCCCTCGAGAGCACGAATGCTCTGAAGTACAGTGTCGGGGGAGGTGGTGCAGAGGGACGCACCTGTCTGTGCTGTGCAGGACGGGGCTGGCGGACTCGGGTGGTGTAGTGGATGGGCTCAGCAGGCATGTGGAGGAAAGGTGCTGTGCTCACAAGTGTGGGCCTAGCCTCAGTGCGAGGCTGGGGCGCAGGCTGGTATGAGGTGGAAGCAGCAACAACGGAAGTGGAGTATAAAAGTGGCGACGAGGCGGCCAGAGAGGTCAGTGACACAGACGTGGGAACAGACGTCACGACACTCTCAGAAAGTACGGCTGCGGTGGAGACAGCGGTGACAACCACGGTCTCCACGACGGCAGTAAAAGAGGGCTCTCCGCTCTCAACTATAGTCGGTGGGCGCTCGGGTAGGGCAGAGGAAACGGGCTCAACGGACAGAGGGCCAGCTGTGGTGGGAGTGGTGGTGGGCGTGGAGGTAGTGGAGGTGGTCTCAGCGAGCGTACTCCCGACACCGACAGAACTGTGGACAGAGGTGTCGGGAGCAGCAGAAATCTCAGGCTGCTGAGGGGCCGCGGGGTCAGCGGGTGCAGCGTGTGCAGTGTGTGCAGCGTGGGCCTGCTCAGCCTACTTGGCCTCCTCGGCCTCAAGCACGTAGGCGGCGGGGATCAGGAGATCCATCGCCGGAAGCCAGTCCACCTGTGCTGGTGCTATCTGTGTCCGAGTTGGGCTCGAAAGGATCATGTAATCAGCATCATAGGGACCGTGCAACCAAACCCAGTGCCGCTGACCGTGCGGACGAAGCATCTTCATCTGGGCCATGACGTCTATGGACAGTGAAGTGGGGCCCGGGGCTCATCCCAGGTCAGCCGGAAGGTCCTCGCCGGTCATCAGGGCGAGCAGGGTGATCAGACCGCCGCAACATATCGGTGGCGAGCGCCCACCGATACGATGATGCGATCCAAAAACCAGCTCGCGATATCAATCACGACGGCGGGGACCAACTCGTCACCCTCCCTAGATAGAGCTCTGGGGCGCGTCATCGCGTAGAGCATATAAAGCTCCGGCGTGGACATCGTCCCAGGCTCATACCTCGCCAAAAAGGTAGTCGCCATAAGGCGCTGAGCTATGCGGAGGCAAGGGTGGACGATGGCTGAGGCCTTGGCCCTACTAGGGTCAAAGGCAGCTGGTAAACCCATGATCCGGGCCCAGAAAGCGCCGGAATCGAAGGAAGGTGGGGGAATGTGAGTGGGGGCGTAACCACGGTCGGCCCCGGGGACATCGGGCCATGAAAAGAATGCTCTCATCATACCGAGAGTGACCTGGCACTCTCGGTCCATAAACCTAAACGAGCACCCCTCGTCGGTCCGGGCGATAGAACTAAGCACCTCAAGTGTCGGACGGACGAAGGTGTCTGCCGACACTTGGAAAAAATCTCGCCAACCCACGTTGTCATACAACGTGAGCATCCCCTCAAGTACCCCCAGGCGTCCTAGGTCTGCAAGGTGTGTGAATCTGGAGGGTACAATCGAGCGCTGGGAAATGCGCTCAAAAACGACGCGGTGTGCGTCGTCCCGGAACGTAATCCCCAGCGGCCCGACAAGTGGAGCCGGTGGCGGTGGTGGTGGCTGTGGGACGGCAGGGAGTGGCTGTGCGGGGTGAACGGGCTCTGCAGGCTGTGCGGGGTGTGCGGGGTCTGCAGGCTGTGCGGGGTGAACGGGGTGTGGTGGTGTAGGCGGAGGAGAGTCTTCCACCTCGTGGGAGGGACCGGGCTCATCCGACCGCTTCCGCTTGGCGGAAGCTCTCCTGGTGCGAGGCCGTGTCCGGGGCGGCATGTGGGCCCCGGGTGCTCACCAAAAACGTAAAAAATGCGGCGTGCGCAAATGAGTGAACGAGTATACCGTAACACGCCGCGAGAGCAATACAGTGGACGCGTGCGAAGACGCCGCCTCCACGAAGCCAAAAACGCTCCCCGAAAGATCCCCTGGGCTCCCCTAAGCTCCCCAATATACCCTGCACATCAAACGAAGATATCAACGAGTAATATTCAAAATGTATGGGGGGTTAGGGGTATGATAGATAGATAATGAAGTTGATTTGGTTTTGGGGGTCGTTAAACACACGGATCGTCAAGAAATACGAGAGAAAGGAGAAAATAGGCAAAATAGGGGTACCGGAGCTCGGCCAGCAAGGAGGTCGCCGGCGGCGACTCGGGCGAAGGCGCGGCAGGCTCGGCCGGCGGTGGTCGACCGAGCGCGGGTGGCGGCGAGCGAGGTCGGGCGAGTGAGGGGGGGCAGCGGGCGAGGGATGCAAATCTTCGGGATTTTGGGGCTTTTTTCTCGTTTCGAAAAACGCGCCGTCCCGCTCCCCTTTATATAGGTAAAGTTACGACTCGGCCGAGTGACTACGTCGCTCGGCCGAGTGATCGTAACAGAAATATTTTGAAAAATTCCTCCCCGCTTACGACTCGGCCGAGTGGCCTTGCCACCCTCGACTGAGTGGAAAAAGTCCATTCGGCCGAGTGGCTCAAGCTACTCGGCAATACTCGCCCTATGAGCGTATCAGTTTTACTCGGCCGAGTGAATATATATACTCGGCCGAGTGGCAATTATACTGAAATCAAGAAAAGAAACAGAGAGTTGGGTACATCAGACTTCCCTCGTTCGTGTGCCGCTCGGGTGGACGAACTTATGTGCTCGGCCGAGTGACTAGTATACTCGGCCGAGTGAACCCTGTTTTCTGCTGTTTGGCTTCGTTTAGGCTCTAAACTCTGTTTTTCTTCCTCCAGTCGATTTCATCTTCCTCCTAAGCATCGAGCGCATTCCTGGAGCGCTCCTCGTCGCCTTGTTCATCCTCCTAATGATAGGTACCTCGTTCTCCTCTCCTGTCAAAGAAAAATAGGACCCGTTATCACGAAATTTTCAGGCAAACGACTCAAAACACTAATAATTTCTAAAACAAAAATAAAGGAAAAGTAAAAATAAAGCGATAACCGTCGGGTTGCCTCCCAACAAGCGCTCGTTTAAGGTCTTGAGCTCGACCCCCTTTGATTTTCAATTCAATGCGGGATATTGGGTGCATATGAGATGCACCCGTCGAATTTATTGGGAAGAACGCTTAAATTTGGATGTTGTGGCGGGGCGTTCTTCCTCGGTGCTCCTTTGCCTCGGGTAGTGTTGGGGGGTGACTCCCCCAAGCTAGTGCTTGCTCCGGGCGTCGGCTTCACCGGTGACACCGATTTTCATATCGGTGGGGCTTTCCTTGGAGTCTTCATCTTTGAGAGCTTGCAAAGCTCTCGTATCCTCGCGACATCAGCGTCGCCTTCATCAATTTCCATGGAGGGGTCGGGGGAATGCTCCATATTTTCTTCTTGGCCCAAGTCCGGCCCTTCCTCAAGATCATCCTTGAATAGAGCGCCGATGGAATGGGGGATCGCCTCCTCAATGACCTCGTCAAGGAGGTCCATATAGTCCAGCTCCTCATGATAAGGCATGTGTTTCATTGCCTTGGGTATATGAAGCTCCACCTCGATGTTGCCGACGTTCAATGTTAGAGTCCCTTCTCGTACGTCGACAATGACACCGGCGGTGGCGAGGAACGGGTGCCCAAGTATTAGCGACGTATCTCCCTCCTCCTTGACATCCATGATCACGAAGTCACATGGCAAACATATGCCCCCCGGGACTTGTAACGGGATATCCTCTGCGATCCCTACCGGCCTTGTGATCCGACCATCTGTTAGTTGTATCCGCATGTCGGTAGGTTTCAATTTTGTGCCGATGTTTAGTCTTAGGAACATAGAGAGAGGCATGAGGCTAACACTAGCCCCTAAGTCCACTAATGCCTTTTGTAGAGGGACGCCGCCTAAGGTGCAAGGAATTCGGAAACTCCCTGGGTCTTTGAATTTGGCGGGCTCCTTCTCTCTCTTGGTGAACCAAGAGCCCTCCTCGGCGAGCATGATTTTTTCCTTCCTCCTTCCCGTAATCAAATCTTTTAGGAACTTGGCGTATGTCGGGATTTCCACGATAGCGTCGAGGAAGGGGATATTGAGGCTTACCCCTCTCAAATACTCGAGAAACTTGGCTAGTCGCTTCTCCATCTTTGCTCTAGCAAGCCTCTGAGGGAATGGGATCGGTGGCATGAAATGCCTCTCTTCAATCACTTGCTCCGCTCTGGACTTTTCTTCCCTTTGCGGCTCTTTCTCTCTTTCAACTTCAATGACCGGCTCGCTTGGCTCTACAATCTCCACCACGGGCTCCTCGGTAGGAATCATGACGGGAGTGGTATCCTTCCCGCCTCTCGTAGTAACTGCAACCACGGCGTTGATATGGCCGGTGTTGCCCCGTGGATTTTGCTCCGGTTGAGCCGGTAACTGATGACTGTTTCTATTGAGCAACGCAAGTTGCTCCGTAATTTGTCCAACGACAGTTGTAAGAGAGTCTTGGCCCACCTTCAAGGAAGCATTGATCTTCTTCTGCTCGGCCATAAACTCCTCCACCTTAGCTTCAAATTCAGATCGTTGTTGAGCTTGTGGAGGGTTTGGATTTCTCCACCCTTGATTGTGTCCGGGCGGCCTATAGGGTCCAACTTGTTGCTTTGGTGGGAAATTTTGTTGCGGAGGCCCCCTCGGTGGATAATGTTGTTGTGGTGGTGGTGGTGGTCGAGCTTGTTGAGGTAGTTGTTGCGGCGGGTTCAATGCTCCTTCATTGTTGGCATAGGAGAAATCGGGATGGTTTCTAGTGGCCGGATTGGCCCAATATCCTTTGTTCCCCGCGACGTATTGAACTTGCTCCAAAGATCCCTCTCCTTGTTCTCCTCCCAAATACATAGCTTGGGATTGGTCTTGCCAATCACACATTTGATTTGTTGGTGCGGATGTGGAAGGGGTTCCTTGGGGCTCCGTAATATACTTCTCCAGTCTCTCCACTACCTTGTGGAGAGAATCAAACTTGTTGGTCAGCTCCGCTACGACCTTTGCCTCATAGATGCTAGATGGCTTCAAGGAGGACGAAGAGTGTCCTCGCTCGTCGCCCCATTGTTGATTGTTTGAGGCCATCTCCTCAATTAGGGCCGTAGCTTCGTTGGGAGTATTCGATAGGATGGCACCATTTGCCGCGGCATCAATAATCTGCTTGGTCCCCGGTTGGAGACCATTGTAGAAGCTATGGACTAGCTCCCAATCTTCAATGCTATGGTGGGGGCACTGATGCTGCAGGTCTTTGAAGCGCTCCCAAGCCTCGTAGAGTGTCTCTTGAGGTCCTTGCTTAAAGGACATGAGAGCACTCATAATCTTTACCGTCTTGGAAGGTGGATAGAACTTGTCGATGAACGCGCTCGCCAACTCATCCCATGTGGTAAAGACTCCCTCATCTTGCGTCCTCAACCAATAAAGAGCTTTATCCTTTAATGTGAAGGGGAAGAGGCGCAGTCTGATGGCATCTAGGGTAACGCCTGGCATCTGGAAGGTGGCGCACTTTGATATGAAGAGCTGGATGTGGTAGTGTGGATTTTCATGGGCGTTCCCATGAAATGGATCCTGCTGCATCAAAACCACAGGCCCGGTCTTCAACTCAAAATTCTTGTCGGCTGCCAACTCCGGCATGGCTATGGACGAGGTCGTGGAGGAAGTCTTAGGCTGGAGCCTATCTCGAATGGAAATAATCCTCGCCATTCTTGCCGCTAACTCTTCAGGCGTCTCCCGGATGTTCATAAACCTCCCTTCCGTATCGGGTCTCCTCTCCACTCTGATTCTCCGCAATGTACGCTCGATCTCAGGATCAAACAATATATCGATGGGGTCCGCAGTGGATCTCGTGTACATGCACGAGAAAACAAAGTTTCAAAGAAGTGATTAGCACAATGGAAGGGTTAGATAAAAATAAAGAAATAAAACAAAAAGAAAGAAATAGCTAGGGTGGTAGGATCAAACACAATCGCCGTCCCCGGCAACGGCGCCAAAAACCTGATCGCGCCCCGGGCGTACACCCAAAAGAGCGACCGTGTAGTTTTACCGCAAGCGCACGGTGTAGCGGCGAGTGGGTATCGAACACAGGGAGGACGTATGACAGTGCCTTCTCCAAACAACCTGGCTATAGGAACAGAAAAGAGGGAATTTGCCTTTCGGTGATCCTGTCACAATCGTCAGACAAAGTATGGAGATATAAAATCAAATAAAGACGCCTAGGGAATAGGGAATCCCTGCTACTCACCGTATCTCGTCAATGTGATTCATTGGTATCACAATTGCTAAGGTAGAATTTCTGATGAACTAGTTGCAACTGAATGTAAAACCTAGCTCACTCTCTCGCGCTGTTGCCGGTCTATAGCTAACCTAGGTTTGGGTCCAATCTCTTGCAAACCCTAGCCTAGGCAAGCTAGCATTAGGATCAACATCATCGTTCAATCGCGTCCCGAGCCCACTCTCGTGCAAATTCGGGACGCGACCTAGGTTGGGATAGTTCCTACACGTCCAATCTCTTGCAAACGGGTATCGGTGTGGAATTGCAACCGAGAACCCTAGTATCGGTCCAATCTCTTGCAAACCGATACTACAGAAACTCAATTTCAACCCAATTCAGATTTCTAGGGTTTCCTATCGAATTGGGATCCAATCTCTTGCAAATCCCAATCGATATGAACACCTAGCTATCCGTAATAAATCGATCCCAAACTAACCCTAATAGCAATTCTAGCAATAGTTCTACCAAATCATCACAAATCAGAAATTGGGCTCGTAGGGTTCATCCCCACGCCCCAAGACGTTAGGACTACTCACAAATCATATCACAAATGCAAAAATAATCAATTGAAATAGCAATAGAATTCATGGCAATATTCAAATAAGCAATAAAAATAAGATTTTTAATGGAGAGGGAGGCAAACCAATTTAGTTCTCCAAAAATCCAACAAAAATAACCTTTTCTCTCCTCTCCAATCACAAGAATCAAAAGCTAAAAAGTTTAATCTAAAAGGCTGCCAAAAAGTAAGGAAAAAGCTCTCTAACCTAGGTTAAAAACTGGGGTTAAATACCCCCCCAAAATCGCCCAAAAAACTGTGACAAAATTGCCCCTGCGCAGCCTGAAAATCGCAATTTACGCTACAGGCAGCGCGGCTCACTCGGCCGAGTGACAAAAGTCGCTCGGCCGAGTGGGAGACCCTGAGAATTTCCAGTAAGTCTGGTGTCTTGGGGGTCTTCACTTTGGGCGTCGCTCGGCCGAGTGAGTTGTCGTCACTCGGCCGATGGGCTTCTCTTCACTCGGGCGGTCGGCAATTGCCACTCGGCCGAGTGGGTCTTCTGATGCTCAGACTGACGAAAAACAGTAAGTTGGGAGTTTTTGATGGGCGTCGTCTGAGTGCCACTCGGGCGGACGGGGTTTCGTCACTCGGCCGATGTGGCTTCTGATGCTCGGCCGAGTGCACACTTGGAGCGTGTCCGATCTGGCCGGCCGAGCGGGGTCTTCTGGTCGGCCGAGCGGGGTCTTCTGGTCGGCCGAGTGACTCCTTCACTCGGCCGAGTGAGACACCAAAAATGCCCATTCTGAGTGTTTTTGCCTCCTCGTCGCTCCTACGACGTTCTTTCTTCTTCCGCTCCTCTCCAATCTGAAAATACCCCTCAGGGAAGTCTTCGGTGACACTCCGGAGTAGGTGTATCTCGGAATCACTCCAAATCGCTCCAAATCTCCTGAAATACGACAAAAACAACAAATTGTGAAAAGTATCGTAATATTGTCGATAAATCGTGAAAAACGTGATTTGAGCGATCTAAATGGCATGCAATCATACGGAAAAAAGGTGTAAAATATGGAGTGATCAATTACCACGTTAAAACCTTTGGTTATGGAAAACATTATAGGAAAAACCATAGGTAAAGAAAAAGAGTATAATTCTTCTTTAACTCCCCACTGATCAGTGCAAGCCCTTATGCTTTAAGATCCCCTAGCCGTTTTTCATCACTCCTATTAACAACATTCCTAAATTATATACAAATTACAAATATCACCTTCATTAATCAGCTACTGAATCCAAAAAAAATTGGAGAGGTGTGCTTTGTTTGATGTGGCCTCCTCAAAGTTGGGGTAAGCATATGGCTTGGTCTTTAGACTATTTGGTCATCTCCAAATCACCAGCCTTTTACCCAGTCGTTACTGGGATGTGATGTACCAACAGGTGCACCCAAACACACTCTTGGTTTGTTTATGGAATGGTGATGATCTCAGAATGATAGGATCATGTTGCCTTCATAGTTTACTTTACAGATCTATAGTAGATGACCATCACACCGTAGGTACCCAGTCTACGACTTCTCATTATGGGGGTCGGACCTGTAACCTGCATCTGCATAAGCATGGAGGATAATTATTTATAATAAAAGCCCAAATCCATCGACCCTTGGAGATAGCGCAGAAAACGCTTAAGTCCTGTCCAGTGGAGCTTGTTAGGCGTATCACTGTATCTAGCTAGTGAATTTATTGCAACTACTATATCAGAACACATGTAGTTAACCAGAAGTGCTCTGATCGTACTTAGATAAGGGACTTCAGTGTTGAG
The DNA here is from genome assembly GCA_030789695.1 of Scilla litardierei. NCBI lineage: Eukaryota > Viridiplantae > Streptophyta > Magnoliopsida > Asparagales > Asparagaceae > Scilla > Scilla litardierei. The sequence continues at coordinate 97,074,419 of CM061136.1, forward strand.
TATTGGACTCTCCGGATTTGGTTTTGGATGATGAACAAACATAAATATATCGTGAACTAACAATTTGTGAGCGCAGTTATGGAGATCGTCACCAAACTTCTATGAACATCCAAAGCGACGTCTCGAGACTTCTCAATACACGTGATCGTATGCCTAAAGCTTCGTTGAAGCTTATGGACCATTTTAGAAGTCATGAAGATTCGATTGAAGCTTTTGAAGACAGTATTGTCAAGTTTTATTTATAGTCTTTTAAGCTTCTTTCGTAGAATGTTAAGCCTTGAGTATGTCTTACGGTTTAAATCTGCATAACGCTCATATCTTAGATCTAGGATCTTAGTAGAAGTCCATACGAACTTTCCCGAAGCTTCGCGCTTCGATTCGCAACTTCTTGTGCATGTTAGTTGGTTCAAGAAGAAGAACCAACCGACTAGATGGTGATCTAGTCGGTCGGCCAAGCTTCTTGGACCGACTAGTTTGCGTCAGTCAATTTCTAGCTCAGTTACTGTTTACAGTTAGTCAGTCAAAGAAGGTTCACCGACCGACTAGTTGTGAAACTAGTCGGTTAGGAATCCTTCTTAGACCGACTAGTTGAACTTCCATTTTTGAGCCTGAGCTACTGTTTATCGTTTTTCGGTCTATGTACATTTGGCGACCGACTAGTTGATGAACTAGTCGGTCAACATTTGTTCTTGGACCGACTAATTCAATTTGTTCTCAGACTATTTGTTTTATCTCTTAGTCGGTCTAAGTTCACTCACCGACCGACTAGTTGTGAAACTAGTCGGTTGGGAAGTCTTCTTGGACTGACTAGTTCTGTTAGTATGAAACTTCATCTATTCCCTGTTCACCACTTAGTCGGTTCATGTTGACTGACCGACCGACTAGTTGATGAACTAGTCGGTCGGTGGTTGTTCTTTGACCGACTAGTTTGGTTCAGAATAGAGCCGTTGGAGCATTAATTGAAACGTTTTTCTCTCTCTCTTTCCTCTAACCTATAAATACTTGGAGTGCTGCATTCATTGCACTCAAGGCTGATATTAAGAGAACTTTAGAGATCAAAGAGAAAGCATTCAATCTCATTCAAAGCTCATTCATTTCCAATCTTGAATCTCTCCTCACTCTTATTTCAAAAGAGAGATTCATTGATTGTGAGCCTTCCAAGCCAAGTGCTTGATTCTAGGTCACCAACAACCTCATAGCTCTCCATCGCTGATCTACATCTTGGAGCTAGGGTTTGGTGCCTCTTCATCTTCCCCAAAATCATCTTTGCCCTAATTCGTAAGTTTACTCAATGCATATGTATTTTGTGGTAAGCATTTCTATTTCAATTTACTTTCATATTGTAAGTTTCACTCTCGGTTGTGAGAGTGTGTTTGTGATCCCGGGTTGTGGGAGTCACAATTTCATTTGTGTATGATTTGACTTGTGAAGGTTTTTCACAAGTATTTCATAATGGAAATCTTGAGTTAGGGTTTCTAACTCGAGTATCCGGAGGGGATTCGGGTGTTTGGGACGTAGGATCACCGGGAACAAGTCGGGGAGACTTGAGTGGATCCGAACCCAGTAATATCATTGGTTTGTGATTGTTTGTCTTTGTTGTGTAATATTAACACTTCCGCATTTCCGCATTATTGGTAGAGATTGCAAGATAATTAGGAATTATCCTCTTAATTATTTTAAAGTACTATTCACCCCCCTCTAGTACTTGTGCAGTAGCTTAGCAGGGCATTACATTTGGTATCAGAGCCAAGTCTATAGCTATGTCTGCCAACGACAACAAAAGCGTTCGTCCACCTTCTGACTATAGCACCTTCAAGAATCGTGAAGGAGCGTCTTCAGTAATGGAAGGACACTCCTCTACGAGGCCTCCCTTCTTTAACGGTACCAACTACGGGTAATGGAAATGCCGGATGGAAACTTTCCTCCGGAGTGCTTCACTATGGAGGACCACAATGAAAGAGTATGTGGTCGCGCCCCGGAGACACGTCCCGGGACGACGCGACTCGCTAGTCTTACCGCAAGCGCACGGTGTAGTGGCGAGCAGGTATCGAACACAGGGAGGCCTAATGACAGTGTCTTCTTCAATCAACCTGGCTATAAGAATGGTCGAGAAATGTTCGCAGTAATGCGGTCACAGTCGTTCAATTATACGAAAGAAATAAAAAATTAATAAAGACGTCTAGGGATAGGGAATCCCCGCTACTTGTCGTATCTCATCATTGTGATTCGTAGGTTTCACAATTGCTAGAGTTGAAATTCGGGTGAACTAGTTGCAACTAAATGTAGAACCAAGCACACGCTCTCGCGCTATTGCCGGTCTATAGCAAACCTAGGGTAGGGTCAAATCTCTTGCAAACCCTAACCTAGGCAAACTAGCGTGAAGAACAACATCATCGTTCAATCGTATCTCGAGCCCACTCTCGTGCAAACTCGAGCTACGACCAAGGTTGGGATAGTTCCTACCCGTCCAATCTCTTGCAAACAGGTATTGGTATAGAATTGCAATCGAAAACCCTAGTTTCGGTCCAATCTCTTGCAAACCGATTCCGAAGAAATTCAATTACAACCCAATTCGAATTTCTAGGGCTTCCTATCGAGTTGGGATCCAATCTCTTGCAAATCCCAATCGGTATGAATCCCTAGCTATTCGTATTAAATCAATCCCAAACTAACCCTAATCAATTCTAGCAAGAATTTCACCAATTCATCACAAATTAGAAATAGGGTTCGTAGGGTTCATCCCTACGCCCTAAGACGATAGAACTACTCACAATTCATAATAAAATGCAATAGAAATTCATAATCAAAATCAATAGAATTCATAGCAATATTCAATATTTCAATAAAAATGGAGTTTTTGATAGGGAGAGAGACAAACCAATGAAGAACAAAAGAGCATCCAACAAATCAACACTTTTCTCTCCTCCCTAAAAGCTAAATCTAATTCCTAAAAAGTAATCTAAAAAGGGCTGCCAAAAGTTCTGAAAAAGCTCTCTAAACTAGGTTAAAAACTGGGGTTAAATACCCCCCAAAATCGCCCAAAAAATCCTGAGGAAAATGCCCCTGCGCAGCCTCAAAATCGCAGTTTACGCTACAGGCAGCGCGGCTCACTCGGCCGAGTGACAAATGTCACTCGGCCGAGTGAGAGACCATGATGGATTCCATAGAGTTGGGCGTCTTGGGGGTCGTCTCCTCGGGAGTCACTCGGCCGAGTGACTTTTCTTCACTCGGTCGGTGGGCGTTCTTCACTCGGGCGGACGACGTTCGTCACTCGGCCGAGTCGGTCTTTGGGGCTGACTGACGGATTCCAGAGAGTTGGACGTTTTTGGTTGCCGTTGTCTTAGCTCCACTCGGGCGAGGGGTGACTCGATGCTCGGCCGAGTGGTCTGGCGTGCTCGGCCGAGTGCACGCTGATATTAGCTCTGTTGCGTGTCCAATCTGGCCGGCCGAGCGGGCTGTCTATGCTCGGCCGAGTGACTCCTTCACTCGGCCGAGTGGCATGCTGAAAATGCCCATTCTTCGTATTTTTGCCTCCTCGTCACTCCTACGACGTTCTTTCTTCTTCCACTCCTCTCCAATCGCAGAATACCCCTCAAGAAAGTCGTCGGTGACACTCCGGAGTGGGTGCATCTCAGAATCACTCCAAATCGCTCCAAATCTCCTGAAATACGACAAAAACAACAAATCGTGAAAAACATCGCAATATTGTCGAATAAACGTGAAAAACACAATTTGAGCGATTTAAATGGCATGCAAACATGCAGAAAAAAGGTGTAAAATACGGAGTGATCAAAATCCCCCAAGCTTACCTCTTACTCGTCCTCGAGGAAGATGAGTAAAAAGTGAACCCTGTGGATAAAGATAAAGAAAACGATGGAGAAATGGAAAATGAAAAATGAAAAACAAAGTAGAAAACGAAGATGGAAGTTGCTAAATCATTTTTCTCAGGACATGGGTTTTGCTTACTCATATAGCATGCTACGAATATAAAATACATGTCAAAGACTTTTATTTTGATATCATAATATAATGGTGCATTTGAAATAGAAAACCCAAAGAATATCAATATAGCATGAAAAATGGAATAATTCTAAGATTAACATTGTCTGAAGTATCTAAAGCGGTATACAATATCGTAGATCACACACTTTTCAATTGAATGCTTTCTATAAGGAGTATAAGAGATATCACACGATAGAGTAGTAAGAATAGAAAAAGTGTGGTTTTCATGAAATGAATGCTAAGCGTAGATTTCTGGATTTCGTGAAACTTTAGAAATCTCACCGAGTATAAAATATTACTTAGCCTAGGTTGTCATACACCGTCAGGTAGTCACTCTCTCACACATCATTGGATTATCTCCCCTAAGCTTATCTATAAGCGTGGTGGCATATACAAAACAATATTTACATCCCTGTTTCTTATGAAGCTCCAAAAGTCAAAGAAAACAAAAATAAAAGCAAAAGAGGGAAGAAAGAGAGAAAGGATATGAGATGGGATCGTTTTCGAACTTCTTTTCTCTTTTCTTTTCTTATTCTCAAATATTTTTCTTGTTCTTTTTCTTTTCCTTTTTTTTAAACATATATACACAAATGATCCCAAATCAAAGAGAAGGATATACAAGTATTTTTTTTCTTTGGGTTTTGGGGAATCTGGAGCATGTGATATAATAACAGTGGGATGCCAATAATAGAATTGCTAAGGGGAGATTCACCAATGAATATAAAATAGAGAAATTATGTTCAAGATATGTGGAGAAAGAAATAAATGTATCTCTCAGTTCACTCTATAGGACGTGCATGACAACTTCAGCAGGGTAATATAATCTACTCAGTTTAATCTCAAAAAGTAAACTAGTCCAGATTTATCATTGCTAGCAATAATTCAATCAACCTGAAGTGAAGCGTACCAAGCATGCAATAAGAAGTGATATGAGAAAAGAAAGCATTACTCCAGATATAAGCAATCAATGCGTGAATCTTGGTGTGTTTTCTACGATAGCATACATATGAATCATCAGACATCAGCTAATAATAGAATTTCATCCATCTTCATACAGCAAAAGAGAGTGGGTTACTATTTCTAAATGCAAAGCAGAGCATAGCATATGATATCAGAAATAAAAAGCTATGACACGACAATATAGCATGCATATAGAGAAAAGCTAACACCACGTCATCATCATCACAGAAAAGTCATCTCTAGCAGAAGATGAAAGAAATAAAGACAAAAGAAAATAAAAACTATTTACAATGTAGCACACAAAGAAAATAAGAAAAACGTGATGCATGGTTAAAAAATGAAAAAGTGATGAAAAATGGGTGCAAAAGTGGAAAAAAACGTGGAAAAACTAAAAATAAAGGTGATAAAAGCGGAAAGCGTGAGAACTCACTCCCCCAAGCTAAAGTGCACAGTGTCCTCAATGTGCGAAGGGTGGCACACCGAGAGACGTGTAATGGGTGGGGTGTGGTGGGTATGCATGCATGATAAAAAGAAATAAAAATAACAAAATGAAAATATGATGCGGATGTGATGCATGCAAGGATAAGAGTGATTCAGATATGTGTGTGTCACCAAAAATACTCTCCCTCTCTCCCAAAAAAGGATATAGAATGATATGATCAAAACGGGGACAAAAATAGTGAGGGAGGAGGGGTGGGCAAAAATCATCAGGACCAAACAGAGAATGTGCAGCAAAATGGCAAAAAATATCAATGGCATCAAGGGTGTGCCTAAGCTGGTGGTGCTGCGCCATCTCCGTCCTGAGGCGGAGGTGGGGGGGGTGGTGGCTGGGTAACTGTCTGCTGGGTGGGTGGTGGTGGTCGTGGCAGTCGCTCGAGAATCTGGGTCAGGCAAAAGTGAATGCCGGGAAGTAGCTCGAGGCGGTGCTGCATGGCGGTGACTGTGAAAGACAGAGCCCTAAAATCGCCCCTGAGTCCACTCACTGCCCCCTCAAGAGCACGAATGCTCTGAACTAAGGCGTCAGGGGGTGGTGGAGCGGAGGGACGGACATGTCTAGGCTGAGCAGGTCGGGGCTGTCGGACACGGGCGGTGTAAACAATCGGGCCAGTATGCATGTGTGGAAAGGGGGCTGTGCTCACTAGTGGATGCCCAGCCTCAGTGCGAGGCTGGGACGTAGGCTGGTGTGAGGTGGAAGCAGCAGCAGTGGAAGTGGAAGACAAAATCGGTGACGAGGCAGCAAGAGAGGTCAGTGACACAGACGTGGGAACAGACGTCATGACACTCTCGGATAGGATAGCTACGATGGAGACAGAAGGGTCGACTGCTGGGGAGGAAGTGAATGGACCAAAAGGTGAGATCCCAGCGGAGATCAAAGTGGATAGGGTCTCCACGACAGAAGCGAAGGAAGACTCGCCGCTCTCAACAATAGAAGGTGGACGCTCGGGTAGCAAAAAGGTGAGGGGCTCAACCGACAGGGGCACAACAGTGGTGGGGGTGGTGGTAGGCGTGGTGGAAGTGGAGGACGACTCAGCAAGTGTACTCCTGACACCGGCAGAAGTGTGGATAGAGGTGTCGGGAGCGGTAGAAAGTGCAGGCTCAGGCTGAGGGATCACAGGGTCTACAGGTGCAGGGGGTGCCTGCTCAGCCTCCTCGGCCTCAAGCACATAGGCGGCGGGGATCAGGAGATCCATCGCCCGAAGCCAGTCCTCGTGTGCCGGTCCTAAGTGTGTCCGAGCGGGGCTCGGAAGGATCATGTAGTCAGCATCGAAGGGACCGTGCAACCATACCCAGTGCCGCTGGCCGTGGGGACGTAGCATCTTCATCTGGGCCATGACGTATATCAAAAGTGAAGTGGGGCCCGAAGGTCGACGCAGGTCGGCCGGAAGGTCCTCGCCGGTCATCAGAGTTAGCAGGGTGATCAGGCCACCGCAACATATCGGGGAGCGAGCGCCCACCGATACTATGATGCGGTCCAAAAACCAGCTAGCGACATCAATCTCAATGGCGGGGACCATCGCAACACCATCCCTATCTAGAACTCTGGGGCGAGTCATCGCGTAGAGCATATAGAGCTCAGGCATAGACATCGTCCCAGGCTCGTACCTCGCTAGAAAGGTGGTCGCCATAAGGCGCTGTGCTATGCGGAGGCAAGGGTGGACTATGGCTGAGGCCTTGGCCCTACTAGGGTCAAAGGCGTGTGGTAAACCCGTGATCCTGGCCCAAAAGGCGTGGGAATCGAAGGATGGCGGAGGGATGTGTGTGGGGGTGTAGGCTCGGTCGGGCGCGAGGACTGCGGGCCACTGAAAGAATGCTCTAAGAATATCAAGAGTGATCTGACACTCTCGATCCATGAGTCTAAATGAGCATCCCTCATCGGTCCGGGAGATCGAGCTAAGTACCTCGAGTGTCGGACGGACCGTAGGTGTCCGTCGACACAGACAGAAAATCTCGCCAACCCACGTTGTCGTACAACGTGAGCATCCCCTCAAGTACCCCCAAGCGGTCTAGGTCTGCTAAATGAGAGAACCTGGAGGGTACTATCGGGCGCTGGGCGATACGCTCAAATCGGACGCGCTGTGCGTCGTCTCTGAACGTGATCCCCAGCGGCCCGACGGCCGGAGCTGGTGGTGGCTGTGCGTGAATGGGATCGGCTGGAAGTGGCTGTGGATGGATGGGGTCGGCTGGAAGTGGCTATGTGGGGTGAGGTGGTGAAGGTGGAGGGGAGTCCTCCCTAGCGTGGGAGGGACCGGGCTCATCCTGCCGCTTCCGCTTGGCGGAAGCTCCCCGAGTGCGTGGCCGTGTACGGGGCGGCATGTGTGCCCCGAGTGCTCACCCAACTAATGAAAAATGCAACGTGCTAAAAAATGGAACGAAGGTACCTGAACATGCCGCGAGAGCAAAACAGCAGATAAGTGCGAAGACGTCGCCTCCACGAAGCCAATAGCGCGTCCGAAAGCTCCCCTAAGCTCCCCCAAGGTATCCTGCACATCAAATAATGATATCAGCGTATAAAATTCAAAATACATGGGGGAGATGGGGTATAACAGATAAGTAAAGAAATCGATTTGAGTTAGGGGCTCAATGGGTACTCGGATCGTCAAAATGGGGAGAAAAAGAGATTTTACACGAAATAGGGGATCACCGGAGCTTGGCCAGCGGCGAGGAGGGTTGCCGACGGTGGGGGGTCGGTGGTCGGCGCTCGGCCGACGGCGGTCGGGCGAGCGGGGCCGGTGGCGGCTTGAATCGGGTGAGGGAGATGAGTCGCGGGCAAGGGAAGTCGAAGGGTCGCGCGGGCTCGGGCGATAATTGGGAATAAGTCGCCTGGAAATTCGCACCGAGCCCGTTCGTAATATATAAGTGAAGTTATGACTCGGCCGAGTGACTATGTCACTCGGTCGAGTGATCGTAACGAAAAAGTTTTTAAATTTTCTCCCTCCGCTTAGGACTCGGCCGAGTGGCTTTGCCACCCTCGGCCGAGTGGCTTTGCCACCCTCGGCCGAGTGGAAAAAGTCCATTCGGCCGAGTGGCACAAGCTACTCGAAAATTTTCGCCCTAGGAGGGTATCAGTTTCACTCGGTCGAGTGAAGAAATATACTCGGCCGAGTGGCAGGTTATACTGAAATCACAAAAAAGACAGAGAGTTGGGTACAGCAGACTTCCCTCGTTGGTGCGCCACTCGGGTGGACGGCTTTCTTTGCTCGGCCGAGTGACTATGACACTCGGCCGAGTGAGGCTCTGTTTCCTGCTTCGGGGCTCCGTTTTGGCTCTACTCTCTGTTTTTCTTCCTCCAGGTGGTTTCTTCCTCCTCCTAAGCCTCGAGCGCATTCCTGGAGCGCTCTTCTTCGCCTCAGTCATCCTCCATATGATAGATATGTTGGAAGCAACGATCAAGGATCTTGGTTTGATGATGACAAGCGTGTCGGTATATCTAATGTGTGTGCTCAGTGTGTTTCAGGCTTGGCGAAACAATATATCTAGGCTATTTGGCGGAATTGCTATTCATATAGCTATTCGGGTGTGAGGGAGAGCTTTGGCCTAAGCAAAGTGGACTTAGTCCAACTTAAGATGTGATGGGATTTCTTGACTTGGTCAAGATGAAGAGATGAGAAGAGATCAATTCAAATCAAGTTTGGGATTAGATCAAACCAACTTTGGATGTGATCGTATCAAATATCAAAGTTTAGGGTCTACCCAATTCCTATTCAAATACATCATATCGATAAGATTCCTATTAAAAGATGGCCTCAAATCTTTCCTAAATACTAGGGATCCTATCTTTGACAATTCATCTCCCTATACTCTATATAAGCTCTCCTCTCAACCCTAAAGTTTGGGGCAGCCAATCAAAAATTTGACAGGGGCTACGGAAATAAAACAGGTGTTAGGGTGAGGAAATCAAAAATACACAAAGGGTTGCGGCAGCCCAACATTATTTTTCCCAAGCCTAAGTCTCATCTTCCCCAAGACATTATCTCCACCAATAACTGGGCCTTTGCTTCATCAAACATCACCGTTGAGCACAACATCAAAACACCAAGCCCGCAGGATCATCGACACACACCCACGGGAGGAGCAACGTCGGTGAAGCCACCGCTTGAAGAATCCATCGAAGATGTCTGCACGCATTGAAGGAGATGCCGTCGCCGTGCGCCGAAGTTGTCGATGCCATCTGAGTTGAAGAACCCACCGGAGACTCATCCCCAAGCTCTCGTCGCCTGAGTTGCTGTCGCCGCCGGTCATCGGAGTGGCCACCGTTCATCAAAGAACTCGCCTTCGTCGTCGTCTCCAAAGTAGCCTCCGCCGTCACCGTGGAAGACGAATCCCATCGCTGTCGATCACGAACACCTCGCTGTTGACGAGGCAGTCGAAGCCCACATCGCCGGAGCTCTTGATCTCGCAACCGTCTGCTTCTTGCTGCTAAACGAAGCCGCCGAGAACGAGAACGAAGACTGAGTTGATCGCCGGAGAACCCAACTCGAAGCCACGGAGATCGCCGCTGCCATCGCCATCGAGAGAAGTCGCCGCCGTGACTTCCTCGCCGCTGTCGAAGACGAAGTGCTCCCGCCGCTGTTTGCATCATTTCATCGAGTCGCCACCGCCATCGGAAGATCGCTGACTCGTCGTGCTACCAAAGACGAAGCGCCGCCGTCGCTGCTGTACGCCATCGCCACCGCTGAAACGAGAGAACGACGCTGCTCGTCGTTGCACGAAGAACGTTGCCGCTGAAGCCATTGTCGAAGTCGTCGGCGAAGCTGACGTGGGAAGGCAACCGCCGTAAGATCGAAACGAACGGGAATTAAATCAACGGCATGGATTGATTTTCAGCAGATCACGCGATCGACAAATCCATGCAAACGAAAAAGGCGGGCTGACGTGGAAATTGGGAGATTTAATCAAATTCGCTTTGCGCACCGACCGAAGACGAAAGGAGTTGAACTGGATTTACTCTGCACACCGACCGTTTATTTATTAAGGAACTACTGAGCGCACAGACCGAGAATTATAAGGATCTGAACTGAAACTGCTTTACGCACAGACCAGTGAATAACTTGACATCCAGGAGCCGGATTGAGACACCGTTTGCGTCAGATTGGAGCTGACGACGTGCTGATTGACAGAGACGTCTACACAGACACAAACTGAGCATTTCTAAACTCTAAACTCCTTTATTTGTGTCTTAGTGTAACGTTCTCTGTAGGAGAAACTTTTACCTGTTTTTGGTGACTATTTTGGGACTTGTCTAGTTGGGACTAGACAAGTGGGACCCAGCTAGTTTGGGACTAGCTGGTAGAAAGCTTTGCTAGGATTGATAGTGAGAGGAAACACTGTGTGTGGGGTACTGAGAGTCCGGCGAGTGTAGAGACGTAGAGGGTGCTCTGAGCGTGCTCTAACTTGTGACTTTGTACCTATTGCACTATTCAATCTAGTATTAGCTTTGGGGGCTGGAGTAGGTCGTTCAATAATTGAGTTTGAGTCGAGGGATGTCACTTTCCTGTAAGTCTAATCTTTGACTTAGCTCTCTGGAAATTTCTCCTGTCTGTGACAGTCGTCTGTTTAAGGTTATACAGTCGGCTGTTCTGATTAACAGTCGACTGTGTTCCGTGCATCAGTCGTCTGTCCTGTATCTTGTGAGATTTCCAGTACTTCTTCTAACTTACTCTTCTCTCGGCCAGTCGCCTGTCGAAGAATGTACAGTTGCCTGATGGTTTTACAGACGACTGTCTTGGCTTCATCAGTCGACTGTCCACGTGGTAAGTAACCGTTATGAATTCTCACCTACCCTTGCTGACTGTGCAGCACTCGACTGTGTTTTGTTCATCAGTCGACTGTTGCGAGTTCAGATTATATCCGTTGAGATTTTTCTCACGGATTTCGATTGGGTTTTTGCCTAAACTGTTTTGTGGATTTGAGAAAGCTATATATAGAGCTTCTACTGTTTCATTGCAAGGTTACTCATTCATTGCAAAATTCTTCAAGCTTTCATTTCCAAAGATCAAAGCTTTCAAATCCAAAGCCCTTAGCATTTCTAAATCTGATTCTCTTGCTCTCCAACCTAGAACCAAAGATTGATCCTCTAGGCATTTGGTGCAGTCAAGAGAAAGGGCTTTCCTCCTCTCTTCCAAGAGAGTTCTTCAACACACATCACACTTCTCCTTCAAGTTCTACTTCAAGACATATGTGATTGTAAGTGTTGCTTTCAGATTTCATAACTTCATTATTTGAATTGTGCTCTCGGTTGTGAGACTGGTTTTTGGTTGCTCCCAGGTTGTGGGAGTCAAGGACATCGATTGTCTTCGATTGCACTTGTAGGGTTGCTATAAGTGGGTTTTAAGGAAACGTCAAGTTAGGGTTCTAACTTGAGTATCCGGGTGGTAGGGACGTAGGATTACCGGGAACAAGTCGGGAGTTGACTTGGGTAATCCGAACCCTTGAAACATAACTGCGTTTGCGTGTGTTTCTCTTTGGGTTGTTTTCTATTCCGCACTATTTGTTGGGTTGCATTTTATTTGGCGTAAATTCCTATTAAATTTGCATAAACACTATTCAACCCCCCTTCTAGTGTTTTCCCCATAGACAGGATCCTTACAGTTCCATTGCCATCGAAGAACCACACCGTCATAGGGACAAAGTGGATCTTCAAGAACAAGACCGACGAAAACCAAATCGTCGTTCGGAACAAAGCTCGGTTAGTTGCTCAAGGCTACCGTCAAGAGGAAGGTATTGATTTCGAAGAATCCTTCGCTCCGGTAGCTAAATTAGAATCAATTAGATTATTATTGTCTTTTGCATGCCATAAGGATTTTAAATTATTTCAAATGGATGTTAAAAGTGCGTTTTTAAACGGAGATGTTGTTGAGGAAGTTTATGTTTCTCGACATCCGGGTTTTATAAATGAAAAATTTCCTAATCATGTTTTTAAACTTAAGAAAGCACTTTACGGTTTGAGACAAGCTCCTCGAGCTTGGTATGACCGTTTAAAGAATTTTCTTTTGGATTTGGGTTTTAAAATGGGAGAAGTTGATTCGACATTATTTGTTAAGTACTCGAATAATGATATAATTTTAGTTCAAATATATGTTGATGATATCATTTTCGGTGCTACTAACTTTGCTCTTTGCGAAGAGTTTTCTAATGTGATGAAGGATCAATTTGAGATGAGCCACATGGGTGAGCTCAAATATTTCTTAGGTCTTCAAATTCGCCAAATGGATGATGCAATCTTCATCCACCAAACGAAGTACACGGTGGAGTTGCTTAAGCGATTTGGAATGGAGAATGCCTCCGGGAAAAAGACTCCAATGAGCACGACTACGCATCTTGATAAGGATACGAGCGGTAAAGATGTAGACATTCGTCTATATCGAGGTATGATAGGTAGTTTACTATATCTTACCGCAAGTAGGCCTGATATTATGTTTGCCGTATGTGTATGTGCTCGTTATCAGTCTCAACCTAAGGAGTCACACTTAGTAGCGGTAAAACGTATTTTCCGTTATTTAAGTTACACACTTGATTTTGGATTACTTTATCCAAAATCTAGCACGTATGAGTTAATCTCATATATTGACGCAGATTATGCGGGATGCAAATCCGATAGGAAAAGTACTAGTGGCACTTGCCATTTTATAGGAAATTTTCTTGTCTCTTGGTTTTCCAAGAAGCAGAATTTCGTATCACTTTCAACTACCGAGGCGGAATATATTTCTGCCGGTGCCGCGTGTGCTCAAGTTCTTTGGATGAGACACACACTTAAAGACTTTGGTATAAACTGTGATACTTGCCCTATCATGGTGGACAACCAAAGTGCAATTTGTCTCTCCAAGAACCCGGTACACCATTACCGTTCTAAACACATAGATGTCCGACACCATTTTTTAGATGATCATGTTGCTAAAAAGGACATCATATTAGTGTACGTTGAAACCCAGAAGCAAATCGCCGATATTTTCACGAAACCCCTAAAGGAAGACTCCTTTGTGCGGTTACGTCGAGAATTGGGGATTATGGGTGAATCCGAGATTTAGGATTCATATGTTTTCAATAATCTTGCATGCTATTCAATTTCATTATATTTGCTCATGCTAGATTAATTGAAATTTTCTGGATTTTGGTTGAATTTTTGGAATTTTCGCTCGATTTGTTCTTAAACGTCAAATTTTAGATTTTCGATGTTTAATGGGGTAGTATAATGATTAATGAGAGTATTACGATGTTTCGTCGAAGTGCGATTAGGAGAGAACTCAAATTTTATAATTCTAAAATTTTTGGACTCTCTTAGTCGGTCCAAGTTCATTGGCCGACCGACTAGATTCAGTTCTAGTCGGTCAGTGAATGAGCTAAGACCGACTAATTCTTGTCAGATTTTTTGGCTTCAGTTACTGTTTACAATTAGTCGGTTCAAGCTCATTGACCGACCGACTAGATCGTGATCTAGTCGGTCAGTGCTTGAACTGTGACCGACTAATTGTGACGGGGACTGTCTTGTCTTTTCGACTTCCGATCGACTTATAACTCATTTTATCCGAATAAACTCGTGTCTAGTCGATCGTTTTCCCCCCTTCAGCTCAAAAACCCCCCGTGACCTTGGTTTTCTCCTCCCTCTCCGATCGTTTCCGGCCATCTCTCCGACCTATCTCCGGCCGCCGATCAACCCCCTCCTCCTTCCGACCTAGGTACTCTGTCCCCTAGCTCTCTAGGGTTTGTTTCCTGTGCTTAGGGTTAGGGTTTCTTGGTTTTCTTCTAGGGTTTCAGCTAGGGCTTGCCTAGGGTTTGCTTTAGGGTTCTAGAATTCGATTTCTAGTGTTGATTTGTGTGTGTCTTGTGCGCTTATGGCACGAACACGTATCCCGATCTAACCCTCGAGCCCGTCCCCTATGACCGTAGAGTCACCCCCTAGGGAACCGTCGCAACCCAAACGCCGATCGAAGACCACCTTACCCTCTTCGTCTTCGCCTCCTCTTAAGCGTAAGAGGACGGCGACGTCGAAGCCCCGATCTCAGCCTAGGAAGCAACCTATCTCTTCTGCTTCATTCCGTGTCCCCACACCTCCTGATTCTGACACGAAATACATACCCGAGACCGAGACCCCTAGGGATCCTACACCACCTCCTAGGGAACCTACGTCTAGCTCTCGACCCCGTACTTCCACACGTCAGCCTAAGAGAAAGGGTCCGATGCCGGTTGGCGGTGTCGATATCTCGTTGTGTCGCGATGACCCTATGTGTCTCGCGGCTTACAACCGTATCGAACACTGCCCGCTGCTTCTGGAGTATTTCGTACAGTTTTCAGTCTTCCCAGGCCTCGCTGACCTTCTGTCGTCTTCCGGTCTTATCGATTACCTTCGATATGACCCTAAGGCGAATCCCCACCCATACCCTCGCCTGGTCAAACTCTTCTATGCCAACCGTGTCCGGGGTCAGTACGACGCGACCCACTCTATTGAGACGACTGTCTTGGGGACACCGATTGTCCTCACGGCAGAAATCTTAGGAGAGTTGATTGGTTGCTCATCGTCTGGCCTCCTCCCTTCCGATATTTTCGTCGATGACATATCCTCCCTCGATCAGGTCATTCTTTCTGAGATCTTCCACGAGATTCCTCCCGCCATGATTGGCATGCCCTCGAAGTCTTTCAAGCCTAATGGCTGGGTCCTTAACTTGATCTTGAAGTCGTGCTTACTTCCTAAGTACGGCTCCTCTTCTTTGCCTTCCCAGCCATTCCTGAAGTTGATCTATGCCATCTTCATGGGGAGTGAGATTAACTGGGCTCGGATCATACTCGATAAGATGGATTCTTTCGAGTGTATCTGGAAGTCCACGAAGTCTGCTCATATCCCATTCCCGTGCCTTCTGACACTCGTTTTTCGCCACTTTCGTGTCCCCTTGCCTCGTGACGATGAGCGTCCTCTTGGCCCCCCTCTGAATGCAACGGCCGTCAAGAAGTCTCTTGCGGCGCTCCGTCACGTTCAGAGGACGACCCCCTCTGCTTCAGCGTCTGCTTCTGCCTCAGCTGCTCCCTCTACCACTCTTGACGAGCTCGCATGTTCAGTGAAACGTGTGGAGTCTCGTTATGCTCGTACTGAGGAGATCCTTGCTCGTATCGCTCGTCACCTTGGTATTGAGATCCCTCCGTCAGTCTCTAACGAGGAGGAGTTGGATGAGGAGGAGATTGAGGAGCTTGTTCGTGTTGCTGCTCGTGCCCCTGCGGGCACTTCTGGTGCTGTTGCCTCTTCTGCTGGTGACCCCGAGAGCACACCTATTGCCACCGTTCCTGCGGTGGATACTACGAGTGGTGCTCCCGAGGCCACTACCGTTGCTACTCCAGAGATCTCCACTCCTGTCGTGCCAGAGATCACCTCTACCGTCGCTCCCGTGGACACTTCTGCTGATCTGGTGACCACTACTCATGCTGCAGAGCCTGCTGCTGCTGGAGATCCTCCCGCTTCCTCCTGAGCTTCTCTGAGGACTCTCTGTTGCACTTTGGATGATAGATCTTGTAGTGAGAGAGTTTGGGTAGGATATAGTGTGGTTCTGTATTTTGATGTTTTGATGTATCTTCATGTATTTTGATGTACTTTGGATGGATGTCGGTATCTTTTGAGATACTTCCATATATGCTTTGAGATACTTCCATATATGCTGTCTTGTGAGATGTATGATGTTGTATTTTGTGCCCCGATCGTTGGATCGCTTTTATGTATGTTGTCGATGTATCATTTTGATGTACTCATGCTTTATATATATATATACATCGATGTTGACATTTCATTCTCTTGTGCACATTATATACTCTTTTTATGTCTCTGTTGTTTGATTTCGTCGCTCAACGATAAAAACTTGGTTAAATAGAAATTATTTCTATGGAAACATAGAATTGTTTACCATGCACTAAATTAACCAAGAATGTTGATATTGGAGAGTATATTCCATAACTCAATCCGTAAAATTGATTTGAGTTTTGATGATCTTATTTATCGATTTTCGACTTTGGTCTCATTGACACGCTTTGATTTAATTCGTATTTTTTCTTTGGTGTCACTTGGACCGTGGTCGTATTCTACGACTCCCGTGCTTTTATTTGAAGCCATTGTTGTTGTCGTTGATATCATCCCACTCTTTTTGCTAATGCCAAAGGGGGAGAGATATAATAATGACGATGGGCTAAATGATAATTTAGAGCATTTTTTCCAAGAATCTAATTTGATATATTAGATTCAGGGGGAGTTAAGATATAAAAATTGGATTTTAAATCCTAAATTTCAATATTTGATTCTCATTTTATATATTTCACTCGTCTGCTTGATGCGTATTATTATTATTCATTTTGGAATTAACGTGTCATCAATGCAGGGAGAGTAAGTAAATTACATTTGAATCATTATTTTTCATTATTATTTATGTTGGTTTGTCATCACCAAAAAGGGGGAGAATGTTGAGTATTGGACTCCCCGGATTTGGTTTTGGATGATGAACAAACATAAATATATCGTGAACTAACAATTTGTGAGCGCAGTTATGGAGATCGTCGCCAAACTTCTACGAACATCCAACGCGACGTCTCGAGACTTCTCAATACGCGTGATCGTATGCCTAAAGCTTCGTTGAAGCTTATGGACCATTTTAGAAGTCATGAAGATTCGATTGAAGCTTTTGAAGACGGTTTCATCAAGTTTTATTTATAGTCTTTTAAGCTTCTTTCGTAGAATGTTAAGCCTTTAGTAGGTCTTACGGTTTAAATCTTCATAACGCTCATATCTTAGATCTAGGATCTTAGTAGAAGTCCATACGAACTTTCCCGAAGCTTCGCGCTTCGATTCGCGACTTGTTGTGCATGTTAGTTGGTTCAAGAAGAAGAACCAACCGACTAGATGGTGATCTAGTCGGTCGGCCAAGCTTCTTAGACCGACTAGTTTGCGTCAGTAAATTTCTAGCTCAATTACTGTTTACAATTAGTCGGTCAAAGAAGGTTCACCGACCGACTAGTTGTGAAACTAGTCGGTTAGGAATCCTTCTTAGACCGACTAGTTGAACTTCCATTTTTGAGCCTGAGCTACTATTTATCGTTAGTCGGTCTATGTACATTTGGCGACCGACTAGTTGATGTACTAGTCGGTCAACATTTGTTCTTGGACCGACTAATTCAATTTGTTCTCAGACTATTTATTTTATTTCTTAGTCGGTCTAAGTTCACTCACCGACCGACTAGTTGTGAAACTAGTCGGTTTGCAAGTCTTCTTGGACCGACTAGTTCTGTTAGTCTGAAACTTCATCTATTCCCTGTTCACCACTTAGTCGGTTCATGTTGACTGACCGACCGACTAATTGATGAACTAGTCGGTCGGTGGTTGTTCTTTGACCGACTAGTTTGGTTCAGAATAGAGCCGTTGGAGCATTAATTGAAACGTTTTTCTCTCTCTCTCTCTTTCCTCTAACCTATAAATACTTGGAGTGCTGCATTCATTGCACTCAAGGCTGATATTAAGAGAACTTTAGAGATTAAAGAGAAAGCATTCAATCTCATTCAAAGCTCATTCATTTCCAATCTTGAATCTCTCCTCACTCTTATTTCAAAAGAGAGATTCAATGATTGTGAGCCTTCCAAGCCAAGTGCTTGATTCTAGGTCACCAACAACCTCATAGCTCTACATCGCTGATCTACATCTTGGAGCTAGGGTTTGGTGCCTCTTCATCTTCCCCAAAATCATCTTTGCCCTAATTCGTAAGTTTACTCAAGGCATAGGTATTTTGTGGTAAGCATTTCTATTTCAATTTACTTTCATATTGTAAGTTTCACTCTCGGTTGTGAGAGTGTGTTTGTGATACCGGGTTGTGGGAGTCACAATTTCATTTGTGTATGATTTGACTTGTGAAGGTTTTTCACAAGTATTTCATAGTGGAAATCTTGAGTTAGGGTTTCTAACTCGAGTATCCGGAGGGGATCCAGGTGTTTGGGATGTAGGATCACCGGGAACAAGTCGGGGAGACTTGGGTGGATCCGAACCCAGTAATATCATTGGTTTGAGATTGTTTGTCTTTGTTGTCTAATATTTACACTTCCGCATTTCCGCATTATTGGTAGAGATTGCAAGATAATTAGGAATTATCCTCTTAATTATTTTAAAGTACTATTCACCCCCCCCAACTAGTACTTGTGCAGTAGCTTAGCAGGGCATTACATTCAGTACCTCGATATCCCTCTCTTCCAACTAAAGGAAGGGGTCTTTTACATCCAGTGAACGTACCACCATATGTGTACTTATTGGATGACAATGGTCCTTCTTGTAATTTCTTCGACACATTCTGGGTGTATGAAGTTTAATGTAACATGATTTTATCTTTTTAGATAATAAATCTGTGAGCCCTGACATGTTTTTATGTTGCATAGGTCTTTGATAGTCAAGCTAGAACAAATATTTTTGGTTTTCTATTCAGAAAATCTAGTGAGATTTAAGTTGTTTACAACTATGATCTCAAATCCTATTCTTTCTCTGTATAAAGATGTAAGATAACCCTTAGTAGGAATCCTTGCTTTGTCAAGTGATTCACTTGGTTAGACAATATTATTTCCTCAATAGAATAGATGCTTCGTAGTCTATTCATGCATTGAAGGAAATGGGAAATTTATCTTTATCAAGATATTCATAGAGGTATACTGGCACAACATCCAATAGAAGCATATCCAAAATTTCCTTTGCCAAATCGTAAGATATTCGCAATTTATAACTAGGGAATCTGATGCATCATTTATATAAGCGAGTCATTCTTATCTTAATTTGTCTATTCCTCAGTTTCAGCTAAAAAATCCTTGAGCTATAGGATGTTACTTATAGCATACGATCTTGTACTTATATTTTTATTTATGCAATACTCATTATGCCCACAAGTTTGACACCTTTTGGTGTCTGTACTTCATGTCAGAACACTTACGTTTCATAAGCAAGTCTAGCTCGGCTTTTTTGCCTAGTTCCACATTTGGCCAATCACTACGTTTGCATTTTAGCAACGGAGTGTAGAACAACATTATATAATTATCATCACTTTTGCGTTGTAAGTGGCAATATGATACGTGAATACATTGTCGACAATTGTGTTCTTTTTATCTAGCACCTCCCCAGTACGTATAATATTTAACTTCATTTCAATTTCTTAAGTATTTTCCTCTTTGAGGGATTCTAGGAGGGGTGAGGACATGGCCATGAGCTCATTGTCCTATGGTAGTATTGTCTCAATGCTGCCCCATGTTTTCCTCTTCTTGGAAATTTTACACTTGTAGCATGGTGGTCTGCCTCTTTGAGGAACAGCCACTTCTACTGCTGGTGGATTGCATCCATTCTCGAGGATGTTAATCCTAGCTGCAGTATTAACAACAGGGATGTATGATCTGAAATTTTTTCTTGTTGTCAGTAACCATGTCCGAAAACTGTTGAACAGTTTTCTTGAATATGAAGGATCTTCAGGATTTCATTATCGCATTTCATAATTTTCATATTGATCGCGTCCGGATATATACCCGAAAAACGACTTGTAGTTTTACTGCAAGTGCACAGTGTAGTGACGAGCGGGTATCGAACACAGGGAGGACAAATGACAGTATCTCACTTTGATTACCTAGCTATCAAGAGAACAAGAATAGTTTTGATGTAATGGTCACAATCGTTCAATAGCAAGAAATATCAATATAATAAAGCGTCTAGGGATAGGAAATCCCCACTACGGACTGTCTCTCATCCTTGTGAATCATAAATTTCATTGTTGCTAAGCTTGAATATAGGTGAACTAGTCACAACTTAATGTAGAACCAAGCTCACGCTCTCGCTCTATTGCCGGTCTATAGCAAACCTAGGTTGGGCCCACTCTCGTGCAAACCCTAGCCTAAGCCGCTAGCGTGAAGAACGACATCATTGTCCAATCGCATCTCGAGCCCACTCTCGTGCAAACTCGAGCTACGATCTAGGTTATAATAGTTCTTATTTGTCCAATCTCTTGCAAACGAATGTTGGTATAGATTTAAAATTAAAAATCCTAGCTTTGGTCCAATCTCTTGCAAACCAAATCTAGAGAATTTCAATTATCAATCTAAATCAAATATCTAGGCCTTCCTATCAATTGGGATCCAATCTCTTGCAAATCCCAATCGATATGAGTTCCTAGCTACTCGTAATAAATCGATCACAACCTAACCATTATCAATTCTAGCAACAAATCCATAAATTCATCACAATTCAAAAGATTAGGTACATAGGGTTCATCCCCATGCCCTAGAACGACAGAACTACTCACTAATCATCATGAAAATCTCAGAAATAACGACTATAATCATGGCACAATTCATTGCAAAGAAGAAACAATTCATAAAAATGAGTTTTTTAACAAGAAAGAACAAACCAATAACGTAGACAATGATTTCCAGCTGAGATTTCTCCAAAGAATAGCCGTCAAAAACCTAATAGAAGTCTCTAAAAAATAATTCAAGTCTCTTCTAAAACTAGGTCTAAAACTAGGTTTAAATACAAGCCAAAATCGTCCAAAAAATCGTGACAAAACTGCCCATGCGTAGCCCAGAATTCGCATTCCTTGCAGTAGTCGGAGAGGGTCACTCGGCCGAGTGACCCTGGTCACTCGCCCATGTGGCAAACCCTGTAAAATAACAGTAACTTTGGGGTTCTCAGGGGTCTGTCTCTCGGGGTGACTCGGCCGAGCAGTCTTCTTCATTCGACCGAGTAGCAATCATGCTCGGCCGAGTGAGCTTCCTTAGATTTTCCAGTAACTAGGCTCTTTTCTGTCTGATTCTCTGTACCACTCGGGCGAGTGGGATTTCTTACTCGGCCGAGGAAAATAGAAAATCTTCAGTGTGTATCCGTTTCCCTCGGGCGAGTGTGACCCTTCACTCGGCCGAATGAGCAGTCTTGCTCGGCTGAGTGAGGTGCTCCTGAGCTCCTTTCTTCTCCTTTCCCCTCCTCGTCGATCCTATGAAATTCCTTCTTCTTCCGCTCATCCTCTATCGCTGATAAGTCCTCCAATAAGCCGTGGGTGACACTCCGAAGTGTGTGAAACTCCTTTGATCTAATTTTTGCTCCATATCGCTCTATATTTCATGAAATACGACAAAAACAAGAAATAATAAAAGCATCGTGATATCGTCGAATAATCGTGAAAAATGCAATATGGGTAATCAAAACGTCATGAAAATATGCAGAAAAAAGGTGTAAAATATGGAGTGATCAAAATCCCCTAAGCTTACCTCTTACTCGTCCTCGAGGAAGATGAGTAAAAGGCGAACCTGACGGATAAAAATAAGGAAAAGGAAAAAAGAAATAGAAGATAGGAAAGAAAACAAAGAGGGAGGTGCTAGATCATTTCCTCAGGACGTGGGCTTTGCTTACTCATATAGCACACGACGAATATAAAACACATGCCAAAAAATTTTATCTCGATATCATGATATAAGGATGCATTCAATATAGAAACCCAAGAATATCAAAATAGTATGAAATATGGAATCATTCTAGAATTAACATCGTCTGAAGCATCTAAAGCGGTATACATAATCATAGTCCACACACTTTTCAATTGATCGCTTTCTATTTGGAGTATAAGAAGTATCACACAATATGAAGCAATAAGAATAGAAAGGAGTGGTTTTCATGAGATGCATTCTAAGTGTCAATTCCTGGATTTCGTAAAACTTTTAGTAATCTCACCGAGTATAGAAAATTACCTAGCTTAGGTTGTCATGCACAATCAAGTAGTCACTCTCACACACATCATTGGATCCTCTCCTCCAAGCTTATCTATAAGCGTGGTGGCATAAGATAAAGCAATAAGCTTATTCCCCTTTTTGAAGCTCCAAAAAAATATAAAAATAAAAGAGGGGAGAAAGAGAGAAAGAGTATGAGATGTGATCATTTATGAACTTCTTTTCTCTTTTCTTTTCTTTTCTTTTCTCTTTTTCTTTTTTTTCAATATATACAACTGTGATCCCAAATCAAAAGATAGAGAGATATACATGTATTTTTTTCTTTTTGATTTTGGGGTATAGGAGCATTGATTTTTATAGCGGGGGAAAATGTCAATATAAGATTCGCTAAAGGGAGATTCACCAATGATTTTAAGTATAGAAATAATGGTCAAGATATGTAGAGAAAGAAATATATGTAACACTCAGTTCACTCTATAGAATATGCACGACAACTTTCAGCAGAGTAATGTAATTTACTCAGTTTAATCTCAGAAAGCAAACTAATCCAGTTATATCAACCTAGCATACATTCAATCAACCTGAAAGTGAAGCGTACAATTTTCATGCAATAAGAAGTGATATAAGAAAGCAAAGCAGGTATCCAGATATAAGCAATCAATGCGTGAAGCTTGGTGTGTTTTCTATGAAGAGTATACAGTAAAAATCATCAAACTCAACTAATAAAAGAATTTCATCCATATTCATACATGAAAAGGCAGGTTACTATCTCGAATGCATAGCAAGACATAGCATATGATATTTGAAATAAAAACTATGGCATGACAAGATAATATGCATATAGAGATAAGCTAATACCACGTCATCATCATCACAAAAAATTCATCTCTAGCAAAAAGGATAAAAGAAATAAGGATAAAAGAGAACAAAAACTACTGTACAATGCAGCACACTCAAAAGTAAGAAAAACGTGATGCATGAAAAAATGAAAAAGTGGGTGAAAATAAGTGTAAAAACAAAGAAATGTGGGAAAATGAAGATAATAGGCGACAAAAAAATAAAAAGTGAATGAGAACTCACTCCCCCAAGCTAAAGTGCACAGTGTCATCAATGTGCAAAGTGTAACACACTGATAGACAAAATATGGGTTGGGCGGGTGAGGATGCATGCATGATGAAAATAAAATAAAAATGAGATGGGTGCACAAATGATGCATGAAGAGATCAAAATAGTACCATGTGAGTGTCCCCAAAAATACTCCCTCTCTCCTAAAAAAGATATAGACAGATAAGACCAAAAAGTGGCCAAAAAGTGTGTGGAGGAGAGGTACAAAATTAGCAGGTAGAAAATATCCAGAATAACAACAGCAAAAATATGAAAGGCATCCAGAGTGTGCCTAAGTGGGCGGGGGTGGGCCAGCACCATCCTGTGGCAGAGGTGGTGGTCGTGGAGGCTGCTGGGTGGGGGTAGGTGGCGGAGGCAGTCGTGCAAGTATCTGGCTCAGGCAAGCCTGAATACCATGAAGTAAAGCGATGCGGGTCTGGATAGCACTAACCGTAGCGGAGAGAGCCCGAAAATCTGCCCTAAGTCCACTCACCCCCCCTCTAGATCACGGAGGTGCTGAACTATGGTGTTGGGGGGAGGTGGAGCAGAGGGTCGAACAGGTCAAACAGGTGAAGAACGGGGCTGTCTCGCTCGGTTACTGTAAAGGATAGGTGTGACTTTGGGGTGGTGCTGTGGTGCTGTGCTCACTAAGTGACGCTCAGCCTCTGTGGGAGGCTGAGACGCGGGAATGGTCGAAGAGGATGGAGCAGCAGCAGAAGCGGTAGTGGTGACAGACGACGAGGCGGGCAGAGAGGTCAGTGACACAGACGTGGGAACAGACATCACTAAACTCTCGGAGTATACAGCGGCAGTGGAGACAGTAAGGTCGACTGTGCAACAAATGACTCCCCAGGAGTCGAGAACAAAAATGAGGAAAGGGTCTCCACCGCAGAGGCAAAAGAAGGCTTGCCGCTCTCAATTATGGTGGGGGGACGCTCGGGGCTCGTCGCAGAAATTTGATCTATGGACATGGGCACAATGGTGGTGTTGATGGACTCAGTTAGAGTGCTCCCAACACTGACAGATGTGTGAACAGAGGTTTCGGGAGGTGCAGGCAGATCTGGTGCAGGCTGAGGTATCACAGGGTTAAGAGGTGGAAGGAGGGGCTCCTGCTGAGCACCCTCAGGCTCAAGCACGTATGCGACGGGGATGAGGAGATCCATCGTTGGAATCCACTCCCCGCCCGCAGGTCTAATATGTGTCAGAGCAGGGCTTTGGAGAATCATGTAATCGACACTGTGGGGACTGTGCAGCCATACCCAGTGGTGCTGACCATGAGGACGCAACATCCTCATCCGGACCATAACATCTATGGAGAGTGAGGTGGGGCCCGGGGGTCGCAGCAAGCCAGCAGGGAGGTCAACTCCACACAAAAGGGCCAAGAGGGTAATCAGACCGCCGCAACAGATGGGCGTTCGAGCGCCGATAGAAATAATGATGCGGTCGATGTACCAACTGGCGATATCATTCTCGACAGAGGGGACCAAAATGTCTCCTCCATCAAAGACCCTAGAACTTGTCATCGCATAGAGCATGTAGAGCTCTGGCGTCGACAACATCCCGGGCTCGTACCTCGCAAGAAAAATGGTCGCCATAAGGCGCTGTGCAATGCGGAGGCACGGGTGGAGGACGGCGGAGGCCTTGGCCCGACTAGGGTCAAAGGCGAGGGGAGATCTAGTGATCCGCATCCAAAAAGCATGGGTGTCGAATGACGGCGGTGGGATGTGCGTGGGGCTGTAGGCTCGGTACAGGTGGCCACTGGAAGAATGCTCTGAGCATGTCAAGAGTGACCTCGCACTCCTGATCCATCAGGCGAAAGGAGCATCCCCAGGGGTCCTGGCAATAGAACTACGGACCTCTAGTGTCGGGTGGATATAAGTGTCTGCAGACACCGACAATAAATCATGCCACCCCATGTTGTCATACAACTGGAGTAGCCCCTCTAGTACCCCTAGGCGCTCAAAGTCAGCTAGGTGTGTGAACCTAGTGGGTACGATCGATCGATGGGAGATACGCTCAAATCTGG
Source organism: Scilla litardierei (assembly GCA_030789695.1). NCBI lineage: Eukaryota > Viridiplantae > Streptophyta > Magnoliopsida > Asparagales > Asparagaceae > Scilla > Scilla litardierei. Next base: position 97,099,707 of record CM061136.1, read on the forward strand.
CGCGCTGTGCGTCATCTCTGAACGTGATCCCCATTACATCGAATGCGGGGGCAGGCTGTGCTGGTGGTGGAATGGGTGCGGTAGGAGGCGGCTGTGTGGGTGGTGGCGGGCTAGGTGGCGGGGACTCCGCCCTAGCGGAAGAGGGACCAGGATCACCTGACCTCTTCCACTTGGAAGTGGGCTCCCGATTGCGTGGCCTAAGACGTGGGGGCATGAAGCCCGTGAGTCGTGCCCACCCAAATGTAATACGAAGTGCTATAAAATGGAACGAGTATACCTGAGCATGACGCGAGAGCAAAAAGTGAAGCGTGCAAAGAATCGCCTCCTTCGCTGAGCTCTAAAGCGTCCTGAATCTCCCCCAAGCTCCCCCAAGCTATCCTGGAAAATAAACAATCATATCAGGGATGAATAATCAATATACATGGGGAAGATTAGGGATAATAGATATATATATATATATATATATATATGAATTAATTTGAATTTTGGACGCAATGGACTTACGAATTGAGAGAATGGAGAAGAAATAGGAGTTTTGGGGCGAATTGGGGGGATTGCGTCGGCGGAAGAGGCGGCGCCGGCGGGTGCAAGCGGCAAACTGTCGTCGGCGACCGGCGTGGGGTGGCGGTCGACCGGCGTCGGGAGGTTCGGGCGAGGAGAGGCTTTGTTCGGGTGAGGGGAGTCGAAGAGGCTCGGGCGATGCGCAAAGAAATTGGGAATTTTGGGGTTTTCGAAATTCGCGCAGTGCCCGTTCGCTATTTAAAGTTCGGTCACTCGGCCGAGTGACGCGTTCACTCGGTCGAATGGCTCAGCATTTAAAATATTTTTTGAATTCTCCGTAAACTTACGACTCAGCCGAGTAGCTTTTCCCATTCAGTCGAATGGACAAGTTCCACTCGGCCGAGTAGCAAGGCTGCTCAGTGATAATGAAGTGTGTAGGGTATCAGATTCACTCGACCATAGTCATTCAGCCGAGTGGCAATAAACACTGAAAATCACAGAAAATAATAGAGAGTGGGTCTGTATGATCTTTCCTGATCGGTACTCTACTCGGTCGAGTAGAGTCTTTCCTCGACCGAGTGACATGTACACTCGATGGAGTGGCTTGATGTTTTCTGCCTCGGCTCTCTGTTTTTGCTCCATTCTTTGTTTTTCTCGTACCCGTCAGTTTCTTTCTTCTCCTGAGGCCTGAGTGCGTTCCTTGTCCGCTCTCCCTTACCATGGTCATCCTCCCTATGAATGATTTCTCGTTCTCCATCTCCTATCATGAAAAATAGAGCCCGTTGTCATGATTTTATTGACGCTAGACTCTAAACACTAAGAAAAATCTAAAACAAAAATGAAGTTCAACTAAAAACAATATAAAACAGTTGGGCTGCCTCCCGACAAGCGTTCGTTTAAGGTCTTGAGCTTGACCCCTTAAAATTTCGTTTAGTGCTCGATATTTGGCGCATGCAAGATGCGCCCGTCAAACTTGCCGGGAAGGCCACTTGGATTTGGTTGTTGATGCTCGTGGGCATTCCTCATCTTCCCCTCATCATGGGTAGTGTTGGGGGATACGTCCCCCAAGCTTGAGCTTGTACCATTCTTTTTCTTCACCGGTGATGCCGATCTCTTATCCAGTGGAGCTTTCTTCAAATTGTTGGTCGTGGAGAGCTTGCATAGCTCCCTTATTCTCACGACATCAGCGTCATCTTTGTCATCAACAAAGGGATAGTCCGGTGGGTCCTCCAACTTTCCTTCACCACTAGAAGATTGGCCTTCTTCGAAGCCATCATCGTGTAGGGCGTCAATAGAATATGGTATAGCTTCATCGATCACCTCATCGAGGAGGTATGAAAGATCATGGGACCTTCCCTTGAGTAGATATATGCTATTCACTTCACCGGTTGGGACTCCTTCAGAATAATGCTTGAGCCGTTGTCCATTAACCTTGAATGTGTCACCGCCTTTTCCTTCCAACTCAAATGCTCCTCCCGATTGTATGTGTCTAATGGTGAAGGGTCCGGACCATCGCGATCTTAGCTTTCCGGGAAAAAGTCGGAGTCTAGAATTGTATAGGAGGACCTTGTCTCCAACCTTGAAGTCTGTAACAGTGATGCGTGCGTCGTGGAGAATTCTAGTTCTTTCCTTGTAAATTCTTGAGCTCTCGTAAGCGTCTCGCCTAATCTCATCAAGCTCATGGATGTCTAGGAGTCACCTCACCGCCGCACTCTTGTAGTCATAGTTAAAGGTCTTGATGGCCCAATACGCGCAGTGTTCCAACTCCACCGACAAGTGACAAGCTTTCCCATAAACAAACGGTATGGGGTGGTGCCAATGGGAGTGCGAAAGGCCGTGTGATAAGCCCATAGTGCATCATTCAATTTCATGGACCAATCCTTTCTAGATCTATCGACGGTCTTCTGTAGAATTTGTTTAATTTCCCGGTTCGACAACTCCACTTGTCCACTCGTCTGAGGGTGGTATGCCATACCGATTCTATGATTCACCCCATACTTTTTCAACATGGCTTCAAACTTGTTTTCTATAAAATGACTCCCTCCATTGCTTATCAAGGTACGTGGCACTCCAAAGCACGGAAAGATGTTTTGCTTGAAGAATTTGGATACCACTCTTGCATCGTTAGTTAGGGTGGCAATGGCTTCTACCCATTTTGAGACATAGTCCACCGCTAATAGGATATACTTATTTCCCTTGCTAGACGGAAAAGGGCCCATGAAATCCACTTCCCAACAATCAAATAGCTCAATTTCTAGGATGGGCTTCATCGGCATCTCATTCCATTTTGATATATTTCCTATCCGTTGGCATCTATCGCAATGCTTGACAAGTCACGTGTATCCTTGAACATGGTCGGCCAAAAGAACCCGCTTTGCAATATCTTTGCGATTATTTTGGAAGCGGCGTGATGTCCCCCGCAAGGTATATCATGGCAATGTGAAATGATAGACGTGGCTTCCTCCTTAGAAACACACCTCTGTATAATACCATCCTTGCATATTTTGAAGAGATACAGATCTTCCCAAAAATAATTGCGGACTTCATGCATGAACCTCCTTTTTTTGTTGCATGGCCATCCCGCATGGTTTTATCCCGCATGCCAAATAGTTCACATAGTCTGCATACCAAGGCACCTCTCCGGGTCTAATAGCAAATAGCCTCTCGTCCGCAAAAGTGTCATCAATTGGTAGACTTTCATCCATCTCATCGCGAACAAGCCTAGACAAGTGGTCCGCTACAACGTTGTTCATGCCCTTCTTGTCTCTAATCTCCAAGTCAAATTCTTGCAACAAAAGTATCCATCTTATTAATCATGGCTTGGCCTCCTTTTTGCTAAATAGATACTTCAATGCCGCATGGTCGGTGTGCACAATCACCTTGGATCCGCGGAGGTAGGAGCGAAACTTCTCGATGGAGTAGACAACCGCGAAGAGCTCTTTCTCGGTAGTGGTGTAATTTTTCTGTGCCTCGTCCAATGTTTTGCTTGCATAGAATATTGTATGAAGCTTTTTGTCCTTCCTTTGTCCTAGCACCGCTCCAATAGCTTGATCACTTGCATCACACATGAGCTCGAAGGGAAGACTCCAGTCTGACGGTTGTATAATGGGTGCGGAAATGAGAGCTTCCTTCAATGTATTAAATACTTGCAAGCACTCTCCTGAAAAGACAAATGGAGCATCTTTAGCGAGTAGGGTGGTAAAAGGTCGGGCAATTAGGGCAAAATCCTTGATGAAGTGGCGGTAAAACCCCACATGACCGAGAAAGCCCATAATGCCCTTTACATTAATAGGAGGAGGAAGTTTTTTAATTACCTCAATTTTCGCCTTATCAACCTCAATCCCTCTAGAGAAAACAAGGTGCCCAAGAACTATCCCCTCGGTGACCATAAAGTGACATTTCTCCCAATTAAGAGTAAGATTATTTTGTTGGCATCTTTTAAGAACTTTAGTGAGGTTAGCCAAACATGAATCAAACTCGCTACCATAAACAGAAAAATCATTCATGAAGGCTCCTATAATATTTTCAATATAATCGGAAAAGATGGACGTCATGCACCTTTGAAAAGTGGCGGGAGCATTACAAAGTCCAAAGGGCATTCTACGGTAGGCATACGTGCCATAAGGACATGTGAAAGTAGTCTTTTCTTGGTCGTCTTCATGCAAAGGGATCTGAAAGAATCCCAAATACTCATCCAAATAGCAAAAGAATTTATGTTTAGCGAGACGCTCAAGCATTTAATCAATGAAGGGCAATGGGTAATGGTCTTTTCGGGTGGCTTTATTTAACTTCCTACACATCCACCATCCCGTGACAGTGCATGTAAAAATGGGTTCTCCCTTATCGTTTTTTATGACGGTCATCCCTCCCTCCCTTTTTAGGGACAACACGAACAGGGCTAACCCATCTACTATCTGAGATAGGGTAGATAATGTTGAGTATTGGTGTTTTATACCAATCTTATTTTGATGATGATCACAACATTATGTTGTTGCTAATGACTCTCATGTTTTAGTCTCTTAGTTTTATCTCAAGAATATCTTTTTTTGAGACTAATCACTTGGTGCAAGGATGGACATCAAGTAGAGAAGAGCCAAAGCTTGGACTAAAGGAGTGCCAAAGCTTGGAGATGATAGAGAGCTTTCAAGGCATCAAGATTGAATACTTAAACTCTAAGAAAAGCATTGTAATCCATGTAATTTACTTTATTGCTTTCTCTCTTTTTTGAGTCTAGGTTAATGTAATGCCTTGTTAGATGGTTTACTCATTCATGCATATGCATTTAACCATCTTAGTGAGCCTTAGGATTATCATAGAATCCAACCCAATAGGTTCACTCTGTCCAAAGACTCATTTGTAGTCTCTGGCTTTTCGTCAGTCGACTGCTGAAGGAAACACAATCGACAGGGTGATTTCCAGTCGCCTGTAGATCCTTCTACAGTCGTCTGACATGCACAGCTCAAGTCAACATTTCAATTGACTCAAACTTGAGCTTTACGCACAGTCGTCTGTCGATCAGTTTACAGTCGCCTGTATTTTTACAGTGGCCTGGAGATTGGACATCAGTCGCCTGTATAGCGTAAGTGCATTCTCTGCATCTCTCTGTTGTTTCACCATTTTATACTGCAGACGACTGATGAAGAATGTACAATCGCCTGACTATTTAACAGTCGACTGTAGTATTAACATCAGTCGCCTGTGCGAAGAATTGGAGAAAGAGTGCAGCTCTCTGTTTCGATCCATCCCCTGCAGCAGTCGCCTGCTGAAGGATTAACAGACGCCTGTCCTGTTTGTCAGTTGACTGTATTGTCTTCGTCAGTCGACTGTCCTGGCTCAGATTATAGCCGTTGGATATTTTCAAGCCATTGATCAGTCGACTGTCTTTTGATCATCAGTCGACTGTTCTTGTCGTTTTCACCCAGTTTCTAGCCGTTGCAGATTTGTTCATTTGGCTGTTTCTTTGGGTTTTTGTGCTTGATATGGGGTTCCTATATATATGAGTGTGCTGCCATCACTTGAGAACTCTTAACAACATTTGATAACTCTTGACTCTATAGAAAATCTCAAGAGATCAATAAGCTACTCTCAAGCTCCCTCATTTCCCTCAATTGTGCATTCATCTTTCTTCATGCATTGAAGTCCAGCTCAAGGGAAATCATCCAAGTGCTCTCAAGCATATTCCAACACTTGGAGATCCTCTTCCATGCCTTGCATCCATTAAGGAGTAAGCATCTCAAGGCATAGGTAAGAGTATTTATTTTACTTGGTGTAATTTGTGTCTCTAATTCTCTTTGTGGGAATTAGATCTTTCTCTCTTTGTGGGAGGTTCTCTCTTTGTGGGAGGTTGTCTCTTTGTGGGACTTAGGAACTCTGTTTGTGGGATTAACTCTCTTTGTGGGAGTTTAGGGTCCTAGTATAGGGCTAACCCTAATTCTCTGAGTGGGAGTTAGTGATTCTCTGTGTGGGAGTCTTGATCCTCGTGTAGGATTGGTTGGGTCCTTGTGTAGGGCATAAATCCTCTTTGTGGGGGTATCTCCTTGTGATATTTGTATTCGCTTCTCTGTGTGGGAATATAGTTAATATTGGTGTGGCTGGATGTACCCAAGTTTGGGGAAACATGGTAAAACTGTGTGTTTGCGTTTGGATTGATTGTGCCTTTTAATTCCTCTTGCATTTATAATTCCGCATTTGCAAGTTAAATTTTAATTGGACAATTTTATTGCCATTACACTATTCACCCCCCTCTAGTGTGTGTTGTTAGTATTGCAAGGGTAAGGCGATCCTTACAATTGGTATCAGAGCGAGGTTATAGCATACTGCAACGATGTCATTCAACGCTACATCTGCGCCTCATGAAGAAGGTCTTTTAACCGTTCGATCCCCGCTCTTCAACGGAACCAATTACCTGAGTTGGAAGATCAGGATGAAGGTCTACTTGAAGAGTCACGACCTTTAGAATATAACGGATTCACCTTTCGAGGAGCATACTTCACCCGCGGTCGTGAGAACTAAAGCAGAGAAGGATTTGATCAAAGTCAATGCTAGGGCTATGTGTGTTCTCCATTGTGCCCTCACTCCGGATGAGTTCGATCGCATCTCCATGTGCAAATCGGCCAATAGTATTTGGCATACATTGGAGATCTCTCATGAAGTGTTACTTCAACATAAGGAAGAGATTTAGTCAACCAAGCCCGAGAAGAAAAAGGGCATTGCTCTTCATGGTGAGAAGGAGTCTTTCAAGTGGAAAAAAGAAGTTCCAACAAGAAGCTCCAAGTGAAGATGAAGAATATCTTAGCGACGATGACTACATCAAGCTTGCCAAGAAATTCAAAAATTTCAAGGCATTCCTCAAGGACAATCAAGGTATGTCTTCATCAAAGTTTATCTCACAGTCTAACAAGTTGGTTTGTTTCAACTGCAGTGGAAAAGGTCATGTGGCCACCGAATGCCCTTCCAAACCCACCATAGATACCTATAAGGGTAAAGGGAAGATACATTGGAAATCTAAGTCCGATGTCAAGAACCAAAAGAAGGGACTTATCGGCACATTTGATGATTCCGATGGGGACACATCTAATGATGAAGAAGAGGATGACAAGGAGCACGATCACTGGTGTCTCGTTGCCTTTGATGATTCTTCATCAACTTCATCCAACTCTAGCGATGGAGAGATAAGGACTTGGCTAAACTCCAAAGAAGAAAGTTGCTTCATGGCTAATGAGGAAGAGTCTTCGTCAAGCTCAAGCGAGGAAGAAAGTGATGAGTAAGCTAAGGAGGAAAAGCCATCCTATAAGGAGCTTGAATATCGCCTAAATGTGGCCTCCAATTTGGCAAGTAAGTGCATCGATTCATATGATAAAATGAAAGCTAAACTTGATAATGCTCTGAGTGGGGTGCATGATTTAGAATCGTCTAGTGTAAATATTCATGATGAAATGCATGTTTACGACACTAGTGAGAGAGACACACTTCTCTCTCAAGTTAAGGAATTGAGTCTTACAAGTGAAAAACTTGTTGCTCAAAACCTTATCTTAGATGCTCACATTCAACAACTTACATTGAAATGTGAAGAGGAATCCCGTAAGCTCATAAGCTTTGTGTATTCTAGGGATTCACTCCACGATTTGTTAGAAAAACAACATCCGGCAAATCATAGAGGAGGTTTGGGTTATATTCAAAATGTGGTTCCCAAACCCACCTCTAATTCCTCTTGTGGTACAAATACAAGAAATATTGCTAAAGCACCTAAGAAGAATCACCATGCTTTCTAGTACAACAATAACATCAACAAGAAGCATGTAGATCACGAGGTAATGAGGAAGAATGAAAAATCTTCATTTTTTGCTAAGAAGCAAAATCCTCATTCTTTTCATGCCAAGAAATTCATTTCTACACCTAAGCATGCCACATCCCCCCTCTTGCAAAGGCAAAACCCTTGCCTAGGAAATCCTTGAGATTATGGATTCCCACTAAGGTTAGTGTGCAAGAGATGGATAGTTACATCAACTCTCTAGTTAAGGATGTGATCACCTCATGTGATTACATTAGGAAATCAAACTCCTCTTGGGTTTGGTTGCCTAATGTTTAGGTTCCTCACACATATGCATATTGCATGGGTATTGTGCTTGAATATTTATTTTTTAGCATACCCATTGTTTGTGTGTGTTTCGTGATTTTGAAAATATTTTCAAACTTATTTTTCATGAAAATGGGGACCTTGGGGTTTATTGACATGCATGCATTTTTGATCCATGTGTATGTCAATGAGGGAGTTAATATGTTATATGTTTAATGTATTTTAAGACATATTTTAACTCTCATTTCGGAGGTTATTTGAGATCTTTATTCACATTTGGTTGTTTTTGATCTCAAACCAAACCTATTGTATATTGCCAATATGTTTCATGAAATATTTGTTTTTGGCAATATTCTTTGTGTATCTTTGAAGCTTGATTTTTCAATATCTATTGCGTTGATACACTTTAGGCCCATGGCTCCATTAATTATAATTGGTATTAGATCCTAGAAGTCAAAAGTTGACCATTTCTATGATCTAGGGGGAGCATGGGATAGTGAATTGATATCCACTAAATTTTCGATTTGGTATCATACATATCTTTCGTTCTTCCATATTGTCACATCTTGGTTAAGATGATAAAGGGGGATATATTTGATGTCCACCTTTTTGACGATGTCAAGGGGGAGAGATATATGCATTATGTAATCATATCTATAGGGGGAGAGATATATACATATGCATATGGGGAGTGATATCTCTCTAGGGAGAGATATATGGGATTAGATAAACCATTCATGTTTGCATGCTTTTATCCTTTGCAATTGGTTTATGTAATCCATGCCTATTATATGCCACCATGTTTTTATTGGTATTATGAGTATTTACCATTGTGTAGCTCATTATGTAATTGGTGCATATAAGTAGGGGGAGATCATTAGCATTGTGCTTTAATTCTTTATGATTTATATAATGTGTGTCATCATCAAAAGGGGGGAGATTGTTGAGTATTGGTGTTTTATACCAATCTTATTTTCATGATGATCACAACACTATGTTGTTGCTAATGACTCTCATGTTTTAGTCTCTCAGTTTTATCTCAAGAATATCTTTCTTGTAGACTAATCACTTGGTGCAAGGATGGACATCAAGTAGAGAAGAGCCAAAGCTTGGACTAAAGGAGTGCCAAAGCTTGGAGATGATGGAGAGCTTTCAAGGCATCAAGATTGAAGACTTAGTCTCTAAGGAAAGCATTGTAATCCATGTAATTTACTTTATTGCTTTCTCTCTTTTTTGAGTCTAGGTTAATGTAATGCCATGTTAGATGGTTTACTCATTCATGCATATGCATTTAACCATCTTAGTGAGCCTTAGGCTTATCATAGAATCCAACCCAATAGGTTCACTCTGTCCAAAGACTCATTTTGAGTCTCTGGCTTTCCGTCAGTCGACTGCTGAAGGAAACACAGTCGACTGGGTGATTTCCAGTCGCCTGTAGATCCTTCTACAGTCTGACATGCACAGATCAAGTCAACATTTCAATTGACTCAAACTTGAGCTTTACGCACAGTCGTCTGTCGATCAGTTTACAGTCGCCTGTATTTTTACAGTCGCCTGGAGATTGGACATCAGTTGCCTGTATAGCGTAAGTGCATCCTCTGCATCTCTCTGTTGTTTCTCCATTTTATACTGCAGACGACTGATGAAGAATGTACAGTCGCCTGACTATTTGACAGTCGACTGTAGTATTAACATCAGTCGCATGTGCGAAGAGTTGGAGAAAGAGTGCAGCTCTCTGTTTCGATCCATCCCCCTGCAGCAGTCGCCTGCTGAAGGATTAACAGACGCCTGTCCTGTTTGTCAGTCGACTGTATTGTCTTCGTCAGTCGACTGTCATGGCTCAGATTATAGCCGTTGGATATTTTCTAGCCGTTGATCAGTTGACTGTCTTTTGATCATCAGTCGACTGTTCTTGTCGTTTTCACCCAGTTTCTAGCAGTTGCAGATTTGTTCTTTTGGCTGTTTCTTTGGGTTTTTGTGCTTGATATGGGGTTCCTATATATATGTGTGTGTGATGCCATCACTTGAGAACTCTTGACAACATTTGATAACTCTTGACTTTATAGAAAATCTCAAGAGATCAATAAGCTACTCTCAAGCTCCCTCATTTCCCTCAATTGAGCATTCATCTTTCTTCATGCATTGAAGTCCAGCTCAAGGGAAATCATCCAAGTGCTCTCAAGCATATTCCAATACTTGGAGATCCTCTTCCATGCCTTGCATCCATTAATGAGTAAGCATCTCAAGGCATAGGTAAGAGTATTTATTTTACTTGGTGTAATTTGTGTCTCTAATTCTCTTTGTGGGAATTAGATCTTTCTCTCTTTGTGGGAGGCTCTCTCTTTGTGGGACTTCGGAACTCTCTTTGTGGGAATAACTCTCTTTGTGGGAGTTTAATGTCCTAGTGTAGGGCTAACCCTAATTCTCTGAGTGGGAGTTAATGATTCTCTGTGTGGGAGTCTTGATCCTCATGTAGGATTGGTTGGGTCCTTGTGTAGGGCATAAATCCTCTTTGTGGGGTATCTCCTTGTGATATTTGTATTCACTTCTCTGTGTGGAAATATTGTGAATATTAGTGTGGCTGGATATACCCAAGTTTGGGGAAACAGGGTAAAACTGTGTGTTTGCGTTTGGATTGATTGTGCCTTTTAATTCCTCTTGCATTTATAATTCCGCATTTGCAAGTTAAATTTTAATTGGACAATTTTATTGCCATTACACTATTCACCCCCCCTCTAGTGTGTGTTGTTAGTATTGCAAGGGTAAGGCGATCCTTACAGATAATGTCGGCTTCAAGCAACTTTAGGATTTCCTTCTTAACAACCTCCTTCATGTAAGAATTTAACCGCTTTTGAGGCTCTATGGAGGTGGCTTCAATGTTTTCCAAATGGATTCTATGCGTACAAAGCCTAGGGCTTATTCCCTTTAGGTTAGAGATGGTGTAGCCAAGGACATCCTTGTGACTCCTAAGGACATCTAAGAGTCTTTCAAGTTGATCATGGTTGAGGTGGGCATTAACAATCACCGGGTAGGTCAATTTATTGCCCAAGAAAGCATACCTTAAATTCGGAGGTAATTGTTAAAGTTCTACCTCGGGAGGCACTGTACCCCCTACTTCCTGTTCTTGTGAAAGCTTGGCCTCTTTTGCGACATCTGAGTTCTCGTATGCGGGCTCAGATTCACTTCTTGGTGAGGACGGCGCATCAGAGTAGACACGGCACAGCTCTGTGTTGACATTGATGTGGCTAACACCTTGCTCCGGTCCACAGCTGAGATCAAGAGATGTGTCAGTGGGTTCATAAATATCAGGGAGAGGATCATATAGTGTACTTCCTTGAATCTCGTCATGCCAAGTGGGCTCCTTAGGAGTGTAGTACTCTTCGATGCTTGCTATAATGTCTTCAAAGTGTAACATGCCGTCCCTCACATCGACTTTAATGTTGCCCTCGATAGTCCCTTCTGGGGAGATTTGATCCATCACAAAGCTAGCAAATATTTGCTCAATGTCAATATCAATGGCAAAAGCCCCTGTGGTTTGGACCTTATCAACAAGTTCCTTCAGGAGGGCTGCGAAGGAATCATCATCTCCCGGGCTAGACTTGGTTCTCATAATCACGTCTCCCATGTTACCTGCTTAAGATTCTTTGGAAAATACTGGGAGCACGTAAATTGGGCATCAAACAAGGTCAAAAGGGAATAAAAAAGAAAGAAAGTGAGGTATAACCGGCTAAGAAAAGTCGAACACTGTCAAATGGCGCTCACCGACAACGACGCCAAAAACTTGATCGCGTCTGGATATACACCCGAAAAACGACTTGTAGGTTTACCGCAAGCGCACGGTGTAGTGGCGAGCGGGTATCGAACACAGGGAGGACAAATGACAGTATCTTACTTTGATTACCTAGCTATCAAGAGAACAATAATAGTTTTGATGTAATGGTCACAATCGTTCAATAGCAAGAAATATCAATATAATAAAGCGTCTAGGGATAGGAAATCCCCACTACGGACCGTCTCTCATCCTTGTGAATCATAAATTTCATTGTTGCTAAACTTGAATATAGGTGAACTAGTCGCAGCTTAATGTAGAACCAAGCTCATGCTCTTGCGCTATTGCCGGTCTATAGCAAACCTAGGTTAGGGCCCACTCTCGTGCAAACCCTAGCCTAAGCCGCTAGCATGAAGAACGACATCATTGTCCAATCGCATCTCGAGCCCACTCTCGTGCAAAATCGAGCTACGATCTAGGTTATGCTAGTTCTTATTCGTCCAATCTCTTGCAAACGAATATTGGTATAGATTTATAATTAAAAATCCTAGCTTTGGTCCAATCTCTTGCAAACCAAATCTAGAGAATTTCAATTATCAATCTAAATCGAATATCTAGGCCTTCCTATCAATTGGGATCCAATCTCTTGCAAATCCCAATCGATATGAGTTACTAGCTACTCGTAATAAATTGATCACAACCTAACCATTGTCAATTCTAGCAACAAATCCATAAATTCATCACAATTCAAAAGATCGGGTCCATAGGGTTCATCCCCATGCCCTAGAACGACGGAACTACTCACTAATCATCGTGAAAATCTCAAAAATAATGACTATAATCATGGCACAATTCATTGCAAAGAAGAAACAATTCATAAAAATGAGTTTTTTAACAAGAAAGAACAAACCAATAACGTAGCCAATGATCTCCAGCTGAGATTTCTCCAAAGTATAGCCGTCAAAAACCTAATAAAAGTCTCTAAAAAAATTCAAGTCTCTCCTAAAACTAGGTCTAAAACAAGGTTTAAATACAAGCCAAAATCGTCCAAAAAATCGTGACAAAACTGTCCTTGCGCAGCCCAGAATTCGCATTCCTAGCAGCAGTCGGTGAGGGTCACTCGGCCGAGTGACCTTTGTCACTCCCCCGAGTGGCAAACCCTATAAAATAACAGTAACTTCAGGGTTCTCAGGGGTCCATCTCTCGGGGTGACTCGGCCGAGCAGTCTTCTTCATTCAGCCGAGTAGCAATCATGCTCGGTCGAGTGAGCTTCCTTAGATTTTCCAGTAACTTGGGCTCTTTTCTGTCTGATTTCTATGTACCACTCGGGCGAGTGGGATTTCTTACTCGGCAGAGTAGACTTTCTTATTCGGCCAAGGAAACATAGAAAATCTTCAGTGGGTATCCGTTTCCCTCGGGCGAGTGTGACCCATCACTCGGCCGAATGAGCAGTCTTGCTCGGCCGAGTGAGGTGCTCCTGAGCTCCTTTCTTTTCCTTTTCGCCTCCTCGTCGATCCTATGAAATTCATTCTTCTTCCGCTCATCCTCTATCGCTGATAAGTCCTCCAATAAGCCGTGGGTGACACTCCGAAGTTCGTGAAACTCATTTGATCTCATTTTCGCTCCATATCGCTCCATATTTCCTGAAATACGACAAAAAAAAGAAATAGTGAAAAGCATCGCGATATCGTCGAATAATCGTGAAAAACGCAATATGGGCGATCAAAACGTCAAGAAAATATGCAAAAAAAGATGTAAAATATGGAGTGATCACATATCATAGATTTTTGTTTATTTTTTTGAATGGTCAGTAGAGTTTCATGCTTCAACCGGGTTAAGCCTAGCACTGGGAGTGTGGACACATCTATGCACAGTCTTTGAGACAGGCTTTTAACGCCTCTCCTGTTTGGGGTGCAAGGATCTAGGGTGTATCATACCCTATATAGATTCCAAGACGGCGTTTAGGTCCTGATTTTATTCTCTATGATGATGTGGGGATGTAATTGCACACCAAAAATTCTCAAATAAGAGATATTTTGTGGTGTTCCGTATGCTAGTTGCATCGAAGAATTACTCTGATTCCCATAGGGTCTGAGTCTTATTTATGAAGTAGTATGCAAGATTGCAGGTCTTCATGAAGGTACCAAAAACTGGAAACAATGGATGTGTAAGCGACATAGTTTTTTTTAATAATCGACTTTTCAAACCCATTTTGGGTGTGAACACATGCTTCATGGTATTCAACTTTTATTCCAGTTGCGAATTGGGTCTTATTTATGTAGCAACATAAAAGATTGTATGTCCCTATTGTTGGATCCTGTCAAAATAAGGACGTTAGGATCGAATAATGAAGTAGAGACTTACGCTTGCGTACGCGGCACCGTAATCTCGGAACTTCGCCCTCGAATTCGCCACAACGGTCGATACTTCGTCACGGAGGATCGAAGCAGAGTTTCACCGCCTAAATCTCTATTTAGAAGAGGATTTTAATGGAAAGGAGAAGAAGAACATAAGATGCCTTATGCAAACTTATGGCATGGAAAGTGTAGTATGAATGCCTTACCCTTGGGTCCTATTTATAGGCTTTAGGGGTAGTTATTGTAGGAAATAACTAAATATAAGCTTATTAGCCTATATTAGCACATTCATTTATCCTCTTCTTCATTCACTTATCAAGTGCCTTTATGCACTTATAAAGTGACTTTTTCCCCTTATCGAGTGGCTTTTTCCACTTATCGAGTGGTCCTTTTCACACGAGAAAAGGTTCCCTCCGCGCACGCTTTCGTGCACGTGACATCTGAGGTCCGTATACCCTCATACATCCCCTCATGGGTGTATTCATGTCGTCCATATCCAACATCTCCCACTCACACTTGAGGGGATTGTAAGGAAACATCTTTTCCTTTAACTCTTCTGTTTATCATACCGAGAAATAGACCGTGTGACCGTCATACGCATAGAGTCCACTGTTGTGCACTTGTTAGAGATACACAACACTCCTCGAGGTGCAAAGTTGAGTAGATCAACGCATGCTTTACCCTAGATTATTTCTTCACATTTCTTATACTTTATATTCAACAATTGAATCCCATCTGGATTACAATTGGCTGGCAAGCTTTGAATCTCTAAAGTCCAAATGTGAATATGAAATTAATCTTCCTCTTCTTGTGATCCTTTTGATCTTGACTTGACTTGCTTTTCTAACATGCCCCGTCGGACCGAATTGACCATAGTCCATAAGCAACATGCTAAGATAGCAATCACCCAGTCAAATCTAAAGGAACCAATTAGAGTCCATAAGGGTAATGAGTTAAGACCCATGTGGTCTTTGGGTCTCACATAATAGTAAACACAATTACTATTCTAACCCAATGGTCAAAATGCATACGTAGTATGAATACGTATTACAACATCACTCCTTTCCCAGGGAGCGTATGTCTTAATGATGTTGTAAGGATGATGATCAAACACCATAATGTCTGATTTTGAGTCCCTTTTTTCTACTCAAATAATCTTTTGGACCCACATCCCGCATAAGACAGATAGGATTTCAAAAAATCCTCTTAGATCTTTTGTAAGCATCCATATGATGCAGATCTTTTATACGACCATTTTGTTTAAGTCATGACTCTAAATCATCCGTCTGATGATTTTGACTTTAAACAGGTCTCATCTTTATTTTATCCGTCTGATATAATAAAGGCGGTTGCTCATGTGAGAGAGCCAACCTCAATCTGTCCGACATACTAGAAAATCTAGCTGAGATTTCAAAAATGTACACAAACATTTCTTAAAATTTCATATGCAATGTTGAAAAGAACTTATTCTTTTATTGAATTTGATCATTTACAGACATGGGAATTTACATTGGTACAACTCAGCTCTTACGCAATCCTTGAGATGATAAGTGTTTGTAAAACACATCTTTGGGGATCGATTTCCTAAGCGGATCCGCTATCATCTCATGCGTAGATATGTACCTTATGTCTACCTTCTTGGTCTTATCATAGTCTTTTGCAAATTTGTAGCAGATATCTATGTGTTTGGTCTTACAATGGAATTTAGGATCTTTGACATAGGCTATAGATGCTTGACTGTCACTGTGTATAGGTACAGCACCTGAGTCACTTGCATCAATTAGCCTGTCTAAGAACTTTCTAAGCCAAACAGCCTCTTGGACTGCCATGCTAAATGATACAAACTCGGCTTCCATAGTTGAAAGTGCGATGCAGGATTGTTTCTTGCTACTCCAGGATATTGCACTAGATCCGAGTAGAAAAACTTATCCTGAGGTCGATCGTCGCTCATCGAGATCACCCGCCCAATCAGCATCAGTGTAGCCTTCGAGCCTCAAGGCATCTCATTGATAGCATAAATCATAGTCTGCAGTTCCTTTAAGATACCGCATTATCCTCTTAACCGCTTTCCAGTGTACTTGCCCTGGGTTGGATTGGTAACGACTTACCATTCCAACGGCAAAACATATGTCCGGTCTTGTACACATCATAGCGTACATAAGACTACCAACTGCACTGGAATATGGAACTTTTTCCATAATTTCCTTTTCCTTTTGGTTATTTGGACATGATTTCAGACATAAATTATCGCATTTGCTTATAGGAGTATCAATGGACTTGCAGTCCTGCATATTAAAACGTTCTAGAACCTTCTTTATATAAGTCTCTTGTGAAAGAGAAAGAAGTTTCTTCGAACGATTCCTTGAAATCTTAACTCCAAGGATATATGCGGCTTCTCCCATGTCTTTCATCTCAAAAACTGATGAAAGCCAAGCCTTGATATCCATCACAAAGCCCTTGTCATTTCCGGCTATTAAAATGTCATCTGCATATAGAGGCATAATAACGTACTTGCTCTTAATCCTCTTGATATATACACAGTTATCTTCATCAAGCATGGAAAACCCATTTGATAAGACAACCTCTTGAAATCGTATATACCATTGCCTCGAGGATTGTTTAAGACCATATATGGACTTACGAAGTTTACAAACCTTATGTTCGTTTCCTTCTTTTACAAACCCTGTTGGTTGTTCTATATAGATCTCCTCGTCCAATTCTCCATTGAGAAAGGCAGTCTTTACATCCATCTGATGTAATTCGAGGTCTAAGCAAGCTACCATAGCCAGAATCAGTCGAATCGAGGTAAAACGAACAACAGGTGAGAAGGTCTCTTCATAGTCTATCCCTTCCTGTTGCGTAAAACCTTTCGCGACAAGGCGAGCTTTATATCTGTCTATAGAGCCATCAGCCTTATGCTTAATCTTGAGAACCCATTTGTTCCCAATAGCTCTACGTCCTCTGGGTAAGTCAACTAAGTCCCAGACTTGATTAACTTTCATGGATTCTAACTCTTCCTTTATCGCTTCCATCCATTTGTCTTTCGCAGTGCATGATACGGCATGTTTGAAAGTAGCAGGCTCGTCATCATCTTGTAGTAAAGTCATAAAGGTTTACGGAAATTCATCCTCAAATCTTAGAGGAGCCAACCTTGTACGATTACTACGTCGTATTTGAGATTCTTCAAGTCCTTGTTGACTTGAATTTAGATCAATTCTAATATCACTCCCACTTGGAATGAAGTTAGAAATGCTCCCACTTGGATCATTATTCCCGTATGGAATAGGATTTGCGTCATTCGTATCATCCATTGGTGAAGTTTGAAACGTATTTTCTTCTTCACCAAGAATTCTCCCACTCGAATGAGGTAATCCTTCTTGATCATTAATCTCAAATACAGATAAGTCCTGACTTATCTCGCCCTGTCTTGGAAACTCGTTTTCCAAGAAAGTGACATCCCTCGACTCAAATTCAATTAGACCTCCATTGTCTTCCTGACCAATGAAAACATATCCTTTGGAGTTTTCAGCGTATCGTATAAAGATACATTTCCTTCCTCGTGGCCCAAGTTTGCCATACTTATGGGAGGAAATATGTGCATAGGATGCACAACCCCAAGGTTTTAAAATGTTTAAGTCAGGAGACCTTTGGTTCCACAACTTATAAGGAGTGGAGCTAACTGATTTCGAGGGTACGCGGTTCAAGATGAAAGCGGCCGTCAATAATGCATCACCCCAAAAGGTGATTGGCAAGTTAGCTTGCGCCATCATTGAACGGACCATTTCCATTAAAGTCCTATTTCTCCTTTCTGCAACACCATTTTGTTGCGGAGTATAAGGCATAGTTACCTGATGTACTATGCCCTTTTCATCACAAAGTTCCTTAAAACTTGTTGATTGATATTCACCGCCCCTATCGGTTCGCAAGACCTTAATCTTGCGATCTAATTGATTCTCCACTAAACTCATATAGTTTTTAAAGCAGGTTAATGCTTCATTTTTGTGGGATATCAAATAGATATGTCCGAATCGGGTGAAATCATCAATAAAAGTGATGAAATAGGACTTCCTGCGTCTTGTCTTGACATTCATCGGACCACATATGTCCGAATGGATGAGCTGTAATGGAACCTCAGCCCTTGTGCCGGTTCCAAACGGCTTGCGACAAGATTTCCCTACAAGGCAATGTTCGCAAGTCGACATTTCGACCTTTGAAACATTGGATAGAAGGCCACTTTTGGCAAGTCTATCCATTCGTGTTGGTCCGATGTGACCAAGCCTTACATGCCAACAAATTATATCAGACTCATAAGTCGAAGAATTTGTAACAAGGAAATTTTCATTACAAAATGAAGAGTCATACATTGTATTTAATACAATAAATCCTTTGAATACATACCCAGTACCAATTAAGGAATTATTACAACACAAGTCCACTTTACAATCATGAAAAAACCAGCTATAACCAAGACCCATTAACACGACCACATATATTATATTCCTTCAAATATCTGGAGCGAAGAGAACAACATGAAGTAGGAGAGTGCGGCCGTTGTCCAAGACTAGCTTGCAAGTCCCAACGCCTTTCACTTCAACACGTGTGTTGTTTCCTACATAGATCCACTTCGTTCCTTGGTGTATCCGGTGATACTCCACGAAGGACCGTCTGTCCCTTGCTATGTGGTCGGTGGCACCTGAATCAATTATCCAAAATGGATTAGATTCCACAAGAAATATTGAACTAGAAACACATATGTAACTAGCATAATTACAAGTTACCTCGTCGCTTCCACTCGTACACGTACGAGCATAGTGACCGAGCTTGTTGCACTTGAAGCACTTGATCTTCTTCAAGTCTTTCTTCTTGTGCCATTTCTTGTGCCCACCCTTATGTTTGGGTTTCTTGGTAGACTCAGGTTGCTTATTACGTTCATTAGAAAACTTCGAACGATCTTTCCGTTTCTTTCTCCCGTGTGAGGAACTAGCAACCATGTGCACTTCTGCACTTGGCTTGGCGGTCGCAAGCCGCTCTTCCTCTAACTCGAGGTGCTTAGAAACGTCGCTGAAGGTCTTGATGCTCTCATTGTGTCACGACCCGCTTCCCTGAAATGGAGGCGAGACGTGAAAAGGTCCGCACTGGAGTGGAGCTGTGAAGCCCCCAAACCCGATAAGCGTCCACAATACATAAACAGGTCCCTGTAACCACAACAGAATAACAATAATAACACAATGCGAGACTGAAATAAAATTCCACAGCTCACAAATTGTCCAACATCAAAATAAGTCCAACATCCAGAAAAGCCACCAGGCTAAAAGAAAGGAGTCTAAAGGCCCAGAACAAGGCCAACAAGGAAACGACATAACAAAATATAGGTGCTACGCACCGATAACAAAACAACTGTCTAACAAAAGTAAAACACAACGAAGGCACTAGGACTGGTCCCCAGTGTCCACGTACTCCCCGTCAAACACAAGCTCAGGCTCGGCGTCAGCGAACACCTCGTCCTCAACGAGGTACTCGGGCTCGGGATCTAACATGTGTCACCCAAAAGAGTAAAGGGGCACATGTCAGCAAGTCTAAAAGACTTGGGCAAGGAAACTGAGAGTAAGGCAACTAGCAACCTAGCAGTTTAGTATGATGCATGGCATGGCAGTTATAACATGAGTGCACAATTTAAAACATGGCAAGACAGTTTGTACAAGAGAATAATCATCGGGACAAGACAAGACAAGACAAGACAAGACAAGAGTAGCCACGCTACTATCAATCTCAATCAATTCACATTGTTGGTGTTTACGCCCTTCGCTGAATGGTAAACATTCAGACCGATCGGCACTAAACACGATTCACATTTCACGGTTGTTTTGTAGATGTTTGCGCCCTTCGCTGAATGGCTAGCATGTCAGTCCGATCGGC
Organism: Scilla litardierei; assembly: GCA_030789695.1. Lineage (NCBI taxonomy): Eukaryota > Viridiplantae > Streptophyta > Magnoliopsida > Asparagales > Asparagaceae > Scilla > Scilla litardierei. The sequence continues at coordinate 97,119,826 of CM061136.1, forward strand.
CCCAAACACTACCCCACCCCAAAGAGTTTACGCCTTACAACTGCAGTTGTTGATCAAACAGACTCCCAGTTGAATGGCCACTTAACCCTCACACCATCCCGCACTAAACAAGCCAGGGTCCCTGAACATGAGCCCAGCAAGTGAGCCAGGGTTGCCCCGCACGGGAGCTTGTTTCTTAGTTCACAATTCAATATCGAGCGTTGGGGTTTCCAACTACAGGGCTCGCTTCTGGAACACGAGCCAGGTAACACAAGTATTGTAGCAAAGCTACGCAATCACGGGATCACCAAAACAATGCAATGACATGACATTTAATTTGCGTACCGTTAATGGAAAGTAAACATGACATGGTATTTGTGCAACATGCTAAATGTCGGAATTAGCTTCGTTGTCAAGCTAATTCCCCAATTTGCGCCTAGGCGAGTATCATTTCGTCGCCTAGCCTCTTTTACGCCTATAACAAGAAAATGGCCTAAAACATGGCCTAAACCCTAAGTGGCAAGTTTCACTTGCCTAGCACCGGGGATGGCGACTACTTCGTCACACGGATGCTATCTACGGGGGAAATCGCTGTTAAGGGGGAAACAAACACCAAACACATGAAATTAATTAGGGTTTTCACAAAATTATAAATAAGCTATGAAAACAATGGTAGATCGATTTCTTACCGAGAGGAGGCGGAAGAAACACTCCGGAGAACCCTAGGATCAGATCTGGAAGAGATTGGAGAAGTTTGGGGAAACTAGGATTTTGGGGGATTTGGGGATTTTGATGGGTTTTGATGGAGATTTGGGGAAGATGAGGGGTAGAATGAGTGAATGGATGGATTGGATGATGATTCTAGGGCTTGGAATGGAGAAATGGAGCTTGGAGGAAGATGGGGGCTGAAGGGGGAAGTTTTTAGGGTTTTGGGTCGTGTTGGAGAAGAAGAAGTCGAATGGGTTGGGTTTAAATAGGCTAGGCTGGCGGCTGCCCAGAAATTAGGGTTTTAACACTGGTTAGTCGGTCAAAGAGCAACCACTGACCGACTAGTTTGGCAACTAGTCGGTCGGTCGACCAACGCAGACCGACTAAGTGCAAACAGTAACTCCTGAACGAAAATAGGATTCTAGAGTTAGTCGGTCCATGAACAAGTACTGACCGACTAGTTTAGCATCTAGTCGGTCGATGAACGTTCTTAGACCGACTAAGGGTAAACAGTAACTGATACAAAAATAAGATGATGAGTTAGTCGGTTCAAGAAGCATTGCTGACCGACTAGTTTGCAACCTAGTCGGTCAACCAACGTTCTTAGACCGACTAACGATAAACAGTAACTCCTGAGAAATTTAGAAAGCTAACTAGTCGGTCCAAGAAGGATTGCCGACCGACTGGATCGTCATCTAGTCGGTCGGTGGCCCTTCTTACACCGGCTAATGAGCACAGAAAGTACCGATACGGAGCGCGGGGCCCCGGGATCGATTCCTATGACTCCTAGGCTTGATCTAACAGTTAGATACGACCGTTAGGAAGTCCGTCACGAGTGACATACTTCGAAATCGACAATCCTAAGGAAGAAGCGAGAAAATACGACGAATCGATCGAAAATGAAACCTACGGAGACGAAAACCACACAAGAGGAGAAAATCCACCAAAACATATATTATATTATATTAAATCCAGATACATGAAAAGCAGTCGTTACACATTGTGAGTGAGATGCATCTTCATTTGGTCCCACCCATTTGGTAGGGAATGTATGACTGCTTGGATTTGTTACTCATCCGTGAGCACATGACCTGCATCCTTCAACTCTAAGATAAGATTCGCCATATGTCGTAGATGTTTCCCCATGGAATAATCTGGACGTTTCTTGTATGAATCAAATCTTTTAGTTAAAGTGCGAAGTTTGGACACCGATGTGCCACCAAACTTCTCCTCTAGCTTGGACCATATGTCCATGGCTAGGTCATGCTCTCGGAAGATGCGCATTATGTCATCTGCCATACTGGACAATAACGTAATGCGGGCTATCTTGTTCTTCCGAGACCAAGCATCAAAAGCTTCCTTGTCTCGTCTGTGTTGGGCCGTAGTACCCAACTAGCTTTCAATCATTGCGTTCTTCAGAGTTTCGAGCACTTCTTGCTCCTCTAGAACGTATTGTATCTTAATGTACCATAGTTTGTAATTATCGCCGTTGAGTTTTTCACCTCTGTTTAACTCAGCGACGATATTCTTTGAAGCGGAAGACATTTTACTTTTAAAATGCTGCAAAAGACACAAAATCGAAGGTTTGATCAAAACATTGCATTTAAAAATTCTTAAAATATAATTCCCACTTGAAATGATAATAGAATATCCCATTTGGATAGTTCTAATTTCAACTCCCACTTGGAATGATATTTAGAATTTGATAAGTTACTTTCAAAAAATATTGAAGATGTTACTCTAGAATCGGAAAGGTCACTACGTTTCCAGTCACCATCTAGAGTAACTTTCAATATTTCCCCATCACTTTATCAAATAATAGTACTCTTACAGTACTACGCAGCGGAAAAGCGTTTTTGAAAATGTATTTTTCAAAACGTGTATTTTAATCTAGTACCCTTATGATACTAGAGAAATATTCGGCAATCCTTGGACATTGCCGGGGTTGTGCCGTAGCCGTGCCAAGGCCGGATCCCCTTGAGGGGATTTTTCTGCAAGCCATTGTCGCCGGCTCCCGTATGGATCCAGGCGCTTCTCCCCGTATAGGAGAATTTTGCCGCAGATGACTGTCGTTGGCCCCGTATGGGCTAGCCATGCATGTCACATTCATGCATGCCCCCCACCAAAACAGGGTCAACCGGGGCTCGGCACTGGCCGAGGCCGGCCAATGCCGGCCAAAAGTTCCTCACTGGTCGGCCAGGGCCTCTGCCCTGGCCGGCCAGGGGCCCTGGCCCCCCGGCCAAGGCCTCTGCCCTGGCCGAGGCCGGCCAGAGCCGGCCAATGCCTGGCCTTGGCCTCTGCCAGGGCTGGCAGGGCCCTGGCCTCTGCCAGGGCTGGCAGGGCCCTGGCCCCTGGCCAGGGCCGGCCAGGCCCTGGCCTGGCCGCGGCCAGGGCCCCCTGGCCCTGGCCTGGCTGCGGCCAGGGCCCTTTGGCCCTGGCCGGCCAGCGCCGACCAGGCCCTGGCCGGGGCGGCCATGGCCCTTTGGCCTTGGCCGGCCATGGCCCATATGGCCATGGCCGGCCATACCCTTGTATGGGGTTACCGCACACACTCCCCCCCCCCCCCCGACGGGGTGGTTTTCGTTGTCATTTGGCCGTAGCCAACCCCCTCCGCATGGGGAGGGGGAATGCATTGCCTCCATAGCCCATTTGGCCATGGTGATCATGCACCAAAGGTCATCTTCTCTGATGGGAATAACCACCATTTTCTTCTCCGATGAGACACCCGTTCGTCGAGAAAGTAGTTATTCTCTAATGGTCGTGTGCCAAAATGAAAAAATAACATACTCTAAAGGTCGCAAACTATACGCTCCACGTAAAGAGAGCACCCATTCTCAATTGAATGGAGACTCAGCATCCATGAAGAGTGCAAGCTTGGCGATATGAACGGTCGATTCTTCCTGTCACGGAGAGTTCCTGCCATATCCGTAATGACAGAAGACCCTAACGTGAAAAGAACAACCGCTGCGTTCTCTCCTTCACGAAGCGTTCCTACCATATCCATAATGGTAGGATACCCATTCGTGAAAAAGACAACGCCTCGTTCATCGGTTCGACGGGGCGGCAGTTTGACCGGGGCGAACCCATATGGCTTTGATACCAATGTTGGATCCTCTCAAAATAAGGACGTTAGGATCGAATAATGAAGTAGAGACTTACGCTTGCGTACGCGGCACCGTAATCTCGGAACTTCGCCCTCGGATTCGCCACAACGGTCGATACTTCGTCACAGAGGATCGAAGCAGAGTTTCACCACCTAAATCTCTATTTAGAAGAGGATTTTAATGGAAGGGAGAAGAAGAACATAAGATGCCTTATGCAAACTTATGGCATGGAAAGTGTAGTATGAATGCCTTACCCTTGGGTCCTATTTATAGGCTTTAGGGGTAGTTATTGTAGGAAATAACTAAATATAAGCTTATTAGCCTATATTAGCACATTCATTTATCCTCATCTTCATTCACTTATCAAGTGCCTTTATGCACTTATAAAGTGACTTTTTCCGCTTATCGAGTGGCTTTTTCCACTTATCGAGTGGTCCTTTTCACACGAGAAAAGGTTCCCTCCGTGCACGCTTTCGTGCACGTGACATCTGAGGTCCGTATACCCTCATACATCCCCTCATGGGTGTATTCATGTCGTCCATATCCAACACCTATGTAATCACCAACAACTGGAATCAATTGATGTGTAATCCATTCAAATCGTTATTAATAATCGACTTTTCAAACCCATTTTGGGTGTGAACATATGCTTCATGGTGTTCAACTTTTATTCCAGTTGCAGATTATTACTTATATCCTAGTTTTATCCATTGTGTCTGCAATTTTGGTAATTTGTCCTATTAGCTTAGAAAAGCCGGATTACGGTTGGATAATATGCCTACTTATGACCATTTGAAGGATGATAAGTACGGTAACGTACTTTTCGGCTCGTTACGGGGAGTGGTAAATATCCCTCAAGTACTCTCAAGGGAAAAGTATTATAATGTTATTTTTAATGGAGATTGGTTTTCACTTTATAAAATGGAGATTCTATAAATAGAGTGCATCATTTTTAATGGAAAAGTATTCATGCGATTGGGATATGATAGAGTGCATCATCGTCGATCCTGAGTGTTTGAACCACTCGTAACAAAGTATAAACTTATATGAGTTCGGGCACATTTGTGTGCACCATTAATTTTTCTCTATTCTTCGATTTTGTATGGTATGGGCCTTTTGAAGGTACATTCAAACACTCAAGTATGATCTTCATGCCATTAATTATCTTGATTCGTTATATACGAATATTCGGTTTTTATTTATTTCGTTAGTTTCACTATGGTTTTCGTATCGACGAATATACTTGAAACTTTTATTTTTCCATATTTTCTGAGAGTACTGGGCATCCTCATATTTTGTTTAGGAGTTGTCATGCTGACAATGTTTGATCCTCAAAGCAGACGTCCCAGGATAGTTCTTCAGGACGATCATTAGAATGAGATGTTTATGTTAGCAGGCGTTATGAGTGATCATGTGGATGGTAAAATAATCCATCGTTTATTTGATAAATTTAGTCAAACTTATAGCAAGCATAACCATTGCAACATATACTTCAATGCAAAACATAACCATTTTATATTAACTATGACATGTAAAAAATATTTCATATGATTCAATGTATAGAAATATAACTATTTTATTGCAATTTACAACATGTAATGATAAATACTCCTTACAATTGTACTTTATAACTAGTCATGAGAGCAATCCATCTAGGATATAAGAGAATATGCGTGCATGCAAATCATAACTAATTTATTCAATGGAAACATTACCATACATAGTTATGAGAAAACAGGAAAGCTCTATATAACAATGTTTATTTAACTAAGATAAAGGCTTTTAATCGAACAAGTCATCATTCTTGAAATCTGCAACAGTAAACTGTGCTAGAGCTTAGGAGTAGTTGGCCACCAGATTTGACTCGGCTTTTTTCTTCAAGCTCTCTTGGTACAAATCTTGTATGTGTTGTGGAGTTCTGCACACTTTTGACAGTGACATGTCATGCCACAATGATGACACTGGTCTTCCCAATCCTTCTTTGGTGGGGGTGCTTCATTTTTTTATTATCACTTCTCTACCATGTGAACTTTCGCTTCCCTGCATTTTTGTTGTTCTAAAGGCTATGTCATCTGGCTTGTTTCTTATTTGGTCACACCTTGTGAAATTTCCCTTTTCTTTTATGCTTCTATTTGGAAGAAGATGCATTGTAAGCTTATGGGAGGGGGCCGTGTCAGGAGGGTGCATGTTATGAGTAACAAGGAGAAGCTCTCGATTCTGTTCAGCCAATAATAAGCCTGCAAGCAGTTCAAAATACTTAGTGAACTTTTGTTCACGGAATTGGTGCTTTAATACTGCATCTTTTACATGAAAAGACGTGTACGTCTTTTCTAGCATACGATCTTCCGGGACTTCTTCACCACCCAACTTCATGCGTGAGGTGATACTGAACAGGGCTGCTGAGTTGTATGCGGCTATGGACTTAAAGTCCTATAGTCTCATGTTCCCCCACTCATAACTGGCCCTTGAGAGTATAACATCTTTTTAATGTCTATACTAATCCACAAGGGCAGTCCACAGCTCAAATGGATATTCGACCGTAAGGAATTCAGCCTTTAAGATTTTGTCTACGTGGCAACGAATATAAATTATAAATTTAACTTTTTCTATATCTGTCACAGAGCTATTTTTTTTGTAATAGTGGCATTTAGGGACTGTACTTGCAGATGGAATTTGACTTCCAACTACCAACTAAGATAGTTCCTCCCAGAGGCTTTTAGAATTTCGAAATCAACACTTGCGGTTTTTACCATTCATTTAGAAACACACAGTTTTGTATGAATTAATAATACTGAAAATATTATTATGCCAAGGCAATTTAAAATGAATAATCTAATTGTGTGGATTGGCCAATCACCACAAAAGAATAATATCCAACGTCTAATTATATAGTCCCATTTACATAAATGAAAAATAAAATACAACTGTGAAAATCACATGGGTCCCATAAAGCTTCTTCATCATCAGGGGTGGCTTCCGCCTCCTTAGGAATTGTTATCGGTCTTGGGCATTATATAATATTTCTCACTACAATTTCTCTCGAAAAAAGAAAAGTGCGAGAAAAATAAATGTGGGACTTAAAAGGCCGATCCAAAAACACAATGTAGCCATTCATACAAAATTCTTCTCAAAAATATGTTCATCACATTTAGTCACATATTACAGACATCGCAGATTTCCAGGATATATGAATTTAAATATTTTATGCTTAATAATTAATTGGAACACGGGGTGACGTCATACACCGTTAGGTTAGTTAAGTAATGGCAGATCGGTCGCATGATCCGGCTAATAATTATGCAAATGCTTACAAAATCAAACATAAAAGTATCCCAGAATTCATAATAGATATTATGTGATATGGAGCATATTAATATGATCCTAAAGCATGCATCATAGATGGATAATATGCTGAAATATAAATATATGTACTGGGGTAGTTCAGAATATTTTTTAAAAAAATCGAGCTATGCCCATATATTATTTATTTGTAAGAAAAAGTATTTTCTTGTTTCCTCCCCTAATTTTCTTTTATTTTCCCCTTTAATTCCCATTTCCCCCTCTTTTTTTCATTTAATTTTCCCCTAAAGCAAAATTTTTTGGTTGCTTTTCGGTGCTGTGGGCTGAAGCCCACATCACTTGCTGCGGGCTTCAGCTTGCAACCCTAATCTTTTTCGCCCTTTTTTGAATTTAAAGTTAGCGCGGGCCAAAAGCCCGCGGCCTGGTACTACGGGCTTCGGCCAGCAGTAATTTTTCTGTTTTTTTATTTTAGACAAGCCTACAAGCCAAAGCCCACGAGTTATCGTTGTGGGCTTCAGGTCCACCAGCGGAATTCTTTTGTTGTAAATATTTATGTGGGCCGAGGCCCATAGCGATCGCTGTGGACTTCGGCTTGTTAGGTCGACATCGCTATGAGTTTTCGCACGGGATGCCGCCTTTGGAGGCTATATTGTGCCGCAACTACAAGCGGTGGGTAGTGCCATTGACGAACGAGCTTGAACGAGCTTGAACAGTGAGCTTGGTTTTGTTCATGAACAAAATCCATGTTCAAGCTCTGTTCGCTTACTAACCGCGCTCTAAAAACATGTTCAAGCTTGTTCGTTAAGCTTCCCAAACGAACGTAAATGAACGTAAATGAACATTTACTGAGCTTGTTCACGAGTAGTTGATCGAACATTCTGTTCGTTAACAAGACTTATCGAGCTTGTTCGTGAACATGTTCCAGGAACATGTTCGTGAACACACAATCAATCTTGTTCATGAACAGATTTTCAAACAAACAAACGAACGTCAATTTTTTAATCAGGAATAATAATATTTAACTATAATTGCCAATGACTAAATCAATTAAATAAAGGATTAAATATTTTCACGACAAAAATAAACAAATCCATCATAATAGCTCCATAAATCACATTACAAGCATCCATTACAAGTTACATTTTACATTTGAAGCATAATAAAAAATATAGTATTTGTCTAAATGCAATACAATGTAAGAACCCAATATTCCAACAATTTCACCATCAATGTATTATAATGAACACTTAATGTGCTTGTTCACGAACACTTAACGAGCTTGTTCATGAACATAAATGAACGAGCACATTTATGTTCAAGCTCTGTTCGTTTACTAACCGAGCTCTGAAAATCTGTTCAAGCTTGTTCATTAAGCTTCTCAAACGAACATAAATGAACATGTACTGAGCTTGTTCATGAGTAGTTCATCGAACGTTCTGTTTGTCAACAGCCTTAGCGGTGGGAGGGGTGGTATGGGGGAGCGTATTTTAGAGGTGCAGTCGATTCAGGCGGTGACGTGTGTTGATGTTTTTTGATGTGGAAAACCTATTTAGGGTTTGCTGTCTCGGTGGCAGCAGCGTGCCAGCACTGCATGGGCGGTAGCGTGGTGAAAGGGAGGCATGGGGTTAGGGGAGGTGCTGGTAGCGTGGGTGTCGCCGGCCTGTTGTGTTCTAATTTTGTGTGTGCGTGTGTGTTTATTAGGATCTTGTTCGATCTAGGGGTCATAATTTGACAGATATCATGATCATGATAAATAAATTTCTGGGGTTTAGGTATACCTCAAGATCAAAGAAAATGGTCGTGGGCTTTGATTTCTCGTCCACACGCGGGCAATTCTCCGTCGTCTTTCAAAACTTTTATAACATCCGATCCCTCTCTATTAGGAAGAGCGTGGTGGGAAAGACCTCAGGCATTTAATTATAAGGAATATGAAGAGTTCACACAATGGTATGATACAATGTTTGAGTGGGATACAAACTCCTAATCTTACAAGATAATGTATTCACATTTTTTAAGATTATTTACATTCTTTTCTTCTTTATATTTTCAATTTAAAAAAAAGTTTATTAACGATAAAAGCATTTTGGTCATACATCTGGGGGATATCTAAAAAAGCTTACTAAAGTTTGTTTGAATTGGATGAAAAGTTGGGGCTTCCTTGATGTTGTCAAAATTTAGACCTATAGTATACATATAAAGTTAACAAATTAAAACGAAATAAATAGAAAATATGTCGAATATGGGTTTGATAATGCTACTACTATAATTGCATTTGTTTCCCTTTTTCGTAGTCTTAACACAAATAGAGATATTGTTCAGAAATAAAATCATTTTTTATATTTGATGAAATGAATTCAAGCCTGGATGATCAGAATGTTAATCATACAGTAGTGATTCTAATTGGAGTTTGAATGAATAATAAGTGGATCCTTTGTTTGAAGGGTAAATTGCATAAAATTACTCTGACGTTTGGGCCATTTTAAGTAAATACCATGCGATTTACTTTGATCAAATTTGATAGCCAAACGTTTGGCTCCGGTTTCAACTTGATACCTTTTTTTAATTTTCCGTTCAAAAAACAATAAATTTGGACGGAAATACCCCTCCACTCATTCCAGCCATCTCTCTCTCTCTCTCTCTCTCTCTCAATCACACACACACTACACATCCTCTCTCTACTGATTCTCTCTCTCCCCCCAATTCTCTCTATCTACAGATTCTCTCTCCCCCCAATTCTCTCTCGACAGATTCTCTCTCTCTCTCTCTCTCTCTCTCTCTCCTCGGGGGGGTGGGTGTGTGCATATGGTGGGTGTGTGCATGTGTGGGTGGGTGGGTGGGTATGCATGGGGTGTGTGCGCTTTGAGTGGGGGTGTGTGTGCAGAGGGGTATGTGTGTGCATGGGGGTGGGTGGGTGCATGGGGGTGGGTGTGGTGTGGATGTGTGTGCGCGTGGGGTGGGTGGGTGCATGGGTGGGGTGGGTTATGTGTATGTGGTGGGTGTGTGCATGGGTGGGGTGGGTTGTGTGCATGGGTGGGTCGGTGAATGCATGTGGGGTGGGTGCTTACATGTATGTGGATGGTGTTGGAAGCAATGATCTAGGATCTTGGTATGATGATGACAAACGTGTTGTTATATCTGACGTGTGTGCTTAGTGTGTTTCAAGATTAGCGAAAGGCTATAGTCTTCAGTACTTGGAGGAATTGTTATTCCTATAGTTATTTGAGAGAGAGAGAGAGAGAGTATCCTAGTGTTTCTAGGTCTTAAACCAAGCCATTCTTCCTAGCCATATCTTTCTTTGACCAAGTCTAATAGCCAAGCTCCTATTCTACATAGCCAAAAGCCAATGTCGCACTTGTATAGGGTCTAGACTAAGTCATTGCAAACAATCTCTTCTAGCCCTAGACCAAGTCAACAAGATCCCTTGTGCAATCCCCATTGTTGATGACTTGCGCAACCAACTCCTCTCCTAGCTGCATTACCCTCAAACCATAGTTCAATTGGTATAAAACCCCTTCATCTCATTCTAATAGGGTTGCGGAAATTATTGAAAGAAAGCGGCCAAGACTCTCTTCCCTATTCCCTCATTGTGTAACATCAAAGAGGGAGAGAGAGAGAGAGAGAGAGAGAGAGAGAGAGAGAGAGAGAGAGAGAGAGAGATATATATATATATATATATATATATATATATATATTGAATAGTTAGCTTGTTCATTTTATTAAGAACTATACAAAAGTGTTACATCAAAAGATAGGCATAAGTTTTCAATAGAGAGAGGATAGGGCACAAGCACCGTCACTCTCTACTATTTAAACCTCACCCTATATAATCTATACAGTAACTACTCAATCATATAAAATCAATCTCAAAATCTCAAAATCTCAAAATAAATAGACGGTATTCAGCCGTTGTCTCTGAATTTCCAGTTTGATAGAATCGTCCTTTCAGATTCCGTAGATGGCTCATGGTTCCTAATAAGGATTCTAATATCAGCAAGAATGTCCTCAAATAGCTTTGTTGCCTGTCTTTCATCATTTTCAAAGATTCTTCTATTTCTTTCCCTCCAGATATGCCAGACAATAGTTGATAAAACAGATTTTGATAGCGAGCTTACCACATCTTTACCCCCATAATGCGCAAGGAAATATGCCCCCACCTCAGCCAAATCAGGTACAATGTGCGAAGTAATTTTTAGCATAAGCAATGCCCTCTGCAAAATATATCTGGAATAGTCGCATTCAAAAAACAGATGCCCCCTGTCCTCCTCCTTGTTGTCCCCACATAATACACAATTTCTAGGGGTGTTTAAGCCCCATTTACTTATCAAATCTCTTGTTAGTAATTTACCTTGGAAAGCACGGAGTAGTGTGAGCGACATTTTTGGAGTGTGGTTGCCATGCCATATCAATTTCCGGTAGGGGAAAGCCAAGCCACGCTTCCGCACAGCATCCCATGCTTGGTGAAACCGGAAGTCACCTCCTGGAGACCAATGCCACCGGTCGGACCCTGATTGTAAAGTGATCTTGGATAAAAATGGCATGTATTGTCTGATGTTGGGGTCATTTACCCAACTGCCTGTTGGGCACCAATATTCATGAACCCTCTTCAGCCTTGAATCCTCAGGTACATCGCCTAGTAAATTTAAAGGGCCGCATTCTAACCAATTGTCAAACCAGAAGAGGGTAGAACTCCCATCTCTAACCTGCCGTTTAATTAATTTTTGAGAGGTATTCCTGCAGTTTAGCATTCGTTTCCAAGTGCCAGATTGCAATACATTCTTCTTAGCTGCATAGAATTCTTCTGGTTTCGCATAGTGCCTCTTCATGTGATCAGCCCATAGACTTCCAGATTTAAGGTATCTCCAAGTAAGTCTTATACCTGCCGCAACATTTAGGTCATCCAGCAGTCTAATGCCAACACCCCCTTCACTTTTTGGTTTGCACATATCATCCCAAGCCCACGCTCTTGATTTTCCCCAGATGAACCTACGGCACATGGCATTAATAGATCGTATTATTGTGGCTGGAATATGGAAAGCCTGCATCCAGAATACCGCCATACCATATATTACTGTTCTGACAAGCTCAATCCGCCCAGAAATAGATAATAAAGATGACGACCAACCCATCAATCTCTTCTTGCACTTATCAACCAATCTGCTATACATGGGGGCTTTTGGATATTTTGAAGATAAAGGTAGTCCCAAGTAGGTGGTAATGGTAGTCGCTAATTTGATACCCAGATAGTTAGCCAAAGGAATCTTATTTTTGGATCCTTTGCTAAACAAGCCAGCACTTTTGTCCCAATTCACCTGTAGCCCTGTGTAACTGTGAAATTCTTCCAGAAGATTTTTAAGTCCAGCAAATGACCTCTTATTGGCACGGCAAAACACCAGCAGGTCATCTGCGAATAACAGGTGAGAAATAGATCCTGCTCGCCGCATGGGTTGGATGTGGCCAATATTTGTATATTTAGCAATGAGGATGGAGAAAGCCTCCATAATAATGACAAACAGATAGGGGGAAAGAGGGTCCCCTTGTCGGATACCTCTATTCCCATCAAAATACCCTGAAGGAGACCCGTTTACCATAACAGCAAATGTTGGAGTAGATATACATTCTCTAATCCAAGCAATGAAAGTTTTTGGAAACCCCAACTGGTGCAAGATATAATAAATAAACTCCCGATTGACACTGTCAAAGGCTTTCCTCAAATCAAATTTAAGGCAAGCCCTTCCTCCCATAGGGTTACTGAAGTCTCTAATCTGCTCATGGGCAATAAGGCTGCAGTCAGACAGAAGTCTTCCTTTTAAGAAGGCCACTTGATTAGGGGAGATTAGCTCATGGATAACGATTTTTAGTCTGTTGCAGATTACTTTGCTGATAATCTTGTAGAGCACGTTACAACATGCTATGGGTCTGTAATCACATAGGCTACTAGCATTGGAATTTTTTGGAACGAGGGTCAGAAATGTGTGATTTATTTGCCGTAGTAATTGACCGGATCTAAAAAATGATTTAACAGAAGCTATTACCTCATTTCCAAGAATAGGCCAAAAATGTTGGAAAAAGTAACCATTATAGCCGTCAGGTCCTGGGGCTTTGTCCGGTCCGATCTCGAAAACGGCAGCCTTTATCTCCTCTTCAGATACTCTTCTGCCTAGCCAATGCCCCGCCTCTTCTGTAAGAATACGCCTGGGAATAAGAGTTAGGAATTGTTGCAAGTAGTGACTCTGGGTGTATAGATTTTCATAGAAGGCTGGAGCTTCCGATCTTAAAGCTTCATGAGATCTATTCCGAGTTCCCTTTGTGTCGATCAGATGGTTCAAATTATTGTGGCTAGCCCTCGCCTTCATTGCAGTATAGAAAAACTTTGTATTTTTGTCACCCAGCATCAACCAATCTTGGCGACTTTTTTGCCTGTACATATCCTCTTCAAGCCCCATGGCATTTGCAAGTTCAGAAACTAGTTGCTGCTCTTTGAGTTGGAGTGTAATATCTGTTTGAATTCCCTGGGTATTTCGCACCTTCTCAAGGTCAGAGCGAATTCTTGGAACGAGTTTTGCCGCTTGGATAGTTGTAGCCCAGGTTCTAATGTCCGACTTTAGGTACTTTAGTTTCCGTGCTAGGCAGTACATGGGAGTACCTGCTACAAAATATTTCGCCCAGCATCCTTCCACCATTTCATTGAACCCAGCAATCTTTGTCCAATAGTTGTAAAATTTAAAAGGGGTTGGATGGGTGGGTACCTGATGATGAAGCCGTACAAGCATGCCATAGTGATCGCTGGTATTGGGGTCTTGGTAACTATAGTAAGATTCAGGGAGCTCAGTTATCCATTTAGCATTGCATAGTATTCTATCCAGCCTGGCTGCGATGCGTCCACCTCCCAAACGGTTGTTGCACCAACTCAGCTTAGAACCTGTACTCTTCATTTCTTGTAGTAGGCAGTCGCGGACACAATTATTAAAATCCCTGACCATGCTTTCCTCTAGACGTCGGCCCCCTACCTTGTCTTTGGTGAATAGTACACAATTAAAATCGCCACCGACCATCCATGCATTCCCAGCTACCGCCAAAGCATCCTTTTTTAGACTATCCCAGAGATTATTGCGTTCAGCCACTGTGTTACGAGCATATACCCCCGTTATAGCACAAATGAAACCCCCTTTATTTAAGCATCTCACTGTGATGTGCTGATCAGAACTTGATATCAAAGTCGTTGTCCATACCTGAGGGTTAAAACCCATTATAATCCTGCCTCCCGTTGATTTTGAGAAATTATCTAGTAATTCCCAATTCGTATGCAAGATTGGTTTTTTGTCGAGTTTAGGGGATTTAAGCTTAGTCTCCAATAGAATCACAGCAGATGGCTTAAAGAGGCTTAATTTATCACGAAGATCTCTTCTCCGAATTGGGTTGCTTAACCCTCTTGTGTTCCAAAAAAACACAGTCATTAGAATTAATCATGGGGTTTGGTCGACTGGCTGCTCACAAGCAACCTGGCACTCTTCCTACTCCCTGCCATATTTTGTGCTTCCACCTTTTTCTTATTTGAAGAAGCTTCATAGGACTTTGATACCTGAGCCGCTTCCTCTTCATTCCATTTGGGATTGTCAATTGCCAGCTCTGCAGGAATTCTGTCTTCTTCATCCCCTATTTCCTCTTCAATTAGCATAGGCCGGGCCCTGGAGTTTTTATTGTCTTCCTGTGCCGAGTCATTCCTTGGTGGGGTTTCCATGGGTACATCCCTCTGAATTTTATAATTTCCAGCGATATTAGTTTCATCATTATGATTATTTTGCCTTATATCTTTACTTCGATCGATCTCTACCTGACCATTGCTGATTATAGTCTGAATATTCATGTTCATGGATGGCATACCATTATCTTGGGGTCCCCTTGGTGCAGATAAGCCCGGCCCCTCATTGTCATTTTCAGCTTGTGTTGTCTCTATCTGCATAGTATCTGCAATCACCTCAGTAACAATATAGCCTGTCACCTCATCAACAATATTGCATGCTGTAACGACCACTTCTCGTGGTACGTTGTTCGTGCACGTGCTTTTGGCCGTGCACGTGTTTGTTTTAGACTTTGTTTGCTCGTGAACACTTTTGTGTGATATGTCGTTGTAAACGTCTCTGAGGGTATTAAATGGTGGCACTAATTTGGAACGACGTTTCTCGAGTCGTTTTCCCACAATTTAAACTTACTCGATGAGACGTGACGATTTTCACCTTTGACGGGAGACGTTTCTATTTTTAGCTTCGTCGTCCGACGCCGAATTTGAGATCCGTCTTCTTAGTTAGCTCACATTCGTCGCCACGATCACAACGATATTTATTTTATAATTTTTGGAGTTTATTTGACCACTTTTATAATTTTTACAAGTTTTATAATATTTATAATAATTTATTTTTAAATTAATTTCGGCCAAATAAAATTTATTTGAGTTTTAAACGTTTTAAAGAATTTTTGAGCCAATTTCCAGCTCATTTGGACCAGGTCAAATCCTAGGATGGGTTGGAGAAGTTTAAATTCAAATTTTAAATCTTTTTGAACTTCTAATCCTATTAGATTTAGCCCTAGACCAAGTCAACCCACCTATACTATATAAGCAACCCCTAGCAAGTCCTATTTTCCAAAGAAATTAGCCCTAGCCTCTTCCAAACTCATTTTGGACGTTGCGACGATTCGTCGCAACGTTGCGACGAACGGCGGCCGCACGACCGAAGAAACGAGGCCAAAACCCCCGCTCCGACCGCTGGCCGCCCCCGCACCAAGCTTGGCCCGCATCGCTGCACAGCCGCTCCGCTCAATTCCTCCGCACCGACCGAAGGGAGCTCTCGGTCAGACCGAGAGCTCAAGCGCCCGCCCCGCACCGCAGCTGTCGCCCGCTTCGTCCCCCGCTCCGCTCCGTGCCCGACCGAAGGCCCCGCCCGCTGTGACCGAGCGCCCAAGCGCTGCAGCGTTGCATCGTCGCCCGCCCGCAATCCAAGCGCCTGACCGACCCGTTCTCTCGACCTGACCGACGGAAGCTCTCGCACCCAGCCACCCCGCAGCCGCTGCACGCCCCAAATCGTCGCAGCCCGCATTCTCAGCGCACGACCGAGGGTTTCTCCCGCATTGGAGGGGTACGACCGAGGGTCACTTGTCGCAACCCCGCACCCGTCGCACCGCTTGCCACCGTGGGCCCCCCAAGTTCTCCAGAGTTATTGTGGGTCCCCCAAAGGCCCCTAGGAGTACTGTGGGCCCCACCTAGGTGCTTGCTCTTCGAGGATCCGTCGCGTACGACGTCGTCGCACGTCGTAGCCCGTCGTCGCACGTGCGAGCTTTGGAATCTGGAACCGTCGCTCTGATTGATGCTCTGAACTCTCCAGCGAGGAAACTATATTGGAATCAGGACTTGGAGCGCGTTCTCTTATTCCAACCCCCGGCGTCGCTACCCGACGCCGGTGTAGCTTTCGCGTCGTGTTGAGGTAACGTTTTGCACCCCTAGGAACCCCAACCCAATTGCATGCTAATCAAGACTAAAAATCAGTATTTTTAAAGTATTTTAAATGTTTTAAATTCACTAATCAAGATTAATAATATGGACTTTAGGCCGGTGGACTTTGCACGTAGATAATTGTGATTTTTGGACTCATTGGACGGTGTGCTCAGACGTCGAACTTGCAGGCAAGTGAAACTTGCCAACTCTTGTGTAGGGCCATGTTTTTAGGCCACTTCCTTGCTTTTAGCGTAAAAGAGACTAGTCAGTGAAATGATAGCTGGCTAGACGCCTACTTGATCTAGTTTGACAACGAAACTAGATCCGTCACCTAATTGATCTAGCTTGACAACGAAGCTAGATCCAACCCTTAAACTTGTTGTTCATGCATACTAAACTGTCACGTTTACTTTCCTTACCTGTACGCACTTTTAACTGTCATGCATTGCATCTTACATGTCATCCCAGTTGATTGTTGCATCCGTAGCACACGCTACAATACTTGTACTCCTTGAAAACTACTTCCGGGGGAAACGGGCCTCTTTTGTTGGTCAAAAGCCAATGCCCGGGTTCCCTGGACCGGCTAGGTGCACCCCTACGCCATACTTGTTTACACACTTCCTGGCTCGTGGACCAGAAGCGGGCCTCATGTGTTGGCCAGAAACCAATGCCCGATACACGTGGAGGGGTAGGGATAAACGGTTACTTGAGCTAGGAGCTGGCCGTGCAGCCACTCTAGCCAAAAGGCGGAATCTCTGTGCACGAGGTGCTTACTTTCATTGCCTTGTACTTGTCTTGTGAAT
This sequence comes from Scilla litardierei, assembly GCA_030789695.1. Lineage (NCBI taxonomy): Eukaryota > Viridiplantae > Streptophyta > Magnoliopsida > Asparagales > Asparagaceae > Scilla > Scilla litardierei. The sequence goes on from CM061136.1 coordinate 97,137,207, forward strand.
GCCATGCCATGCTCGTACTGTACTTTACTTTACTTTACCTGTTGCACTCATACTTTAAACTGCCGTGTCATCGCATTCATACTAGAACTGCTAGGTTGCTTTACTTTTACCAACTTGTAGTTTCCTTGCACAAGTCTCCCAGACTTGCTGACATGTGCCCCTTGCTCTTTTGGGTGTCACATGTTAGACCTGAGCCAGAGATCGTTGCTGTGTACGTAATGAGTTGCTGACGCTGAGTCTGAGTCCATGATTGCCCAGGAGGATTTTGGTGGACACTGGTGACCATGCTTTGAGTTTTGTTGAGCTTTAGGCCTTTTGTTAGTTGTTGGTGCGTAGCACCGTTGTTTTGTACTTTTTACTTTGTTGGCCATGTTTGGGCCTTTAAACTCTTTTCTTTTCAGCCTGGTGGCTTTTTCTGTGATGTTGAAACTTATTTTATGGATATTCTGAGATATCTCTTTTGTCTCATTTAAATATTATTATCTTTGTTTCGTTCGCGTTGCAAGGACCTGCAATTTAAATTTGATCGACGCTTATCGGACTTGCAGCTTTGTAGCTTCAAGTCTGAGCGGACCTTCTCACGCTTCGCCTCCATATTTTTGGGAAGCGGGGCGTGACAGGTTTTGTTGGTGGCCCATGCAGGTCCAATCTTGCAATTGCGAATTTACGGAACAACGATAATAACGGAATGTCCATTAAATAAATTGCAACATCCGAGTCATAAGCCCTGAGTCTAGTCGTATCTTATGACACTAGGTGGTAAGAAGACTTAGTAAGACGTCTGTGCTTGCTATTTAGAGGCCCCTGATTGTAGTTAGACTCCCTTTTAGCAATTGATTTGATCGCCATAGGAGTTACTTTAGTGGTTATTGTCTACCCCTGACCATATTAAACTTCTAGAATTTCCTTTAGTCGTCGCTTGGGTTCATCGATTTCGGACCAAGCTGAACGCATTTCTTTACCGTCTAACCTTTAGAAGTCTTAGCGCTTAATCTTTAGTTGGTCGACCGTAGGAGTTTCCGTAGACTTTCCTGATTCATATCCTAGGCGTATGAATGTTTTGATCATCCGACCAATTTCCTTGCCTCGATTCACGAGATCGCCCCGTGACGATCGTCGTCAATTTTCAAACATCGCCATTGCAAAACTTGAACCTTCTGAAAGTATTTTTCAATCTTCTCTTCCACTAAGTTTAATTTTGTCCAAAATTTTAATATACCTATATTTCATCCTCCTTCATTGATTTAAATTTTTAAAACGTTTGTCGGAATTTTTGAATACTAGCTTATGGTATTTTCCCAGCCTATATTTTTCCATACCTATGTAAATGTGTCGTTCTTTCATATATTAGTTTTACTTTTGCCCTGCCCAATTCGATTTATAATTTTCCCTCTTAGTTGTGTTATTCGAATGATACGTCGTGTTTACTTTAATATACTTTCAAGACACATGGAATTTCAGCTTTCAGCAAGTTGGACTTTGCTCGTCGTTTTCGCTACTTCAGATTTTTGCAAAATTATTATTTTCATAGCCTCTTCCTGCTTTAGACCCTCCCTGATTTGATTTTAAAGATTTACTATTCGATTTCGATAATTCTTATACTAAGCCAATATTATTATTTTCCGTGCACCATACCCACTTTCAATTATTTTTATATCCGTACTAGACTTGTTGTGCTCACATATTAAGAACCTTGTGTAAATCAGTTTCTCATTTCTGGCAAACCTTGGTTTTCTAAAAGTAGTTTCAAATTGATTATCTTCAATTTTCCATAGCCTAAAGTTTTGAAAGCATTTAACCTGATTTTAAATTCTTCCGTTGTTTGATTCCATTCTTTGACTTTCGAAAATTTTTGGCAACATTATATTAAATTATTGACGTATAAATTTTCTAAATCATGTCCTTAATATTTGCGTAAATGATTTTACTTCATTTTAAAATGACTTTTAAAACCAATAGACCATTTTCTCTCTTATTATGAATGTTCGACTCAAATTTATTTTGAACAACTCGTTTTATCGATCTCCAAATATTTCTTGTCAGACTGGGATTTCAACTTTTTGAAGAACAGTAGTTTTCAGATTTCCCGTATTTTAACTTGTGCTACCTACCACATTTTCTTTTTCCCCTCCTATATAAGCATCACTACATCTCCCTTTTCCCTCAACCTAAACACCACCATCGAGTCAATGTTTTCCCTAACCAAGCCGTCTCCTTGTATTCGTCCTATCTGAACTCGTGCTTATCGATCCTTCCCTCGTCACGCTCCCGATCTCTCTTTATTGCTTAGGCCTTAGGGTCCTTCAATGTCTGTGTCAACTCTTAGTTGTTAGTAGACCCTTGGGCCCTTGTGAGGTTCTCGTGGTGCACGTACCTAAGTTGTGTACGTGGGCTTGAATGAGAATTCCCATAGTATATTGATGCTTGCCTATTGTGTGGTATATATATATATATACTCGGAGTTATTCGTGATAGTATGAAGTAGTTGTGAGATAGTAGTTATGGATTTTGTGTGGATAGCTATACTATACTAGGGATGCTTGAGTATATAAGAGTTAGCGTTGGAATATCTAATGGAGTGTATTAGTTAGAGATACATATAATGGTTGAAATAAAATGATTGGTAAAGCTATGTGTGTGCTAGGTGTGATAATAATAAGTGTATGTATAGTTAAGTAAGTAGGCCTATTGAGTGACCCATATATTATTACGTATGAGTATGTGCTCGTAGGTAGGTATATATGTGCTTATATGTAAGTAGTTATGTTTCGTTGCATGAGTATATAGGTGATATATATATAGGTAGTAGGGTTATAATTTTGATTGGTATTGTTTGCTTTTACGGGATGTTGCATACGTGCATACCGTGAGGTATACACGACTATTGCACATCTTAATTATATATGTGTGGATGTGTTAGTATACTAATTATAGGTAGTAGGCTATGGTGTGAATATATAAATATATATGTCGCATGTGTATGGGACTATACCATGAATACGTATGCATGTACTAGGGAGTGTATTATAAATATACGAGTGCTGATGTCTGTATTATTATTATTATGGTATATAGAATGATTGAACTACGTGAGTATTGCCTGACTAAATATTAAGTGTGATTGATTTATGGAATGTATATGGTTGTATGGTAGACGTATAAATATTGGAATGGTATTGGTATAAGTATGAATGCCGTGTTACGTATATAGAATATCCTGATATGTGTATTGAGTCTCACTCAAGCTTGAGTGAGTATACTCTAAGTATATTGAATGTATGATTGTAGTTTGAATATAGAAACGCTTGATGTATGTAAGGTGATAGAAGTGTTTGTGCATGGTTGTGCTACGCACATGATTGTGGGTCGCTACGCCAGTATATAGTTATAGGTGTTGGTCTTGTGATATAGCTAAATACTAAGGACTTGCTATGTGAACGTATGTGTACTAGCTAAAACTAGGTATGTATGTGTGCTAGTTATATAATGGTATGATTGGTATGCGTAAATGAAATGTTAGCGTGTATGGGTGTGCACCATGCACGGGTAAGTATGTGCTTAGTTATAGGAATTGGTGACTATGATATATGTGGCGTGTCGTAAATACAGTTATAGGACCGTACGTAATGTGAATGTATGGTGAAATAATGGAATGCATTGAATGACTATATATATTATGAAATTATAGTAGTGGTGAATTTATATTAGATATGGTGAACTTGATTTAATAATGGTATGGCGTGACTATATGTGTTGAGATGTTTGGTATTGGATGACTATTAGAGGGTAGTATACCCTTGATGTTTGTGCATAGGTAGCTACATATAGGTAGAGCAATGATTGTATTTGCTAGTATGAGATCATACATATATAAGTATCTGAAATATTGTTTTGTGTTTAGGTAAGTAGTAGTGATATAAGGAATGTATGCTTATATATATGATTGAAATACATGTATAAATTTGACTGAATATAATAGGTATAAGTGTATACGTATGTGAATGTATATACGTGTTGGTGGTATTAATGTTTGACTACCTAGTGCATATATGAGCACTTGCAATGACTATACTTGGTTTAAATTATAATGTGGATTGACTGGGGTAGTTATTAGAGCGACTAGCTATATTAGAAAGTCCGAGGACGGACTTTATTCTAAGGTGGGGAGGATGTAACGACCACTTCTCGTGGTACGTTGTTCGTGCACGTGCTTTTGGCCGTGCACGTGTTTGTTTTAGACTTTGTTTGCTCGTGAACACTTTTGTGTGATATGTCGTTGTGAACGTCTCTGAGGGTATTAAATGGTGGCACTAATTTGGAACGACGTTTCTAGAGTCGTTTTCCCACAATTTAAACTTACTCGATGAGACGTGACGATTTTCACTTTTGACGGGAGACGTTTCTATTTTTAGCTTTGTCGTCCGACGCCGAATTTGAGATCTGTCTTCTTAGTTAGCTCACATTCGTCGCCACGATCACAACGATATTTATTTTATAATTTTTGGAGTTTATTTGACCACTTTTATAATTTTTACAAGTTTTATAATATTTATAATAATTTATTTTTAAATTAATTTCGGCCAAATAAAATTTATTTGAGTTTTAAACGTTTTAAAGAATTTTTGAGCCAATTTCCAGCTCATTTGGACCAGGTCAAATCCTAGGATGGGTTGGAGAAGTTTAAATTCAAATTTTAAATCTTTTTGAACTTCTAATCCTATTAGATTTAGCCCTAGACCAAGTCAACCCACCTATACTATATAAGCAACCCCTAGCAAGTCCTATTTTCCAAAGAAATTAGCCCTAGCCTCTTCCAAACTCATTTTGGACGTTGCGACGATTCGTCGCAACGTTGCGACGAACGGCGGCCGCACGACCGAAGAAACGAGGCCAAAACCCCCGCTCCGACCGCTGGCCGCCCCCGCACCAAGCTTGGCCCGCATCGCTGCACAGCCGCTCCGCTCAATTCCTCCGCACCGACCGAAGGGAGCTCTCGGTCAGACCGAGAGCTCAAGCGCCCGCCCCGCACCGCAGCTGTCGCCCGCTTCGTCCCCCGCTCCGCTCCGTGCCCGACCGAAGGCCCCGCCCGCTGTGACCGAGCGCCCAAGCGCTGCAGCGTTGCATCGTCGCCCGCCCGCAATCCAAGCGCCTGACCGACCCGTTCTCTCGACCTGACCGACGGAAGCTCTCGCACCCAGCCACCCCGCAGCCGCTGCACGCCCCAAATCGTCGCAGCCCGCATTCTCAGCGCACGACCGAGGGTTTCTCCCGCATTGGAGGGGTACGACCGAGGGTCACTTGTCGCAACCCCGCACCCGTCGCACCGCTTGCCACCGTGGGCCCCCCAAGTTCTCCAGAGTTATTGTGGGTCCCCCAAAGGCCCCTAGGAGTACTGTGGGCCCCACCTAGGTGCTTGCTCTTCGAGGATCCGTCGCGTACGACGTCGTCGCACGTCGTAGCCCGTCGTCGCACGTGCGAGCTTTGGAATCTGGAACCGTCGCTCCGATTGATGCTCTGAACTCTCCAGCGAGGAAACTATATTGGAATCAGGACTTGGAGCGCGTTCTCTTATTCCAACCCCCGGCGTCGCTACCCGACGCCGGTGTAGCTTTCGCGTCGTGTTGAGGTAACGTTTTGCACCCCTAGGAACCCCAACCCAATTGCATGCTAATCAAGACTAAAAATAAGTATTTTTAAAGTATTTTAAATGTTTTAAATTCACTAATCAATTTTAATAATATGGACTTTAGGCCGGTGGACTTTGCACGTAGATAATTGTGATTTTTGGACTCATTGGACGGTGTGCTCAGACGTCGAACTTGCAGGCAAGTGAAACTTGCCAACTCTTGTGTAGGGCCATGTTTTTAGGCCACTTCCTTGCTTTTAGCGTAAAAGAGACTAGTCAGTGAAATGATAGCTGGCTAGACGCCTACTTGATCTAGTTTGACAACGAAACTAGATCCGTCACCTAATTGATCTAGCTTGACAACGAAGCTAGATCCAACCCTTAAACTTGTTGTTCATGCATACTAAACTGTCACGTTTACTTTCCTTACCTGTACGCACTTTTAACTGTCATGCATTGCATCTTACATGTCATCCCAGTTGATTGTTGCATCCGTAGCACACGCTACAATACTTGTACTCCTTGAAAACTACTTCCGGGGGAAACGGGCCTCATGTGTTGGTCAAAAGCCAATGCCCGGGTTCCCTGGACCGGCTAGGTGCACCCCTACGCCATACTTGTTTACACACTTCCTGGCTCGTGGACCAGAAGCGGGCCTCATGTGTTGGCCAGAAACCAATGCCCGATACACGTGGAGGGGTAGGGATAAACAGTTACTTGAGCTAGGAGCTGGCCGTGCAGCCACTCTAGCCAAAAGGCGGAATCTCTGTGCACGAGGTGCTTACTTTCATTGCCTTGTACTTGTCTTGTGAATGCCATGCCATGCTCGTACTGTACTTTACTTTACTTTACCTGTTGCACTCATACTTTAAACTGCCGTGTCATCGCATTCATACTAGAACTGCTAGGTTGCTTTACTTTTACCAACTTGTAGTTTCCTTGCACAAGTCTCCCAGACTTGCTGACATGTGCCCCTTGCTCTTTTGGGTGTCACATGTTAGACCTGAGCCAGAGATCGTTGCTGTGTACGTAATGAGTTGCTGACGCTGAGTCTGAGTCCATGATTGCCCAGGAGGATTTTGGTGGACACTGGTGACCATGCTTTGAGTTTTGTTGAGCTTTAGGCCTTTTGTTAGTTGTTGGTGCGTAGCACCGTTGTTTTGTACTTTTTACTTTGTTGGCCATGTTTGGGCCTTTAAACTCTTTTCTTTTCAGCCTGGTGGCTTTTTCTGTGATGTTGAAACTTATTTTATGGATATTCTGAGATATCTCTTTTGTCTCATTTAAATATTATTATCTTTGTTTCGTTCGCGTTGCAAGGACCTGCAGTTTAAATTTGATCGACGCTTATCGGACTTGCAGCTTTGTAGCTTCAAGTCTGAGCGGACCTTCTCACGCTTCGCCTCCATATTTTTGGGAAGCGGGGCGTGACACATGCCCCCTCTACTTCTTTGATTACTCCCTGTGCTTGCACCAAAGGGGGTATCTCATTGACCATTCCAGAATCTGTTGGGTTCCCTGTTGCATCACATAAGTTTTTATTCCCTTGAGTATCAGTATTGACAATATTTTGGATTGAATGGAGCTTCACTGTGGCTGGGCATTGTTTCTCTGAATGGCCAAAACAGATACAATTACTACATCGAGGAGGTTCTCCTTCTACCTTCACCCCAATGGTTACTGCCAGCCCATCTTCAGTCTCAATTGTAACTTCTTTTGGGATTGCTTTCTTCGCACTGACATCTACTAGGCAGCGAGCGTATGTTAGACGTTCCTTCTTTGTAGTCAGTTTATCCAAACATAGGGGCTTACCTATAAGTGAAGCAATAACATTGAGAATCTCCAAGGTCCACATCCCCAAGGGCACCCCATGAAGTTGGATCCACATGGGGACTGAAGAAAGGATGTCCCTCTCATGCTTTAGAGTAGGACTCCACTGTTGCAGAACTACCAGTCTGCCATCAAACATCCAGGGACCTCCATGGAGAATCCTATCACATTCACCACCATCTTCAAATTTAAAACAGAAAAACCCATTGTCACGAGCGAATATCCGCAGGCCTTTTTTAAGGTACCAAAGCCTATCAGTCCATGCTCTTAACTGTCCATAGTATGGGACATCTCCCAATACGTACCCGACTAAGGTGTTCTTCCACTGATCATTACCTCTTGCCATGGCCGAGCTTGGCACCCATCCCACCTCAGTTCCGTCTTCTTTGATACGAGGCGTAATGAAAGACATACCCAACTCTGCATCATATTTCCTCCTATTAGTGCAAACATCTAACCAAGATTGCTTTACTCCTGTAGTTTCAATCTTCAGGTCTACTTTAGGCCTTACAGGCATTCTTTCAAGCACCTTGTGTGCTTCTCCAGGTTTCTCAAATCGACTAAAAGAATGAGGGTTATTTCCTTTACCTCTCATATTTCTTTGCCTGATGTCAAAGTGAACTGCTTTCCGTGTATTACTGTTGCTTCTCCCAGTCGCATTCCCTATGCCCCCCAAAACCCTGGCCGGACCAGCAACGGGCCGTTTCCGAGAAACGACCTTCCACCCATCCTTAGAGTCCCGATTGCCATCAGCATCACCAAGTATTTGAGATCCGACCTGAGATCCTTGTACCCCCTTCGCGTTTAACACGGCCTTAGAATTGTCGCAACCATCAGATCCAGTTCGCCCATCCACGCATCCTTCAGGGTTCATTTTGCTCGCAGATCCCCCAACAATCCCATCAGATCCACGCTCGGTTGAAGTATCCCGCTCGTGATCCTTGCTGCCTGAGCAGCTTGCTCCAGGATCCCCCCAGTCGCCGCTCAGCAAATCGCTCATCGCCATATATATATATATATATATATATATATATATATATATATATATATATATATTATACATTTGACAACGTTTTTTGAATTCTAAGGCTGACTAGGACAAGATAAAGAGTGGCTGTGATTTGATCTTGGTAAATCAATGGTTGAGATTGGATTTTGTGAAAATTTTAGTGTGAAAACTTAAATTTTGGTGGAAAAAGTGTTTTGGGATCCAAAACTTTGAAATTAGAAGTGTCTTGGAAAAGATTGTGGAGATTAATTTTGGGAGAAAAGTGTCTTGGGAACATAAACTTTGTAATTAGAAGTGCCTTGGGAAAGATTGCGGAGATTAAATTTGGGGGAAAAGTGCCTTGGAAACCCAAACTTTGAAATTAAAAGTGCCTTGGGAAAGATTATGGAGAATCATGATCCATTAAATTAAACAAAATAAAAAATTTAGCGTAAAAATACACTGAGGTTTGTTGTTCCGCGCCCGCGTCGCAGGCGCCCGCTAAATTTTTTTACCCTAATTTGTTGTTTTGCGCCGAAGGCGCGAGCGCCAAATTTGTTATTCGACGTCGAATTTGTTGTTCCGCGCCGAAGGCGCCTGCACCGAATTTGTTGTTCCGCGTCGAAGGCACCTGGAGCGAATTTGTTATTTTTACGATAATTTTTTAGTCTGTTACATTTTACCTGTGAAAATAATTTTTCAGATAACAAAGATTTCGCGGGGGAAATCTTAAATGAACCGTGCCTGCAGGCACGGGTTATGACTAGTATATGTATATATATATATCTAACAAGAGAGAGATCAATAGAGAGCACCATCATCTTCAACCTCATGCAAAGAAGGAGCTACATGCAAATCAAGAGGCGAAGAAAACACCTAGATCTCGACGACGTTACATCTACACCTTCCGCACTACTTGCAAGCATCATGTGCCGTCGAAGTTTCTGACCGAGCTGCTCATCTAGCCAAAGGCCATGCCGACCACATCAACCAAGGGGCCTCTGATCTCGTCGACAGTTACTTCAACCACGCTGCCACCTGCATGCTGACCAAGGGGATCTTCGCAGTTCTGGCTTACCGACCGACTGCCCAAGCACGCCATCAACGAAGCTAACGACCCGCCTTCCATGCTCTGCCGACCGCTGCTTTCAAGTACCCTAAGCCGTTGCTATAAATGAAGTCTCCATCGAAGAGCTCGCCATCGGACCTACTGCTCAAGTCGAAGAGCTCGTCGCTGCAACAACAAAAGAGCCTGCTGCCGTCATCTGTCTCGCCGTCGAAGAGCAATCAGAGAATATGCTCAGAGATGACGCCATCGATGCTGCACCGTGAAGACTTGCCGTCGCTGCCGTGCTCGTCGCCTCATCCCCTTGCCATCGAGGAGGAAGCGTTCGAGTTCTCGTCGCCGCAGATATCATCATGCCATGAGTTAAAGTCGTCATTGCCGTGCCTATACCATCGTCGAAGCTGTCCACCGCCCGGAGGAGACCACCGCTGCACGAAACAAGAGAACGCCATCTCGAAGAAGAAGTCGCCATCGTTCATCATCGCCAAGGAGACGTCACCATCTGAGTTCGAAGCCGCTGCCACCGTCGAACGGGATCCATGCCGCCGGCGTCCGCTTTGAAGTCGCCGCTCGAACGACCCTGCATGCCCTAAAGACGAAGGGGACGAAGCGGAGCGAGATCCTCGTGCTAACGTGGACGGAGCGAAATCAAAACGAAGCCTGCATATTTTCGAAGCTGACATGGCAAAGTTTAAAGGAGTTGATGTGCGCACAGACCGCTCATTATTCAGTTTGAACTGAAACTTCTTTGCACACAGACCAGTATGCTATTTATGATCCAGGAGTCGGATCGAGACACCGTTTGCGTCAGATTGGAGCTGACGACGTGCTGATTGACAGAGATGCCTACACAGACACGAACTGAGCATTTCTAAACCCTTTACTCCTTTTACTCGTGTTTTAGTGTAACGATCTTTGTAGGGGAAACTTTACCATCTTTGTCACGGGATTTTGGGACTTGTCTGGTTGGGGCTAGACAAGTGGGACCAAGCTAATTTGGGACTAGCTGGTAGAAAGCGTTACTAGGATTGATAGTGAGAGAAAAAATTGTGTGTGTGGTACTGAGAGCCTGACGAGTGTAGAGACGTAGAGGGTGCTCTGAGTGGCTCTAACTTGTGGTTTTGTAACTATTGCGCTATTCAATACTAATATCTGCTTTGGGGGCTAGATGTAGGTCGAAGGGTTGACCGAACCAGGGTAAATCTGCTGTGTACTCTGTGTCTGCATTTTATTTGCATTGCTGATTGCTATAACTGTGTGAGTTTGTTCGTGGGTTACACGAATTATTTTATAAGCCTATTCACCCTCCCTCTAGGCTAGGATCCAGATCCAACAAGTGGTATCAGATCAGGTTTTAGGATCTAATTTAGGTTTGACCATGGATCACATTGATAGTGCTTTTTCCGAGGGCCAGTCTATTTCACGTCCACCTAGATTTAATGGAGTAGATTATGCTTATTCGAAAAATCGTATGAAAATCTACTTGATGTCTATTGATTATAAAGCTTGGCAAATTGTTGAAAAAGGCTATAAACTACCTGTTATTAAAATTGAAAATACTAAGATGCTTAAACCTGATGATAAATGGGATGATAATGATTAGAAGCTTTATTCTCTTAATGCTAAAGCTATGAATGCTCTAATTTGTTTATTAGATAAATCTGAATTCAATCGTATCTCACATTTCTAACTGCGCAGGAAATATGGCATACATTGGAGGTGACGCACGAGCGAACGTCACAGGTGAAGGAGTATAGACTTGCACTTCTGAGCACAGAGTACAAGAGATTTCGCTTGCTACCATCAGAGACCATATCAGAAATGTTTGATAGATTCACCATCATTGTCTACAAGTCTAGCTCGCTCAGTAAGCCATATTCTAGCCTTGAACAGGTGAGAAAGATATTAAGAGCATTGCCAAGCTTTTTCAGGCCTAAATTCTCTGCCATCCAAGAAGCGAAAGATCTGTCACAAATGAGGATGGAGGACTTGATTGGTAATTTAATGTTTCACGAGCTTGAATTGCAAAATATTGATGACAGAGAGAAACCTGAGGAAAAAGAAAAAGCTACAAAGCCACTTACTCTGAAAGCTAGCAAAAGTGAAGATGATGAGGAGGACATAGCACTAATGGTCAAAAATTTCAAAAAGTATGTCCAGACCAAGCAAGGAAGAACAGAAATGGTACCCAGGTTTAATCGCTCTAACTTTTTTCAGTCTTCTAAGCAAACTTATGATCAGAATGCTACTAATAGAATGACTTGTTTTAAATGCAAGAAAAGAGGACATCGAATGAGGGATTGCCCACATGAGACAGCCCAGGTCGCTAAAGAAAAAGAAAAATCCAAGGTAAACTTGGGATATGGATAACAAAGCTGAGGATGAGGAGGATGATCATGAAGCCCACTCATGCATGGCATTGATGGGAATACACGATGAGGTAATTTTTGGTTGTAAAGCTGAACTACTTACTCTTTGTAAAGAAATACAAGATAAAATAGTAGAGCTTGAATCCACTATAGATGATTATCAAAATGAGAACTTTAATGCAACAATATGAATATGATATGTCTAAGGAGATTGAAAAACTGAAAATTGAAATTGTTGCTCGTGACTCTACTATTGACACATTGAAAAAGGAAAAATCAAGCTTTAATGATAAAGCACATTGTCTTTTTTGCCCTTCATTATTGAACAATATTAGCATGTTAAAACAAGACCTATTAAAGCTTAAAGTTGAAAAAGACTATTGATAAGAGAGCTTAAGGATAAATTTTGCATGCTAGATAATGATTTTAAAAGAAAAACTATTGAGTTTGAAAAGAAGGAAAAGGAAAACAAAATAGCTTTTATAAGTAAATGCACGTTGCTTGTGGAAGAAAATAAACATTTAAAAACCAAAGTTTCTAATCTTGAATTGTCGTTAAGAAAGTTTTCAATTGGTAAACATTCATTGGATACCATAATTGAAAACCAATTATATTGCAATAATAGAAGAGGACTTGGGTTTGGTTTGAAAAACGTTGAAAAGCCAAAATTCAAGAAATTTCACAATGTTCCCTCTATTGCAAAGAACATATATGCAAAGTGCTTTACTTGTAATAGTGTAGGCCAAACATCATATTACTGTAAATTTAGGAACATAAATATCAAATTTAAACAAGTGTCGGTTCCTAAAACAATAATGGCTAACACTAGTGGACCTTGTTGGGTTTCAAGGTCACACTTAACACCTTTCATATAGGTGTGATTGAATTTTGGCGAGGAGCAAATTTTTAGAGTCTCATTCTATTTCTAGCTCCTTAGCCAAATAGTGACGAGAAGGTATACTTTTATCCCTCTTTGTATTTCATTGCATACCTTCGTAGATTGTTTTGTGTGCTTGTTTTTATTTTTGTTTGTGTGCTTGTTTTTATTTTTTTGTTCTTGTTTGCATGATCCTTAATGTTTTTACTTCTGAAAAGAAAACTTAAATGAACACCTTTTATGTTTATCATAAGCGGTATTGAATGTTTGTTCAAATCTATCCCTTGTAGAAGTCAATTCATTATTGTTGTAGCTACATGAACATGTTGTTATATTTTTAGTAACCATGACATGTCTCAAAAATTTCAAATTTGACTTCTACACCTACATTTGCACTTTCACGAAATATTAGACTTTTAGTACTTTTGGAGATTCTTTTGAAGAACAATGGAAAGTGAATGTAGGAATGATTAATTTCTGAATTTTCTAAGGGATATTAAGTGCTTAGCCATGAATTAAAATTGAGCGCAAAAGAATTGAAATTTTTTAAAAAAATATACTATATTTGCTCGGTATGAAAAATGGATACACTTCATGGCTAATACACAACCCACGAGTATCCAACTTATGCTAAATGGGTGATCATTAGTGTTGGTGTATATAACTCATCAAGCAATACCACCCCACATTTAAAAGTCCTTTTAGGCCATGGTTTGCGGTTCGGTAACTTGAACTCATCTTTGATGAGGTAGGAAAAATCAATCCTAGTGATATTCATGAAAATTGGAAAATGTGGATTGATTTGGTTGATTTTCTGAAATTGAATCTCCCTCAGTACTTTATTGTCTATATCACTACACTTACACAAAGGTGGGATGGCGTGTTATGAAATTCTATGAGCTTGAATTGTCTATTTTTTGGAAAACTCATGCAAATTGCATGCTACATTTAATAATGGTTTATTTTTGCATGGAATATTGTTGTGACGTCATTAATCCACTTTTGGTGATTACAAAGGTGGAGAAAGAAAAGAAAGATTTGTCAGACTTGATGTCGGTATTATTTGTTGAAGGGGGAGCATGAAAAATAATGTTGAAGGGGGAGCTTGAGAGAAGGGGGAGCATGCTTTTATATTTGTTATAATGATTGTGCATGCTATGTTGTAATACTTGAATGTCTCATACATGCATCATATTGTATTACACCCTTCAACACACTTCACACAACCATACTTATTGCTCAAAACTTTTATGGGTTTGTCATCATCAAAAGGGGGAGATTGTTGGAAGCAACGATTTAGGATCTTGGTTTGATGATGACAAACGTGTTGTTATATCTGACGTGTGTGCTTAGTGTGTTTCAGGATTGGCGAAAGGCTATATTCTTCAATACTTGGAGGAATTGTTATTCCTATAGTTATTTGAGAGAGAGAAAGAGAGAGAGAGAGAGAGAGAGAGTATCCTAGTGCTTCTAGGTCTTGAACCAAGCCATTCTTCCTAGCCATATCTTTCTTTGACCAAGTCTAATAGCCAAGCTCCTATTCTAGCATAGCCAAGAGCCAATGTCGCACTTGTATAGGGTCTAGACTAAGTCATTGCAAACAATCTCTTCTAGCCCTAGACCAAGTCAACAAGATCCCTTGCGCAATCCCCGTTGTTGATGACTTGCTCAACCAACTCCTCTCCTAGCTGCATTACCCTCAAACGCTAGTTCTATTGGTATAAAAACCCTTCATCTCATTCTACTAGGGTTGCGGAAATTATTGAAAGAAAGCAGCCAAGACTCTCTTCCCTATTCCCTAATCGCGTAACATCAGAGAGAGAGAGAGAGAGAGAGATCTAGAGAAAGAGAGATCAATGGAGAGCACCATCATCTTCAACCTCATGCAAAGAAGGAGCTACATGCAAATAAAGAGGTGAATAAAACATCTAGATCTCGACGACGGCACATCTACACCTTCTGCACTACCTTGCAAGCATCATGTGTCGTCGAAGTTTCTGACCGAGCTACTCATCGAGCCAAAGGCCACGCCGACCACATCAACCAAGGGGCCTCTGATCTCGTCGATCGCTACTTCAACCACGCTGCCACCCGCTGCTGACCGAGGGGATCTCCGCATTTCTGGCTTACCGACTGACTGCCCAAGCGCACCATCAACGAAGCTAGCGGCCCGCCTTCCGTGCTCTGTCAACCGTTGCTTCCAAGTACCTTAAGCCGCTGCTGTAAACAAAGTCGCCATCAAAGAGCTCACCATCAGAGTTTCTGCTCAAGTCAGAGAGCTTGTCACTACTACAACAGAAGAGCCTGCCGCCGTCATCTGTCTCGCCGTCGAAGAGCAATCGAAGAAGATGCTCAGAGATGATGCCATCGCCTCTGCACCGTGAAGACTTACCGTCGCTGCCGTGCTCATCGCCTCGTCGCCATGCCATCGAGGAGGAAGCTTTCGAGTCCTCGTTGATGCAGATATCATCACGCCACGAGTCGAAGTCGTCGTTGCCGTGCCTACACCACCGTCGAAGCTGTCCGCCGCCCGGAGGAGTCTGCCGCTGCACGAAACAAGAGGACGCCATCTCGAAGAAGAAGTCACCTCCGTTCATCATCACCAAGGAGACGTCGCCATCTGAGTTCGAAGTTGCTGCCACCATCGAACGGGATCCACGCCGCTGTCGTCCGCTTTGAAGTCGCCGCTCGAACGACCCTGCATGCCCTAAAGACGAAGGAGACGAAGCGGAGCGAGATCCTCGTGCTGACGTGGACGGAGCGAAATAGAAACGAAGCCCGCATTATTTCGAAGCTGACGTGGCAAAGTTTAAGGGAGTTGCTGTGCGCACATACCGCTCATTATTCAGTTTGAACTGAAACTTCTTTGCACACAGACCAGTATGATATTTGCGATCCAGGAGTTGGATCGAGACACTGTTTGCGTCAGATTGGAGCTAACGATGTGCTGATTGATAAAGACGCCCACACGGATAAGAACTGAGCATTTCTAAACCCTTTACTCCTTTTATTCGTGTTTTAGTGTACCGATCTCTGTAGGGGAAACTTTACCATCTTTGTCACGGGATTTTGGGACTTGTCTGGTTGGAGCTAGACAAGTGGGACCTAGCTAGTTTAGGACTAGCTGGTAGAAAGCGTTACTAGGATTGATAGTGAGAGAAATCACTGTGTGTGAGGTATTGAGAGCCTGGCGAGTGTAGAGACATAGAGGGTGCTCTGAGCGTGCTCTAACTTGTGGTTTTATACATATTGCGCTATTCAATAATATATCTGTTTTGGGGGCGGATGTAGCTCGAAGGATCGACCGAACCAGGGTAAATCTGCTGTGTACTCTGTGTCTGCATTTTATTTGCCTTGTTGATTGCTATAACTGCGTGAGTTTGTTCGTGGGTTGCAAGAATTATTTTATAAGCCTATTCACCCCCTCTAGGCTAGGATCAGATCCAACAGGTGGGACGGGGGTGCTTGCATTGCGGGGGGTTAGGGTGGAAAACAGGTCGGGTGGGTTCGGGTTCAGGTTCGGGTTCGGGTCGGGTCAGATTTGACCCGACCCGGATAGAGGTAAACCCTAACCAGACCCGGATTGAATTCGGGTCGGGTTCGGGTGACCCGAAAAATTTCTGGGTCGGGTTCGGGTTAACCCGTCGGGTTAAGATTTGACTTATACACTGATACGTCTATTTTGCGAAGGCCCAACAATATAGGCCCAAAAGCACATCCCACCGAACGAAGCCCGAAAGATACGAGCCTGGATGCCCGACCGCCGATCAGAAGCCCATCTGCGCGATCAGGCCCGCCCGGCAAAGCCCCATAGAGGGCCCCCAAATATCGATCCGACCTGGCCCCGATAACGCATGAGTCACTCACCCACTCCAGCGATAACCGTTCCCCCGATCCCGTTACCACTTAATGGCTATTATGGGGAGGTGCTGGCATGGCGCAGGGAGCGGCGACGGGGGGGGGGGGGCGGATTGAGGGGGCACGATCGAGGGCAGATGAGCGACGTGGGTCGGGGGCAATCACGACGGGAGGTCTATAAAAGGGTTAGAAGGACGACTGGACAAGAGACCGCATCTCAGGTATCTAAAACCTAAGGTACTCCATCAACGACCGAGTTCCCCCATTTCATCTCCTTCCTCCCCCGCTCGCGCCGTGAGACGCCGTTCAGATCTCCTCTCGAGTCGAACCGTCTCCGCCGGGCCTCCCCTTTCAGATCACTATCTGACTTAGGCATCGGATGGGATTTGGCCGGAACCAAGGTCCGGTCCCCCTGACGAGTGTTCTCGTCTACGCAGGAGGACATCAGATCCACGGGTCGAGGCTTCCCCTCCGCCCCTCGCCGGCCACGCATCAAGCGAGACGACCGAGGCTTCCCCTCGTCACCCGCCCGACCAAGGCCGAGCACGACCGTCCGAGGCCGAGCGTTTCACACCGGGCCGAGGCTTCCCCTCCGCCCCGCGACCGGCCACGTAACCAGCGGGACGATCGAGGCTACCCCTCGTCGTCCGACCTTCCGAGGCCGAGCGTCTCTGATCGGGTCGAGGCTTCCCCTTGCCCTCCTTGCGACTGAGGACCCCGATTCGGCCCAGCCGACGCGCTCCACGTCGTCTGCAACTCCGACTCGCGTCTCGTCTGCACCAACTCGACACACCCGAGGGACCCCCGTGGGCCCCTTGACCACGTTGACCGGGTTATCCGCGGTCAACGCTTTTGTAGTGAGAAAACACTCTGAAACATCTGGCGCCGTCTGTGGGATACGAACTGTCCCACGAAGAAACAAACCGCACCTGCAATGGCACGAGCCAGCAACGGAAAGAGACGCATGCCCCCCATCCCGGAGGAGGGGAATGGCGCATCCAACGACAACCTTGAAGACATGCCCGTCAGCAATCACCCCGCCCCCTCAACCGAAGAGATTGGCGGGTCGGAACTGGCCACACAGGGACAACTCTGTGCCCTGGCCCAGGAGACCAACACGAACATCCAGACGTTGGTCACGGCAGTACAACAGCTCGTCGGCACTGCGCCAGCTAACGGAGGCACGTTGGGCGACGACCATCGTTGGGCAGGGGGTCCCCCGCTCTTACAATCCGCTGTGGTAGATGACCACGGGAACCAAAGACCGAACACGGAGCGTCGGTTCACGTTGTCCTGCTCCCGTCAGGCGAGATCGTGCGCCTCCTCCCCTCGTCGTGAAAGGAGCCGAAGAGAAACTGAAGGCACGGGGGACGAATCGGTGACCGCGTCGTCTCGTCGACCACGATCGCCCCACCACAGGAGAAGTAAGCGACACCACTCGAGAGACCGATCGCGGCGGAGCGGGAGCTCCCGCCGGAGGAGCCGGGAACGCCGGGCCAGCCCGACCCCCAGTATGGCGAGGGTTGTGGAGCCAGCCCCGCCGGTGCCTGTGCCCCCTCCACCACCGAACGAACCAGAGGTGGGAGGGTGTCGAACCCCCGGGGGCATCCACGAAGACCGGTGCCCCCTATCACGGAGAATAACCGACGCGCGGGTCCCCTCTCGATTCAAGATCCCGGCGCTGGGGAAGTATGACGGGATAGGAGACCCGGGAAACCACGTGATGGACTACGA
Organism: Scilla litardierei; assembly: GCA_030789695.1. Classification (NCBI taxonomy): domain Eukaryota; kingdom Viridiplantae; phylum Streptophyta; class Magnoliopsida; order Asparagales; family Asparagaceae; genus Scilla; species Scilla litardierei. The sequence goes on from CM061136.1 coordinate 97,155,555, forward strand.
GGGGGACATGTCCTTCCAAGGAGCCGACGATGACCTGCTCTGCCGGGGCTTCTATTCGACTCTCAGGGGAGCGGCAAGGACCTGGTACCGCAGCCTACCCAGCCGCTCCATCGACAGCTTCGAGGAACTCACCCAGCTGTTCTGCAAATAGTTCATGGCAGGGAGACAGGTAAAGCCTGATGCTGAACATCTGTTTAACATAGTGCAGGGCCCAGCCGATCCGCTCTGACAGTTCATGCGCCGCTTCAACGCGGAAAGGCTGAACGTGAACAGCCCTCCCGACCTTGTTGTCCAAACGGCCCTTAAGAAAGGGCTGCGCCATAGAGGCCTTAAGAAATCTCTACACAACGATCCCCCGAAGGACCTCCCAGGGATCATGGCGAGGGCCGGGCGCTTCATGTTGACCGAGGAAACCTTGGCCATTGAGGCAGGGAAGGCCACTCGAGGGACCAAGCGCGGCGACAGCGGACGAGGCAGCCCCGAAGGGTACCGGACCGAGAAGAGGCCGAGAAACAGGCAGCGGGGAGAGGGTACGAGGGACGCCACCCCAGACGCCGTCCTCGCTCAAGTACAGAAGGAAGAGCGCGCCGATCGCCCCCCAACGAAGGCAAAAAGAGGTGGGAAGAATGGGGAGAAGTACTGCAAGTACCACAAGGACAATGGCCACGACACTGAAGACTGCTGGCACTTAAAGAAGGACATTGAGAAGCTGATGAGCCGGGGGCACGCCAGGAGTTTAGCCGACGAGCCGGCCCACGGAGAAGGGACCTCTATGCAGCCGGACAAGGGGAAGAAGATCAACACCGTCCAAGGACCCCTCCGCATCATAGAGTGAGCGGGTGAGGTCCCTCCCCCCAGTCGTAGCCTAATCCGAGGGGATTATCTAGGTTTACATCCCTCTGTCTAGCTTTATTTCCTTTTCCTTTCCTCCAAATGTACTAGTCCGACAGGACCCTTAAGAGTACAATTGCACTCCCGTTTGTCTTTTCTTAATCTTCGACGGAATCAACATTTCACTAAGGGTGCAAAAGAATGAAGATCGCCGCCTCACTGGAGGGGGAGGGGGAGCTTCGTCCTCGCCGACCAACTCCTGCGCTCATAAGTCTGGAGGCAATTCCCCCAGCCAGCGCGGACGCCGACCGGTCCTAAGCCGAGGAGCTTCGCCCTCGCCGACCAACTCCTGCGCTCATAAGTCTGGGGGGCAATTCCCCCAGCCAGTGCGGACGCCGATCGGTCCTAAGCCGAGGAGCTTCGCCCTCGCCGACCAACTCCTGCGCTCATAAGCCTGGAGGCAATTCCCCCAGCCAGCGCGGACGCCGACCGGTCCCAAGCCGAGGAGCTTTGCCCTCGCCGACCGACTCCTGCGCTCATAAGTCTGGGGGCAATTCCCCCAGCCAGCGCGGACGCCGACCGGTCCTAAGCCGAGGAGCTTTGCCCTCACCGACCGACTCCTGCGCTCGTAAGTCTGGGGGCAATTCCCCCAGCCGGTGCGGACGCCGACCGGTCCTAAGCCGAGGAGCTTTGCCCTCGCCGACCGACTCCTGCGCTCATAAGTCTGGAGGCAATTCCCCCAGCCAGCACAGACGCCGACCGGTCCTAAGCCGAGGAGCTTCACCCTCGTCGACCGACTCCATCGCTCGTGAATCTGGAGGAAATTCCCCCAGCCAGCTCGGGCGTCAACCAGTCCTAGGCCGAGGACGAGGCAGCAAAACAAAATACGCGAGAAGTCCGAGTAAGTCAATTTCGTTTATAAACAGTTAACCAAGGTACATAAAGTGTGTCTTATTTACAGGGAATCGAAGCGAAGGAACCTTTCTACAAATAATCCGCTCTCGATGGACAACAAAGTTCGCCACCTACAGAAACTAGGGCGACCCCGACAGAGCGAAACTTGTTGGCTAAGGACCCAAAGTTGCCGGCCTAAGCGAACATCCATGCAACCAGCAATTATTGGCTCTGAAGCAGGGAGCCGGTAGCGAAGCCGAAGGAGATAGCAGGGGCAGGGATCCATTTCAAGTAGACTGGCCCAAAGCGAAGCGGATGCTAAAAAATTTGAGGATAAAAACAAGGGTGGCAGGCCAGGAAAGGAGGACTTAAGGAGCCCGAGATCGGGAGGCCGCGTCCCCTGGCGCCTCCCCCTGCTCGGAGCGAGAGGGAGCAACCGGAGGAGCGGCTTGCCGAACGCGCTCCGCACAATCCTGGAAGGAAGACTGGACGACTTCGACGATCCGAGGGGCGATGAGGTCTTCATACGTACCAAAGGCCTCCCTGAGAACATCGAAGATCTTCTCCCCCAGGGTCCCGATGACACTCCTCTCCACCTCCTTCGCAAGCTGCGCCACCTGACGCCGATCCGACAGTTCCCTCTGATGCTCCTCCCTCTCCAGGCGGAACGACTCCGCCGCTTCCTCAGCCGACTGCCGAGCGTCCTCCAACTTTCCCTGGAGGTCACCCACTCGCCCCTCCAGCTCGGCCACACGGAGCTTGAGATGCCGAGACTCCATCTGGGCCTCCGTCATAGCTACCTCCGCCGCCCCGGCCCGCTCGTGGGCCCTCACGGAGGACTCCTCCAGCT